>CM060357.1:182649607-183357107 GCA_030545235.1 Helianthus tuberosus
TTTATCGCTTGGGAGAGCATAGACTCTCTTACATAACCATGTGTGGCGCGATCAACCCCAATGAGAGCTTTCCATATGGTCGCAGATACCAATTGTACCTTCGATATTCGTGCATTTGTGATAGCTTTTGCTTTCATGTTGGATATATCACTCTCACTGAATGAAAGTTTCTTCCATGTATATTTGCTTAACAACTCTTCGTCGGTAATAAATGGTAGTAAAAGGGGACGAACACCACGGGCAGGAAACAACGAGGATGAGATGAAACCAGGCGTCGTGAATTTGATATCATTTTCTTCGCGGTTCACAGCAGCCCATTCATTTACAAATGTGCATAGCGTCGATGTATCAACAACCTTATGTGTAGCACTTACACCAAGTGCCACACCCCCACAATCAAAGGTGGTTAATTGAATTGTAAGAACATTGTCATGAGGTATTGTTTTCAATGGAAGAAGTTCTTTAATCGACCTAGCATTTACCTCAAGCCCAAGAATGTCTTCAAGTTTGATGTTAACTTTGGCTTGTATGAACTCAACACCTTCGTCATTACAGTCAATGGTTTGACTTTCTTCAACAAATCTGCCAGCAAGAGGGTATAATCGTGTCAAGGTTTTTTCTAGGGATTTTTCTAGTTGATCACCAAACTTTGAGTTGTGATTGGTATTTTTGGTGAAAAAAAGAACGATCGCCACATCCATGAACGGAGCAAGTTCATCGATGAATCCTATCTTGTAGTGTTTAAGGTTTGAAGGGGTTGGAACCGATGGTTTTATGAATTTGCTTGGTTGTTTTTGAGCATTCATTGCGGTTATTGTTTTTACACGTATTGTGTTCACAAGTTCATAAAACATAAAATAATGAAGTTCTATTTATAACGGAAGAATTTGTTTTATTTATTACCTTTTCAAATAATGCATACTAAAAAAATCCCATGTTTGTTGACTTTATTGTACATATATTTCCTTAATACAACAAAAGCAAGTGTTTCCCATTAATTGGAGGAAAGGGGCTGCAAGGGAGATAGTGTCAGGCACATGCCTACTTCCCTATTGACCCAATTAATTTATGATTTTCAATTTTTCCCTCAGTTTAAAATTACGTTTTTGCCCCGTTTAAAATTACAATTTTGCAATTAGTTTCCAATGGGGGAATAGTGCCACACAGCTTCCTAGCACACCCCCATTGGACCAACCAGTTAATTATTTTAAACTCACTTTAAAATTACGTTTTTGCCACCAGTTTAAAATTACATTTTCGCCCCCAACTCAAAATAAAATTATGCTTTTGCTCTCAGTTTAAAATTACGATTTTGCTCTCGATTTAAAATTACGATTTCTCCTGCTGCTCAAAATTACGTTTTTGCCCCAGTTCAAAATAAAAATATGTTTTCCCCTAGCTAAAAATTACGTTTTTGTCCTCTGTTAAAAATTATCATTTTGCCTTGAGCTCAAAATTACGGTATTGTCACCGTTTTTGGTTTTTTTCTAGCAAAACTATATGACTGCTTTTTAATTGGTTGAGAATTATTCGGCCATCGTCCCACAACACGGGCGGGGCATCAACTAGTTCATCAATAAGTGGCAGGCGTTGTATGTGGAATGAAGTTATGGTCATGTTATTTTTAGGGGATGATTGGTAGATCAAGGGTTTAAGAACAAGCCATGTACACTTATAAGAAATTTTGTCAATTCGAATTAATACATCAAGGGTTTAACAACAAGCCTTGTACACTTATAAGAAATTTTGTCGTGTCGATTCGAATTACGGAAAATCTTGAAAATAGTCATGTTGATCAAGACTTTAAAAAAATAGACATTGTCTTTGTTGATTTGTAAAATAAGGAAACCAAGAGAAAACGATAAGTAAGTAGATCCGACACCTTTTTTAGCCCACACTCCGACTTTCCAACACCTATTTAGCCCACAAAAAATACACATGGGTCCACATCTCACCAAATAGTCAATCCAAGAATTACAAGTGTAAAGTGTCAGCATTATTTTTGCCTTTGAGCTTAAAGAGCAGAAACCATTTTTTTGTGAAAAAGAGGGGGTGCACCAATAAAAAAGTTACAAGTGTAAAAGTGCAGACACTATTTTGCCAACATAGAAAAAGTGCTCCCTCTATTTCAGTGCCGACAAAAATGGTGCTTGCTCCTTGAGCTTGTAGGCAAATAGTGTCAGCACTTTACACTTTTAACTTTTTGATTGGTTATTTGGTGAGATGTGAACCCCAAGTGTAATTTTTATGGGCTAAAAAGGTGCCCAAAAGTTGGAGTGTGGACTAAAAAGGTGTCAGCGAGGTTCCTCTGTAGTGTGACTTGGAGAACGAGATTCAAGTGACATGGATAGTATAACAAAATGATTCTTATAAAAAGCAAAACTAAAAGCCCAACTAAAGGCCCAAAACAATTTGGTCCATGACATGGTTTGGATCCTTATGATGCCACTGTGGTTTGGTGTATAAAACCACTGTGGATTGGAATGATTGTAAAAAGCAACTGTCATTTGGAATGGTATAGTCACTGTTGTTTTAAGACAAGTCCAAACGACAATGATATTATCGTTTGGCATGTCACTGTCGATTAATTCCAAATGACTATCGCTTGACCCCCATGTTCGTGTTATGTATAAATACTCGCCCATGTCATTTGTATATTAGATGCTTGTAAAAGCACAAGAGTGGTGTGAGAGATAGAGTTATCAGAGAGCTTTTCTTGTATAAAACTGTAACGAAACTCTATCAAATTTAATACACGAACCGTTAACGCCTATATCTTTATGTATTTTTCACTCTCTCACTCGGTTTATGGTGTAACTTGGATTCCAACTCGTTACACCATCCAAAATAAGAAATCACCCTTTTGATATCCAATATCGGGACCTACACAAATATATATATATATATATATATATATATATGTATATATATAGGGTTAGGTTCATGAGTGAACAACATCCTTGTTGGTGAACCGTGTGAACTAATCTTGGCCCTTGATTTTGTTTAAGATGATAAGGGGTAGGATTGTAATTGTACATACAAACTATTATTTAATTTAAATCATTATATGCTTAATTTATTTTGAGTTACGTAGAGTTTCCAAATCTGGATCCTTCCAAATCTTTAACATATTTTATATTTTTATAACATTATCATATTTATATCTTTAACAAAATCACCATATTCTCATGTGATTTACTTGATTTCAGATTCATTTGTTCATCTGTTTCATAAACCCAGAAAATCACGTTCATAATTCATCGTTCATCACGTCATATTTCTTCTGAAGATTGATGTCAATTGAATCATCGCCGGTAGTTGATTGGGTATTGTAGTTGTATTCCGGTGAACATTAATCGGAGACGACATAAGATTCCGACGAACATTAATCTCAAAACATTCATTCATGGTCGACCCAGATATCGTCATCGATCAGTTGCACGAAACTTTCATAAACCCAGAATGCATCATTGGTCAGTTCCTCCCGTCTTTCAATCATGGCCGACGCAAATCATTAAAATCCATGTATATACGTATACTAATTTTTTTCTTATTATATTCGTATCGTTTGCTACAGTTTGTTTCATGTGATTTTTTATCCTAAAAAAAATTCATAGAGATTAATGAATCACTTTGTTTTAATACACAAAAGTAGATTGAATACAAATAGCCAGGATGTTCGTGTTGTTTTAGATTACCCCCTATGGTTATACACATATGTACAGTTAGTAGCAGTAGTTCTAGTGATCACAAAGTAATTTTTTGACCATTGATTTCTATAAATACACATGTGTATAACGTACGGGGGTTGTATGAGTAAAGTTCATGTGTATAGTAATGTTCAAACTCAAAGATGTGTATCGTAATGTTCAAAGTCAAAAATGGCATAGTAATGTCAAGGCTGTTGTTGTATGATGAAAGTCAAAGTTGGCATAGTAACGTTAAGACTGTTGTTTGTATTACAAAAAGAAAATTAGAATTTTAGATAAGAATAGTTTAACTTTAATATCAAACTTCTATAAGTAATTTTAGATAAGAATAGTTTAACTGCACACATGTGTAATTAAGATTAAAGTGTTTAAAACAACAGTTTACACATGTGTAATTAAACTAAAAACGTCTAAAACGGAAACAAATACTGTTAGTGAACAAATTTACACATGTGTTCATCTTGTCGTGGCATCATAAGCACGCAATACCTCCTTTATAGTATTCAGAAACAAATAAGGGAAATAAACAATTTACGGGAAATAAACAATTTACACATTTGACAACTCCAACTCCAACCCACTTATTAGGAAACAAATCTTTCATTTTGAATTTGATACAGTCTAATTCCAGCTTCGGTTTCATATACAAGTTGCCTGCACATAGAAACTAACATTACTTATTCGGACACTTTTTAATAGTTATTAAACTATGCATCGTTTTGTTATACTGTGTATAAATGAAACGTACACATGTGTACAAGTAAAAAAACAGTTGTGTACACAGCCTTGTACACATATGTACATCCAAAGAAAGCTAATATACACTGGTGTACATTAATCGTTACACATACAATATGAGCAGAATACATGTATTTCATCTATTACTGTGTTGTTACTAAACCAATATTTTTGAATCAACACACTGACTGTATAAGTTTCAGTAGATCGATGTATAAAGTGACAATTTGCAACATACACAATACTTCGATAAACAAAGAAAATACGGACATTAACCAATGTCTAAAGCCTTCTAAACAAGGTTTACAGCAAAATTTCAAAAACCAGCCACTTTGGCTACCAAACGAAAGTCTATGTATGCATTTTATAGTCTGCCATGCAGTCAACTAAACAAAGTCTTTTTCGCCTTGTCAAATGCAGCCACTTAGGTCATTATTCGATCACGGTGCTTGTTTGCCTTTGAAAAAACCAACTTCACAACATATTTTTCTCGTAACAGTGTCAAACACGCCTTCTAAATCCTTCATTTGAAAATGCACCAGCCCTTTTCCACATTTGGTTTCAAACACCATTTTCCTGCACATGCTCCATAAAATTAAACACTTGTATTGTCACAATAATACTTATGGATAAGACAGTTTGTACTTCGGTGTGCACTGGTATGTTCACATGTGTACAACAGTTTGTACACATGTGCACAACAGTGCATTACTTTAATGTTTTAACAGTACACATATGGTTAAAAAAACAGAGTAAAATAACATTTTTGTAAAAACCATATCAATCACTGAAAATACACATGTGTACATCAACGATTGTACAACTTGAACATACACATGTGTACACCGGATGCGTACACATGCGTACACCAGATAAAACTAAAATATGGTTAAAAAAAGTGCAGTTTACTGAACATACTAGTTCAAATCATCTTGATATCAATATACACATATGTACACACTTATACATTGGCATTCAGAAAATTAACATTCAACAAATACACATGTGTCCTTTCTTATACTTTCACCCAAATCAATAGCATTCAAGGAACCCTAACCCCCTTTCTGTGTCGAGGGAACATGTACACTCAACATCAACATGATCGATACAAATTTTTGCAAAACATAAACACAAAAAAATGTAAATCAGCACCCTAATACACCAGTAGATGAAAATAAAAAACAAATTGCAGACATTGATTACAAGCCCTAGATTAAAGATTCCGGTATTAAGAACGAAATCAGATGATATTAGTTTACCTTGGTGGCTGGGTATTGAATGCGGATTCTTGCGAACCTTAATCGTCTTTGGCAGCTTCTACCATCGTCGGCAGTTGCTCTCATCGATGGGAGTGTTCTCCCTTCGTCGTCGGCAGATTCTTTCGTCGCCGTCAGTTACTTTGCTTTTAATTTTGGGAGAATGATTATCTTATGAGGGTTCCGGCGACTACTGAAATTCGACGAGAGCTCTGGGTGTTCTTGATGACGGCGATGATAGAGATAGAGAAACAAATATGTTTGAATAAAAGTTGAATAACATCTATGTAACTGATTGTGCGATAATGTACGGAAACCATTTAGTTTCCTTGTTTGAATTTTTTTATTGTATATTTACTGTTTTTCAATTAATTAAATAGGTAAAACTAACCATATAATTACAATCATGCCATTCTTTTAAAATCCTAAGATGATGGAGATCAATGGTCCATATAAGTTCACACAGTTCACTCTTGGGAGGTTGTTCACTCTAGAACTCTACCCTATATAGGGAGGGGCTCATGCGAGAACCACCCTTATTGTGAGAACCTTGAGAACCAATGTGAACACAACCTAAAATAGCTAAAAAAACCTAAAAAAAACCTAACCCCCACCCCCCACCCCCCCCCCCCCCAAAAAAAAAACCTAACCCCCCCCCCCCCCAAAAACCTAAACCCCCCCCAAGCTAAATGCTAAAAAAAAACCTAAAAAAAACTAACCCCACCCCCCCCCCCCCCCAAAAAAAAACCTAAACCCCCCTCCCCCACCCCCCAAAAACCTAAACCCCCCACCCCCCCCCCCCCCAAGCTAAAATGCTAAAAACTAAACCCCCAAAAAACCTAAAAAAAATCTAAAAAAATAAAAAAAAAATCTAAATTTTTTTTTTTGAATTTTTTAATATTTTTTATGTTAAAATCGCTACTTTTCGAAGCAAAAAAAAAAAATTTAAAAAAAAAAATTTTTTTTTTTGGCTTCGAAAAGTAGCGATTTTTTTATAAAAAATTCAAAAAAATTTTTTTTGTGTGATTTTTAGCTATTTTTAGGCATTTTTGGTGTGTTCACATTGGTTCTCGCGGTTCTCACAATAAGAGGTGGTTCTCGCATGATCTTCTCCCTATATATATATATATATAGGGGAGCTCTAAAATGAAAACCACCTCTAGTTGTAAGAACCGCGAGAACCACTCTCAACCAATCACCAATCAGATTATGCCAACATAAAGGGTATGTTAGTCATTTACCCCAAATGTCAAATATTCCCCCTCTCTTCATTTAAAGCCACTGACTCTTTATATAGCTCTCTCCTCTTTTATCTCTCATTTACCACCATCTCTCATCTTCTTCAAAAATCCTCTGCACAATGAGAAACCCAAATCAGAACTCAAACCAACCCAAAATCCTCTACACACACATCACGACGCCTCAAAACACCCCCTCCCTCCGATGATTACATGCCAACAACCTGAAATAAATCCGACCACCACAAACTCTTGGTGGCAGCTAGGGGTGCAAACGAGCCGAGCGGCTCGCAAGCAACTTGAGATCGGCTCGAGAAAAAGATCGAAACGAGCTGAGCCTTATCGAGCCCGAGCCGAGCTTGAGCCTCAAAACAAAGCTCGTTTGTTTATCGAGCCCGAGCCTCACATGTGAAGCTCGTTAGGCTCGTCGAGCCTTATCGAGCCTTAGTGTAAACGAGCCGAGTCGAGCCGAGCTTATTTAAACTTGTTTACAAGCGGACCTCGAACCTAAAAATAAGCTTATTTAGTAAATGAGCCCGAGCCCGAGCTTTACTTATCGAGATCGCAAGCCTAAAAAGTCTTTTATTTATATTATTTTTATTTAATATACTAATTAATAGATAAAAAACGAGCCGAGCCCGAGCCGGGCTCGAGCTTGATAAAATACAAACGAGCCGAGCTCGAGTTTTGAAAACAAAACTCGAATCGAGCCGAGCTCGAGCCCGAGCTCTCATAAGTTTGTCGAGCTCGAGCTCGAGCCTGGCCGAGCTCGGGCTCAGCTCGGCTGGTTTGCACCCCTGGTGGCAGCGGAGAACAGCAGCATCAACACCGCCACCACGGCGGCGGCGGCGACGAACAGAGAGACGAAGAAAAACAAACAGAGAAAGAAGAATCGGGGTTGTGGAGGGAGCCCGACGGCGAAGGCGCCGCCACTCACGGCGGTGGCAGTGGAGTCTCACGGCAGCGACGCCGCCGTCTGCCGCGACGGCGGTGGTGGTTAATGTTGTTAAGATCTGGTCAAGCTTCGATTCGAGTTTTTAACTTCAGGTACGTGGTTCAAGTTCGGGTCATGGTTTGGGGTTCGTGTTACGTCTCGTTCCAGTTCAAAGCTTGGTTCGGGTTACGTCTCATGTTTCAACTCAGCAGGTTCGGGAGTTTCGGGTTTCAGCTGAGGTTGGCGGTGACACAGTTCAGTAGGGGCTCGGGTTTCGGCTCGACGCGGTGCAACTCGGGTCAGTTTCGGGTTTTGGTTTTGGTTTGGGTCGAAAGCAGTCAATGGACCCGGTTCGGGTCAGCAGTAGTCAAACAAGTCAAAGATGATCAACTAAGGACCGGTAAAGTTTAAACGTAGCAAGTTATTATTACGTTACTTTAGATTTTATTTAGTTAACGCGCACCGAGCTCGAACCGATACTTTAGTGACTTGTTACGTTTGGCATTTTGATAGAAATTTTATATATTGTGTTTATATTGTTGAGTTTTGAAAAGATAACGAAAACTTGAGTTGTCGGCTTATTCCAAAAATAGAGGAAACTCTGTCCGTTTTCCGTAAAAATGTAAAACGTAAAAAGTTTAACGTAAAACGTAAAAAGTTTAACGTAAAACGTAAAAAGTTTAACGTAAAACGTAAAACGTAAAAAGTTTAACATAAAATGTAAAAAGTTTAAAAAGTTTAACGTAAAACGTAAACTTTTATGTAAAAACTATTTAACGTAAAACGTAAAACTTTTTCTACGTAAATTGTAAAGTGTAAAAAACCGTGTGATAAAACGGCGCCTAAACAAGGGGCGTGAACACGGGGCATAAAAACGCCGCCAAAAAAACGGGACGTAAAAAACGCCGCGTTAAAACGGGACGTAAAAACGCCGCGTTAAAAAAACGACGCTTGAAAAAGCCGAGCGTAAAAAACGGCGTGCAAAAACGACACGTTAAAAAACGATGCGTGAAAAAGCCGGGCGTAAAAACGGCGCGCAAAAAAAAATTAGTTTTGGTAGAAAATTTTGAATTTAAAAATGTTTTTACTAAAAAAAATTTTGTTTAAAAAATAAAAAGTAATATAATAAAACAAAAAATTAATAAAAAAATAATAAAGATAAAAAGACAAAAAATAGTAATTTTAGTAAACTACCCTTTTAGATTAAAATATTAAAGACAAAATGTATTTAATATTAATTTTAGTTACTTTTAATCTTATCCATCCATCTTGTTGATCTATTGGCTAGAAAGTGGTTTTCTCGGTTCTTACAACTGGATGTGGTTTTCATTTTAGCGCTCCCATATATATATATATATATATATAGGATGGATCATGAGAAAACTAGTTTAAATGAGAAAACCAAAAAACTAACTAAAAATGCATAAAAAAACATACTAATTTTTTTTTACAAATTTTTTTATAAAAAAATCGCTAGTTTTTATATATGGAAAAAAATTTTCAAATTTTTTTTTGTTGTACTGCACATGTGCACTAATACGGAAAGCCTAAAACATTTAACCCACCCCACCGACACCCCTGAAAAACCTAACCCCCCCCCCCCCCAAAAAAAAAAAAAAAAAAAAAACTAAATTCACCCTCCCACTAAAAGCCTAACCACCCCTCACCCCCCAAAAACCTAAACCCCCCACCCTCCTCCCAAAAACCTAAAACTAAACCCTAAACATAAACACGAAAAAAAAAACCTAACCCCCCACCCCCCAAAAACCTAATCCTAATTCTAAACTTCCAAAAAAAATAACCCTAAAAGCTAAACTAGACTCAAAAAGCTAATTTTAAGCATGTAATGCAAATGTATAGTACACATATAATGCACATGTACAGTATAACAAAAGAATTTTTTTTTTGAAATTTTTTTTCCATACATAAAAACTAGCGATTTTTTTATTAAAAAATGTAAAAAAAAAATTGGTATGTTTTTTTTAGCTTTTTTAGGCTTTTTTAGTTAGTTTTCTAGTTTTCCTATTTAGATGTAGTTTTCTCATGATCCTCTCCCTATATATATAGGGTCAACATTTAGAGAAAACGGTGGAAAGTGTGAGAACGGTTATGGATCGTCTGATCAAAACAATCTTATGAACTAGATTGGCGCGGTGGCGTTTTCGTAAATAACATCAATTTATTACGTGGACGCGCTTCATTAAGGGTAAAAAAGTATTTTGACTTCTTTACACAAAACGCCATCTCATGAAATAAAACTGATAGTCCCGTAACGATCCGGCTTCAGTTTCGGTTCGGTGAAAAATAGTGAGACGGGTGATTAAAGCCAAGAACAAACGAAAATGAACAAGAAAGATGGAAACTTTAAAGATTGGAACATCGATCTTTTCATTGAATGTGATAAGAAATACATAATATAATCATCCACCCCGGGTGAGCTCCCCCGGGGTGGTGGCTCACCAATGCACACCCTAAAAGTGATGACTAATATTCTATTTATAGCCCCTTGAGCCTTGTCCTTCAAGCAAGCCGCCTCTTGCTTGGAAAACCCCTAAACTCGCTAAAAAGCACAACTATAATAACTATCATCGCTAACTCACGCTACATCATACAAATAATAAAATCGCCAATTAAAGTCGCCTTCATTGATAACATCATTCTCTAATTTGACCCAACAAAAACGGCATTAAAATTACCGCCTTAACCTACAATAGCACACACCTAAAAAACGCCATTAAAAACGTCATTAGATATAAAACGCCAAACTTAATTATAATAAAATCCCGCCTAAAAAAACCGCCAAAAAACATCCTATATATACAACATCTCAGACCTTCCATTAAAACATACAAAACCCCAAACGCCATATTTAATATATACCATTCGTCTTAGAAACGCCAAAAAAACCCAAACATCAAATATCCTCTAAACCAAAACGTTTATTTGAAATTCAGTTTGGTTGTCGGTTTGTTAGTTAGCTTATATGCCCATAGGAAATGACCAAAATGCCCTTTTAAAGCATAAATCTGTATTTTGCCTATGTGAACATATTTTTGACATATAATCTGATTTAGTAACATGTTTAGGCATATTTGGGCATGTAAGACTTGACATAGCACATAGATAACCATCCGACCATAGTTTTACGCAAACGACGTGGCTTATACTACCATAATGGGTCGAAACGGGTCAAAAGCAATTAGGTAGACTTTCAAATCAGAATGTTAGCTCTATTAAATCATACCATATGAGTTTAATTACTCATTTGATTTATAGAACATCATTCTATCCTATCTTCCTATTTAGGATCTGATTATTAACATAGTTACCTATATTAGGTGCCGGTTGATTCGTGATCCTTGGAGCCTTATTTGGTCTTATTCTCAAGACTAATAAGCAATCCCAAGTGAGTACATAGTTCCCCTCTTTTACCGCTTTCAAATACTTTGGGGTGATATACATGTACATACGTGTTACTTTTGTGTTTTCATGACATAAACATGCTAGATTTACCTAGTACATATATAGTACATGCTTTCAATTATGTTTTGCTATGTATGTTTACTGAGCATGCTAGCACATTGATTTCATTAGACACATTGTTGCATATGTTTACTTAGCATATGGACACATTGTTTTACATGACATTTCTGCTATGTATGTTTACTGAGCATGCTAGCACATTGTTTTACATGATCATTTCTACTAGGTGTGTTTACTTAGCATACCTAGTACATGGTTTTTACATGCTACATTGGTTATGACATTTAGTGTGTTTAATCGGGACAATAATACATTCATTAACATTGATCACGCCGCTCGGTAGTATGTAATGGTACCATAGGACTTGACAAATCCCGTTTCCGACTTCCTAGGTTTGTTTGGAAGTTGGGAATGACAGAATCCGATATACATAACTTAGATAAACCTTTAATTTGTTTAAAGGTTTGTCGCCACAGTCACAAGGCTTGAATGTATGCGAATAAACATTACTGCATAAATGTTTGTAATCATAAAGCATTGTTTTCTGCAAAACATAACATTTGATTTAAACTTAGGTTTATTCAAAAACATTATTTTGTACATTTTCCTATGGGGTTGAGTAATTACTAGTTATTCACCATACATGACATTTGTTTTCACATTGACATTACCACATAGTTTGAGTAGATACTTTCTACTTACTGTGCATTACATTTGGTTGTACATGATACATTTCACACATGACATTGAACATGGTTTATACATAAACATTTTGACATTGAACAAGATATTTTGATTGGTTATTGATAAGTGACTTATGTAACGGGGCTATGTGTTATGTGATAAAAGCATGGTGGATACGCCGCTGGTACTTCCTATATATAAGTGCTTTTAGTGTATTATATATTGTTGCGTTATCTAAACCACTTTGACAAGACATGAAACATTTTATACAAAAACACGACATTGTTTTACAAATTACATATTTTATACAAATTCACTCTTACTTGGTTATTCATTTAACCATACATTATCCTTTTATTATCATTTGATTTTCATATCGATTTTCACATATTTTATAAAAGAAAACATTTTACAAGGTTCATGACTACATTTTGTTAAAATCTTCTTTAAACTACAAGTCATGAATCCTGCGTAAACAAAACCTATGTATCTCATAGGCATTTTTATGCTGACGTACCTATTTTTACATGTGTTTCAGGTGCTAATGCATGATGATGTTTGTGCTTCACTTAGGCGGACTTCGGCCTTAGTGACTTAAAAGACAGTTATTTAAGTTATGTTTGTTTGAATTTCAAGACAATATGAACACTTTAATTAATAATACAAAACTTTAATTACCATGGTTGTTGAAACAATAATTCTGTCACATCACTCCCCGGCGTTTCCGCCGCGGTTTGTTGTTTTAACGCGACCGGGGTGTGACACGACGTTGTACGAATTCCCCTTACTCTCCATCATATGAGACCCGGTCAAGAATTCGTCCCCAACTGTACGGTCAGGTTTCACTTAAGAAATACCGTACTTACAATATTCATTCATCAAAAACGTTTTACTTCGAAACGTATGACTTATCAAATTTCATATATTTTTAGCGAAAATATATATTTTATTTTAAAAGGTATGTTTTATTTCAAAAACATTATTAAACCCTTTTAATGACGTGTTCTACCCCCAAAACATATACAAAACAGTAAAAAGAGGGGTTTAGTGACACTCACCTTTGGGTGCGTATTTTAATATCGCAATCCTAGAGATTGATTTTCTACACGTCCTTCAAGTTCTTGAATGATTTTTAGCAAAGATTTGATGATATGAGACTTAATTGTTGCTTGAAACACCTTGAAATCACTTCTAAATCATCAAATGAACTTATAAACACCTTGAAATGAGTTTGAATCCTCAAGAACATTGTTAAATTTTTGAAATGAATGAGATATGGGGGGGGGGGTGTTTTGGCTGAATTGTAGAGAGAGAGAGAGAGAGTATTTGAGTGATGATTTATTTTTGATCTTGAACATTGTGAAATATTCGAAGAAGTTAAAGCTTATTCATCTCTTATTCTCCCAAGATCCACCACATGGAGGAGAGGGAACAAAAACCATTTGCATGGCTGCCATATGGGTCTACATTACACATATACACGATATCATATGTATACATATACATATCTGAAAAGCCGGGTGTCACAGTCTCCCCCTGTTTAGGAATTTTCGTCCCCGAAATTTTTACTCTACAGGTTTTGTTTTCGCACTAAGTAAGAATAACAAAAACGAATCTAATGAATATAGTCTTATAGTTTCTGCAAGAAACTTGGATTCTTACGAAGAATCCTCGTAGACCTATATTACATACATCCTTGATTCCTAAACTTACGTCTCAACGCTCTCAACTCTCTCCGGGGTCCAACCTTCACAAGCTCTTAATCAAGAAGATTAAGTCAAAGCTCTACCAATTCGGGTTCTACATACGTATATTTACATATACATTACCCCGTATCTAAGATAGTCTGAGTTTACACCTGATTGATCCAACTCAAGATAGGCTCTTGAAAGAATCAAATCTCATAAACTCGTCTTCCTTCCTTCTCGCATTCATTTCAGATATCCTCAAATCGCCAAATCAATAAATCACATACACGACTAGAATGCTGTAATCGCCTGTCCGGTTATTAGCATAACTTTTCTCGCTATACGTACTGCTTCTACGGTGCTTTGATAAACTTCCGTTTATCTTCCAAACAAATTTCTATAAAGAACATAATCAGTGTATTATCCATTATACACTTCTTCAACTGCATCCAAATAGTACATCATGTACACCACTCAGTTCTGATGGTAGCTTGAGCCCATATGCGACTGATCCAACTTAAGATGGGCTCTCGAAAGGACCAAGTCAATGTGGCTCAGCTTTTCTTTTCTCTGCTAAACCTAATAGCATCTCTGCAAGATAACTCCTTTAATAGAACTAAATCTTCAATCTGGAATCGCAATAGTTCCTTCAACTGTCCATGTAATCCTTCTGTTGATAAATTGGCGACTTTTACCTTCCCTCGATCCCAGAAAATCCTGTCGCTGGTTTCCTAGATAAACTAAGGTCTGGTTAATTGTCCTTTGTCATGTTAGCTAAACAAAGTGGCGATCAACACTTCCATCCATGCAAGGCTTTAAACGGAGCAACCTGAATACTAGCGTGTTAACTATTATAGTAAGATAACTCTGCCAAGGGCATGTAAGTATCTTAACTTCCTACGGAGTCCATCATACATGCTCCCAACTTTCCTTCGAGGGTCCGGAAAACTTCCTACTATCTTGCTGTCCAATCAATTTCCCTTCTCCTTTTGGGGTTATTTGTCACACCCCTTTCTAAGGCGGAAGCACAAGGTGTGATCTTGAAAGGTTCTCATTGCATACGAAATGTAAACTTACCACATGCTCGTAAAAAAACTCCAAATGCCATCATCATTGTATAATTAAAACATAACATAGGTTAAGTGTTTACATCACAAGACAACATATTGTCTGAAAAGTTTACAACTTTATTTAAAAGACGAACATCGAGAACTTGGTTCTTATATTCCACATAGGATGAAATATAATAACCAATTCCCATAAAAACAGGCATCTGAGTCTTGACACAAGATTGCTAAAAACATAAACAACATCCAAGAGCAAGAGTAAGACCGCGCGCACATCCACTTTAGTTACCTGAAAGACATGTGAGTTTTTGGAAAATCGTCAACATAATGTTGGTGTGAATTCATGCAGTTTTTGTATTGAATGTTTGTATACTTGTATGAAAACATGATATGTAATTTATATGAAACAAGTATTTATGTAAATATAAGGAAATCGAGATCGCTAATGGCTTGCAAGGCCATTAACATGTGACACGACATAGGAAGCATCCAAACCATAGGCATTTTTACCTGTCGAATCCACGACTGTCGATTCACGACTAGAGACACAAAAGCATTGCTTGGTACTAGAATGACCAAGAGTGTGGCTGCAGGAAACCCATTAGATCTAACCTTTTGTTCCGCGGTCTTGGTATGTAACTGATTAATGGTGCATATGACACCCTATTCGTGACATGATCTAAAGTATCATTCCTTAGTTTTTGTATTTCAATATACCATAGCACATGTATTTTCCCCAAGTTTAGAAAACAAGTAAAAGTTTAAAAGTGGGGACAGGAACTCACAACTTTGCGTATCCTGCGCCGTAAGCTTCACCGGTTGGTTTTATAGCGTCGTGGCCTATACGTGTTTTATTAACGCTAGTCACTAGACTTGTATCGTACAAGTACAAGTCACCATCTTTTATGTATGTGTTCTTTGTTGTTAAAAATAATTTTATATTTTTAACTATGTATCTTACTTATATTATTTTCCCAAAAATAAATATAAGTATCTTGTACTTTTCACCCGAGTTATATATTTTCGTCCAAAAATACATTTTAGGTCATAACTTGTCCAAGTTAAATTGTGTGTTAAGAAATATATTTTCGTAAATATATTTTCTTGTATTAGTCTATGTGCTTCTATGTATTCTCATGTATTTTGTATGTGTACTTTCAAGGCCTAATACACTACTACATATAATACACCTAATATACACTTAGCACAAGATTTAAATACATATATTTTCCCAAAAATATACATACTTAATAATAATTTTATCTTGAAGTAATAATCATTTCTTAACTTGTAATTTCTTACAAAGATTAGGGAAACCTTGGTAAATATTTTTAGGTGAATTTTTAGGGAATAAATTTCACCAAAACTTATATTTTCTAAGTGTTAAAATTTTATAAAATTTTTGACATAGTTTCCCCTAAAAATGGAGGTTTCCCATGTTTTCAAAACATGTGTTTATTTTCTTTTTAAAATCATCATAAACAATCAACAATCTACCCTAAGCAACTTACACCTTCCAAGTGCCAAATCAATGCTATTTACATAACAATCATGAACTTGAACTTTCATAAAAACTTGTAGTAACTTGGTAGTGTGTTTAGTAGGTTTAGTTACCCTTTAAAAGTGGTTATTTGTTTGTAAATCTCGTTCTTGTAAAGTTTAGTCTTTTACAACTTACTGGATGATTCTTTCAAAAATTATTCTTTTGAAATTTTCTTGTAAACAATGTGTTCTTATACTTGTTTCACCACTAGAAACATTGTTAGTTTCTTTAAAAACAATGTTTATGTAAATCTTGGGATTTAACTTAGTTTCTTGAGAAAACTAGTTTTGAAATCATTCAAGTTTATGACTAGTAACATATTACATACTTCATCATTCACAAAATCATTTTTATTTTCAAGTTCATGCAAAACATAAAGTATGATGATCTTGGTCTTTCACAAGATCACCACTTAACCTACTAGATCATGTCTTAAATCACAATCTAGTAGGTTTCATATGATGTCTAACATCACTAACATAAATCATCAATCATCAAGAAGTAAATCAACATCATTCAACATATATTCTTATGTGATTAAGCTTAAGTTAAAATTTCATGATCATGTTCTTTAGTGTTCTTGAAGATTAACAATGTTCATCATCTTTTAACCAACTAAATATGAAGTAAAATCAAGTTACAAGGAGCTTACTACTAGCACAAGGGCTAGGGAAGAACACAAGAAGATGAAGGTGATAAATGGGTTGGATAAAGGCAAATGGGAGAGGTCCTTCAAGATCCACAAGCTCCAAACCTCCTTAGACACCTTCTTACACCTTAGGATGAACTTGGAATGATTGATCAAGACTTGACAATGGTGGTGGTGAGGGTGGTGACCTTCGGCCGTGAGGGAGCAAGGAGAAGAGGGAGAGAGTGGAGTGTGTTAGTGTGTGTGAGATGTGAGCCCTTAATCCATCTTATAACCATCTAATTCTTTTATCCATTGGATAACATGTTCCATTAGTACATAACAATATCTTCCACAAATCTTATAAGATCTAATGAAATCAAAGGAGATTTAGTGTGATCAAGGGTGGTCCACACCCTTGATACCGTGAACATGAGGGGGGGGGGGTATTAGTTGGGTTTCAATGATAAGTTAAGTATATTAGTTAGAATTTAAGTGTAATGTTTTGGTGTTATGCATATGATGTGTTATATAGTGTGTTAGAGTGTTCGGGGATCATAACTAGTTCAGAAACATTAAAACAATGCTTCTAGTATAATTTTGGTGTTTCGGGTAGTGTCCGGTTGTTTGGTTAGATACCAGTTCGTTAAAGTGCTAAATTGCGCCGTTTAGTGTCCTTTATGTGCCCTTTTGTGACACTTTCAATTCCCGACCCTTTGTAAGTTAATTTGGACAATAAAGCATAAATTCTGCATGATATTTCAGTGTTAAAATGCTGATTAGAGCTTAATTATTGCTGAAACATGTAAAATTCAGCATTTAAAGTGTGTTTCGGGTGCTTTTTAATGCATAGTTTAGCTTCCGAAAATTTTATATGTTAACCCTTGCATCCATACTTGGGTTTTAATGTATTGTAGACGTTGGACCTACTCCTTGGCCCTAATTCCATTATCTGATTGCTTTCTGTAGTGTTGCTGACACAGTGTGTCTTACCGGTGAGTTTACTAGTCTTTCTAACGCAACGCTAACAGTAATGCATAAAGCAATATTTGAAGTATAAAACGTGCATGAATTCACAAGTATAGCATGAAATCAGACAATGTTGACATTTAAGCACATAACTGCATATATTAAATAATAATTAAATTGTACGGAAATTACTGGTTTTGTGCCAGTTGTCACAGTCTCGCCCCGTTAAAAGAATTTCGTCCCGAAATTCAGGCTGAGCTATCTCTCGCAGGAGTTTTCTTGAACAGGTGGGGGTACTTGTCTTTAAACTGGTCTTCACGTTCCCATGTGTACTAGGGTCCGTGTTTAAAGTTCCAACGTACTTTGACAAGTTTGACACTACTCCTGCGGGTCTTGTTGACTTTCCAGTCTGTAACCTCGACGGGTTGTTCTTTAAATCGGAGTGTGTCGTCAATATGCACTTCATCCGCAGGGATGATCACTGTTTCTTGGGTTGGACTCTTCTTGAGGTTGGACACATGAAACGTATCGTGTACTCCGTTAAGTTCTTCCGGTAATTCCAACTTGTACGCCATGGTACCAATTCTTTCCAAGATCTTGAACGGACCGATGTATCGTGGATTCCGCTTTCCACGTTTTTCGAATCTTACTACGCCCTTCCAAGGTGAGACCTTCAACAAAACTTTGTCTCCCACCTTGAATTCTAAGGGTTTTCGTCTTCGATCAGCGTAGCTCTTTTGTCGATCTCGAGCCGCCTTAATGCGCTCTCGGATCTGCATGATTTTGTCGGTTGTCTCTTGAACAAGTTCAGGACCAACCATATGTTTGTCTCCAGCGTCTGCCCAACATAATGGCGAGCAGCA
Organism: Helianthus tuberosus; assembly: GCA_030545235.1. Classification (NCBI taxonomy): domain Eukaryota; kingdom Viridiplantae; phylum Streptophyta; class Magnoliopsida; order Asterales; family Asteraceae; genus Helianthus; species Helianthus tuberosus. Next base: position 182,668,409 of record CM060357.1, read on the forward strand.
CTTATGGCCATATAGAGCTTCGAACAGTGCGGCTTTTATGCTCGTATGGTAGCTGTTATTGTAGGAAAAATCAACTAAAGGTAGGTGAGTATCCCAGCTGCCGCCTAGGTCCATAACACATGCACGAAGCATATCTTCCAGCGTTTATATGGTTCATTTGCTCTGACTGTCTGTTTGCGGATGGAAGGCCGTGCTTAGATCTAGTTGAGATCCAAAGGCCTCCTGGAAGGATTGCCAGATCCTCGAGACAAAACGTCCATCTCTGTCTGAAATAATTGAGATAGGCACTCCATGACGTGCCACGATTTCCTTCAGGTACAGCTCAGCAAGCTTTCCAGTGCTATCCTTTTCTCGGATTGGTAGGAAATGCGCAGACTTCGTTAACCGATCGACTATCACCCATATCATATCATGCCCTCTAGGGGTCCTGGGTAATTTTGTTATGAAGTCCATCGAGATTTGCTCCCACTTCCACATGGGTATCTCTGGCTGTTGCAGTAGTCTGGACGGTTTTTGATATTCAGCCTTAACCTTAGCACGGGTTAGGCACTTACCAACATTGACAGCAACATCGCTTTTAAGTCTCGGCCACCAATTGTATTCCTTCAAGTCTTGATACATTTTGTTCGATCCTGGATGGATCGATTATCTCGACTTGTGAGCTTCATTAAGGATGACTTCTCGAATACCGCCATAGAGTGGAACCCAAATACACCCCTTAAAGTATAAGGTTCCCTCTTTGTTTGGCACCAAATTTTTCAACATACCTCAGAGGTATTCAGCTCTACGATTTTCTCCCTTAAGGGCTTCTTGTTGTGCTTCATGAATGCGTGCAGTGAGGTTCATCTGAATAGTCATTTCCAATGCTCGAACCCTTGGGGTCTTAACCCTTTCTTTTCGGCTTAACGCGTCTGCTACAGCGTTTTCCTTTCTAGGATGGTACTTAATCTCACAGTCATAATCGTTTAGCAGCTCGACCCACCGTCGCTGCCGCATGTTTAGTTCCTTCTGATCAAATATGTCATGTAGGCTTTTATGATCTGTGAAGATTGTACATTGAGTACCATATAAATAATGTCGCCAGATCTTCAAAGCGAATACCACCGCGCCTAGCTCCAAGTCGTGCGTGGTGTAATTCCTTTCATGCACCTTCAATTGTCTTGAAGCGTAAGCGATGACTTTTTGGCGTTGCATGAGCATGCAACCCAAACCTTGATGCGAAGCGTCGCAGTATACCACGAAGTCTTCAGTGCCTTCGGGTAAGGATAGTATCGGTGCATCGCATAGCTTATTTTTGAGCAGTTGGAAGGCTTCTTCTTGCTTATTACCCCAGTCGTACTTCTTGTCTTTTTGTGTGAGGGTAGTCAGCGGTTGAGCTATCTTGGAGAAATTCTCGATAAATCGTTGGTAATAGCCCGCTAAGCCCAAAAATTGTCGAACTTCAGTTGAGATTTTGGGGGCTTCCCAATTTTTATCGCTTCTATCTTGGCTGGGTCTACTTGAATGCCCTTCTCATTCACAACGTGACCAAGGAACTGTACTTCGCGAATCCAGAATTCACACTTGGAGAATTTTGCATAAAGTTTCTCTTTCTTCAGTAGTTCCAGAATAGTCCTGAGGTGTTGCTCGTGCTCTTCTCTCGATCGCGAGTAAATCAGGATATCATCGATAAATACAATCACGAATTTATCGAGATATGGTTTGCAAACGCGGTTCATCAGATCCATAAATACCGCTGGCGCGTTCGTCAGTCCGAATGGCATCACAGGGAACTCGTAATGTCCATAACGTGTTCTGAATGCAGTCTTTGGTACGCTCTCCTCTTGGATCCTTAACTGATGGTATCCAGATCGAAGGTCGATCTTGGAATAGTAGCTCGATCCTTGCAACTGATCAAATAAGTCATCAATCCTCGGTAATGGGTACCGATTCTTGATAGTGAGTTTGTTCAATTCTCTATAATCGATACACATCCGCAGTGTAGCATCTTTCTTCTTTACGAACAAAACTGGAGCTCCCCAAGGCGAGAAGCTTGGCCTTATGCATCCTTTATCTAACAACTCCTGGAGTTGTGTAGATAATTCTTGCATCTCGGATGGTGTAAGCCGATAGGGTGCCTTGGCTACAGGAGCGGCTCCTGGAACCAAGTCTATATGGAATTCGACTTGTCGTTGCGGAGGTAGTCCTGGCAGATCTTCGGGAAAAACGTCAGGGAATTCCTTCACCACAGGAATGTCTTCGAGTTTCGGCTCTTCAGCCTTCTTATCTACAACATGCGCCAGGAAAGCAACACATCCTTTCCTTAAGCACTTCTGCACCTTCATACAATTGATGATTCGCAGAGGCGCGTTTCGTTTTTCTCCATGCACGATGGGAGTTTCGTCATTCGCAAGAGGGATGCGAATGATTTTCTCATGGCAAACAACTTCAGCCTTATTCTTTGACAGCCAATCCATTCCGAACACCACATCGAAGCTTCCCAATTGAACAAGTAAGAGGTCGATACTAAAGCTTTGTTTACCAAGTTCTAACGTACAACCCCTAACAACTTCGCCCGATTCAACAAGTTTACCATCGGCTAGTTCTATGGAATAAGGAATATCTAATCTACTAGATTCTATTCCAAGCATACGTTTAAATTCCACAGACATGAAACTATAATCGGCACCAGTGTCAAATAGTATGGATGCAAAGTGATTGTTAACGAGAAACGTACCGGTGACCACATTAGGGTCCTCGTGTGCATTCCTTGCTCCAATCACGAATGCTCGAGCCTGAGCATTGTTCTCCCTTGGGCATTCTTTCTTGAAATGATCCTTGCTACCACAACCAAAGCATCCTTGGTTCTGCCCAGCTCCATTACCATTCCGGTTACCATTGCCATTGCCATTTCCACCACCGTTTCTATTACCAACACCGTTGCGGTTTCCATTCCCGTTCCTATTACCACCCCCATTTCCTTTTCCCCAACCGTTCTCAGTATGGTTACCCAGTTTTCCACACTCGTCGCATTTTGGAATACGACAAACTCCTTCGTGATGACGCTTGCACTGGTTGCAGATGGGCAGAGTGCCCTGGTATCCTCTGGCAGGAGCGTCATTCATGGCTGCAAGAGTTCTCTCCTCCTGTGGCAGATTGGGGTCGCACTTCTTATTGTTGGAACCCTTGTTGTTACGTGTCGCTTGATTCAGGTTCGAATGCTTCCTTTTCTTGTCACCAGATGACTCAGCATGCGTCTCAGTCTTTTCAGTTGGGTTCAGTGATAGCTTCCTCATACGTACAGCATCTTCAGTAAGGCTGATAGCCAGAGTTACAGCCTGAGTGATCGTTTCAGGTTTAGCCGAAGTTACCATGCTGCGAAATTCTGGAGCCAATCCCCATATGTAGCGTTCAAAGCGCTTAAATTCGGGAGTCACCATATAGGGGATCACTCTTGACAAATCATGGAACCTTCGGGTATAACCAGTAATGTCTGCACCCTCCATGGTCAAGTGCCAGAACTCAGTCTCCAACCTTTGGAGTTCAGAACGATAGCAATACTTTTCTCTCATTCTCGCCTTCAACTCATCCCAAGTCATCCCATACGCAGCATCGTCGCCCAGCGTCTGGACTTGCAAAGTCCACAAAGTCAAAGCCTCATCAACGAATAACCCAGTAATAAATGTGACTTGCTGATCCGCGGTACACTTGCTCATACGGATAGTGGAATCAGTCTTCTCTGTCTAGCGTACAAAAGCCACTGCACCTCCAGTGCTGTCGTAGTTCAGTGGCATGCAGTCGAGAAACTGCTTGAAGGTGCAGCCTTGAGTTATGTTTCCTCTAGATGAATCTCCCTGCCCATTACGTCTAGCATTGCTTGGTCCTCCACTTTGTTCGGTGCGGTTTGCCTCGTATTGGGCGATAGCTACGGTGATCCTTTCTTCCAGTAGGGAGTTCAGTTCTTCAACAGTCCTCGGTAGAAGAGGAGGGGGAGGTTGATCGGAATCCTGATTGTTCACAATTCTCCTAGGTGCCATGTTCTATCAGAACATAACACAACAGGGTTAGACATTTGTTTGATATCGTCATATGAGACAGTAGTAGTATATATACACATGCATATACCCACATAAGTGACGTCAAACAATCTGCCAAATGTATAAATCAATTCATACAACAGCAAGCATGCATAAATAGATAAATACTGATGTGTCATAAGATATTCACTGAGTCTTTATACATATCAGGACAACTTGTTACATTATTGTTTGCGAAGTAAACAAAATGCATAAGGGTTACATCACCCCATAGTACAAGTTTAATATATGTAAAGGACAAAATATCTTTCTTCACATTGGCGGTTCTTGTATTTATTCCCTAAATTATTACTCCAATAGAGTATTTAATAGGCTGGAGGAGGGGCGAGGGCGTTCACGTTTAACCCTTTCTTGTATTGAAGGAATCTCGTTTGATATGTGACAAGACTTGCTGTGGTTTCAGTGCACTGAATTCCATAATTATGTATGCATCCATAATTACGTAATTCCTTGCATAGTCCGCACAGTTCATTTCATCATCAGATCACTTCCTTCAGATAGGCCACTTCTTTCAGACGAAGACACGTGTACCTGTGATACTCTATTTCTAGTATATGTATATATTAATTATTACACATAGTTGCAAGTAATTCTTAGTCAAAGACAAGTGATACTCCAGTGCACCCTAAGTCTCGTAGTGTCCTTTCTTGACTCTTTGAAAACAGTTTCAGGTAGTGGATGTCGCGTAAAGTTTTATGCAATGAAAACTTTTGAAAAATTGTTTTCATGAGAGGATACTAAAGATTGTAGTCTAGACTCGAGAAGGAATCCTGGTCCACTACAATCACAGCTCTGATACCAATCTGTCACACCCCTTTCTAAGGCGGAAGCACGAGGTGTGATCTTAAAAGGTTCTCATTGCATACGAAAGGTAAACTTACTACATGCTCGTAAAATAACTCCAAATGCCATCATCATTGCATAATTAAAACATAACATAGGTTAAGTGTTTACATCACAAGACAACATATTGTCTGAAAAGTTTACAACTTTATTTAAAAGACGAACATCGAGAACTTGGTTCTTATATTCCACATAGGATGAAATATAATAACCAATTCCCACAAAAACATGCATCGGAGTCTTGACACAAGATTGCTAAAAACATAAACAACATCCAAGAGCAAGAGTAAGACCGCGCGCACATCCACTTTAGTTACCTGAAATACATGTGAGTTTTTGGAAAATCGTCAACATAATGTTGGTGTGAATTCGTGCAGTTTTTGTATTGAACGTTTGTATACTTGTATGAAAACATGGTATGTAATTTGTATGAAACAAATATTTCTGTAAATATAAGGAAATCGAGATCGCTAATGGTTTGCAAGGCCATTAACATGTGACACGACATAGGAAGCATCCAAACCATAGGCATTTTTAGCTGTCGAATCCACTACTGTCGATTCACGACTAGAGACACAAAAGCACTACTTGGTACTAGAATGACCAAGAGTGTGGCTGCCTGAAACCCATTAGATCTAACCTTTTGTTCCGCGGTCTTGGTATGTAACTGATTAATGGTGCTTATGACACCCTATTCGTGACATGATCTAAAGTATCATTCCTTAGTTTTTGTATTTCAACATACCATAGCACATGTATTTTCCCCAAGTTTAGAAAACAAGTAAAAGTTTGAAAGTGGGGACATGAACTCACAACTTTGCGTATCCTGCGCCGTAAACTTCACCGGTTGGTTTCATAGCGTCGTGACCTATACAGGTTTTATTAACGTTAGTCACTGGACTTGTATCGCACAAGTACAAGTCACCATCTTTTATGTATGTGTTCTTTGTTGTTAAAAATAATTTTATATTTTTAACTATGTATCTTACTTATATTATTTTCCCAAAAATAAATATAAGTATCTTGTATTTTTTACCCGAGTTATATATTTTCGTCCAAAAATACATTTTAAGTCATAACTTGTCCAAGTTAAATAGTGTGTTAAGAAATATATTTTCGTAAATATATTTTCTTGTATTAGTCCATGTGCTTCTATGTATTCTCATGTATTTTGTATGTGTACTTTCAAGTCCTAATACACTACTGCATATAATACACCTAATATACACTTAGCACAAGATTTAAATACATATATTTTCCCAAAAATATACATACTTAATAATAATAATTTTATCTTGAAGAAATAATCATTTCTTAACTTGTAATTTCTTTCAAAGATTAGGGAAACCTTGGTAAATATTTTTATGTGAATTTTTAGGGAATAAGTTTCACCAAAACTTATATTTTCTAAGTGTTAAAATATTATAAAATTTTTGACATAGTTTCCCCTAAAAATGGAGGTTTCCCATGTTTTCAAAACATGTGTTTATTTTCTTTTTAAAATCATCACAAACAATCAACAATCTACCCTAAGCAACTTACACCTTCCAAGTGCCAAATCAATGCTATTTACATAACAATCATGAACTTGAACTTTCATAAAAACTTCTAGTAACTTGGTAGTGTGTTTAGTAGGTTTAGTTACCCATTAAAAAGTGGTTATTTGTTTGTAAATCTCGTTCTTGTAAAGTTTAGTCTTTTAGAACTTACTAGATGATTCTTTCAAAAATTATTCTTTTGAATTTTTCTTGTAAACAATGTGTTCTTATACTTGTTTCACCACTAGAAACATGGTTAATTTCTTTAAAAACAATGTTTATGTAAATCTTGGGATTTAACTTAGTTTCTTGAGAAAACTAGTTTTGAAATCATTCAAGTTTATGACTAGTAACATATTACATACTTCATCATTCACAAATTCATTTTTATTTTCATGTTCATGCAAAACATAAAGTATGATGATCTTGGTCTTTAACAAGATCACCACCTTAACTTACTAGATCATGTCTTAAATCACAATCTAGTAGGTTTCATATGATGTCTAACATCACTAACACAAATCATCAATCATCAAGAAGCAAATCAACATCATTCAATATGTATTCTTATGTTATTAAGCTTATGTTAAAATTTCATGATCATGTTCTTTAGTGTTCTTGAAGATTAACAATGTTCATCATCTTTTAACCAACTAAATATGAAGTAAAATCAAGTTACAAGGAGCTTACTACTAGCACAAGGGCTAGGGAAGAACACAAGAAGATGAAGGTGATAAATGGGTTGGATAATGGCAAATGGGAGAGGTCCTTCAAGATCCACAAGCTCCAAACCTCCTTAGACACCTTCTTACACCTTAGGATGAACTTGGAATGATTGATCAAGACTTGACAACGGTGGTGGTGTGGGTGGTGACCTTTGGCCATGAGGGAGCAAGGAGAAGAGGGAGAGAGTGGAGTGTGTTAGTGTGTGTGAGATGTGAGCCCTTAATCCATCTTATAACCATTTAATTCTTTTGTCTATTGGATAACATGTTCCATTAGTACATTAAAAGATCTTCCACAAATCTTATAAGATCTAATGAAATCAAAGGAGATTTAGTGTGATCAAGGGTGGGCCACACCCTTGATGCCGTGAACATGGGGGGGGGGGGGGTATTAGTTGGGTTTCAATGGTAAGTTAAGTATATTAGTTAGAATTTAAGTGTAATGTTTTGGTGTTATGCATATGATGTGTTATATAGTGTGTTAGAGTGTTCAGGGATCATAACTAGTTCAGAAACATTAAAACAATGCTTCTAGTATAATTTTGGTGTTTCGGGTAGTGTCCGGTTGTTTGGTTAGATACAGGTTCGTTAAAGTGCTAAATTGCGCCGTTTAGTGTCCTTTATGTGCCCTTTTGTGACACTTTCAATTCCCGACACTTTGTAAGTTAATTTGGACAATAAAGCATAAATTCTGCATGATATTTCAGTGTTAAAATGCTGATTAGAGCTGAATTATTGCTGAAATATGTAAAATGCAGCATTTAAAGTGTGTTTCGGGTGCTTTTTAATGCATAGTTTAGCTTCCGGAAAGTTTATATGTTAACCCTTGCATCCATACTTGGGTTTTAATGTATTTTAGACGTTGGACCTACTCCTTGGCCCTAATTCCATTATCTAACTGCTTTCTGCAGTGTTGCTGACATAGTGTGTCTTACCGGTGAGTTTACTAGTCTTTCTGACGCAACGCTAACAGTAATGCATAAAGCAATATTTGAAGTATAAAACGTGCATGAATTCACAAGTATAGCATGAAATCATACAATGTTGACATTTAAGCACATAACTGCAGATATTAAATAATAATTAAATTGTACAGAAATTGCCGGTTTTGTGCTAGTTGTCACATTATTAGTGTTGAAGGCTGCACTAATTTAGAGAAATTCTTAATAAATCTCCGGTAGCACCTAGCTAGTCATATGGATCATCATACTCCCGATGGGGTCTTTGGCGCTCCTCATCATTCACCAACTCCATAGTTAACTTCAAACGTTACTCATGATTCTCCTTGGTTCGCACATAGGCAAGTATGTCGTCGATGAATATTATCACGAATTCATCCGATTAGGGTTTCCATACCCTGTTCACGAGATCCATGAATATAAATGGCGCATTAATTTAGTCAAAAGGCATGACTAATAACTCGTAATGGCCATATTGTGTTCGAAAAGCAGTCCTCAGCATATCTTTGTTAGCAACCTTCAACTGATGATATCCTAAGCGTAGATCGTTCTTCGTGTAGCAGCTGGATCCTGGTAGCTTGATCGAACAAATCGTCAATCCTCAGTAAAGGTTACCGATTCTTGATAGTCAACTTGTTTAGCTCTCTAAAATCCTCTCACATCCTGAAGGATCCATCCTTCTTCCTTTTCAACGAAACAGATGCACCTCAAACGAAAAGCTTGATCGAATGAAACCCTTGTCTAGCAGCTCTTGAAGCTAATTTGGCATTTCTATCATGTCAGACGGTGCTTAATCTGTAAGGAGATTGCGTAATTGGGCGTAGCACCGGGTGCCAGATCGTTTCGGAATTCGATCTTCGATCTGTCTCGCAGGGGGCAATCCAGGTAAGTCTTTTTAGGAAAACTTTTGGATAATTGCGAACAATAGGAATCTCTCCGATATTCCTACATTCGGCTTTCGTATCCACCACGTTAACTAAGAACGCAGGATAGCCCCTTTTGCAACCACCTGAGCATTCTCACAAAACTGACAACTCTCAACCATCAACACTCGACACTCGAAACTCGACACTCGACTCGGTCGGTCTTCGTGAACAACTTCCACCTCTCCACTATCATCAGGACGAGGTATACTAGCTAGCTTCTTCAAGCGATAGTCCCCACTTCGCTCTTGGATAATCAATCCATTCTCGCATCTACGTCAAAGCTTCCTAGCTCCACTGGAGATAAACCAACACTAGAACTACGATTACCTAACTAAATACTACAACTGCAAATGACCTTACTAGTTTCTATCAACTTACCAATTGCTAGTTCTATCGGGCACTTTATACCCAGCTTACTTGTTGGTGAACACAAAATGATTCAAAGTTTCTCGAACAAAACTCAAGTCAGCTTTGGTATTAAAAGTATGAACATAGATTGGTTTTTGCTTCGAAACATACCGGTAACAACCGCAAGATCGTCTCGTGCCTTCCCAGCGTTTAGCTCGAATGCTCTACCCCTGGCATCCTGACCCTTCATTTTCAGACAATCTCTCTTGAAATATCCTTGCTCACCACACTCGTAGAATCCCTCGAGCGTAACTCCATCCAACGTACTCTTAGCATAGCACTTGCGAGTCATATGTCTAGTCTTGACCATATCTGGCGCGCTTTCTCTGCTCATCCTTGTGAGTCTTCTCCTCGACACTACTCCTGCCATCCCTGGCATTATCCTTTCCCAACTCTCTAGGGTTAGCTGCACACGCTTTCTCCAATCTGCGTTCCTCACCACGCTTCTCATTGGTATCCTTCCTCAAGCTCTCAGACTTTCACTTTCGCGAATCCCCAGATCTAGGCTCGGAATGCGGAATTATTGGAATGGTCGATCCGCTGTGACGGCCCGACATCACGCATACCGTTGCCACATCATTGCATAGGGCATCGGTAAATGATCTTGGGTTACAACCCTGGATTGTTTTATGTGTACATCTATGTACTGTCCGCAAGGTTAATGAAAAATCAGGATTACGCTCCGATTATATCATAACACAGGAACTACTAAAACTTTCCGATCATTATATCACCTGAAGGGTTTCCGATCTATATCCCACCAAAACCATGCCCATGAGCATCACTCCATGTTCTTGGCCAATATTTTGTTTAGCATCGCGCTGTTCCATGGCAGTATTAACGTGTTGGGCTATCAGTTGCGCCAACTCTTTCGGGGTAATAGGTAGTCCAGAACCCTGTCTCGCTTTTGGCGGCATTTCGTTGTTTTTATTATTTACAACAATAATAATCACATAAGACGATAACCAAAAATAATACATTCATTATATGTTAGTGGACCAAACATTGCGCATGTATAATATCCACATAATAATGAGAACAATTTTTAAACCAAAAGGAACTCATTCGATATTTATACCAGAAATTTACAAAACTTGTTTTTAGTACTAAGACTAATCAAAATTCGGCGTGTCTACATCAACACCCGTAACAAGTCTATATGAAATTTTCTCCTAAATATCTGAAAATTTGGCATGCAAGCCATAAATAGGGTTCATCAAATGAGACATACAAAACAAACAATAGAAACAACCAACAACTAACGCTTCAAACCCAGGAAGTCCAACATCTTCCTAACAAGCTCCTCTAGCTCATCATAGCAGTCCATCTGTCCCTCTAAGTCCTTCATCATCTCCATGCCTCCGCGTAACGTGGCAAACTGACAATCACGGTGAGAGCGATTGACCCAAACCCCTTTCTGCCTCTTCATAGTGGACGTTATCTCAACTCTCGAAGTCGATGCGATCTCTGTAGTGGGTCGAGTCCTCTTCCTACAACGAGTGTAGACTTAAAAGAGGTGTAGCAAAACACGTGACTCGAGTAACGGAATAGACGATTCTGTAACGACGGGTGAAGGAATCTCAGGTGTAGGCTCGACAGTATCAATGAGCAGGTCTACTAATGGCTCTATAGGCCGAGACGTGACATATCGTAACCGTACAAAGTAAGTGTGTGATCAACATGAATAGTAACACATAAGGCCTAAATAAACAGAAAATCACGTATGCACATAAACACATAAGGGTTTTCATACATGATAAAATCTTCCATGTTTATTTAAAAATCTTGGCTTCGAGAACTTTGGACTTTACATCTCAAAATTCTTCGGTTGAAGTCTAGTGTTTTCCTCCGAAAACATCTAGTTCGCTAACAACCATTGGCTCTGATACCAACTTCTGTTATACCCGAAAAACGTCGCAGCGGAATATAAAACGTAGTGGTGACGGAAGCTGGTGCCCATTTGTATCTTGTTGAACGATGCATCGTAATGTTGGACATTCCACTTAATTAAAACATAGATTTTAAAACATGAAGTCTTAAAGTCCGTTACAATCACACCATAGTTAAATTGTTTTGATCCTTATGGATCTTATTACATTTAGTCCCAGAAAGTTTAAAAGTCATCCCAACATTTTAAGTAACAAAACATGCATCAACAACCACAAGATACGCCATAATTCCCGAAGCCGAACTCAAGTACCTGTAGAACACGTTAAAATCAAGTGTCAACACAAAGGAAGGTGAGTTCACATATTCACATGCAAACAATTTTATTCCAAGGAAAACTTTATGTTTAGGTTTTTATTTGAAAACATCCATATAATTTTAGAAAGTCCATTTTACTTCCTTAATAAAAATCCATGGGCCTTCCGTCGGTTCATCAATCCGACAACTGTAATATATATTGCCCAGGTTATGTATATTAAATTATTGCGTAAATTTTCAGACTCGTACGTTAGCTAGACGATACGAACTATATATTAACCATGCAAGGATAATCAAAGCTAGACAATAAACAGAATTTAAATTCGTCGTTTGACTTGACACGGGGTGACCGGTCACGACGGGGTTGTCAACCCGATAGATCTACCAACAATTCATCGCGTGCAATACTTAAATGATTAAACGGCATCATGGGCGCAGGGTCCTCATGAAGGACAATATGATGTCTGCCTCACGTACAATATATATATCATACTAATATGACAATTTAATACACGACGCTGTACGAATTCCCCTTACTCTCCATCATATGAGACCCAGTCAAGAATTCGTCCCCAACTGTACGGTCAGGTTTCACTTAAGAAATACCGTACTTACAATATTCAGCAAAAATATATATTTTATATTAAAAGGTATGTTTTATTTCGAAAACATTATTAAACCCTTTTAACGACATGTTCTACCCCCAAAACATATACAAAACAGTAAAAAGAGGGGTTTAGTGACACTCACCTTTGGGTGCGTATTTTAATATCGCAATCCCAGAGATTGATTTTCTACACGTCCTTCAAGTTCTTGAATGATTTTTGGCAAAGATTTGATGATATGAGACTTAATTGTTGCTTGAAACACCTTGAAATCACTTCTAAATCATCAAATGAACTTATAAACATCCTCAAGAACATTGTTAAATTTTCAAAATGAATGAGATATGGGGGGTGTTTTGGCTGAATTCTAGAGAGAGAGAGAGAGAGAGAGAGAGTATTTGAGTGATGATTTATTTTTGATCTTGAACATTGTGAAATATTGGAAGAAGTTAAAGCTTAATCATCTCTTATTCTCCCAAGATCCACCACATGGAGGAGAGAGAACAAAAACCATTTGGATGGCTGCCATATGGGTCTACATCACACATATACACGATATCATATGTATACATATACATGTATATCTAATTTTTGGCCAAAACTGATATTTTACTGGATACTGGGTATTTTATTTAGCGTTTTATCCCCGTTTTAGTGCGTTTTAAATTATTTTTATCACTCCAAAAAAATAATCTCACCAAAATATTATTGAACAATATTCTGTTTGCCGGGTCTGGCGACGTTGCCGGTATTTAGCAGTATGCACGCTGTACTTCGCAATACGCGCTTAATATCGCAAAAATAGGGATTTAAGCGTTTTTATTTATTTTTATCATTTTAAAGTAATAAACTCATCAAATTATTACCAAAATTGTTATCGGTTTCCTTGACAAGCTGTGTTGGCAGTATTTTGTCGGTACACGCGCTGCATAGCGCGGTACACACTTAAACTCAAAAAATAAAGTTTCTTAGCGTTTTAATTTAATTTTCCTCACGAACATGATTAAAATTACTATTCTAATCATAACATACTATTTTAAGGATTTTAACACTGATCGGGTGGTCACCGACGTTCGTTTCGCATTTTAATCGTTACGCGATAAGCGTTTATCTTATGGTTGCCAACATAATTTTTTTTTACCAAAGTTTAAATTTACCAAATCATTAAGTTTCACATATAAACATCATAATCAGTCAAATATGGCCTTTTATCTATTCACAACACGTGTTACAATTGTACGGTACGGCTTGAAAAGCCGGTGTCACACTGATTGTCTTGAGATTTGTGTGCCACAATCTTCTGTTCCATAGTTCTGTCTCTTTGTTAGAGGCCGCTGAGAATAGACAGGCATCAGTCCTGGGGCTCTCTTTTGATAAATCAACTACATAAACATTGCCACTCCTTTGAGCAACAAGTTGGGTTTTTCCATTTTTTATTATTTCTTCAATCTTTTTGACCATTTCTTGTCCAACAATCCTACAACACTCCTTAGTAAAGAATGACCCATAACCTTTGTCACTCCTTTGTGAGACACTAAGGAGGTTGAATTTTAGATTGTCAATCAGATTGACATTTTAAACTTAACGTTTCCAGACTTTACTGTACCAGAACCCATCACCTTCCCTTTACTATTATTACCAAAAGATATATCACCCCCTCCATGAGTTTTGAATTCTTTGAGTAGGGCTCTACATCCAGTCATGTGCCTGGAGCCTCCACTATCTACATACCAAAGACTATCTAAGCATGCAGAAGCTCCCTGCACATCAAGTAAATAATTAGTACATGAGGGTCTCCAAAGCCAATAAGGATTTGGATGGGGTCTCAACAGTGTCTATGTTAAGTTCAGGAAGATGGACAGTGGTTAGCTCAGGGGTTTGGACAGTTTTTGGAACATTTTTCTCTAACCAAAGGGATGCCTGTTCACTTTTGGTTTAGAAGGATTTTTGTAAACCTCATAAACATGTGGGACCCTTTGGTATGGAGGTTGACCTTTACCTCTTTGGTATTGGTGCATCTGTCACTTGAACTTCTCTTTTAACAGAGTTTTGGTTCAACTGTTTGGACATGCACAAAGGATGGTTGTTTATTGACTTGTGAGCTTGATGAACTCATGAGTGTTTTAGAAGTGTACTCATTCTTTTTTACATCAAAAGTTTTAAGATACACACACTCCTAAGTGATATGGTTTGTTTTACCACAGATGGTGCAACTCTTTGAAGGCACAATGATACTTGTTTTGTTAATGTTATAAGCTTTTAAATAAAAACAATCTTTGGTCAAATGATTTTTTTTTTCACAAAAGTCACAAAACAAATTTTTAATCTTTTCTTTCCTTTTCTTCTTTTCAGACTCCTTTGCAACAGAGTTTTGAATCACTATTGGGATGTCCTTAAGAGGAATGACCTTGGCCTTTGGAGCTTTGACACCATCCATAGTGGTGAAATCCATGGGTTTAAAATTTTCAAGGATGTCACACTCATCAGACCATGTGGGTTTGAATTGGTATTTCTCAATCTCCTCAAAAGTTGAGGACCCCGCTGATCTTTCCAGGGTGATTTTGTTGCCACTTTTGTCAGTTATTTTAACTTCTTGACCATCCTTGTTGGTGGGTATGATTTCAACAGTGGTTTGAACAGATTCATTTGCAGCAGTGTTTTCAACTTGGTCTTGTTTTCTGAACCCTATACCAAATTTTACATTGCTTTTGATCTGTTTCTCAAGCATAACTTCATAACCTTTGCAGGATTCCACCCATTTTTCACATGTGATTTGGGTGGATTCCAACTCCTTTTTACAAGCCTGATATTTTTCTTTCATTGCCTGAAGTTGGTCCTTGGTTATGCTATGCTCATGTTTGAGGCTGCAAATCTCATTTTCTTTTTCTGACAATTTGATTTTAAATTCTTTTAAAGATTTTTCTAATTGTATTTCATCACATAACACTTCATCTCTAAGGTTTTCATTCACCTCCTTAATGTTTGCAAATGCTATGATGCATTTGTCTGAACAAAGGCTTTTAAGAACCTGGGGTGATACCTTAGTTGCAGCCATCATGGCACAATCACAGACATGTTCACTTTCCTCTGACTTCTTCTCTTCTTTTTCATCTTGCTTCTTCTCCTCTTCTTCAGCAGACAGGGGTCAGACAGTGGTTCCATCAGAGGTTCTGAATTTTCTCCCAACAGTTGTTCACCAACAACAGCAGTGACCACTGCTTCAGTAATTGTATCCATTGTTTCTTCATTTGACTATCCTTCTTCAGTTTCCAGCCCTTCTAGGATTGACTCTAAAGCTGCAAAATAGAATTCATCACTAGAAACAACATTCTCAGCATATAGAGCAAAGTTTTCATCACCTAGATCCCCAGGCAAACTACTCCAATCAACAAAGCCTTGGGTGAAAAAGCTTTGCTGATCTGGTTGAACAACTGTTTGTGTAGCTTGTTGAGGTGCAACTTGTTGCACCTGTACCTGAGGAGCTGGGGCCTGGACATACTATATCTGAGGAACAGTGGTTTGGACAAAGTGTACAGGAACATGGGTTGCAGGTTGTGCATAGTGAGCAGTGTTTACATGAGCAGCAGGGGTATATTGGGAATAATGCACAGTGGTTTGGTTATTTTGTGGTCTAGGGCTAGGGCTAGGGCTAGGGCTAGGATGTGTGATGATTGGTCCACTAGTTTGACTCCTACACTCTCTAGCAAAATGACCTAACCTATTACACTTGTAGCATTTTATCTTTGATTTATCCAACCCTACTTTCAGATTCCCATGTAACCCTGGAAATTTTCTCCCTGTTCTTTTGTAAAACTTGCTGGTTCTAACACTCAGCAGTGCAAGTTGGTGTACTATGTCCATTTCCTCTAAATCAGTTGGATCAAAATGTTGAAGATCATTGAGTTCAAAAGAGAGATTGTCAGAAATCTGGTTTTCACTACTAGCTATGAAAGCATAGTTGTTTGAGTAAGAATCAGAGTTGTTAAAAGCTCCACCAGTAGTTATGTCAATGTAATGTAATGATCATAACTTTGATCCTTACTACTACCAGATTCCTCTTGACCCAGAAGTGTTGTGCTACCAAATGTATAGTCATCAGCAACCTTCCCTGACTCTTGTAACTTCTTTTTCTGGTTCAACTCCCTTTCATAGGTCAGGAGTCTACCATGAAGTTGAGTCAGTGTTAACTCTTTGAACCCAACTGAATTTCTGGTTACAAAAGCAATTGTGTCCCATTTTTCAGGAAGTGATCTTAAAAACCTGTTGTTTAGAGTTGATTTAGTAAATTCAGTGTTAACAAGTTTTAGTTCACTTATGAGACAGCTAAAACGTTCAAACTGTCGTGTTAATGATTCACCCTTGACATGACAAAAGGTTTCATACTGTTGATTCAAAACCTCTCTATTGTTTTCAATTACTTCTTCATTACCACCAAACTGTTCCTTAAGTGCATCCCACAATTCTTTGGCACTATTACAGTGTAACAGCCCAGCATAAATTTCATTTGGGAGTGCAGATGTAACAATGCTAAATGCCTTGGCATCCAGTTCAATTTTCTGAAAATCCTGGTCAGAATAGTTTTCAATTTTCTTAGGTACCATAACTCTTAGATCCTCAGTACTCGGCACCATTGGAACATGTGGTCCAAAGAAAACCGAACGCCAACACCCTGTGTTTTGTTGAGCTAAGATGTGACCCATCCTATGCTGCCAGATGTTATACTCAGATCTGACCAACATAGGAGGTTTGAAGAGTGAACCAGTGTTCATTGTGTTGTCCTATGATTGTGACGTCATTCTGGTTGTTTTACAGGCACTGAATAATCAACTTTTGTACGTGATTATACCTTACTCTGTTTTTCAACTAAAAATGAACAATCGAAAGTATCAACGAAACTTAGCTGAACTTTTACGTCAAAATGATTGTTAGATCAAATTTGACTGTCCTTGCTCTGATACCAATTGTTAGGATCTGAGTTTCTTAGATTGTGTTTTTGTTTAAGTAAAATGAAGATGAAACAGAGATGAATTGCAGCGGAAATATGAAATAAACTTTGAACACACAATCAATGGAAGAATAAGTTTAAGCAAACATGTTTATCATTGAACCGAATGATTGTATTTATTACAAAGATCAATTATAATGCATGCATGCACAAATCTCACCCTCAGCCTGAGCTCACTTGATTGTTCGTACAGAAATGACTTGGTGAAGAAGAGCTATCAGAACAGTACAGGGTACTATTCTATTTATAGTACAGAACAACCACTGAGCATCTTCAGCTGACGTCACCATGAAAGTGATATCTAACCTCCTAACAACCTACAACCACTGATCTATACAACCACTGATACTAAACTACCGATTTACATAAAACAATACAAAGCATAACTAAACTACTGATTCTTCATTCCACTGTTATAGCTCCCACAGTGCTTTAGTCTTCAGCAGTACTTGAGATCCATCAGTAGATTGAGCATCAGCACTTTAATCTTCAACAGTCTTTAGATCAGTAGCAGTTATAATAAGCAGTACATTGAAGTCTATTAGATGTTAGGGCCACTATTCAAGGGAGAAGACTTGCACAAACAACTGCTTATGAAGGATCCACTGTTCTGAACCAGTTTTGGCTTTATCAACTGTTCCTTTGTAGGGTTCAATCCCAATAATTTGCAGCCTTGGTTATGTCAAGTTTATGTCTCGGTTGTGTCCAGTTTATGTCCAGTTTATGCCTTTGTTTTGCAGCCTTGATTATGTATAGTTTATGTCCTGCTTATGTACAGTTTATGTCCAAACACATTCAACCATGTAACCATTGCAATAAAGGGGGTCAATATAACCAAAATCACAGTCGAAACATGATATGTTGAAAAACAACCTATTAAATAGTCGATACATGACTAAAGGGGATTGTTATAACCAAAACAACCTATTACATAGTCGATACATGACTAAAGCGTCAATATAAGCAAAACACCCTGTTACATAGTCGATACATGACTAAAGCGGGTCAATATAACCAAAACAACACTACTGCAATGCAAAAACAACAACAAAACATGCTTTCTTTGATTGCTTTTTCAAACTCTTATTCTCTTCTTCTATCATTGTCTTCTCAAATACCAGTCTTTCATTGTCCATCTCAACGAAACAACAGTTGCATTCAGTTGATAACACGGCATCGACTTCTTGTTTCCACATAAAGAATTTGCAATCAGATCCCTAACAAACAAGTGGTTAAGATTTGAGATTCAATATCATTTTTTTGTAAATTAACTTACAGGCCAGAGAGGGCATCCATAAAACTCTTCTCCTTGCCTTGAACTTCGATTTACAGCCACCCTACGGATTGCAACTAATTCATGGTTACAATAAACTCTTCCATCGGTGCCAAGTCTGAAAATTTGGGGTTTTTTGAACGAATTGAAGAAGACGATGATGATGAACTCATATTTTCGTGCTTGGAATCAATTGAAAAGGCTTAATTTTGTAGATTGGGGGTTGGCTTATGAATTAGGTTTCATGCTTGGTGAACTCTGATCGATGGTGCTGGTCAATTCCCCTTTTTATAATCAGTCAACTAAACAATTAAAGGATTTAATATAATCCAAGTCATTTAAAAAATCCATGTGGCAGACACATGTGGTAGTTAGATGGAATTAATTAGCCACGTAAGCATTTCATTAACACCGTTAGCCTAAACTTAACTGTGGAGTATTTTACAAAAAAAATGGACGAGGTCAGATTATTGGTGGCTAATTCGTGACTTGGTATTATTATTGGCCAATTTCAGAAAGGTGGGATTATTATTTTCCAATTTGCCTTCTTTTGACTACGTCAACAAACACTCCTGAAACATAAGTGACCTTCTGGTCAGGGGAGCATTTACGAATCTAACTTACAGAATCCATCTTTTTAGTCTAAATGTACGAACGCTACAGTTCCATCTGCGCCGTCATAGTTTGGGGGCTTGCAGTCTCGAAACTGCTTGTATGTGCATCCTGAACAGTAAATCTTAAGAATTGTCAAAAATATTTATTATCGCAATAAATACTAATGAGAATTCTTTGTAAGGTTATAAATAACCAACCAGAAAATGAGATTCATGGTAAATTCTGAATCATGGTTCGGTTCGGTTCATGTTGAGCGATCGCTTTTGTGACTCGCTTGTTCAACAGAGCATCCAACTTAGCTCTAGATTTTGGGATGGATTCTGGTGGAGTTTGAGTTTGACTAGGATTCTTTCATTTTGGTGACATGACCTTCTTATGTATAACATATAGATGGGATTAGACATATATTTAAAACAAATATTGCCATTCATGGGCGATCTTATGATACGAGCATAATGGTAAGACAAAATCACAATGATACTTATGCAAACCCTTCACACAAAAATCATCACATCATTGTAGGGAAGTAAACTAAATTACAACAATGTGTCACTAAGAAAATACCAAAATAATCTCGGAGTTACATCACTCCGGTCGATACAAGTCGTATAGTAATATACAAAATAAGGTAACGTCTTTTCTTTCCATTGTTCCTTGCTTGATCTTTAAGTCTTCAAATCCTCAACAGTCTTTAGACTTCTGCCAAAAATGGGTATACTTCCCAAAAAATGGTAATTGAACATAACTGTCGTGGTGTGGGATGTGAAAGTAAAGACATAGAAATTAGACAGCGAAGCTACGTAACCTCCTCCTAGAGAACGAAAATGTGCCTAGTGGTGGCAGCAGAGTGAGTCTCAAGGGTAGGAATGCGCTCCTCAAACAATGGAGGCACATTGTGGAAATGGTGGTGGCGATGTAGGTAGTGGGTGGTAGGATGCATGTGAGGTCAAAGATGATGTCACACCCCAACCGATGGCGGAAACATCGGGGCATGGCACTGAGCGAAACAGATTGTCCAGAAGTTTCCATAACAACTATATTTACCAGATATTTAAAGCAACATGTCCCATACCATGTCATAAATGATAATACAATTATTACAGAAATGATCTAGTCAAATTGTTCTGTTCCGATAACTCAGATTTCTATTATAGACAATTGTTTATTGTTGACCTAGGTCTTTCCGATAACAGGTGCTGAGTCCAAACTACTAGTACTAT
The DNA here is from genome assembly GCA_030545235.1 of Helianthus tuberosus. Classification (NCBI taxonomy): domain Eukaryota; kingdom Viridiplantae; phylum Streptophyta; class Magnoliopsida; order Asterales; family Asteraceae; genus Helianthus; species Helianthus tuberosus. Next base: position 182,688,807 of record CM060357.1, read on the forward strand.
CGTTGCTAAGGCAGGTAGACAGCATTCCATGTGTAAACCTAACAAACAAGCATTCATTAAGTCACGTATAACATGCGGTAACGGTTAGCGTTTAAAGTATTGCGTAGTGTGTTCGATGTGATTTAGTATAGGTAACGTATGTAACACCCAAAAGTGCGTAAAGCAAAAAGAGATCGAGTATACTCACAGCGATTGATGGATTGAAGGGAATCCTAGAGAGTAGGGTTAGCCTGAACAGATTGATAGCATAACGATAAGCGACGCGTAAATTGATGCAAAGTGCAAGTGAGTCGGACATCAGTTCGATCGGATGGTAGTCCGATCGGACAATCGATCGTTCGGTTGACAGTCCGCTCGGATGGTTATCCGGTCGGGTGACCTTTCGAGTGGATTATTACTTCCTTTGGGAAGGATGTGTTTGTGTATGATGGCTTGACTTTTGAAGTTTTCGTTGTAGTATTTTAAAAACATTGAAGTATCTCTACCTTTCAGGTCGGTCGATCGAACGGTCGTTCGATTGGACGGCAATCCGATTGGTTGGGCACTTTAGTGAGAACAAGTTCACAACAGGTTGTCACGTGATCGGACGGTCGTTCGATCGGGTGGCATCCTTTGTGCATTGAACATGTTGAAAATTGTTTAAGTGTTGAAGATTCGAAACATCACATAGTCGGATGGTCGGTCGATCGAGTGGTAGCTCGATCGGACGGCAATCCGTTCGGTGTTCCAAAACTGTTGAGAGTTGATTTGAAAATTAAGGTGGGACCAAGGTGCAAGTCGTTCGGATTGGCCAGTCGTTCGGCTTGGCTGTTCGATTGGACAGCAGTCCGATCGGACGGCACTCCGTCCTGGTCGACCTGTTCATCTTACACTTGGTTTTTTTGATTGTTTGTCATTTTATCGAGACGTTTTGATAACGTATTAAGCAACAGAAACCTCGTCAATACTTGGTACTCCTGATCGGACAGGAATCACCCAAATCCAACTAGTTAACTGTTCGAGACGGTGTTCCATGTTTAACCCGAAATCGGTAGTCTCGTGGATAGAATCCGGATCTTGCATCAACATAACCACAAGAATGAGTAGTAAGTCGGCACAAGCTCCGATTCCATCGGTTTTGCATGCATTGAGTGTAAAAGAGTTGAAAGAAAGTTGGAAAACCATCTTTCGATCCTTTTCGTAGTGAATATGTTTAGATCTATGAAAGATCCTTGTTTATTTATGTGGAAATCGGTTAGATCTAAGTTGTTCTTAGTGGATTCCAAAACATGAAGTTCTTCAAGAACACATGATGACGTCATCCTAGAACACCTTGAATCTTGATGATTTCATGGTTAAAAGTTAAGATTTGGAAGATAAAAAAGTGTAGGAGTGCGTGTAGATTAAGGAAGTACAAGATTTAGGACGAGATCTTACCGGAATTGCGAGAAATCGAAGAAAAAACAAGGTTAAAGTGCTGGTCGGACGTCAGTTGCCAAAAGTGGAAAGTATGATGGTGACAAGGGGTATTTATAGGGTTACCCAAAGTGGAAAGGAGCTGGTTGATCGGATGGCAGCCTGGTCGAACAGCTGTCCAATCGAGCGGCTGGTCGATCGAACGGCTGGTCGATCGAGCGGCTGGTCGATCGAACGGTTGGTCGATCGGCTGGCCTCCTGATCGATCAGTTGCTTGGTTTGAGTGTTTAACGCGACGAGTTTTGCTGTTTCGATTGCGATTGTGAGCGTTTCGATGCGATGGAATTTCCTAGTCAAATTACTTTTAATCCCAACTACTATATCAACATACAAGCATCCTTATTTCGTATTCGTTTAGCGTTTGCGATTCGACTGCGATTGAGTTTCGATTTCATTTCGATTGATTACCACACATAACATAAATAAACATGCACAAGTAACACATAAGGCAGACACACACGTATAACAGTAACCAAAATGCGTAAATCGAGTTGCGAGTGCGATTGCGATAAAGCGATTAGACAAGCGATAAATAGCGAATACTATGCGATTATTAATAGATACTCCACACAATACAACTAAAGCGATAACAAAATAGGCTAACTACGAGTCAAAGAAGTCAAAACAGGAATTGAGCAAGGAGAGATAGATCGCAATTAGTAATCTTTTCTTCCTTTGACTTCAATCTTGACTTTGACTTTCGAAACACGGGGTGTTACAGATGAGAAGAGATTTTTGCATGAGTTGTCCATATACCTAATCGGAACAACAATCTGTTGAGGGAGGGGAAAGCCAAACGGTCACCTCCGTCCTTACAGTATGTATTCCATAGTTCATGGACCTCGATCGTCCAAAGTAGGAAAAAAAATGTCATCGCACCAACTTATGTGACAAATATATTGATATAGATTGAGCTCTACGAGTTCCATCAAGTTTGGTATGATTTCCATAGATGTCGAATAAAATGCGGTGAAAGGTTACACCATGGCTCGTGCCATACTACCCTTTGAGATAAAACGGATGTCAAATGATGGAGTTTATCGTAGCAATTCCAATGAATAAGATAAGGTGCTAAGGCACCGTGAGATTAGCCCAAATGTTGGAATTCTAAAATGTTTAAGGAAAATCCTTATTGGATGGTTATCCTAATTTGTTTGCTTAGATGACTAGTCTCAACTGACTTGTGATATAGATCGGATGCTAGGCACGAAATCAATACGTGTAGTTTTTGTGAGTGCATAATGTCTATCACTTCCTTCAATTGTACATCATAGCAGAAATAGAGCAGACACGGTTAAACAATGAAGAATATAGAGGAAAGTCCATCCGGACGGATGGAGGAGATCATATCCGGACGGATGGGAGGCAAGCTTCATTTAAGTGAACCCTATAAATAGTGGCTTGTTATGTTTCATTTAGAACTTTTGCAACTTTTGTATCTTTGGAGCTTTGAAGGTCTAGAGAGAGAAAGTAGTGATCAAGGTGATTCAAGGTGTAAACATTGTCAGATTATTGATCGAATCATCATTATATTTTGTTCTTGTGTTGGATCAACACACGTACACGGATTCTGCATGTGATACGTGTTCTTCGCAATCGTCGGGAGTTTGTATTCGATCCGAAAACGCACGTACAAGTGGTATCAGAGCGGGAGATTGACTGCACGGATCAGAGATACAAGATTTCACAAAACTTCATCAAATTCGGAGCTGAAATTGAATCAGATTTGTCACATTTCTTCTTGTAAGTCCCAAAACTACCAACCGGATATTAAGAGTAAATTACAAGTTTTGTCCTTTATGTTTGTCCCAAATTTCAGGCGCTGTCCTTTACCTTTAAAATTGATGAGTTTTGTCCTTAATGTTTCTAAATCCTGCACGTTATGCCCTTTAGGCCAAACCCAGTTAGATTTTTTGGTTAAATCTGGTCACCCAGGGGTATTTTAGTCTTTTTACTCTGTTTACTTAGTATTATTAAAAAAATAAAACAAAATGATTTTAAAAAATATTATTATTATTATTATTATTATTATAAGTGTATATATATATACCATATATCTTTAACAATTACCACAACCCGTCACCGCCATCTCCACCACCCTCCACCGTCACCGTCACCACCACCCTCCATCGCCACCGTCACTACGACCACCATCACCACCACCCTCCACCCTTCACTGACAACATCACCACCTTCCACCAAACACCCACAAAACCCCCTCCAATCCTCTGCCTTCTCTCTCCCTAAATTCCCACTATCTCTTTTCTCTCCCGTTCTCTGCAGACCCACCACCACCATCGATTAACCCACCGCCACCATCGATTCTTTGTCTCTTTCCTTCACCCACCTCCTCCATCAACACACCACCTCCTCCATCAACACACCCCACCGGAACCCTAACCCCAACCCCAACCTGCAACAACCAAAATCAGCAACCAACACCATTAAACCCACCACCCCCACTAGAACCCTAACCCCAAGAACCTGCAAACCACCATTGTGATAGTCGATCGACTGTGGTAAGGTCTCCGATTGACGGAAGAGCACACCGTCACCACACACAGCGCCACCGCATTCTTCCCCTCTTTTGACTCCAACCACCGTTTACCCCCTCTCACCACCGCCGGAGTCAACCAATTTCTCACCTGACCACCACTCAACCACCGCAACTGTTCAAACAATATCATATCCGATGAGTTAACAAGATCTATACTCTTCTACACCTCTCAATGAATCATTTGTCTCTAATCACAGCTCCAATCGCGTCCACTTCGTCGGAAGACTGTTGTGCTGAAGATTTAGGTATTCCTTTGGATTCATGAGATAATAGTAAGATCCGGTCTAGTTGTGATGAAATTGTTGAAAATCAATCTGATGATGATATAGTTAGGGTTTGTTCTGGTGATGTTGTTAGAGAGAATGAGTGTGTTGCAGAGTTCTGGTGATGATGATATAGTTAGTGTTTTATTATTTACCTAATGGTCCCTTAATATAAGTTGTTTTACAGGATAGTCCTTGGGAAGTTGAAATGACAATAATACCCTCATGTGCCTTGCACATGACCAAATTTAACCAAAAAAATCTAATTGGGTTTGCCCTAAAGGACATAACGTGCAAGATTCTGAAACATTAAGGACAAAACTCATCAATTTTAAAGGTAAAGGACAGCGCCTGAAATTTGGGACAAACATAAAGGACAAAACTTGTAATTTACTCAGATATTAAAATCACAATCAAAGTGCGGAATACTAAGAAAATGATAAGAACAAGAACGATTTGTATTGACTGAATATCAAAGTGCACATGGTTTCTAAGAACCGTCTGGTACACAGAATTCGAAAAATTGACAAGAAGAACAATCTAAATAGCCACCCTAAAAAGACCTAGGCTCACCCTATTTATAGTTACATACGGTGACCTAGTTACAAGCTGGGCCAGGCCCACAAGCACAATACTAACTAAACAGGCCCAAAATAAATAATTAGCCCACATGGCTTATCCCAAAACTATCTAACCCACTACAAAGCTAACCCCAATAGCTTATTAATTGCGTTTGATAAAGATAAGCGTAAACCTACTAAATTATATGGCCTTACAATATCCCCCTAGGTTTATGCTGTCTTTATCAAACTGCAGTCTACATCATGTTTCTGTGGGAAGATACTTCATGTCTTCATTCTGAAACTTGGGCTCTTTGTTCTTCTTAATCACAATCAGCTTTGCTTGAAAATCTTGTTGAAAAGAATGCAAGCGAAGGATTCTCAGCAACTCTCTTCTTTGTCAATGTCTTCTCTTTCAAGCAGGTTCACAGGTACTTCAAATGTACTATCACTGTCAGATGATGACTCGTATCTGGTTCTTCTGACTCAGGAACATCTTGTTGTTATGATAATTCAAGCTTTGTCAGCAACCAACATCATCTCAACCTTCAACAACCCCTGTTTCTTGATTTGAATTTTAAATTCTTCACATACTCAGAAATTCATAAGCAGACATTTCTGTGCAATAGAGGGAAATACCACATGAGCACTCAGTACATCCAAGTATTTGTACTTGGATTTCACAATTCAAATTTCTTTCAAATTATGATGATCAATCAAATCTTCAAGAACGGTTAATTTTAATAACACAATTAAACACTCTATTTTTTTTTTTTTTTGAAATTTTGATTTTATAAACATAAAACAATATTTTTGGATTTTTTTTTTAAATCGGAAACACAAATAAACAAAGAAACTAATATACAATTATAATTGCAATGGGATCAAATCACAGTGTTTCGGGCCAGACTACACTTATCAGCACTAATATACTTTGGTTGATCTGAGCGATTGTCAGTATGTTTGTCCACTTAAACTTATCTCCTTAGTCCTTTTTCATGTAACGGTCTGCAACTTATTTATCATATTTTTCAATTTAATTTATATGAACACTCAATTCAATCGCAATCAAATCCCAGAATTTTAATTCAAACATGATATCATACGTGTAGTTTCCCTACCACATATTTCACAAGCCCGTTCTAGGATTCTGAAATCTTGACTGGGACTGGATTGAGAAGAGAACAGAATAGATCATTTGCAGAGATAGATATAATATACAGATCAAATGAATTTTCTCAATTTGATATAGGTTTTTTCGGGTTTCTTTTGGGCACTAGAGGGCCTCTTTCAGGTGTATTTGATTTATAGCGCGACAACGTACAGCTAGGTCTTTGCTCACACAAAACAGAAGCTGACGTTTCCTAGCACCTTCAGGTCTTTGCTCACGCAAAACAGAGGAGATACACGAGTTGGTCAGAAAAGATTTCAGAACTAGAAAAAAATTATGTGTATCGGGACGTCACACACGCATTCAAATAGCCATGTCCTAATTCCAAGTGACGTTCTTTCCTGTGGTTATAGAATAATATTAGTGTTCAGAACCAGTCAAAGAATCTAGCCATCAGGATAAAGCCTACCAACATATCGCTCTAGAGTCAGATCATTTCAATATTGGTCTTACATGAGTCAGCCTTAATCCACATAGTGAAATCATTTCATTTCCCATTTATGCAACAAAATATTTTGATTTTTCTGTTTTTCAAATGTTTTTGTATTTTTCATTTTCTCAAATTTTTAAATATATTTACAAGATATCCCCCTATTTGTGCATAAATCTTATGCGCAAATTTACCTGACAACGAAAACGTATGTACAAAGAGAAACACAAAAGAAAATGAAAATATTTTTGTTGTTTTTTTTTTGCATAATCGTTCCATCACAAGATTTAAGACTAATCACTATCAAAATTAGAGTATGAAATTTAAATTTTGTACCTTTTCGCTGATCCTGTCTTAGCTCTCTTATCTCCTTCAAACGAAACATATCAACTGTAAAAGAATATACCTTTTTTGCAACAATGAGATGTTATCCGTTATGAATCTGGAACAACCGCTATCAACATCCAAGGATTGTAAACAGCTCCTCCTTGGTTGTTCCTGAAAAGTAAGGAGATCAGTAAGACATTGGTACCCAGGCCATCGTGGTCCTGGGTAAAGCATCAACATACGACACTTCTCGAAAGCACATGTTCCCTTTTGATTCAAGGACTGGTGATGTTGCTACATTATGTTTTGCCTTCCAAACTTGTTTTGGCTTCTCTAATTTCTTAGGTGCCTTTGGCAAAACAGTTTGCTTTTCAACCTTTTTGTTTTTCAAGACTTATTTTCATTTCAAAGCTTGTTTTCGTTTAGCTTTGGCAGCATTCCAGTCCCCATTAGATGGTTTAACCTTGGGACCCTTATTCATTATTGCCTTAAGCTTTTCAACCTTCATCGACTTAGAATAAGATCTGTCCCTTGGTGTAACCCTCTGATGCTGTGTATAGTATGGCACATAGGGACGATGTGTGCAATTCCTTGCAATGTGACCGGGTATGCCGCAGTTGTAGCATGTTTGCTTCTTTACATAAGGAGCATATCCCGATCCATTTGATCCACTAGATTTAGCATTTTCATTTCTAACTATTGGCTTTGGAGGCACATATTTATCTGAATGGCCTCTCAAAGCTGGCTCAGAATCAGCCTTTCTCACATATGGAGGAGCATCAGCAGACAAATTTGATGTTTTTGAACAAACATTGTCAGCTTTTTGACAAACAACATCATCTCCCTCAACCCAATCCTCTACTTTTACCTCATCTGCACATGAAGTAGAAGAATCAGTAACATTCACACACTGATAATCAGGGACTGGCCTTGTTGTTTCAATTTCAGATGTTGTGGGCTCAATCACTGTTTCACTGCTTGATTCAGCTGAACCACTTGAGTTACATTCCTTTTGTAGTGGCTCCGCTGAATCTTCTTCTGCTGAGTCAGCTGCTCCAGAAGATTCACAGTTAGATTCACAAGATTCAACTGATTCCAATTTCTCAGAATCAGTTGCTTCAGGTGATTCACATTTGGAATCAGATGGAGCAACTTGCTCAGTTGGTGTATTTGCCGATTCTTCATTTTTCTCAAAACTCAATGTCTCTGTTTGCTTAGAGACATCATTTGATTTTACAAAGACAGGTGCAGATGTTGGTTCAGTTGTCTTTTTTTCATCTCTTTTAGGTTTTGAGATTTTAACTTTTGTTGATTTTACCGGCTCAACCTTGATGTCATTGGGTTTTCCATACTCCATTTTAGGCAGATTATCTATGTCCTCTCCAGTCATAGGAAGTGAGGTGTAATTGTGATTGTATGGTGGAGGTATACATACGAATCCCAATCCCTTATTCCTCACTTCCTTCTTACTGTATTTTAACTGTTGATTAATCATATTTTCAACTTTTTCACTTGATATATCAAACTTTTTAAAATTAAAATCTGTGTTTTCAAAAGTTGATTTTAGATTATCGAGTTCAACAATTAGTTTTTCTGGCAGTTCCTTAAAGTGGAGATATCTACATCGTGCCTCACTCAGATCGCTATGTAACTTACGGATATCAAGCTTCTGTGCCTCCACCATATCCTTGTATCCGTTTAATTTCTTTTTAAATTCATAATCTTTAGATTTTGAAAATTGAAGTTGCATAATGAACGAGTCGGCCTGCTCTTTATACCCTTTAACTTTTTCCCTACAAGCAGGAGTACAACATATATTGTCTACACATACCTCTTTGATCGTGGGAGTGTAGTCATGAATTTGAATACCTGTACAGCAACCTGATTCTGAATTTTGTGATGAATCAGCAGAAGTGGATGAGCAAACTACAGCAGGAAATGGAGCAGTAGGAGTAGGAGTGGGTGAGCAAACTGCATCAGATGTGTTGCCTTGAGTAGACTGCTTGCCAGCATTGTCATATGATTTGATGAGTGAGATCAGCTCACCCGGCTTCATTTTAAGATAGCTGGAAGTCAAAATGATCTGATTCACATTCCAAAACCAGCTACTATTGGGCTGATCTGGAATATATTTCAGAACATCTAGAAGCCTTTTGTTGCTCATAAGACTTGGCACCACAAGTTCAGCCTTCTTCATATCAGTGAGCAGTTTAGTAAATCTATCAATCAATGTTTCTACAGATTCACCATAAAAGTATCTAAAACCTTCAAGATGTCGCTTAATCACATCATCCTGAGAAGACATTTCTAAGTAGCTATACTTTGATCCTCCGGAAATGTGATCCCCCAAATATGTGCGTTGGCAAGATACCGAGGTCGTCCAAGGACACAAGAGCTTTTAGTACCGGTTTATCCTCAACGTCTAATCAAACTAAAATTTTTGGAAAAGGTTTTAAATGGAAAATAAAAACTAAAAATCCTGAAATAAAAAAAAATAAAAACAGATAGACAAGATGAATCACTTGGATCCGACTCGCCTTTAATGTATCCTTTGATCATTTCCGCACTTTTGCACTTTTTAAGAGATTATCTTCGTTATAGTAGTAGGTCCCTCTTTTGAAGGTGACGTTACCCTCAACCCAGTGGTTTGAGTCAGCAAGGATACAATCCCAAAGGGTCGGAATATTGAAAGATAATTAATTAAGTTATGAATGCGAAAAGTGGTAGGCCCCTCTTTTGAAGGTGACGTTACCCTCGGCTAAGTGGTTTGAGTCAGCAGGGATACAATCCCAAATAGCCGGTTTAATGTATTAATAGTAGTTTACATATGAGGGAATCAAGCCATTCGCACCCCCACCATCCAATACAAGTGGGTATTGAAGGAGGTCCTAGTAAGCTTGACCCAGATCCTTGCAGGATCTATACACTGAACAAGGCAAGAACCTTACTAAACCATTCCCTTAACCCCCGACCAGGTAGCCAACATATCTCTATATAGACCATAGAGATATGAATGGTGAAAATCTTTTACTTTATATAGACAGTAAAGTAATGCCAAGACACCACAGACAAATGATAAAGAAGTTTCACCTTCAACATAAGAAACTAGTTATTAAAGTCATTAATACAAAACCAAATAAAAAGTGCGAAAAAATTAAAAATCAAAAGTAATACAATAAATGCTTGTCTTCACCAAGTGATGTAAGAGACTTAGTCAAACATGGCCTTTGATTAACAAGAACATCTTACGATCAATCTTGGATCCCGAGACTACTACGCACACTCTAAGGTGGATGATGGATGATGGTGGAGGATGTGGGTGTTGTAGTGGTGGTGGAGTGGTGGCAAAGTGAGAGAGAGGTGGTTTGCCAAGGGGTGCCTTTGTAGTGAGCTAAGCACCCCTATTTATAGCCTGAACAGAAGCCCGGCCACGGCCCCGTGTCCAGCGGACATGCCCCCGTGGCCATTTCATTTCTCTTCCTTCATTAATTGCAATTTTCTGCATTAGGCTGCACACGGCCCCGTGTTCCCTGGGCATGGCCCCGTGTGCAGAAGCGTATCTGTACTATCAAGATTTGCAAGATTCTACAAATCTTAGCGTTGACCACGCCCCGTGCTGAGCTGGGCATGCCCCCATAGTGGGCGTAGAAGCTTCCACAACTTTGTCCATTTCTGCAGACACCTGGCCACACCCCCGTGTCCAGTGGGCACGGGCCGTGGTCAGCCTTCTATTTCTTGTTTTGTCCTTGGGAATGTTGTTGAGGGGTCAGGCATCCCACGTTTATTCTTTTTCTTTGTATTTATGTTAGTTTTTGCTGCGTATTTGTTCCTTTTGTTCGTTTAAGCTCATTTGGTCCTGAAAATACAAAGGAAGACAAAAGCACACTTTTTCCAACATTAGTACTAAAAAGGGGTTAGTTATATGTTGCATTTTACACACATCAAATACCCCCACACATGAATCTTTACTTGTCCTCAAGTAAAACTCTTTATTATGTGGATTACACACCCAAATGGAATACATAGGAGAGAAGTTTTGGGCTTGTCTTGAATGTCGGGAATCCAAGATCTTTATTGGTGTCACACCCCAACCGATGGCGGAAACATCGGGGTATGGCACTGAGCGAAACAAATTGTCCAGAAGTATCCATAACAATTATCATTACTATTCAATTAAATAACATGTCCCATACCATGTCTCAAACAGTAAACAAATTATTACAGATAAAAACTAGGCAAATAATTATGTTCCGACAACTCAGATTTAAATAGAGCAATTGTTTATCTGCTTCTAGAGACCCTTGATTCAATTACTACAGACAACTATTTGTTGGGCTCTAAAGCTTTATTCTAGCTTCAAATTCCTACGAGATGTGCATCCTAAGCACCTGTCACATACGTTAAAATAAAGTCAATACATATAATGTAAAGGTGAGCATACAAGTTTGATAATAGCATATAGAGTTCGAATTCATTTACGCATAACCAGCACGTACACATAGTGAAATGAAGCACGTTAGTTATTGACATAGATCCATCGATACCAGTGACTACGAGTTGACTGCCCGGGGCAGTTCGCAATACATGGTTACCACCGTAATCCATGCAAGTAATTGCCCTTAACAACCCCCGTGTGAACGGGTGCTGAGTCCAAACTATAGTACTATCGTTTCTAAGGCAGGTAGACAGCATTCAATGTGTAAACACAACAAACAAGCATTCATAAGCCACGTATAACATGAATTAACGGTTAGCGTTCAAATAGTATTGAGTAGTGTGTTTGATGTGATTTGAATAGTTGTAACGTATGTAACACCCAAAAGTGCATAAAGCAAAAAGGGATTCGAGTATACTCACAGCGGTTGATGGATTAAAGGGAGCGCTTAGCGAGTAAAGTTAGCTTGAATGGATTGATAGCATAACGATAAGTGACGCGTAAAACGATACAAAGTGTGAAGGGGTCGGATAGCAGTTCGGTGGGATGGTAATCCGATCGGACGGCTAATCGTGCGGATAACAATCCGTTCGGATGGTCATCCGGTCGGACGGTAGTTCGGTCGGATGACTATTCGAGTGGATTGTTTCTTCCTATGAGATGAAAGTGTTTGTGTATGATGGCTTGTCCTTTGAAGTTTTCTTTGTAGCATTTTGAAAACATTGAAGTATCTCTATCCTTCAAGTCGGTCGATCGGACGGTCAATCGTGCGGATAACAATCCGTTCGGATGGTCATCCGGTCGGACGGCGACCTTAGTGATGAGATTACTTAGTGGAAACAATTCATAGCAGAAGTGTCACTCGGTCGGATGTCCATTCGACCGGGTGGCAACCCTGTTAATGAACATGTTGAAAATTGTTTAAGTCTTTAAAGTCCTAGTATCTCATGATTCGAAGAGTAATCCAGTCGGATGGTAGTTCAATCGGATAGCAATCCGTTCAATTCTCAGACTTCAGATAAAGTTGACTAAGTGTGGGACCCAAGGTGTTATCCGTTCGGACTGCAATCTGTTCGGGTGGTCTATCCGGTCGGACAGCAATTCGGTCGGACAGCATTCCGTTCTGATTGTTCCGTTCGTCTTACACTTGGTCGTTTTGATTGTTTGTCGTTTATCGAGACATTTTGACAACGCTTTAACCAACAGAACCTCATCTTGACCCAAGTGACCAAACCGACCAGGAATCACCCTAGTTCGGCCAGTTAACCGGTTCAAGACAGTCGTTCTTGTTTAACCCGGAATCGGTAGTCTCGTGTGTAGAATTCAGACTTGGATTAGTACAACACTAAGAATGAGTAGGAGACTAGATCAAGGTCCGATTTTATCGGTTTTGAGTGCATTGAGTGTAAAAGAGTTGAAAGAAAGTTAGAAACCATCCTTCAATCCTTTTTCACGGTGTTCATGTTTAGATCTAGTGTAGATCTTTGTTTATTTGTGTGGAAATCGGCTAGATCCGAGTTGTTCTCGGTGGATTGAAGCCAAGACATGAAGTTCTTCAAGAACTCATGATGACATCATCCTAGAACACCTTAAATCTAGTGATTTCACGGTTAAAAGTTAAGATTCAAAAGATAGAAAGGTGTAGGAGTGTGTGTAGATCAAGAAAGTACAAGATTTAGGACGAGATCTTACCTGGATTGAGAGAAATCTAAGAAAAGGTGGAGAACACGAGCTGGTTCGGACAGAGGATTTCCAAAAGTGGAAAGAATGAAAGTAATGTCACACCCTGGCTTTGCGGAAGCGTGGTCAATTTGGTGTGACTTCTTAATACCATAGCTTAACCGTAACAAAGCTATATGAAATAAAATCATGCAAGATCATCCATTCGATTAAGTTTTAAAAACCAAATACAATAACATTGTCTTAACGGAAACACATCCTAACGACATAAACATTGTTCAACAAACATAGCATAACATAAAGATAGTTTAAGGACTGTGACTTGTCCAGGAAAGAGTCACATTCCCCAAACCCGGATGACCTCGTAACTAGTGCAGCGGGAAAACGTGTCATACCGCGCCAGATCCTTTAATTTCCTGAAATACATGTAAGTTGAAAAATCAACAATAATGTTGAGCGAGTTCATGTGTAAGTGAGTAAATAAACCTTTGTGAGTATAAAAATAGTCTTGGTATGTAGCAAATAAGGGAATTGAGATCACCAATGGTTTGCAAGGCCACTGATATATGTGAAGTGCAAGTAGGGAGACTCAAACCTAGCAGATTTCGCCACGGCATTAGTATGTGGACAAAGTCACCCCGAGGTCCGTTTCTAGTTTGGCCTGGGGCTGGGCTCGCTACACCCAGATAGATCTACCGCTCCTGTCCCTCGGTCCTGCCATGAGGACTAATGGCCTCATATTGCTCCTACCCACTCACATGATCTAAGTAGTAAACCTCCTTACGCTAACCATACCATGTATAAAGTACTTGTAATCGAAGTAACATGTATTTCACCCCCGCAATTAAGAAAACAGAAAACAGTTAGAGAAAAGGGGGACATGAACTCACCGTGGTGCGTCTCTACCAAGTATGCCTCCAAATCAAACAGCTGCGTGACGACCTACACGTACTAATTCTATTAGACGGACGGCCGTGCCTTAGCTTTATGGTTTAAGTTTTTGGGAAATAGTTAGGCAACTATTTCGTGTTTACATTCTGTATATACTTGGTAGTCATTTTTCCTTCCCAAGGATGGGGGATTTAATATATGTGTGTTCGTATAATTTCGAAATATATTATTAAGTCTCACTTAAAATATATTTTATTTCCAACTTCAAAATATAAATATCCTTCTAAAAAATATTAAACTTTAATACATGTGATTTTCCCAAAATAATACTCAGTAATATTATTTTTACCTTAAAAATAATATTTACGTAGTTCACAAAATAATCATAAACACTTATACAAGTGATGTTGTGAAAAATATATACTAAATATATATATATATCACGTTTTGTTTTGTGAAATCCCACCTTCGGTATTTTGTAAATAAGTCGTGGCGAAATCTATAATTTGAAAACAAGTCAAAATGTATTTCTAACACTTATAGTGAAAATATTTCTAAGTGTTAGGCTTTTGGAAAAATTTCGCCAGAGTTTCCTCTGTAACTGGAGGTGGCCACGCTTTCAAGCGTATCATTTTCTTTTATAAACCAAATCAACAATTTCCTTATTTAACCAAAACCATGTCCAAAACAACAAACTAGTAAATAAATAGGTATATCGCATAAATTACATGAACTTGCGTTTTATCCGAGAATAGAAAGTAAATTCCATTACTTTTAGTGGATCTTTATATAAATCAATCCGTTTTCGTAAAAACCCCGTTTTTAAAGAAATTCTATCTTTACAACTTCTCGTCATCTTTTTCAAAAATATTTATCTTGTTGAAAGTGTGTGTTACACAAGTGTTTACACACTTGTGTGCTCTAAAAATCATTCGTGTTAGTGTAAGATCCGTCTTTAGAAAATATGATTTCTTTGATACTTGGTTCTTTGAAAATACCGCTTGTAGATCCGTAGATCTACTAGTTTTAAACATTATTTCACAAGCTAAATCGCTTTTACACAAGTTCATGATTCGTGTGTGGTAGAGTTTCATCCTTTAACCCTTATTACTTCCAAAACAACCTTATGTCATGATCTATGATCATGACCAACCCGGGTTAAATGACGATCCGAGTCACCACAACATAGATCGGGTCCAAATAACTACACAATTCAAATACTACAAGTTTTACACAACATATGAGCTTTTAACCACCATTTTTAGTGTTTTAAGTAGACTTTTGTGTGTCATCTTGTATGTTAACGAGTTTTAACCGTTACAAATCATATTAACCACTTCAAAATAGTTCGAGTAGGTGATTTAAGTAACATACCACTAGCTCGAGGCTAGGGAAGAATCTAAGCGCAAATAGGGTGGATAAAAGCAAGAGAATGAGGTCCTTCAAGCTCCGAGTGCACCAAGACTCCTTATATGCGATCCTTGATACTAGAATGATCTTGGAATGTGATGATCAAGCTTGAAAGAATTGATGGATGGATATAGGGGGTTCGGCCGAAGCCATTGAGAGAGGGAGAGAAAGTGTTTGAGTGGTGTAAAGTTAACTACATGATCATGGTGCATAAGTGTGATCTTATAGGCAATTGCAAGTTCTTTATCCATTGGATGCAATGTCATTTAGATATTAAACATAGGGATTAAAATAATCAACATTGTACCATGTGTGTCCCCTAGATGGGGACGGTTCCTAAAGGGGGGGGGGGTTCTAGTTCATTTCTAACCATTAGTTAGATTAGTAGTTAGGTTAACTTAGTTAAGTTTAGGGATTAACTTGGTTAGTAGTGTGTAGTGTGTTATGACGGGTGTTAGGGTATTCAGGGACCCTAACTGGCTCAGAAACATAAATAATGAAAATGACAATATTTTCATGTTCCGGGTATAGTCCGGTTGTTTGGTTGGATAGTAATCCGTTAATGTGCTTAAACAAGCTTTAAAGTGTCGTTAATACCCTTTTTAGTGACACAACTCGTTTCTGACACTTTGGAAAGTGTCTAGTAATATTTTTCTCATGTTTTGGCACTTTATTAGTTAGCTAAAAGCTGAATTATTATGTAAAGTGCTGAGTTTTTGTGCTTAGAGTACGTTTTAGGCACATCCAGTCATTGTAACTTATTCCTAGAGACGCAGTTCTACAACCCTTGTATCCCTACACTTCACCACTAGTGTAGTAAATATTTCTGGCTCATACTGGCCTTAGAGGCGGTGTCTGCCTGATGCTGGCTTTATCAGCATGTTCAATAGGTTATCCATTTATAGTGCTACTGTGCTTTTTGTGCATCATGTTTGTCACTAAGGTTCAGCATGTAAATAATGTAGTGACGGTAACTAAAGTATGATGCAAGTAAGTACATGTATCAGTATTCAAGTAGCAGTTTATTCACAAGTTCAAGCAAGCACAGTAATTTAAGCAGTAATTAATTATAAATTAAGTCGTACGGATACCTGGTTTGGCGAGGGTTGTCACATTCTCCCCCCGTTAGAAAAATTTCGTCCCGAAATTTTAAGTTCTGCTTGTAGATGCAGGGTTCTTAGGAAATAGGTGGGGGTATTTCTCTTTCATCCGGTCCTCACGCTCCCAGGTGTATTCAGGACCGTGTCTGGCATTCCAACGAACTTTGACGAGCTTGACACTGCTCCGGCGGGTCTTGTTTACTTTCCAATCCGTAACCTCCACCGGTTCTTCAACGAAATGGAGCGTGTCGTCAACATGAATCTCGTCGATGGGAATGGCAATGTTATCTTGAGTTGGACTTTTCTTCAGGTTGGATACATGAAAGGTATCGTGAACTGAATGAAGTTCAGAAGGTAAGTCCAGCTTGTATGCTACTAGTCCTATTCTCTCCAAAATTCTGAAAGGACCAATGTAGCGCGGATTTAACTTCCCACGTTTTCCGAAGCGTGCCACACCCTTCCAGGGTGAAACTTTCAATAACACCATTTCTCCCACTTGAAATTCTAAGTGTTTCCGGTTTGGATCTGCATAGGCTTTCTGTCTGTGGCGAGCTGCTTCGATGCGTTTCAGAATCTGCGCAATCTTGTCTGTCGTCTCTTGGATGATTTCGGGACCAGCAAGCTGCCTATCACCTGCGTCAGCCCAGCATAGGGGTGATCGGCACTTGCGTCCGTAAAGGGCTTCAAATGGCGCGACACCAATACTGGTGTGGTAGCTGTTATTGTATGAAAATTCGACCAAAGGCAAATGCTTATCCCAGCTACCGCCCAAATCCATAACACACGCTCTCAGCATGTCTTCCAAAGTCTGTATCGTTCGCTCGCTTTGCCCGTCAGTTTGCGGATGAAACGCAGTGCTCAGATTTAATTGTGAGCCAAAGGCTTCTTGGAAGGATTGCCATATCCTTGACACAAACCTTCCGTCTCTATCAGAGATGATCGAGAGAGACACTCCATGACGTGCGACGATCTCTCTCATGTATATTTCGGCCAGCTTGCTCGTATTATCCTTCTCTTTGATAGGTAAAAAGTGTGCTGACTTCGTTAGGCGGTCAACTATCACCCAGATAGTGTCATGACCTCTTGGCGTTCTTGGCAACTTTGTAATAAAATCCATTGAGATTTGTTCCCATTTCCACTTGGGAATCTCCGGTTGTTGCAGAAGTCCTGAAGGCTTCTGGTATTCCGCTTTCACCTTAGCGCATGTTAAACATTTGCTCACATAAACAGCAACATCGCCTTTCAACCTAGGCCACCAATAATAATCTTTGAGATCCTGGTACATCTTATCCGCTCCAGGGTGGATAGAGTACCGCGACTTGTGAGCTTCATCGAAAATAACCTTCCTTAAACCTCCAAACAAAGGAACCCAAATCCTTTTCTCAAAACATAACGTTCCTTCCTAGTTTGGTACCAGTAGCTTCTCCATCCCACGGAGATATTCTTCTTCAAGGTTTCCTTCCTTGAGAGCTTCTTTCTGCACGGCACGAATGCGCAAGGAAAGATCGGTTCGGATAATCATTTCTAAAGCCCTAACCCTTATGGGCTTGATCCTCTCCTTCCGACTTAGGGCATCGGCGACCACATTCGCCTTCCCTGGATGATACTTTATCTCGCAGTCGTAATCGTTCAGCAACTCAACCCATCGTCTCTGCCTCATATTCAGCTCCTTCTGGTTGAATATGTGTTGCAGGCTCTTGTGATCTGTAAAGATTGTACATTTCGTACCATAAAGGTAGTGTCTCCAGATCTTTAATGCAAATACCACTGCGCCTAGCTCCAAATCATGTGTGGTATAGTTCTTTTCGTGCACTTTCAATTGACGCGATGCGTAAGCAATAACCTTTTGGCGTTGCATCAACACGCAACCCAATCCTTGACGTGAGGTGTCACAGTATACCACAAAATCATCTGTACCTTCCGGTAGTGCTAAGATTGGCGCATTGCAGAGCTTATCCTTCAGTATCTGGAATGCTTCCTCCTGTTTGACTTCCCAATCAAACTTCTTATCTTTCTGCGTGAGGAGCGTCAATGGTTGAGCGATCTTCGAAAAATCCTCAATGAACCTTCGATAGTAGCCAGCCAAACCCAAGAATTGTCGAATTTCGGTTGGCGTCTTTGGCGTTTCCCAATTCTTGATCGCTTCGATCTTGGTTGGATCCACATGGATTCCATCTTCATTTACCACATGTCCAAGAAATTGGACTTCATGTAGCCAAAACTTGCACTTAGAGAGTTTGGCATATAGCTGTTCTTTCTTCAGCAACTCCAAAATAGCTCTTAAATGCTGTTCGTGCTCAGCCTTTGTCCTTGAATAAATCAAGATGTCGTCGATAAACACAATCACGAACTTGTCCAAGTACGGCTTGCAAACTCTATTCATAAAGTCCATAAAGACTGCAGGTGCGTTTGTCAAACCAAACGGCATAACAAGGAACTCGTAGTGTCCATAACGAGTTCTGAAGGCTGTCTTTGGGATACTTTCCTCTTGTATCCTTAACTGATGGTATCCAGATCGAAGATCGATCTTTGAATAAAAGCTTGAGCCTTGCAGTTGGTCAAACAGATCATCAATTCTTGGCAGAGGATATCTATTCTTGATCGTCAGCTTGTTCAGCTCCCGGTAGTCGATGCACATGCGAAAACTACCGTTCTTCTTCTTGACAAACAAAACTGGAGCTCCCCAAGGCGAGAAGCTTGGTCGGATAAATCCCTTGTCTAACAACTCTTGAAGTTGTGTCGATAGTTCCTACATCTCAGACGGAGCAAGTCTATAAGGTGCCTTAGCCACAGGCACGACGCCTGGAACTAAGTCAATGCGGAACTCTACTTGTCTCTGAGGTGGCAGTCCAGGTAAGTCCTCTGGAAAGACTTCTGGATACTCCCTCACGACAGGGATATTTTCTATTCTCGGCTCAGCAGCCTTCTTATCCACAATGTGTGCCAGGAAGGCAACACATCCCTTCTGCAAACACTTTCGCGCTTTCAGGCAGCTGATGATTCTTAACGGCGTATCACGCTTCTCCCCGTGAACCACAATTGTTTCGCCATCTTCGTTTGGGATACGAACGACCTTTTCGTGACAAACTATTTCAGCCTTGTTGCCTGATAACCAATCCATTCCTACCACCACGTCGAAGCTTCCCAACTGGACTGGTAGTAGATCCAGAGCAAACTCACGCTCTCCCAATTCGATCACACAACCTCTGATAACTTCATTGGCTTCTACTAACTTCCCATTAGCCAATTCGATTGAGTACGGAATATCTAACTTATTAGCGGCTAAACCAAGCATATTCTTAAATTCTAACGACACGAAGCTATAATCGGTGCCAGTATCAAATAAAACGGATGCATAGCGTTGGTTTACAGGGAACGTACCAGTAACAACATTGGGATCCTGGCGCGCTTCCCTTGCTTCAATGTGGAACACTCTTCCACGGGCTTGGTTCAACTCTGGGCAGTTCCTCTTAAAATGCCCAATATCACCGCAGTTAAAGCATCCAAGTCTTTGCCCGTTTCCACCTCCATTTCCAGCTTGGTTGTTGTTTTGGTTCGCATTACCAGCCTGATTCGCATTGTTGCCTCGATTCCCGTTTCCTCCATTGTTTACTTGTGGGCGATTTCCATTACCACCACGATTATTATTTCTATTCCCAAATCCTCCTTGGCCTCCCCGGCCAGCACTAGCCTAACAAGAATCCTTCAAGTGGCCCGGCTTTCCACATGCTTCGCATACTTTCACACTACAATGGCCAGTATGGTGGCGTTGACAGGTATTACACTTGGGCTGGGTGCCCTGATATCCTTTTCCTTTCTTTCCACTACCAGCTGTAACCTGAGTTGGCGTGCCTGATCCTCCTTTCTTAACCGCCACACTGGCGCCCTGCTTGAAGTTTGAGAACTTCCGTTTGTTACCTCCTGATGACTCGACGTGAGTCTCTTTCTTCTTAGGCTCAGCATCATCAAACTTGTTCAGGCGAATGGCCTCCTCTGTGAGAGCCACGCTCAAATCAATCGCCTCAGTAATGGTCGCAGGCTTGGATGAGGTCACCATGCTTATGATTTGAGGAGCTAATCCCCAAATGAAACGTTCAATCCGCTTGAACTTCGGAGTGACCATGTAGGGTACCACATGCGATAAGTCATGGAACCTTTGAACGTATTCTGCGATCTTTGGACCGTCCATTTTCAAGTGCCAGAACTCGGTTTCCAATCTTTGGATTTCCGCGCGGGAGCAGTACTTTTTGCGAATAAGTTCCTTCAGTTCGGTCCAGGTTAGCGCGTAGGCAGCAGCTTCACCAAGTGTCTGTACTTGCAAATTCCACCAAGAGAGGGCTCCATCCAAGAATAGCCCTGAGATATAGGTGACTTGCTGATCTAGTGCGCATTTGCTCATGCGAAGAACAGATTCAGTTTTCTCAGCCCAACGAACAAAGGCGACAGCACCTCCTGTGCCATCAAAGTTGACCGGTTTGCAGTCTAGAAACTGCTTGTAGGTGCACCCTACGTTATAACATACGATCGGCATTAGCATCATTGCTAAAGATATCCAATTAGGTCATGGTAGGTCTAAATGTCTTAGTATTACCATGAGGTGGATTATTGTTGCCATTGTTGTTTGAGCTGCTTCCGCTAGGTCCTCCTTGCGAAGCGGCGTATTGTGCGATGGCAGCAGCGATGACTTGTTGGAGTTCTGCCTCATTGGTAGGCATCGGCGTTGGACGTTTCGGCGGCATCTTCTAAAAGATGTGTTTACGTTGGTCAGGCCATAGTAAAGATCCCATGTTATAATACGTAGGTCAGGTCATAATGTAGCGTACGTATATAATGATAGTAATAGTACATAACATCTCATGTTATAATCATATCAATCACACAACATCCCATGTTACAAACATCAATCACACAACATCCCATGTCACAAACATCAATCACACAACATCCCATGTCATAGAATATAAATAACCAAATCAAGCATCAAGTATGATGAGAATACTGCGATTGCCATATATCGAGACCACATAGTAAGCGTACAAGTACATCACAGCGTCATACAACATCAGTCGACTAAGGGTTACATCACCCTAGTCCAAAAACTATATCAAATCAGTGTCAATACATCAAATACATGTCAACAAAAGTCAGAATCATAATGTAGTCTCCAAAAATGCTGTGCAGTCAAAAGCAATCGCCGTCTTCTCACCAGCGTCTACCCATACGGTACTGAAGAGCTCTACACGGATGGCGGTGGAGGAGGGGGAAAGTGAGTGTAAAACAAGCGACGCAAATGGAGCCAGTCCTCCTCCATGGCTCTCTGGGTACGCAAGAATGAAGCAACCTGCTGCTCCAGGGCAAAAAGGCGTGCAGCATAGTCTGGTGGTAAAGGTCGAGAGGGCTGCAAAGGAGAGTGGGTCTGACCCTGGCACTGACACGGCGGCGGCTGGGCTTTCTCAAGCTCCTGAATGCGCTGTGTGTGTGCCTCGTGCTGGGCGACAAAAGACATCAGAACGTCCTCAATAGTATACCCCATGTGGAAAGAATGGTAGGGGTCAGTCGGTGGCATGGCAGAAGGTGACGCCCAGAGAAACGGCTCACTGGTGGGATCAAAAGGTGCCACATGAAATGGAGAAACAGGGGGAAAAGTAGCAGACGGTGGTATAGCAGGGATGGATACTGGTACATGTCCAAAAGGGTGAGCCGAAGAACCCTCTCCAGGCCGCGCTGGAGGTGTAAACCGAGGAAATGAAAAAGAGGTATCAATGTGACGGGTATCAGTGATCTGAGGGGGAATAGGTGGGACCTCGTCATCAGCAGGAATCCACCCACACTGGGCGTGCTCGTCTCGTGGGTCCACCTGTGCCTCAAAAAGTGCACGATCAAACTGAACTGGCATAGGATCATGGTGAGGTGCAATAAGAGGGTCAACTGGTGCAGCAACAATAAGTGGGGGATCAACATGATCAGCAGCAATGACATGATAGCCCTCCAACAATGGAGCATCTACAGGGTGATCATCAATAGGTGGGTCAGCAACGACAGGCTCAATAATAGGTGCGTCAGCATGAACTGGGTCGTGCTCAAACGCAGGGTCTAGTGGATGCTCGGGATCATCGAAGGCCATCTCAAAATCAAACTCGGGATCGATGGGGTCAACTGGGTCGACTGGATCCTCCATAGGCTGATCCATGGGTATAAACTCTATATCCTCATCTGGGTCGAATCCTGGGGGAAAGACAGGATCGGAATCCTCCACATCATTGTGGTCGAAAGCAAAACTAGGAATAGGGGCAACAGAGGATGCCTGGTCGGGATCTGATCCGTGAGAAAAGTGCTGCGCACTCTGAGTATGTGAAGGTGCGGAGGCCACAGACTCGAAAGAGTCTGGGACCGGAGAGTGAGCAGGTGACTCCTCAGCGGGAGCATCTGCGATCAACAAAAGATCTCCAGCAGCAAGAAGGGCCTCGCCCTGAACCTCATCCTCTAAGGGCTCGTCATCAAACAGATCGACGTCGCCATCATCGTCGGCGTCGAGAAGCAAATCGTAAGCAGGATATGAAGCAAGCGGTATGGGAGCAGGGATCTCCACTAACGGTAGGTCCCCGGCCAAAGGGCCATCAGCGAGCTCATCAGCACCATCAGGTAAAGCAAAGGGCTGAAAATCATCCTCGTCTGTGCTAGTAACGTCGGATGTGTGGACCTCGTGCTCTGAAGGCTCCAGGTCATCTGATACTATAGGTCTAGGTCCTGTGGTGTCTGAGTCACCTGTACCAGAGGTGTCCATAGTGTCTGTAACATAAACACAAACATGCACAAACAGTCAATCATACAATCAAATAATCACATAAGTCACCAAGTAAGCATTCAAATAATTCTCCTAGTCCCACTAGCCTCCCAGCCTCTCAGACTGCTCTTCCTAGTCCCACTAGCCAATTCTCCTAGTCCCACTAGCCAATTCTCCTAGTCCCACTAGCCAACTACCTCGATCTCCCAGACCGAGCCTCGGCCTCCCAGACCGAGCCTCAGCCTTTCCGGACTGAGCCTAAAAATAATAAATAAATGTGCTCAACATTTGTTTGTAAAAACGTTTTGGATCTGGACTTAAGTGGTATGCAGTAAAAATGTTTTCGTGAGAGCCCTAGTGATCATAGTCTAGACTCGAGAAGGAATCCTAGTTCGCTATGATCAGAGCTCTGATACCAAGCTGTCACACCCTGGCTTTGCGGAAGCGTGGTCAATTTGGTGTGACTTCTTAATACCATAGCTTAACCGTAACAAAGCTATATGAAATAAAAACATGCAAGATCATCCATTCGATTAAGTTTTAAAAACCAAATACAATAACATTGTCTTAACGGAAACACATCCTAACGACATAAACATTGTTCAACAAACATAGCATAACATAAAGATAGTTTAAGGACTGTGACTTGTCTAGGAAAGAGTCACATTCCCCAAACCCGGATGACCTCGTAACTAGTGCAGCGGGAAAACGTGTCATACCGCGCCAGATCCTTTAATTTCCTGAAATACATGTAAGTTGAAAAATCAACAATAATGTTGAGCGAGTTCATGTGTAAGTGAGTAAATAAACCTTTGTGAGTATAAAAATAGTCTTGGTATGTAGCAAATAAGGGAATTGAGATCACCAATGGTTTGCAAGGCCACTGATATATGTGAAGTGCAAGTAGGGAGACTCAAACCTAGCAGATTTCGCCACGGCATTAGTATGTGGACAAAGTCACCCCGAGGTCCGTTTCTAGTTTGGCCTGGGGCTGGGCTCGCTACACCCAGATAGATCTACCGCTCCTGTCCCTCGGTCCTGCCATGAGGACTAATGGCCTCATATTGCTCCTACCCACTCACATGATCTAAGTAGTAAACCTCCTTACGCTAACCATACCATGTATAAAGTACTTGTAATCGAAGTAACATGTATTTCACCCCCGCAGTTAAGAAAACAGAAAACAGTTAGAGAAAAGGGGGACATAAACTCACCGTGGTGCGTCTCTACCAAGTATGCCTCCAAATCAAACAGCTGCGTGACGACCTACACGTACTAATTCTATTAGACGGACGGCCGTGCCTTAGCTTTATGGTTTAAGTTTTTGGGAAATAGTTAGGCAACTATTTCGTGTTTACATTCTGTATATACTTGGTAGTCATTTTTCCTTCCCAAGGATGGGGGATTTAATATATGTGTGTTCGTATAATTTCGAAATATATTATTAAGTCTCACTTAAAATATATTTTATTTCCAACTTCAAAATATAAATATTCTTCTCAAAAATATTATACTTTAATACATGTGATTTTCCCAAAATAATACTCAGTAATATTATTTTTACCCTAAAAATAATATTTACGTAGTTCACAAAATAATCATAAACACTTATACAAGTGATGTTGTGAAAAATATATACTAAATATATATATGTATCACGTTTTGTTTTGTGAAATCCCACCTCCGGTATTTTGTAAATAAGTCGTGGCGAAATCTATAATTTGAAAACAAGTCAAAATGTATTTCTAACACTTATAGTGAAAATATTTCTAAGTGTTAGGCTTTTGGAAAAATTTCGCCAGAGTTTCCTCTGTAACTGGAGGTGGCCACGCTTTCAAGCGTATCATTTTCTTTTATAAACCAAATCAACAATTTCCTTATTTAACCAAAACCATGTCCAAAACAACAAACTAGTAAATAAATAGGTATATCGCATAAATTACATGAACTTGCGTTTTATCCGAGAATAGAAATTAAATTCCATTACTTTTAGTGGATCTTTATATAAATCAATCCGTTTTCGTAAAAACCCCGTTTTTAAAGAAATTCTATCTTTACAACTTCTCGTCATCTTTTTCAAAAATAGTTATCTTGTTGAAAGTGTGTGTTACACAAGTGTTTACACACTTGTGTGCTCTAAAAATCATTCGTGTTAGTGTAAGATCCGTCTTTAGAAAATATGATTTCTTTGATACTTGGTTCTTTGAAAATACCGCTTGTAGATCCGTAGATCTACTAGTTTTAAACATTATTTCACAAGCTAAATCGCTTTTACACAAGTTCATGATTCGTGTGTGGTAGAGTTTCATCATTTAACCCTTATTACTTCCAAAACAACCTTATGTCATGATCTATGATCATGACCAACCCGGGTTAAATGATGATCCGAGTCACCACAACATAGATCGGGTCCAAATAACTACACAATTCAAATACTACAAGTTTTACACAACATATGAGCTTTTAACCACCATTTTTAGTGTTTTAAGTAGACTTTTGTGTGTCATCTTGTATGTTAACGAGTTTTAACCGTTACAAATCATATTAACCACTTCAAAATAGTTCGAGTAGGTGATTTAAGTAACATACCACTAGCTCGAGGCTAGGGAAGAATCTAAGCGCAAATAGGGTGGATAAAAGCAAGAGAATGAGGTCCTTCAAGCTCCGAGTGCACCAAGACTCCTTATATGCGATCCTTGATACTAGAATGATCTTGGAATGTGATGATCAAGCTTGAAAGAATTGATGGATGGATATAGGGGGTTCGGCCGAAGCCTTTGAGGGAGGGAGAGAAAGTGTTTGAGTGGTGTAAAGTTAAGTAAATGATCATGGTGCATAAGTGTGATCTTATAGGCAATTGCAAGTTCTTTATCCATTGGATGCAATGTCATTTAGATATTAAACATAGGGATTAAAATAATCAACATTGTACCATGTGTGTCCCCTAGATGGGGACGGTTCCTAAAGGGGGGGGGGGGGAGGTTCTAGTCCATTTCTAACCATTAGTTAGATTAGTAGTTAGGTTAACTTAGTTAAGTTTAGGGATTAACTCGGTTAGTAGTGTGTAGTGTGTTATGACGGGTGTTAGGGTATTCAGGGACCCTAACTGGCTCAGAAACATAAATAATGAAAATGACAATATTTTCATGTTCCGGGTATAGTCCGGTTGTTTGGTTGGATAGTAATCCGTTAATGTGCTTAAACAAGATTTAAAGTGTCGTTAATACCCTTTTTAGTGACACAACTCGTTTCTGACACTTTGGAAAGTGTCTAGTAATATTTTTCTCATGTTTTGGCACTTTATTAGTTAGCTAAAAGCTGAATTATTATGTAAAGTGCTGAGTTTTTGTGCTTAGAGTACGTTTTAGGCACATCCAGTCATTGTAACTTATTCCTAGAGACGCAGTTCTACAACCCTTGTATCCCTACACTTCACCACTAGTGTAGTAAATATTTCTGGCTCATACTGGCCTTAGAGGCGGTGTCTGCCTGATGCTGGCTTTATCAGCATGTTCAATAGGTTATCCGTTTATAGTGCTACTGTGCTTTTTGTGCATCATGTTTGTCACTAAGGTTCAACATGTAAATAATGTAGTGACGGTAAGTAAAGTATGATGCAAGTAAGTACATGTATCAGTATTCAAGTAGCAGTTTATTCACAAGTTCAAGCAAGCACAGTAATTTAAGCAGTAATTAATTATAAATTAAGTCGTACGGATACCTGGTTTGGCGAGGGTTGTCACAAGTAACACGGGTATTTATAGGATTCCAAAAGAGGAAAGGGTTGTCCGGTCGGATGGCACACCGCTCGGATGACTGTCCGGTCGGATGACATCTCTGTCGGATGGCACCTGACACCCATGTCCAAGTGGCTATCCGGTCAGATGGCTATCCGGCCGGATGGCACTTGGTTTATGTGTTTGACGCGACGATTTTTGCTGATTCGATTTCTATTGCGATCGATGCGGTACGATAGAGTTTCCTATTCAAATTACTTTTAATCCCAACCACTCATATCTTGCACTATCCCTTCTCCACTAATTTTCATAGTTCGATTGTGATTCGAGTTCGATTGTATTTCGAGTTCGATTTTGATTCCACATATAACATAAATGAACATGCACAAGTAACACATAAGGCACACACACACGTATAACAATAATTAAAATACGTAGTTCGAGTTGCGATTATATTCGATGTCGATTGGATTAGCATAGTTTGATTATCGTTTCGTTAACTTTATCGCATTGTACTTCCTACAGTTCACAGTCGTAAGTCGATTAGAAGGCGATTGTAATACGTCGATTGTTGTAATTATAGACACTTACTCCACATAATAGAACTAAATTAAACACATAAAAGAAATTCTCTACAAGTCAAGTTGCGCGAAATCGGTCGTTGACTTTGACCTTGACTTTGACTTCTCGAAAACACAGGGTGTTACAGCCTCCCCTTGTTTAGGGAATTTCGTCCCGAAATTAAGCTGGAAGTTGTACAACGCCGTGAATCACATTTGAGAACTTTCTCTATCTAGACTTTCTCTTTAAATAACTGCGAGTAGTTCGCCTTCATGTCGCTTTCGAATTCCCAAGTGAACTCTGCGCCTTGTTTGCCTTCCCATCGGACTTTCACAATAGGAATGTGAGAGCGTCTGAGTTGCTTGGTTTGGCGGTCCATGATTTCGACAGGCTTTTCCACGAAGTGTAAGGTTTCGTTTATCTGAAGGTCATCGAGAGGTACGATTAGGTCATGCTCAGCCAGGCACTTTTGGAGGTTCGAAACGTGGAAAGTCAGGTGGACGTTACTAAGTTCCTCCGGTAGTTCGAGTCTGTAGGCGACTTTTCCGATCCTTTCCAGAATCTTAAAAGGTCCAACATATCGAGGCGCGAGCTTTCCTTTCTTGCCGAATCGGACCACACCCTTCCAAGGTGATACCTTTAGGAGTACGTAGTCACCAACGTCAAATTCAATGGGCTTGCGTCGTCTATCGGCATAACTTTTATGTCGATTCCGAGCTTTTACCAGGTTATCTCGAATTTGGAAAATTCTATCTGTCGTTTCTTGTAATAGCTCAGGACCGGTTAATTGCGAATGGCCGATCTCATGCCACACAATAGGCGATCGACATCTTCTTCCGTATAAAGCCTCGAATGGTGCCATTTGAATGCTTGCATGATAACTGTTGTTATACGAGAATTCGACTAACGGCAGGTATTTATCCCAATTACCACCGAAGTCTATGACACACGAACGGAGCATGTCTTCAAGGGTACGAATCGTTCTTTCAGTCTGACCGTCGGTTTGAGGGTGGAAAGCGGTACATAGATTAAGCGATGTACCGAGTACCGTTTGAAATGTTTCCCACAGTCGTGAGGTAAACCGAGCATCACGATCAGAGATGATGTCACGAGGCGTACCATGATTACAAATGATCTCGTCGGTGTAGATTCAGGCTAATCGTTCTACCTTGTAGTCTTCCCGTATTGGCAAAAAGTGAGCTGATTTAGTCAATCGGTCAACCACAACCCAAATGCTGTCGTGACCTGATGACGTTGTTCATAAACCAGAGGGTCTTTGGTGTTCAGCCTTGACTCTTGCACATGTCAGGCATTTTCCAACATAGAGGGAAATATCCCTTTTCATGACGGGCCACCAGTACTTGTAGCGAAGATCCCGGTACATTTTGTCGGCACCGGGATGAATAGAATACCGGGATTTGTGGGCTTCGTCCATCAAGATTTGTCTCAAATCAGTTCATTTGGGAATCCAAATTCGGTCCAGAAAGTGGAATATCCCATTTGATTTGCTCACAAGCTGGGCTCCATCGTGGTAGATTCTTTCCTTCTTCAGTGTGCGTTCATTAAAACATGCATGTTGAGCTTCGCGAATGAGGGTTTCGAGATCGTATCGGGCTTGAACACTACGAGTGCTAAGCAGATAGCTCTGTCTGCTGAGTGCGTCGGCAACAACATTTGCCTTGCCTGGGTGATAACGAATCTCACAGTCGTAATCGTTGAGAAGTTCTACCTATCGGCGTTGACGCATATTAAGTTCCTTCTGCTTAAAGATATGTTGTAGGCTCCTATGATCGGTGAAGATCGTACACTTAGTACCATATAGGTAGTGTCGCCAAATCTTTAACGCAAAAACAACTGCGCTTAGCTCGAGATCATGGGTTGTATAGTTCTTCTCGTGGATTTTGAGCTGACGAGATGCTTAAGCTATAACCTTGTCCCGATGCATGAGAACACAACCAAGACCAAGGTTGGAAGCATCACAGTAGACAATGAAATCGTCGTTTTCGTCGGGCAATGTGAGAACAGGAGCATTGCAAAGCTTATGCTTGAGGGTTCGAAAGGCAGACTCTTATTTAGTTCCCCAAACAAAAGGCTTGTCCTTATGCGTGAGAGCGGTAAGCGGCACAGCGATCTTTGAAAATCCTTCGATAAATCGTCGATAATAGCCCGCTAGTCCGAGAAAAGAACGAACTTCAGACGGGTTCTTAGGTGTAATCCAGCTCTTAACAGCTTCAATCTTCGCAGGATCGACGTGAATACCTTGACTATTTACGATGTGTCCCAGAAACTGAACTTCCTCCAACCAGAATTCACAATTGGAGAACTTGGCATAGAGTTGGTTCCCCTGGAGTAGCTCAAGAACCAAACGTAGATGTTGCGCGTGTTCGGATTTCGATTTGGAATAGATCAAGACATCGTCGATGAATACTATGACGAAATGGTCGAGATATGGTTTACACACGCGATTCATCAGATCCATGAAAACCGCTGGTGCGTTGGTTAAACCAAAAGGCATAACAATGAATTCATAGTGGCCGTATCGAGTGCGAAACGCGGTTTTGGGTATATCCTCTTCTTGAATACATAGCTGCTGATATCCTGAACGTAGATCGATCTTCGAGAAGCACGTAGCACCTTGTAGTTGGTCAAACAAATCATCGATGTGAGGTAAAGGGTAGCGATTCTTGATAGTTAACTTATTCAGTTCCCGATAGTCGATGCACATCCTGAACGACCCATCCTTCTTTTTGACGATGAGGACTGGCGCGCCCCAAGGAGAGGTGCTCGGGCGAATGAAGCCTTTCTCAAGTAATTCCTGGAGTTGGTTTGAGAGTTCACGCATTTCGGATGGCGTGAGTCGGTAGGGAGCTTTGGCAATAGGGTTGGCTCCTAGAATGAGGTCGATACGAAAGTCGATATCACGACTTGGCGGTAGTCCGGGAAGATCCTCTGGAAAAACATTAGGAAATTCTCGAACAACAGGAACGTCTTTAACTTCCTTCTTCTCTTTATTTTCCTTCTCCGCTACTACAATGTTAGCCAAGAAAGCTCTATATTCCTTGCGGAGATACTTGCTAGCTTGGACACATGACATGAGCTTGAGACCTTTCGAAGTAGTTTCTCTGTAAACACACAATAAATCACCATTCGCTAGCGAGAATCGAATCATCTTGTCGAAGCACACAACTTCAGCATGGTTTTCGCGAAGAAAGTCCATGCCTACTATGACGTCAAAACTTTTGAGTTGCATCGGAATAAGGTCGATTGGGAAAATGTGATTGTTGAGCTCAAGGGTACAATCACGAAGAACAGAATTAACGGCGGCGGTTCTTCCGGTAGCGACTTCAACATCGAACATCGAGGAGAGATGAGAGCGTTTACGACTAAGGAGTTTCCCGAATTCGAACGACACAAAGAAATTATCGGCTCCAGTATCAAATAAACATGAAGCATAAATACCATTCACAAGGAACGTACCATTGACCACGTTGTTGTCGGCTTGGGCTTGACGCACGTTGATGTTGAAAGTTCGTGCGCGTGCTGCTTGTTGTTGATGCTGGTGTTGCTGATGCTGAGGCTGCTGCTGCTGGGGCTCTTGTTTCACAACCCTGTTTGGGCACATGTTGGCGAAATGGTTAGGATCGCCACATGCGAAGCAGACTCTGGCGTTGACCGCGGGTGCCGGAGGAGCTTGTTGACCCTGAGGGGCAGTGAGTAGAGCTTGATGAGCATGAGCTTGTCGAATATGGCAGTTGGTGGTGAAATGGCCATACATATTGCAATGAGCAAAAAAACGGCAAGCAATGGTAGTCGGGTGATGGTAGGTACAAGTAGGGCAGAGCGGGTGTGGCCCAGTGTATGCACGTTTTGCAGGCGGTGCATTTGCCACAGGCGCCGCTACTTGACGCTGTTGGGCTGGTACAGCTTGAATCGGTGCAGCAGTGATCGCACAGTTCTTGTTGCTGGAGCTGTTCTTTCTCTTGTTCTTCCTCTTGTTGCTCGATGAGGTGGTGGTTTCAGTAGTTGGTGCGGCGGTGGTAGCTTGATGCAGGTGCTTTGAAGTTTTATCCCAGACACCAGCCTTGACCCGTTTGTCGTTGATTTCAGCGGCCAGTAGATAAGTCTCTTCGATCGTGTTAGTCTTAGCCGCTTGCACGAAATCGGAAACACAGTCAGGCAGGGCTCAGATATACTTCTTGATTTACATATCTGGAGTCTTGACCTGATCGGGACAAATGATGCTGAGCTGTTTGAAGCGAGCAGTGAGCACAACATTTTCACCATCCTTTTTCCGTATGTGCCAAAATTCATCTTCTAGCTTCTGACGTTCATGAGGAGGGCATAATTCTTCCAGCATGACTTCCTTGAGCTCGTCCCACGACAGACCGTAGGCTGCATCGTTCCCTCGCTTGTTCCTCTCGGCCGTCCACCAGTCTAGAGCACGGGACTGAAAGACGCAGGTAGCATTCAGAGTTCGGAGGTCATCGGGGCAACCACTCTACCGTAGAGTGACCTCAATGGAATCAAACCATTGGAATAGTGCAGTAGGACCTCCCTCGCCAGTGAATTCTTTTGGCCCACACGACTTGAATTGCTTGAAATTGAAGGCCTTGGTAGTAGCTTTGGGAGCTTCGGTTCTCGACTCCTCAGACGATTTGCTAACATTCTCGTAAACATCACTCACAGCCTTTGCTACACTTTTGGCGATGATGGCAGCAAGGCGTTTGTCTCTCTTTTCTTGACGAGAAAGTAGGGAATGACGGGATCCAGACGACATTGTCTGCAACAGACATCGTCACAGGACTCAACACATTGTATTCGAATCTCACCTCACACATCCACTACTTACTAAAGCTTAGGAACACGCAATGTAATAGGTATCACATAAAACACATAGGCACATAATCACAGATTCACATAGACACAGAAGCACATAAGCACGTAGAGCACAGAATCACCGAACACGTAAGTATGAATTCACAAGATGCAGTCAGAATACAGAAACCTATCATTTACAGGTTGCGATCGTCTGAATATAGCGTTCGCGTTTGATATATCGTGTTGTGTAGTATAAGCGTATAACGTAGCATAAAGTCATCCACAATTTAGCGATCTGTTAACAATTTGAGATAGAATACAGTGCGAGTTATGCGTGTCGATCGAAGCGAAAGCAAAACTCGAGCAAATCTCCAAAATTTAAACACATAAACAGGCAAACACATCTATAAGCACATAAAATCGACGAAACATCAGAGTCGGCAGTTGCGGGCTCAGAATCAAAACACATAAAATTCGAGATGTAGATTGTCTGCGGCTAGTAGACTTCGACTAACCAAAGTGATTCAACTATTCGTAAGGATCCGTCGTGCACATTTGACTTCCAGGACTATGCCTTTGCCTTGATTCTTGGGCGTTTGGCACACATTCCGTTAGTCATGTTGTGACTTCAGGTCGTTGGAGTCCGTCGAAACTTTGGTGAGAGTTTTGGAAAATGAGCGGAACGAGTCGTCAAGGTTAGGGTTTCACCCCTAGCTTAACAACTTTGTCCCTGTTTTAATAAAATGGAGGAGATTATTCATCAAAATATGGATTTCACTCCTGATTTGGCATAATTCTCCCCGTTTGTAGATAAAATTGCGGGTTGTTTAAGCAACTTTAGTCGAGAGTTTACGGTTTTCACACCAAATCTCGACCTGATTGCTCATTCATAGTTGAAAATTCGAGTGCAGTGATAGTGTAGCGCGTGCGAGACTAACGAGAAAAATAGTAGTAAACTTATGCAAAATCTCTAATGAACATGCATAAGTTGGTCTGTTGGTTCCTAACTATAGACTAGGTATCTAAGACATCGACCCGGACTAGGTCGTGTCTTGCCTAATTCCCTATAGTTATGGCTCTGATACCAATCTGTCACACCCCAACCGATGGCGGAAACATCGGGGTATGGCACTGAGCGAAACAGATTGTCCAGAAGTTTCCATAACAATTATCATTACTATTCAATTAAATAACATGTCCCATACCATGTCTCAAACAGTAAACAAATTATTACAGATAAAAACTAGGCAAATAATTCTGTTCCGACAATTCAGATTTAAATAGAGCAATTGTTTATCTGCTTCTAGAGACCCTTGATTCAATTACTACAGACAACTATTTGTTGGGCTCTAAAGCTTTATTCTAGCTTCAAATTCCTACCAGATGTGCATCCTAAGCACCTGTCACATACGTTAAAATAAAGTCCATACATATAATGTAAAGGTGAGCATACAAGTTTGATAATAGCATATAGAGTTCGAATTCGTTTACGCATAACCAGCACGTACATATAGTGAAATGAAGCACGTTAGTTATCGACATAGATCCATCGATACCAGTGACTACGAGTTGACTGCCCGGGGCAGTTCACAATAGATGGTTACCACCGTAATCCATGCAAGTAATTGTCCTTAACAACCCCCGTGTGAACAGGTGCTGATTCCAAACTATAGTACTATCGTTGCTAAGGCAGGTAGACAACATTCCATGTGTAAACATAACAAACAAGCATTCATAAGCCACGTATAACATACATTAACGGTTAGCGTTCAAATAGTATTGAGTAGTGTGTTTGATGTGATTTGAATAGTTGTAACGTATGTAACACCCAAAAGTGCATAAAGCAAAAAGGGATTCAAGTATACTCACAGCGGTTGATGGATTGAAGGGAGCGCTTAGCGAGAAAAGTTAGTCTGAATGGATTGATAGCATAACGATAAGTGACGCGTAAAACGATACAGAGTGTGAAGAGGTCGGATAGCAGTTCGGTCGGATGGTAATCCGATCGGACGGCTAATCGTGCGGATAACAATCCGTTCGGATGGTCATCCGGTCGGACAGTAGTTCGGTCGGATGACTATTCGAGTGGATTGTTTCTTCCTATGAGATGAAAGTGTTTGTGTATGATAGCTTGTCCTTTGAAGTTTTCGTTGTAGCATTTTGAAAACATTGGAGTATCTTTATCCTTCAAGTCGGTCGATCGGACGGTCAATCGTGCGGATAACAATCCATTCGGATGGTCATCCGGTCAGACGGTAGTCCGGTCGGATGGCGACCTTAGTGATGAGATTACTTAGTAGAAACAATTCATAGCAGAAGTGTCACTCGGTCGGATGTCCATTCGACCGGGTGGCAACCCTGTTAATGAACATGTTGAAAATTGTTTAAGTCTTTAAAGTCCTAGTATCTCATGATCCGAAGAGTAATCCGGTCGGATGGTAGTTCGATCGGATAGCAATCCGTTCAATACTCAGACTTCAGATAAAGTTGACTAAGTGTGGGACCCAAGGTGTTATCCGTTCGGACAGCAATCCGTTCGGGTGGTCTATCCGCTCGGACAGCAGTCCGGTCAGACAACATTCCGTTCCGATTGTTCCGTTCATCTTACACTTGGTCGTTTTGATTGTTTGTCGTTTATCGAGACATTTTGACAACGCTTTAACCAACAGAACCCCATCTTGACCCAAGTGACCAAACCGACCAGGAATCACCCTAGTTCGGCCAGTTAACCGGTTCAAGACAGTCGTTCTTGTTTAACCCGGAATCGGTAGTCACGTGTGTAGAATTCAGATCTTGGACTAGTACAACACTAAGAATGAGTAGGAGACTAGATCAAGGTCCGATTTTATCGGTTTTGAGTGTAAAAGAGTTGAAAGAAAGTTAGAAACCATCCTTCAATCCTTTTTCACTGTGTTCATGTTAAGATCTAGTGTAGATCTTTGTTTATTTGTGTGGAAATCGGCTAGATCCGAGTTGTTCTCGGTGGATTGAAGCCAAGACATGAAGTTCTTCAAGAACTCATGATGACATCATCCTAGAACACCATAAATCTAGTGATTTCACGGTTAAAAGTTTAGATTCAAAAGATAGAAAGGTGTAGGAGTGTGTGTAGATCAAGAAAGTAGAAGATTTAGGATGAGATCTTACCTGGATTGAGAGAAATCGAAGAAAAGATGGAGAGCACGAGCTGGTTCGGACAGAGGATTTCCAAAAGTGGAAAGAATGAAAGTGACACGGGTATTTATAGGATTCCAAAAGAGGAAAGGGTTGTCCGGTCGAATGGCACACCGCTCAGATGACTGTCCGGTTGGATGACATCTCGGTCGGATGGCACCTGACACCCATGTCCAAGTGGCTATCCGGTCGGATGGCTATCCGGCCGGATGGCACTTGGTTTGTGTGTTTGACGCGATGATTTTTGCTGATTCGATTTCGATTGCGATCGATGCGGTACGATAGAGTTTCCTCTTCAAATTACCTTTAATCCCAACCACTCATATCTTGCACTATCCCTTCTCCACTAATTTTCATAGTTCGATTGTGATTCGAGTTCGATTGTATTTCGAGTTCGATTTCGATTCCACACATAACATAAATGAACATGCACAAGTAACACATAAGGCACACACACACGTATAGCAATAATTAAAATACGTAGTTCGAGTTGCGATTCGATTCGATGTCGATTGGATTAGCATAGTTTGATTATCGTTTCGTTAACTTTATCGCATTGTACTTCCTACAGTTCACAGTCGTAAGTCAATTAGATGGCGATTGTAATACATCGATTGTTGTAATTATTGACGCTTACTACACATAATACAACTAAATTAAACACATAAAAGAAATTCTCTACAAGTCAAGTTGCGCGAAATCGGTCGTTGACTTTGACCTTAACTTTGACTTTGACTTCTCGAAAACATGGGGTGTTACAATTGGGTTTTATTTTTAGGTTTTTTACAATCCTATTCGTTATGATTTATTTAGAACGTTTCATAAGAGAAATTACTTATTTGGGCATAACATGCCTCTTTAAAATTCTATTTATATACAAGTTCACATACCTCACGGGAGATCACTCAACACTTGACCGAATATGTATTTTGTGAAACACTCGAGACCGGCATGGAACTTACTTTTACCATAAGCTTGCCAAGCAATCAATCCTCCTCCTTTTTAACTATAAACCTTTGTAAATATCAAGAGGACTTGGGGAAAGGGTTAGGCTTGGTTTTAGGGTAGGTGGTTTTGGTTAGTGGTTAGTAAAAAGGGCTAAAAGCGTAAAAGGGCGTCAGTCGTTGTAAACCTTTTTGTTTTTGTGACTTTTATTCAAACTAATCTTCTTCAAACAAAGTTTCTTTGAGGAACTTGTTTGTTTATTGCTAGAGTATCATTTTTTTTTGACAAAGAAGACGTCACAAGAAGACCGAGCTTTTTTACTAAAATACAGGGGTTGAAAAGAAAAAGGTTTTGGTGGGTAAAGGGTGTTTGTTTTGTGGGTTTAGAAATGAAAAAGGTTTAGGCTCAAAGGGGTTAACTAGGGGGGTTTTGCGTAGGTGAAAAACAAAATGAAAAATAATGGTGTTGAAAGGAAAATGGGTTAGTCCTAATGCCTCCATCATTTACTTACTTGGATTTAAGTTGGTAAGAACCGGGAATGTATCATCGTGGCAAGTTCTAGAGTCGTAAGAACCAAGCGGCTATTCACAAAAAAAAATTAAAGATGAGCATTTAGTTTAAAGATGTATGCTTGTATGCTCAATAAAGGCTCAAAACTCGCTTATTGTGGGAATGGGTTTATAATGTGATCAAGTATATATAATCAAATTTTAACTAGATTTGTCATGCCATTTCAAAATTTTCTTATGTTGGTTCTTTTTATCACGACGTTATCGGTTGTAAATTTGTAAAAATATAACCTTTTTAGAACTTGTTATTCCCAATTTAAACCAAGACAAGTAAAAAAATGAAAAGTTTTTGAAAAAAATTTGGGGTGATTAGCGGTTCCAATAGAGTTTTGTGCAAGGCTTGTTATTAGGACTTGCAAAATTCAAGGTTTTAGCATCCCCCCCACACTTAAATTACACATTGTCCTCAATGTGTCCAAAAAATAAGTTTTTAGGTTGATTGAAAGTGTAAAAAGGTGTTTTTTTAAAAACAAAAATTTTGTTACTGGGTGTCTGGCCACGGGCCCGTGTTGGTCCGGGCACGACCCTGTGGTCAGATTGCCAGTATCATAATTAAACAGAAGGCTGGACACGGGGGTGTGTTCAGTAAGCACGGCCCCATGTCCAGTTACCTGAACTAAGCATTTTCTGCAGAACCTCGAGCACGCAGCCGTGTTGATCTGAGCACGGCCCCGTGCTGAACTTGCTGTAATGATAGAAAATTGTCGGGAGGCTCTGTTTTTGTGCATGGGGTGTGGTTTTAAAGTTCCCTTGGTAACCTCCACCTTTTTGAGGGTATTCAACCATTACAACATCATCCAAACACCATTAAATAATAAAAAACAATCATTCATTTAAAACGATAATTACATAGATCCCAAAAATTGAAAATAAAGTTCCTAAAAATAAAAAACTACAAAGATCCTAAGATAGATAGGTCAAAGAACGCAAGAAATCACTAAGGAGTTCTACCCTTATTGTAGGAATGACCAAAAACCCGGAAATGACTTTCCGGTACTTAAGGGTTTTGTAGAACTCGGAGCCAGGGGATGTCTTTTATATGTCGTTGAGCCATTCCGCTATCTCCCTAGGAAGAAAGAAGGCGAGCTCATTCTCCACAATGTCTTGCGGAGGAGGTGTGACGGCTACCGGAACCCCGTGTAGTATGTTTAGAGAAGGTCCCAGAGTCATGACATGCCATTCGGCTGGAATAATGACTTCTGGCACAACATTCAACCCTCTTTGTGCAATGATTGGTACCATGGGAGGAGAAGCAATAATATTCAATCTTTGGTTAATACAGTCAATTAAGGCTTCTTCCACTCCCGTCATTTCATCAATGGCTTCTCGCAAGGCATACACATAGTTAACCAAGGAGTCTTCCACTGAAGTTCTTCTTCCCCTTCGATCGTTCCTTGAGTGAGCTGAGGATGTTCCGTTGTTCTGGCTCGACCTTCTAAGAAAACAAGTCGAAAAGTTCAAACTAATGAAATAGTAACTCCGGCCACGGCCCCATTCTCACTGAGCACGGCCCCGTGGCCACCAATCTGCAGATTTTTCAACTCAGGAATCTTATTGTTTTAAATTATTTTTCTGAAATTTGGGACATTTCTGAGCAGAAATATCTTAAAATAGTGTTGAAAAACTTATTTTTGATAAGATTCCATTGTTAAAAACCTAGCAAACATCACAATAAAGCTTAAAAACATGGAGGTTTCAAGCTTTAATGGAGGTTTTGAGGAGTTTTTGAAGAAGAAGAAGGCAAGAGACAAAAGTAGTAAAGACAAGCTGGTTGTTGAGAACCTTCTTTGGAATATACCTTGTAGGGTATATGTGAAGATCCCACCAGATCTTTGTCTTTGGAATGGGTCCAAATGTGCAGGAATCTTGCTGACTTTATTGAAAACGACAGTGTGCTGACCACGGCCCCGTGTCCGCTGGACACGGCCCCGTGGTCAGACAAGACTCTGACACATTTTGTCCGTATTCTGAGCACGGGGCGTGTTGGCCTGGACACGCCCCCGTGGTCACTTCATAGGCGGGCACGGGGCATGTTGACCTGGACACGGCCCCATGGCTAGAGAATTTTATAAAGTTTTGTCTATTTTCAAGGGATTTATCTGGATCGGGGGGTTCCTTACTGGATGGAACAACATCGAAGTGCCTGAGGTACCTTAATTGCCCTTTCTTTAGACAAGAACGCAAGAGGTTATCGGAAAGGGTAAAACCTAAGCTAAATACCAGTGGGCGAAACCAACCTTTATTCCCTTTATCCAGGCTCTCGTTAAAGAAAGTATATGTCGAATCGCTCAGGTCTATGAATGCATCGGTGGAAACCGATGGAGAGTCCTTCATGGCACAATCGACACAGGGACGACTATCGCTCAAATCCTCACAAGAGTTAGAGGTGCTTTCGGAAACTATGATGTTGTTAGGTTCCGAATGCGTCCCCAATGATTCTCCTTGATTATTATCTTGAGATAAATAGCTTGTATCTGTCTCAAGTTCTTCTAATAATTGGAGAATTATTTCATCGAACTGACATAATTCTAAAATCATGTCATCCAAAAGAAATGGATGAGGGCATTCAGGAGAGAGATATGGATCATTTTTACTTTCGCTCATCTTAAGGTTACAGGAAAACGATGGGTTTATATAGTGGGGAGTGTAATTTAGAAAATAACACTTTAAATCTTTGTGAGATCCACCACATATTTGACACCACGCACCATAAGAGGAGCGAAAGTAAAAATAATCAATATCGCTCATGTTTTTGTCAGAAATTACCAACCGTCGGGGTCTTACGGTTCTGTTTTCAGTATCTGAAGCATGGGCACGGGGGCGTGTTCAGTGGGCACGACCCCGTGTTCAGCTACCGTCTGACTTAAAACAGGATTACCAGTAACAAAAATTGGGCATGGGGCGTGTTCAGCGGGCATGGCCCCGTGCTGAAGTCTGCAGAAGCTTGAAAATTAAGAAAAATCCTAAAATAATCGAAAAACAAGAAAAACGATTAGGCCTTTGATTCCTAACTTTCTTAAAATCCTTGTGTCCCCGACAACGGCGCCAAAAACTTGGTGTGTGTAAGGTGTAATGTGTTTTTATTGATATTTTAAGCCCATTTTACACATTAGTCAAGTTTTAAATTTATAAAACACGATATTCTACTAACACTAAACACACACACGGGCAAGTGCACCCATCGTGAGCGTAGTATAGCGTTGGTAAGATACCGAGGTCGTCCAAGGACACAAGAGCTTTTAGTACCGGTTTATCCTCAACGTCTAATCAAACTAAAATTTTTGGAAAAGGTTTTAAATGGAAAATAAAAACTAAAAATGCCGAAATAAAAGAAAATAAAAACAGATAGACAAGATGAATCACTTGAATCCGACTCGCCTTTAATGTATCCTTTGATCATTTCCGCACTTTTGCACTTTTTAAGAGATTATCTTAGTTATAGTAGTAGGGCCCCTCTTTTGAAGGTGACGTTACCCTCAACCCAGTGATTTGAGTCAGCAAGCATACAATCCCAAAGGGTCGGAATATTGAAAGATAATTAATTAAGCTATTAATGCGAAAAGTGGTAGGCCCCTCTTTTGAAGGTGACGTTACCCTCGGCTAAGTGGTTTGAGTCAGCAGGGATACAATCCTAAATAGCCGGTTAAATGTATTAATAGTAGTTTACATATGAGGGGATCAAGTCATTCGCACCCCCGCCATCCAATACCAGTGGTTATTAAAGGAGGTCCTAGCAAGCTTGACCCAGGTCCTTGCAGGATCTATACACTGAATAAGGCAAGAACCTTACTAAACCATTCCCTTAACCCCCGACCAGGTAGCCAACATATCTCTATATAGACCGTAGAGATATGAATGGTGAAAATCTTTTACTTTAAATAGACAGTAAAGTAATGCCAAGACACCACGGACAAATGATAAAGATGTTTCACCTTCAAAATAAGAAACTAGTTATTAAAGTCATTAATACAAAACCAAATAAAAAGTGCGAAAAGATTAAAAATCAAAAGTAATACATTAAATGCTTGTCTTTACCAAGTGATGTAAGAGACTTATCCAAACATGGCCTTTGATTGACAAGAACTCTTACGATTAATCTTGGATCCCGAGACTACTACACATACTCAAAGGTGGATGATGGATGATGGTGGTGGATGTGGGTGTTGTAGTGGTGGTGGAGTGGTGGCAAAGTGGGAGAGAGGTGGTTTGCCAAGGGATGCCTTTGAAGTGAGCCAAGCACCCCTATTTATAGCCTGAACAGAAGCCTGGCCACGGCCCTGTGTCCAGCGGACACGCCCCCGTGGCCATTCCATTTCTCCTCCTTCATTAATTGCAATTGTCTGCATTAGGCTCCATACGGCCCCGTGTTCACTGGGCACGACCCCGTGTGCAGAAGTGTATCTGTACTATCAAGATTTGCAAGATTCTGCAAATCTTAGCGTTGACCACTCCCAGTGCTGAGCTGGGCACGCCCCCGTGGTGCCCGTAGAAGCTTCTACAACTTTGTCCATTTCTACAGACACCTGACCACGCCCCCGTGTCCAGTGGGCACGGCCCGTGGTCAGCCTTCTGTTTCTTGTTTTGTCCTTGGGAATGCTGTTGAGGGGTCAGGCATGCCACGTTTATTCCTTTACTTTTTATTTATGTTAGTTTTTGCTGCATATTTGTTCCTTTTGTTCGTTTAAGCTCATTTGGTCATGAAAATACAAAAGTAAGACAAAAGCACACTTTTTCCAGCATTAGTACTAAAAAAGGGTTAGTTTTATGCCTCATTTGATGTAATTTATATGTTGCATTTTACACACATCAGCAACATTGCTTTGAAGTTGAAAAATTCTCCTACAATGAGTATCGATGCTGCTAAACAACAAATGAGTTTCTTAGCATCAATTCTGGAATCGTATGGGAGTCTGGTGGCAGTGAGAATCAGAAATCCTGAATTGACAAAAGAAGATTATGACCAGATAGATCCGGAGGAGATGGAACTCATTGATATTAGATGGTGTTTAGCGAGCGACATTAGAAGAGCTCAGTGTTTTATGGAGATAACAGGCAGACATGATCTTGGAGGCTTGGTAAACACAAAGCTAGGGTTTGACAAGTCGAAAGTCACAAGTATTCGGTGTAAACAGGGTCATTTTAAAAAAGAATGTGTGAACCGGGAAGTAGCTGATCATGATAATCTATTTCATGATGATTACAACAAGAAGGCCATTTATCATAAAAATAGTGAAGTGAAAACGAAAAAAAAAGAAGAAATTCTTAAAGAGAAAACGTACAGAGAAAGATATTTTACAGATTACATAATTGAAGAAATGCAAAGAGAGTACGATGAAGCTAAGAGCTATGGTAGATGGGATAACAAACGAGAATGTTATGTCAATCGCAAAGAAGATCGGTTGTTCATTCAAGCCAAGTGGTGTACAATGATGTTCTTGCAGTCATTCCTTTGTTTGGAGAATATTATTCGATGAAAACATCAGATAAATATTATCTCAAGAAGTTGGATAAGAGAATCAGAGATGTAATGACAGTAAGTTTGACGAAGAGAGACAAAGAGAGAATGAAGCAAAATGTTGAGAAGATGGTAGATGAATTGAAGAAAATTGCAGAGGAAGGAAATGATGATCAGAAGAATGAAAAGGTGAAGAAAGAAGAAGAAGCCGGTGAACAGAAACAGGAGAAAGTTGATGAGAAGTTGGTTGGTGAAGCTGTTGCTGAAAAACAGCAAGTGAAGGAAGATGATCAGAAGCAGACGACAAAAGAAACCGACGTGCCAGAAACTGAGGTAATAACTTCAACTGAATCTTCTAAAATGTTATATAAAACTATTGAACAGTGCAAGAAATGCATGGAAACGTGCAGTGCTTGTACTGAAAAAGATGAAAAATTCAGAACTAGAGATATAGAATTTTCTAAAATCGAAAGAGTTTTCAAAGATAAATGTAAAGAAATGTTTGAAAATGAAAAAGTTTTGAAAGATATCGATGAAAAGCTCACAAAAATGTAAAGTTTTGGAAAAAGAAATGAGATTTTGAAAGAAAAGTGTTCAGCAATGACTACAGAATGTTTGCAAAAAGAAAATGTAGTTCAAGAAATGAAAAAAGAGTATGATTCAATAAAACTTGCATATCATATTACAAAAGAGTCATATGAAGCTGTGAAAAGTCAAATGAAACTTGTTCAATCTAGAAACGTCAGAAACGCTTAAGCGACAGTATGAAATAAAACAAGTTGTAAATTCTTATATTGAAGAAGTTGCTGAGCTTAAACGTAAAATGGTTGATTTAGAACAAGATAATAACAAGTTGCACAGTTATCACGCTTCATCATATGTTCTTGAACGTATTTTCAACATAAAACTGGATGATAAAGATTCTGAAAGAAACAAGAAAGGTATTGGTTCAGAATATCATCAGGTTCCACCACTGTTTGAGAAAAAGTTTACATTCTATAATGAAGAGAAGGTAGAAAAAGCTTTCAACATGGTTGATCAACTGCCAGAAAATATTGACGTAACATATTCCAAATCTAATGATACTGGTGATTCAGAGGTGGTAGGGGAGGTCATTGAAAGTGTTTTGCAAGATAATTCTACCAAAACAGATAAGTCCGAGTCACGGGATGAAAATGAGGGAAGTTTTCATGAAAGTTATCTTAAAAATCAAAATCTGAGAAAGATGTTAATGATGATCCGATAGGATTGGCTTATACCATGATTGGATCGGACAAATTCTTCTCAGATATTGGGAGTTCTGATTCTGAATGTGATCTCGGAAAAGATTGACAAAGTTTTTAAATTGGTAGAAATCGAGAAGTCTGAAATTAAAAAATTTGCTGGAAAGAGCAAGAAAACTTTTTATAACAAACCTAGTTACAAAAAGAAAAATATGAAGGTTGGGTTGGGTTATAAGAAGAAACAAAATCAGAAAAGGTTTGATAAGAAAAATTTTCATAAAAAGATGAACTTTGTTCACGAAATAAGTTTTGAGGAAGAGAAAGAACTCCAATTTAGGCGACATTCTAATGAAGAGTTCTATGCTCAAAAGAAACAACAACAGGTTAAAGATGTTTCAAAGAAAACATGCTTTAAGTGTGATCAAGTTGGACATGTTGGTCACAAGTATCTAAATCTTAAACATGTTGGTGTTAAGAAAAAGAAGTGTGATGTTGTGAATCAGAAGTCAACCAAGTTTGAATCAAAGCAAACTTGGAAGCCAAAAATATCAAAGGTTGAATCACAACA
Source organism: Helianthus tuberosus (assembly GCA_030545235.1). Classification (NCBI taxonomy): domain Eukaryota; kingdom Viridiplantae; phylum Streptophyta; class Magnoliopsida; order Asterales; family Asteraceae; genus Helianthus; species Helianthus tuberosus. The sequence goes on from CM060357.1 coordinate 182,732,920, forward strand.
AACTTGGAAACCAGTGACACCCAGATTTAGGACAATACAAAGTTAAAAAACAACGGTTGATATGACAAAACCAAACCAATTTTGGAAATCAAAAGGTGTTGTGCCAAAACCAAACATTCAAAATGATTCAAAGTTTTATCAAAGGAGTGTTTTAAAAGGTAAAATGTGGGTGGTCAAGAAACAGAATTTTGAAAATAAGAAAATTAATGAAAATTTATTTGCGAAAATTGAAAAAGATTTCCATCTTTGAATGATGCATATTGTGTTGAAATCCCCAAGGTCAAACAGGCATGAGTTGCATTATTCAAGTAATTGAATAGTTTGAATGTGCAGGTGCTCCAGAAGACGAATGACTGACAAGTTAAAGAGCAGAGCAGCCTAGCACAAGAGGAGGAAGTCCCTGGCAACTGAAAAACAGGGAGTTTGTTTGCTTTTGTACATAAATAAACCATAAAAAAATTCAAAAACCAAAAATATGTTTTTATTTTTTCAAAAATTGAAAAATGAAAGAAAATATGTTTGTTTTTAAATTTGTTAAAAATCAAAATTTTTTAAAAATATGTTGATTAAATATGCCGAAACCCTCACGACTGAACAAACATGATTATTTCACAAATGATTAAATGGTTTTAACATTGTTAAAAATCAGTGTGTTGTAAATCATGGGGGTACGTTCTGCAAAACAGAGCGTGTGAAGCAGAAAATGGATGGCGAGATAAAGCTATCTACATCGGTCTGTCAAATTTTTTAAATGTTTTGGATTTTAGGGGGAGTAAATATTTTCAGAAAACACAAAAACATTTGAAAATTTGGAAAAGCCAAAAACATGAAAATTTAATATGAGTTTTTGTGTTAAAAGAGGAAATGATAGTACATCGGTAGACAATCACTGCGTGCTAAAGAAATGGAAAGTCAAATGTGATAAACGGTCTCACTGATGATGTGCCAGTAGGTTTTTACATACTTAGTAGATTGCTTTTAAGATATAAACCTAAATATCAATAACTTTCTTGTCTCGTGGGGAACATCTCTTGGATATATGGATAACCTTTGAAATCTCGTTTGAGAGGTTCCCTGATTCTAAGATACTAGGCCTTTATACTGTTTGATATCTGGGGTATTATACCAGGTCTTCTGATTTTGCGTCAGCAATGGCCTAGACCTCGTATAATACTTTGTGCGCTTTAAAAGCTTTCCCTCTGCATAAAAATTGAAAAATATCAAAAGATATAAATCATGTGCATATGTAAAGAAGATCCCTAAGTGCGACACACCTTAAAGTCGAGCCTTCATCTCTTTGACTGAATGGTAGTTCATACTTGAGCTCTCAAGGTCTCGTACTAACCCAGAGTACAGATATCACTATAGTATATTCACATGTAAGACTGAATCTAGGGAATCTTGATACGGGAGTATATTCTAAGGTGGGACACGCGAATAAGTTAAGTTCTTAAAACACTAAATCTCGTATCATGAAATCAGTTGAACTTTGTGTGAAAATTTAAATGGATCAGTATACTGACAATCTAAGTGAATCGTTTAAAACTTAAAGTGTTTATAGCTCAACGGTGCTAGTGATGTGTCATAAACTAATATGATCCTCTGAGACGAACTCAAACAAAAATATGGTCTGTAAATATTTCTTTATTGCATTTCATTACAGAAAATTAAAAAAAAAAAACATTTTTGGAGTGTTTTAGCATAAACTTTGTAAAAAACAAAAAGATTTTGTTTCTACTTTATTTTCGACAACCGATGTCTGAAAGCTGAATTTCAAAATCTAAGTATGCTGAACATGTTTCTGAAATTAAACAAGTTCATTAATTTGAAACTTGATGTTTTTATTTGAAAAATTCAATAATAGTTTGTGAAATCTCCAAGGTCATTAATTTGGACTTGAATGATTATCTGTGAGGTTTTTGGATGCTTAACTGTCAAATATAGAGTTACTTGATAGGGGAGTAGAATCGGATAATTCTGGGTGTCTACATATTGTTACATCTTTGTTTGGAGCCAGGTTATCATTCAAAAAGCTTTCACTGTTATATACATGTGATTTTCAGAAAAAGCCAGATTACGATCCCGATAGCTGAGACTAAGGGGGAGTCTGAAGACGAGCTCAAAGCAAGGGGGAGCTTGTGATCGAAAAGCCAGGTGTCGATCCTGAAAAGCACGGAAGCTTAACAAAAGGGGAGCCTGGAGATAGAGTCAACAGACAGGGGGAGTTGATTCAGAACGCAGAATCAAGAGAACTTTGAAGAGGGAGTCTGTGGTTGCTGAAGATGTCAAAGCCTTTGTGAAGACTCAGAGAGAGAAAGAAGACATAAAGCTATGAGATTGACTGTAGTAATATCCAAGGGGGAGTCTGTGAGTGCATAATGTATATCACTTCCGTCAATCGTGCATCGTAGAAGAAACATAACAAGACACGGTTAAACAATGAAGAATATAGAGGAAAGTCCATCCGGACGGATGGAGAGTAGTCCATCCGGACGGATGGAGGAGATCACATCTGGACGGATGGGAGGCAAGCTTCATTTAAGTGAACCCTATAAATAGTGGCTTGTTATGTTTCATTTAGAACTTTTGCAACTTTTGTATCTTTGGAGCTTTGAAGGTCTAGAGAGAGAAAGTAGTGATCAAGGTGATTCAAGGTTTAAACATTGTCAGATTATTAATCGAATCATCATTATATTTTGTTCTTGTGTTCGATCCACACACGTACACGGATTCCGCACGTGATTCGTGTTCTTCACAATCGTTGGGAGTTTGTATTCAATCCGAAAATGCACGTACAATTTTTAATGTATTGTGGGGAGTTATAGTAATCACCTTAGTTAGCATTATAAGGATGGAAGAATTTAATCTCAAGTAGTGATTTAAGAATTTCAAGTAGATAGTGATCATTAGCTTGGCCCGCAGAGTCCACCAGGATTCCCATCCACTGCAAGTTATTATTACGTGGGCCCCCATAATAATAAATTGTCTTGTATGGTCACCCTAGCAATCCCTCGTTCAAAACAGACGATCAGTCAGAGAGGGGAACACGACTTCCTATTTACTTTTAACATAGAACGGACCTTCGTGATGGTCCACGCGTTAATACTTGTTGCCATCACTCGCGGAATGGCACGGCGTTAAGAAATAGAAGTAAAGAGGATTCATCACAATAATACTGGATGGGCACCTTCAAGATGAGTGTTTCATCTTCCTTATCTTGACGAGAATGTCACCAATCGTGATTAGGGACCTCGTTCTCACTAACAAAGTGTTCATCCAAGGCTACCACCTCCGTCTCGTTGTCATGATCAAAGCAGGCATCTCCGCATCTGAGGGAAAAATAGCCATCTTCTACGGAATGTCAAGCTTAGGGTTTCTCTTAGGAACTACGTCCACCATAAGCTCATCAACAGATGCGAGGTCAATACGCTTGTTATGCGTATCGAGAATAATAATAGAACTTGAATACAATGATATTACGTTTGTGGCAAAATAATCCGTACAACGTATACAAGTGACTACTTATAATAAATTTTTGGGCAATTGTATTTAGGTTTCATTGTAAGTTATTGTCACGACCCCCGACCCCACCCTGGACGGAATCGGGAGCCGCGAACCAGTTCAATGGTACCGGTGGTTATTTTGAAAAGTAGTGTAGCGGAAATTTCATCAGGACCGTGAGTTAGGAAAAATATCAGAGTTTAGAAAACACGGGATTTTATTTATTAAAGAGATGGGATAAAACCATGTTTTGAAAGGTAGCTTTAATATGGGATAAACCCGAATACATAAAACAATTTTTCTTAATTTAATTTAATTGATAAATTAAGCCACTTCTGTAATCCTTTTTGGTGCCGTGTCCAACTCTTATTCCGATCTACTGTAATTACCTGAAACGCGTTTTAAAAACATTTGGTCAGCAGGAAATACTGGTGAGTTCATTCAGGTTTTATAAAATGACACCTTAGTTATGAATTACAGCGTAAGAGCGATTACAATGGCTTCTATCTTATTTTTATCTGGCGCCGTGTCTCCTCCTGGTGACGATGGTCATACCACTATTGGGTCCTTTCACCCAAGTAGTGATGATTATCACTGTTAGGAATTATTAGCCTAACCGTGAGAAATTAGTAATGTGCACAATACCCCACTAGCCAGTGATTCAAGATAACCACGACTTAATCCCTGTAATTATAACCTTTGAAAATAATTGGAGTATTGTAAAATACTTTTGATAAAAGAGAATGACTCACCTTGTTAGCATATAGTCTTGATTAAACAAGCATCTTGATTCTAAGCATCTACTTTATAGTTCTGAATCCTCTGATGATTAAGCATCCATTTTGATTGTAAAAGTATGGTATAGAGTTTTGAGTAGTTAAACATTTAGTTTAACAGAATGGAATGCGTATTAGTGTTAGACCAAATCAAACCTAACGATGGTCACGAGATTCGAACCTTAACGAAATTCACAAAGTATAGCACTTTGGCATCCGTTTAACGAACTCACAAAGTATAGCACTTTGGCATTCGTTTAACGAACTCACAAAGTATAGAACTTTGGCATCCGTTTAACGAAACTCACAAAGTATAGCACTTTGACATCCGTTAGTTGGTTCCTGAATCGATTGGACAGAATATCGTATCGGTGATTATTGGTTAGAACACCAACGTATAGAGAGAAGAAGAAAAGAAATGAGCAAGGAAGAATGAATTCCTAGGCTTCCTATTTATAGGTAAGAAGTATGAAATTTCTAGGAAATTTCATATAGTTTTTCTAGGAAGTTACCTATACATTTTCTAGGAAGCTTCCTACCCATATATATATCTTCTTATACCTTCCTTGCACCTTCCTTTGATATTATTTATCTCATATATATTTATTTTCATGTATATCTATTTAGGTGTTTAATTTACTTACTTAATTAATCTTACTTAGCTTAATTAATCTCGATTAGCTTAATTAATTTCCCTTAGCTTAATTAATCTCGCTTAGCTTAATTAATCTTCCTTAACTGATTAATTCATCATACTTAACTTAATTAATCATACTTAACTGATTAATTAATCTTACTTAGCTGATTAAGTTTAATTTATCTATTAAGGTTTCTTAACCGCTAAGTTATCTTAACTACTAAGTTTACATTAACCACTAAGTTTTTCTTAACTATTAAGTTTACTTAATCGCTAAGTATTCTAGCTTAGTAGTTCCCTAGTTACAGGTTCTAATTTCTAGCTACAATGGAACTCGTATTAGTGTATTACTCAATTCAACTTTAACGATAATCACGAGATCAAAACTCACAACGAATGACAAAGTATAGACAAATATTGGCAGCACTTAAACATCCATTGGATTAGTTTCAATCGATCGGATAGGGTATCGTACCAGTGATTAGAGTTATTACCCTAATAACGGGCAGAGTTTCGGGATTTAGAAGGTATAATCCCGAGCTACTATTTACTATAATAAAAGCTGAAGGAAAGAAAAGAATTGAGCAGTTTGAAACGTAGCAGTGATCGAGTTAATACCCTGGATTCGTAGCAGCGTCTTGACATTGAAAAACTCTTTTTCAACAGAATATGACCGTTTTGAGACTGAGATTTCAAACACAGAAGCAAGTCCCATGCACATGCTACTTATAGCAACATTTTAGGTTTTACGCGGCCCGCGTAAACCTTAACATGAATCTTCCGCGGCCCGCGAGGGCCATAAAGGCGGCAGTAGGGTTTGCTGAGTCATCGGTGGTCTTGACACGTGGACGACACGTGTCCCTTAAGCTTATCCGAAGACTTTCAAGTTGTCGCGGCCCGTGTTGCCTTACCTTATGGCTTACGCGGCCCGCGTGGAAACCAAAAATTCAATTTTCTTGATTTTTCATGAACATTAGGGTTTCAGGGGTCCGGTTTTTCACTTACGGAGCGTTTTAGAACATTTTTGGGCGAATCGTTACATCCTCCCCACCTTGTTTTAAATCCCGTCCTCGAGATTTGGGCTACGATATCTCTTTTAGAGTTATGTCATGTAATAAGAACAGTTTTAAGATATGTTCAAATGAATACATGTTTTACAATAAATAAGGCTCAATGGTTTAACTGAATTAGTTCAAGAAGTCGATGTAAAATGAGATGAAATGATATAGTTTCTAAGGTGATTAGGTTCAAGTCAAAAGGGATATATGATCAATAGATGTGAATGTTTACAAGTTGTGAATGATTTTTAGAAACAATAGAATTCACTGTCAACAGAAAACTTACTTTGATTGTCAACTGAGGAAGTCTCAGAATCAATAAGCTCGAATGAAATAGAAGTACGAAAATGATTTGTCAACTATTGAATTATGATATGAGAAAAATCAATGGGTTGACATTTATCGAATTACAAGGATACACTGATATACAACAGAGTTTAGTGTATCATTGTCTTAACACATAGTTGTATTAAGACCACTTTCAAGGATGAGTTAAGCGAAAGGTATATATATATATATTAGCTCAAGCTACAAGTTTATGGCGACGCCACAAGGTGTCGTAGTGATCGAAATAATAATAACGGTGACTGAATGAGTTCACCATGCTTGAAACTAAATGAAAGTTCAACGAAGTAAATCCGAATGTTTGTTTCAAACAATCTAGTAGGATTTTTGATTGAAAATGAAACAATTGAATAATGTTTTTCGATCGAAAAGATCAAGAATGCTCGATCGATGTTATAGGAACTGTTAAGAGATACCCTGAGATACGACATGAATTTGTGTATCATTATCTTAACACGTGATTGTGTTAAGATTACTTGAATATGATAAACCAATAAAGTTGATTCAATATAAATAAATAAATAATTAAATCCGTATATGATGTGTGCAACGAGATTAGCGCAAGCTTCAAATTTGTGAAAACGTCACCACAGGGTGATCGTGATCAAAGAAAGGATTTGATGAAGTCGAAGACCAAAACAAGCCTGTTATGGTTCAAAGTAATTGAAGGGCTTGATGGGATTAATTTGAATATGATGGCCTTAATCTATCATATGGGACCTTGAATTGAATACGTATTACGAGCAAGTTCAAACAATGGAATTTGGTTTAAACATAACGAGTTCATGTATCAATAAGAAAGTTCTAACATGGTCACAACAAAACCATGTATGCTATTCAAAAGAAAATCGAGTTTTTCAAGAAATTCGTCGATTCGATATCAAAGAGTCATCGTTTTGCAAAAACGCGGTTTACTATGCAAAGATCAAGTATAGCGAAACGATATTTGAGTTTTGATAAAACAACAAATTGGAATGAAACCTTCCAATGGTCTTCATAATTCAAACTAACCACATGCGCAACAAACAGTGCTTGTGTAACGTGTGGATTTACCAAGAAATGAAACAACCAAATATTCGCGATTATGAAAGAAATCCTCATGATGACCATTAGGGAGAGTAGAAATGCAAAAGTCTATTCACTATATGCAGATGTCTAAATTTTAACAAAAGGAATTTAAGAATTTTATCTGGAATTTTGTGTGATAATTGTTGTTAAGTGACATTACCAGGGAATGTCGAATAAAATGAAATAGGGGGATTGTAAAGGTATGTGACTTCTTTTGCAGCGTCAAGAATTGGATTAGACTTTGCACCGATTGTTATGAAATCTTGTTCTATCGTACCTCAGCAAGATTCATGTCGTTTGTAGGATCACGTGGCCAAATGCTGCTTTTTTATTAGTAGTTCTTCCACTGACGGGATTCGCATTGGTGTCGTCATGCCCAATTATATTTTCCAAAGGTCTTGCCTTAAAAGTCGTGTGTGATATACTTCGACGTTTGTGGACGTATAATTTAAGTTTCATGTGTTTTCTTGTGCACTAGCACAACTTTACATACTTCTAACTTACGTTAATAGTCTATGGTAACACATTGGAAATTCTTATACTTTTGATGGCGTCTCAACTTAAAGGGTTTCCATTGTTTATATTTTCGTACAAGTTACGATGTAGATGATTGTTAGTGCATTCATCTGTCAACTTCGTCTTAGATCGAGTCTCAGTTTAGGTGCGGATCCGAAAGAAGATGATGTCATCATATTGGATAATGACATCATATTGGTGAAGTAATCATGACATCATCCCACATGAGACAAAAAGGTTTAAGATGTTAAAGATTGGATTTCGGTCAAAACGTAATTCCGCTCATGTGACAAGATAAGGTTCCGCTCATATGTCAAAGACAGGTCCGCTTTTGTGTCATGTAGGTTTCGCTTTTGTGTCAACTTAGAGGTTTCGCTTATACGGCTGCCATATAAGCGAAATCATGCATACTATAAATACCTGTCATGTGTATTCATTCATGTACATTGGAGCGAAATCCTCTCATGCTTGTGGTGTCAAAACTCTGTCAAAATGTTATCTGAAAGCATCAATAAAGAAGATATTGAAAGAGAAAAGTTGTGTAACTTTGCGTGTATTGATTCCGCCTTTATACGTGAAGGTGAACGTCCTTAACTGATCGTTTAGGGTCACGACACGGTCCAACAAGTGGTATCAGAGCTCAGGACGAGGAGTTCATACTACTACAGCTGATTCGACTGGATTTTCTTACTTCTACTCACTTTCTTTCATACGTTTCTGATTTGAACTGGTTCTTACGGATGAAACGGTCTGATTTTTGAGTATTACGTGTGAAACATACGATTAACAAACCCTAGAAAGTTTCAGGTTGAAATACGGACTAAAACATGGTGAAAACTAGCTAAAACCTGATTTCGCTTTTATGAACATCGAGAGATAGTTGACTGATTTCGCTTTTACGGACACTTTAAATCTGATTTCGCTTTTACGGACACTTTAAATCTGATTTCGCTTTTACGGACATTAGTTGTCTGATTTCGCTGATAAGGACATTATTTGATTTCGCTTATTTGTCACTTAGTCAACATTAGTCAGTATAGTCAGTCAACTTTATCAGCATTTCATGTGAATTAATAAATGCAATCGGTGAACATGTGAATGTGCATGAATTAAGTATAATCCCATGTGATAATCATTGATCTGCTACAACCGTTTGTGCCAACTTTAATTGTTAAAGTCAGATTCATCACGTGTATATCTCAGCCCAAGATTTATAATTGTTAGAGGCCCACGTGACTCTCTTACTTTGTGACAGAAGCCCATGTGATGTCTACATAGTGTAACGGCCCAATGAAAATTGATTCATCATAAAAGTTGTCGTATATTGCCTTGTGACATTTTATTAAAAAAAATCAATAGTGCTTGAGAAGTGAATAAATCTATAACAGTCTAATCATAATATCACGAGATTCACTTTAATTGATTGTTTAATAATAACGGTCCAATCAAAATTAATTAGTGTGTGTGCATGTGATTGTTTCAGAAATTTGAAAATTGTTGTCAGTTAGCATGTGATATTGTTTTGAAAGATAAAATTCATTGTATAAGTCAAAGATTCAAACGTTAACTGAACTGATAACAGTTTTGTCTTTTAGTGTCATCATTTGAGTGGTATTTGTCACCTCACCTGAACGAACAGCGTTGTCACACGATTATTTTCACTGTTGACTTGTGTTGACTCACTTGATCGGATATCCGTCCGATTCATTTGTTTGATATTGTTTAAACTCACTGTGTTTGTTTGTTTGCGTGAAGGTAATTGAAGATGTCAAGCAACGGTGAAGAGTTCTACAATACTTTCTACAACGCGTTCAATTCCGAATCATCTGATAGAAGATCTGAGATGAAAGAATATTCGAAGGAGATTTCGGAGAATTTGAAGTTCGAGAACATGTACGGAAGCCAACAGAAGCCACCAAAGCTAATGAAAGTTGAAGATTATAATTGGTGGAAAAACATATTTGAGGGTTGGGTAAAAGCTTTCGCTACTGAAAGCTGGTTAAAACTGACACATGAATACGCTGCACCAGTAAAAGAGGGAGGAGAGTTAATAGATGCAAAAGATTTTACAGAAAAAGATATAAAAAATGTTGTAGCTGAACATAGAATGATAACATTGATCAAACAGTCAGTAAGAGAGGATATTATTTCATTGCTCGAACAAGAAAAGACTTCAAAGAGTTTGTGGGAAGCGTTAGAGAGAAAATGTGTAGGAAGTAATGAAATTGTTAAAAACAAAAAGAAATTGTTGCGTAAAGAGTTTGATTTATTCAACTGTATGAAAAACGAGTCTGTTGGTAAAATGATTGAGAGATTCGGATATCTGAAAATGGAGCTGACCAGACATGAAATCTTACCTTCTGAAGAGGAGCTGGTGGATAAATTGTTTGATTCATTGCCAAATGATCAAGAGTGGCAATACTTTGCTCTAATGTTGAAAAATACAATCAAGCCTGAAGATTTAAAAGTGGATTTGTTGATTGAAAGGCTTGAAAGTCATGAGTTGGAGATAAAGAGAGTTAAAGTCAATAATCCAGCTTATCAGCAGAATGTAGAGCTTTACTACAGAGGAAATATACCGCAGGCTGGGTCTCCAAGAACAGCATTTTCTGCAGAAAGTTCAAGTTCAGTGAACAATGAAAGTCTTCACAGTGGTTTTCACAGTGGATCTTCTTCAATAACTTCAAGTCAATCTGCTTCCAAGAATTTGTTTCAGTGTAATATCGCAGTAGATCTGAAGAATGGGCAGAATTTCAGTGAAGAGTCGGCAAAACAACAAATGGTTTTCTTGGCATCTGTACTTGAATCATATGAAAGCCTCGTTGCAGGGAAGATTGGCAAAACCAATTTGACGAAAGAAGATTATGATCAATTAGACCCCGAGGAGATGGAACTAATGGATATCAGATGGTGCATGGCCAGTGCGGTTCGTCGGGCACAGCGGTTCATGGAGATAACGGGGAGAAAGTCAATTGGTGGACCATCTACCAAATTGGGATTTGATAAATCCAAGGTGACATGTTTCAAATGTAAACAAAAAGGTCACTTTAAGCGCGAGTGCAGAAATGCGTATGCTGCTGATGATTCTGAAAATCCATTCAATGAAGATTACTACAGGAAGGCGATTTACCATCAGAACAAGTCTGAGCCACCAAGATTAAAGCAATCAGAAGAAAGATCAAGGGCTCTTGCAGTTATATATGATGATGAAGGTTACGACTGGAGTCAAGTTTGCCCTGAAGAAGATGCAGTTGGATATGCATTTGTTGCAAATGATGATCATGATAATTGGTGGAGAAGAGATAGTGCGAGATGGGAGATTGGAAAATTGTATGAACCATTTAAGGAAGCACAAAGAGCCAAGAGATGGAATGAAGAACTAGAGTGTTACATGGATCCACAAGGTAATCCAGTAGTTGATCCATCAAAAGTGGATTTTGATGTTGTAACCAATGTGTTTCCAAGTGAGGGCACTTTCAACACAAGAAGGCTTTCTGATAAGAGCTATTTGCCAAATTTGATGAACAAGTTAAAAGAAGTTTTTGAAGCAAGTTTACCGAAGGTGGTAGAACTGAAGAAAAGAAAAGAAGAAGAATTGAAGAAGATGATTGAAGAAGTGAAGACTGTTGCAAAGCTTGCTGGAGAGGAACAGAGAGCTGAAGAAACGCAGAAGAATGAAGAAGCTCAGAAAGAAGAAAAGGAGGAAGATCAGAAAACTGAGTCAGAAGAACCGGTGCTGAAAGAAACTGAGGTTAGAAAATCTTCTGATTTGTCGAATGTTGAAATCTTTGATAACAAAGAAAACAAGTGCAGGAATTGCATAGAAATGTGCAAAGCCTGTACTGAAAAAGATGATATAATCAAAACAAAAGATATTGAAACAAGCAAACTTGAAAATGTTTTCAAAATGAAATGTAAAGAAATGATTGAAAAAGAAGAAATTTTGAAACTAAAAGTTGAAAAATTGACACAGAAATGTCAAGGTCTTGAAAAGGATAATGACGTTTATAGACAATTGTGTTCTACAAAATGTGTTGATTGTGTTGAAAAAGAATCTAAATTTCAAGATTTACAAAAACAGTATGATTCTTTAAAGTGGTCGAATCAGAGAGTACAAGAAGCTTATGATACTTTGAAAAGCCAAGTCAAAAGTTTTGATCAAAGATTGTCAGAAACTTTAGTCACTAAAGAAATGTATGAAAGAAAGTTTAAAGAAAAGCAAATTGAATTGAACAAATGTGTTGATGAAATTGCTAATCTTAAACAAGTCTTGGCTGAAAAAGAAAAGGTTGTAACCAAACTTCAAAGTTATCATAACTCTTCGTACATTCTCGAACGCATTTTCAACATCACACCAGATGACAAAGATACTGAAAATTGCAAAAAGGGTATTGGTTCAGAATTTCATCAGGTACCACCACCATTGAGAAACAATTATACTTTTTATGATGAGGAAAAGGTGGCAAAGGGTTTGAACATAGCTGACCAGTTACCTGAAAGTATCGATGTGACTTACACTAAATCTGATGATGCTAATGATTCAGAGGTGGTAAGTAAGGTTGTTGAAAGCGTTTTGAAAGATGAGTCTACAAAAGGTAAGTCTGAATCACAGGATGAAGATGAAGGAAATCTTTATGATGGTTATCTGAAAAACACAAAATCCGAGAAAAATTTGGATGATGATTCAAAGGGATTGGTTTATACCATGATTGGATCGGACAAATTATTCTTAGATGTTGTATTCCCAATTCAGAATGTGATTTCAGAAAAGGTTGATAAAGTTTTCAAAATGGTTGAGATTGAGAAGTCTGAGATTCCAAAGTTTGCTGGTAAAGGTCATAAATCTTTTTATAACAAACCTGGTTTTAAGAAGAAAAACATGAAGGCTGGTTTGGGTTATAAAAAGAAACGGAATTGGAATCAAAGTAAAAAACCAAATTTGCAACAAAAGATGAATTTTGTTCAAGGGAAAAGCTTGAAAGAAGAGGAAAAACTCAAATTTGGACAACAGTCTAATGAGGAGTTTGATGCTATGAAAAAGAAACAACAACAGGCCAAGGATGTTTCAAAGAAAGTGTGTTTTAAATGTGATCAGATTGGACATGTTGCACGAAAGTGTCCAAATCCAAAGCCTGTTGATGTTGAAAAACAAAAATCTGAGGATGTGAAATCAAGGTCAACCAGATTTGATTCGAAACAAACTTGGAGGTACAATACAAACAAGTTTGCTTCAAATCAAAATTGGAAATCAAAACCGAACAGGTTCGATTCAAGACAGACCTGGAATTCTCACACACCCAGATTGAGAACAACACAGAGTTGGAGAACATCTGTTGATATGACAAAACCTCAAGAGTTTTGGAAACCTAAAAATGTTATTCAAAAACAAAAGGTTCAAAAAGAGACAAATTTTTACAAAAGAGGTACTCCGGAAGGTCAAATGTGGAGTGCTAAGAAACAAGTGACGTTGGTAAAAGATGAGAAAGTTGAAGTCAAAATTGAAAACGTTTTAAATGACAAAGAGTTTCCGAAATTGAATGAACATTATTGTGTTGAAATGCCTAAGGTCCAACAGACCTGGGCTAAATTGTTCAAATGATTAATAAAGTTTGAAATGTGCAGGTGCTCAACGAAGCTGAAGATTGTGAGAAGGGTAGTTGGAGCAGCCTGGCACAAGAAGAGGTTGCAGGACCCTGGTTTGGTTGAACAGGGAGTTTAGTTTGATTGTTTTCTGTATATAAATAAACAATATTATCAAAACCCTAAAAACTTGAAAAAATTAAAAACCCAAAATATGTTGTTTTTAATATTGTTTTGAATAAATGTTGATTGAATACGCCGAAACCCTCACGGCTGAACAAACATGATTACTTTCATCAGATTGAAAAACGGTTTCCAAACTGTAAAATATCAATGTGTTGTAAATCATGGGGGTATGTTAGATTTTCTGCAAATCAGTACACTTTTAGCAGAAAATGGATGGCGAGACAAAGCTATCAGTATTGGTTGTCAAATTTTCTTTAAATGATTTTGCATTTTAGGGGGAGTATAATGTTGTTAGAAAATACAAAAACATTTGAAAATTTGAAAAAGTCAAAAACATGATAAAATTCAAAAATTGAGTTTTTGTGTAAAAAGAGGAAATGATAGTACATCAGTAGACAGTTACAGTATGCTAAAGAATTGTAATGATTAAAAAGCGTTAAACAGTCTCACTGATGATATGCCGATAGGTTTTTATACATTTAGTAAACTTTTTCGGGATATAAACCTAAATTCAAACTTGCTTATTTCGTGGGGAACACTACTTGGATATATAGGTAACCCCTGAAATCTCGTTTGAAAGGTCTCATATTCTGATATACTAGGTTTTTATACTCAGTGATATCTGGGGTATTATTCCGGGACTTCTGCTGAATGGAAGTTCTGACCTAGTCCTCGAATAATACTTTCTGCAAATGCTTGAAACATAGCATTAAACCCTCAGCATATATGATAAGACAATAAAATTGCTTAGCAATGCTGTTGTAGCTAAAAGATCCTCTAAAGGGGACACACCCACAAGTTGAGTCATGATCTCTCTGCTGAACGGTAGTTCTGACCTGAGCTCTCATGATTCTTCATAATTTATTAACCCCTTACAGATATCATTTGTGTTATAATTGCCTGTAAGACTGAATATTGGGATCTGGATACGGGAGTATATTCAAGAGGTGGGACACATGAATGGGTTTAAGTTCTTAAAATACCTAATTCGTATCCTGAATCAGTTGAAATTTGTATAAAAATTTAAGTGGATCAGTATATCGACAATCTAAGTGAATTGTTTAATTCTTACTGTGAAAATTTAAGCTCAACGGTACTTGTGACTTGTCATAAACTGATATGATTCTCTGACGCATACTCAAAACAAAAATATTATTTGTAAATATGTTTGTACATATTTCTTTACTGTTTTATATTTTCAGAAAATACAAAAAGATTTTGATTTCTGCTTTATTTTCGACAACCGATATCTGAATTGCTGAGTTTCAAAATCTAAGTAAGCTGATTGTGTTTCTGAAAATAAAACAAGTTCATTAATTTGAAACTTGATTTAAAATCAAAAATTTCAAAAACAGTTTGTGATATCTCCAAGGTCATTAACTTGAACTTGGATGATAAACTGTGAGGGAGTTGGATTTTTTAATACTGCCAAATCTATACAGTTTGTTGATAGGGGAAGTGGATTAGAGAAGTTGTTTGATAATACGAAAACATTGTATTTATAGATGTTTGAGTGATTGCAGATAGTCCAGACTACGATCCCGAGAGCAGAGTCTAAGGGGGAGTCTGAAGACAAGCTTGAAGCAAAGAGAAGCTTGTAGATGGAAAGCTAGGTGTCGATCCCAAAGCACGGAAGCTTGATGAAAGGGGGAGCCTGAAGCTGATAAAGACTGAAGACTGAGAAGACTCGACACTTAAGACTCGTCAACATCTGAGGGGGAGTCTGTTAGTGCATTCATCTATCAACTTCGTCTTAGATCGAGTCTCAGTTTAGGTGCGGATCCGAAAGAAGATGATGTCATCATATTGGATAATGACATCATATTGGTGAAGTAATCATGACATCATCCCACATGAGACAAAAAGGTTTAAGATGTTAAAGATTGGATTTCGGTCAAAACGTAATTCCGCTCATGTGACAAGATAAGGTTCCGCTCATATGTCAAAGACAGGTCCGCTTTTGTGTCATGTAGGTTTCGCTTTTGTGTCAACTTAGAGGTTTCGCTTATACGGCTGCCATATAAGCGAAATCATGCATACTATAAATACCTGTCATGTGTATTCATTCATGTACATTGGAGCGAAATCCTCTCATGCTTGTGGTGTCGAAACTCTGTCAAATTGTTATCTGAAAGCATCAATAAAGAAGATATTGAAAGAGAAAAGCTGTGTAACTTTGCGTGTATTGATTCCGCCTTTATACGTGAAAGTGAACGTCCTTAACTGATCGTTTAGGGTCACGACACGGTCCAACAATGATCAAACGAAATAATGTTTGATATCGGAATTATAGATATATGTAAGAGATTCCTGATAAAGAAATCTAGAATTATTGTTGACATTTATGTTCGTGATTTATTTTAAATTGTCAATCGTTATGGCTTTTGGAATTCCTTATAGATATACATATCTATATACCATTCATAAGGTCAATGTATTTAACAGATTCATATTTCCAAAAACAAGTCAGATATCAGGTCATGATACTATTTAGGGAAATCTTGTTACTTGTTTGACATATTATATACCCCGTCTTATCCGGTTCTTGCCGGAGAGGTAACCCCATTATATCCGGACAAGCTGGAGAGTCTGCTACACCATACCCAGTCTTGCCGGAGAAGAAATTTGTATTTCCCATAAATAGTATTTTTTTCAAGATTTTAAAAGTGCCTCTTTTATTAAGGCTTTCATCTAGAATCAAGGAAATTTGTATTCCCATAACATATCTTATTCTAGACCAATTAGTATCAATAAGCAAGAATTAACAGCAATTAAGTGTTATTGCTTATTTATCGTACCTTGCAATGTTCTAATCATCATTCTTACGGCATACCAATATCTATCACATTATACTTACATAAGTAATTAGCTCATCTTGGAGCTCATATTAAGGCATCTTTCTTAAGTTCAAGTCTAAATACTATCCTGGGTGCTACCAGAAAATATCAAGTTCCTAACTCTTCGTTTAAACTTAGGTATTTTATTACAACACCTAATTACTTAAACAAGTGGCTCTGATACCACCTTCTGTCACGACCCCCGACCCCACCCTGGACGGAATCGGGAGCCGCGAACCAGTTCAGTGGTACCGGTGGTTATTTTGAAAAGTAGTGCAGCGAAAATTTCATCAGGACCGTGAGTTAGGAAAAATATCAGAGTTTAGAAAACACCGGATTTTATTTATTAAAGAGATAGGATAAAACCATGTTTTGAAAGGTGGCTTTAATATGGGATAAACCCGAATACATAAAACAACTTTTCTTAATTTAATTTAATTGATAAATTAAGCCACTTCTGTAATCCTTTTTGGTGTCGTATCCAACTCTTATTCCGATCTACTGTAATTACCTGAAACGCATTTTAAAAACATTTGGTCAGCAGGAAATACTGGTGAGTTCATTCAGGTTTTATAAAATGACACCTTAGTTATGAATTACAGCATAAGAGCGATTACAATGGCTTCTTTCTTATTTTTATCTGGCGCCGTGTCACCTCCTGGTGACGATGGTCATACCACTATTGGGTCCTTTCACCCAAGTAGTGATGATTATTACTGTTAGGATTTATTAGCCTAACCGTGAGAAATTAGTAATGTGCACAATACCCCACTAGCAAGTGATTCAAGATAACCACGACTTAATCCCTGTAATTATAACCTTTGAAAATAATTGGAGTATTGTAAATTACTTTTGATAAAAGAGAATGACTCACCTTGTTAGCATATAGTCTTGATTAAACAAGCATCTTGATTCTAAGCATCTACTTTATAGTTCTGAATCCTCTGATGATTAAGCATCCATTTTGATTGTAAAAGTATGGTATATAGTTTTGAGTAGTTAAACATTTAGTTTAACATAATGGAATACGTATTAGTGTTAGACCAAATCAAACCTAACGATGGTCACGAGATTCGAACCTTAACGAAATTCACAAAGTATAGCACTTTGGCATCCGTTTAACGAACTCACAACGTATAGCACTTTGGCATCCATTTAACGAACTCACAGAGTATAGCACATTGGCATCCGTTTAACGAAATTCACAAAGTATAGCACTTTGGCATCCGTTAGTTGGTTCCTGAATCAATTGGACAGAATATCGTATTGGTGATTATTGGTTAGAACACCAACGTATATAGAGAAGAAGAAAAGAAATGAGCAAGGAAGAATGAATTCCTAGGCTTCCTATTTATAGGTAAGAAGTATGAAATTTCTAGGAAATTTCATGTAGCTTTTCTAGAAAGTTACCTATACATTTTCTAGGAAGTTTCCTACCCATATATATATCTTCTTATACCTTGCTTGCACCTTCCTTTGATATTATCTATCTCATATATATTTATTTTCATGTATATCTATTTAGGTGTTTAATTTACTTACTTAATTAATCTTACTTAGCTTAATTAATCTCGATTAGCTTAATTAATCTCGCTTAGCTTAATTAATCTCGCTTAGCTTAATTAATCTTGCTTAACTGATTAATTAATCATACTTAACTTAATTAATCATACTTAACTGATTAATTAATCTTACTTAGTTGATTAAGTTTAATTTATCTATTAAGGTTTCTTAACCGCTAAGTTATCTTAACTACTAAGTTTACTTTAACCACTAAGTTTTCCTTAACTATTAAGTTTACTTAATCGCTAAGTATTCTAGCTTAGTAGTTCCCTGGTTACAAGTTCTAATTTCTAGCTACAATGGAACTCGTATTAGTGTATTACTCAATTCAACTTTAACGATAATCACGAGATCAAAACTCACAACGAATGACAAAGTATAACCAAATATTGGCAGCACTTAAACATCCATTGGATTAGTTTCAATCGATCGGATAGGGTATCGTACCAGTGATTAGAGTTATTACCCTAATAACGGGCAGAGTTTCGGGATTTAGAAGGTATAATCCCGAGCTACTATTTACTATAATAAAAGCTGAAGGAAAGAAAAAAATTGAGTAGTTTGAAACGTAGCAGTGATCGAGTTAATACCCTGGATTCGTAGCAGCGTCTTGACATCGAAAAACTCGTTTTCAGCAGAATATGACCGTTTTGAGACTGATATTTCGAACACAGAAGCAAGTCCCATGCACAGGCTACTTATAGCAACATTTTAGGTTTTACGCGGCCCGCGTAAACCTTAACATGAATCTTACGCGGCCCACGAGGGCCATAAAGGCGGTAGTAGGGTTTGCTGAGTCATCGGTGGTCTTGACACGTGGACGACGCGTGTCCCTTAAGCTTATCCGGAGACTTTCAAGTTGTCGCCGCCCGCGTAGCCTTACCTTATGGCTTACGCGGCCCGCGTGGAAACCAAAAATTCAATTTTCTTGATTTTTCATGAACATTAGGGTTTCAGGGGTCCGGTTTTTCACTTACGGAGCATTTTAGAACATTTTTGGGCGAGTCGTTACAGTTATGTCATGTATCATTTTGAATTCAACCTTTTGTTATCGTGTCTAAACCTCAAAGACTAATTCGCATAGTGTCCTTGCATTATTGTTTTGATTTTATAGTTTGGTACTAGTGAACCTTTGTATCTATGTCATGGGAAAAAGACCATTTCACAAACGACTCACAAATGACTTTTATAAAAATACCATTTTGAAATTGTAGACTAGACTCAAAAGAATCTTAGTTCACTACAATTGAAGCTCTAATACCAGGTCTGTCACACCCCGATTTTCGGTTTAGCGGAAGCGTCGAGAGGTGTGGCCAGAGTGATAATCATAGCATTCAACCAAGTAAACAATACATGTAAAACATAGCAAGTTATCCATCCATACATTTATTTAAAGCAGATATACAACCATACGTTTGTTCGAAAAAGTACTACCCTTGACATCATTGTACCAAAACACAAGTTTCCAAATACATTATTTCAAACATAAGGACCAAACACAAAGTAACATCCCACAGCTTGACTTGACATTCCCACGGACACACTTTCCCAAGGCCATCCACTAGTTTCCTGTAATACATGTTAGTATTGAGAACATCAACAAGGTTTGGTGAATTCATGTTATTAGTTTTCGTATCGAATGAATCTTTAAAAAAATTTGCAATAGTAAATTTGTTATGTATAGCTTAATGAAACTCGCGTGATCATCAATATTTTGCAAGAACACTAATCTGTATGCCAGAATAGGAGGCAGCCAACCCTTGACTAATTTAAATGGTGTCAGAGACACTAGTTTTAGACACAACAGCACTGTGTAACGCTCATGTTTTGTTCGTCGTTCAGAGTGGGCTCGTTACACCCAATAGATCTATCCCATTGTTCCTCGGTTCTTGATTTTTCATTAATGGCCCCTTAGTTTAATCCTCATTCGCATATGATCTAGTTGGTTTCATCATTTCCCAGCTATACAAAACCTAACATGTATACATCCCCTAGCGTTTAAAACTATAAAATGGTTTAAATAAAAGGAGAAAACATGAACTCACTAATTTACGTTCCAAGCAAATCTCGTTTCGATTTCAGATTCTTCGTTTGTTTCTCGTCCTACAAGTGTTCTAATCTCATTAGACACTTAGGTTTATGTTCGTTCATTGTACAAGTATATCATCTTGAATTGGTTATTATACTTGTATTCGTTTGCTTTATTTGTTTACGTATATATATATATATATATATATTCTATTTCGCTTATGATTGAATGGGCATAGCCCATATGTTAGATGTAAAGTCCAATTTGAATGTTTAGTGTATATAGGCCTAGCCCAATTGACTTTGTATGTGTGGGCCTAGCCTATCTCATTTAACTAGTGTGGGCCTAGCCCAATTCGTTTTGATTAGTGTGGGCCTAGCCCAAGTAAATTTGTTTAAAGTGGATCAAACCCAATTAGTTTGCAAGAGTGGGCCTAGCCCAATTATATTTAACTAGTGTGGGCCTAGCCCAATTCGTTTACAAAAATGGGCTTAGCCCAATGTGTTCTTATAAAAGTGGTATTCGCCCAAAAATAGTTTCTAAAATGTGGGCTTGTCCATATGGGTTTACAAAAGTGGGCTTTAGTCCCATTTAACTTAAAAAGATAAGTTAGCCCAATTTAATTTTAAAAGATGGGTTAGCCCATATGGCTATTTTATTTGGATTGATCCTTATTTTTATTACTTACTAGAAAAAATAATAACTTATAACAACTTTGTTTAATAAAACTAATAAATATTTTGTATAAGTTACTTTTATAAATACTAGTAAAATAAAGTGAGTGTCAGTTCGCTTGTTTGTTTTTGATCGTTTCCTTGGTGTCGTTTTGGTTCATTCGCGTCGCCCGATTCATTTGTATCGTCTGTCTCGTTTATGTTATTTATTTCGTCTGTGCCATATATTTTATTTTGTCCGCTTTGTCTAAAGTGTCCGAATTGTCCAAAGTGTCCGAATTGTTCGATTGTTTGTTTATGTCCAAGGATGGACATTCCATTTTTATAGTTTTCGTTTTTCAAGTATTAACATATATTTTTGTACTTTTTGTGTAAGTGTATATTTTTGTATTTATTCCTACATGAACTAAATATATAATATACATACAAAATATAAGCTTGACACTTGATTAACTTTTAAAGTATATATTTTTATCTAAAATATATACTTTCCATTAGGAAATCTTTATAAAATGTGAACTTATAACTTCTTGTCCAAAAATCCATTTAATCAAGTTTAAAGATCTCAAGTTGTTTTCTAGTCACCAAATCCTTCGTTTAACACCTTTTGATCGTAACCGTTTTTATTAAACTTTTGCCATAGTATCCCCTAAACTATGGACTTTTTCCAAGTTTAAACAAACTTGTTTTTAAATCATTTTTAACTCAAAACATCATCAAGTATCAGGAATCATCCTATCTTGCCAACAAAAGTGTCATAAACTTGTTGTAGCTTTAAACTTTCCTAAAAAGGAAACTTTATTTATGATTTTCACCAAAAATTTGTAGATCATTATTTTATATAAAAACCCATACTTTAAGTGACTCATGTAGTCATTTTAAGTAGGAATATGTGTTCATAACACTTCCAAGAACAAGTTCATATTCATGATCTTTCCAAAAATGGAAACTTTAATTACAAATTTCAACAAAATTTCTAGTTTATGAGTTTTAAATAATAATTAATAATCCATGTTTTGTATGATGCATGGGACCATTTTAAGTGCAAAAATTCGCGTTCATAACATTTTGTTGGTGAATCTTGCTAGATCTAAACATGCATGTGTTTAGATCATACTTTTAAACATGAAGATACAAGATCAAGTTTTCTACATAAACACATCTTTAAGATTATCAAGAATCATCAAAAATAACCTATGATCATATTAGTTTGTTTAGTTTTTGTTAGTGATTCTTGTGCTTTTTAAATAATCTTCAAGATGAATACTTGTACATTTGTGTTTAAACATAAATCACAAAAATGTAAGTACAAGATTTGAAGCTTACTACTAGCACTTGGCTAGGGATGAACAAGTAGAAAAGATGATGAAAAAAATGAAGATCCAAAAGCTCCAAGACTTGAGAAATGCTTCAAATAACTTCCAACAACTTGCAAGTGTTTTTTATCATCTTGAAAGAGCCATGCATGTAGCAAAATTGAATTGTTATGAAGACCGAAAGGAAGGTGATTGTAGGTGTTCTTTGCCGATTTCAAGGAAGGAGAAGAAGAGAGTTTTGTGTGTTGAATTGTCGTTGAAAATGGAAATGAAATGGTTATTGGAAGGTGTAATGATTGTGTTATGGTCTTCCACCTAGCAAGCCACTTAGCACACATGCATTTCTTACAACACATCAAAGAAGAGGTGAGTGGGTGGGGGACCCACTTCAAAACCGTGGACATGAGTGGGGAAAGGTGTTTTGTTTATTTTTTTTAAACTAGTTTAAATATATAAACTTTCATGAACTTTGGTATTTTAAATATAAATTTCTATAAAGTTTCAAGGTTCAACATTTTAAAGTAATGTGATACTAGGTAAAACTAACCCACTAAAATTATTAGTTCGTTGTTCGGTTGAAAATTTTGGTTCAGGTCTTGTACCGGGTTAAATACTGACATTGTGTTTTACTTATATAAATCAATGACAAAAAGTGTCTTTGCACATGTTTTATCATCCAATTTATTAATCCAACACTCCGGACTAATAAATTTATTATTTTTGACACAGTTCCTGTACCGGCTTTGTTGTCAGACAGTGTATACTGAACTAGCTGTGCAACTTAACACAATAAGATTTAAGTGCGGATTTTGTGTCGTTTTTAATACCCATTATATTATTTACAATAAATAACATTTATTTTTGGGTTTTCGGACAGTTACTGTTTCGTTCTTCCACCAGTCTAGGATATAGTTTTATTCGTTTTCAATAATGACAGGATTGTTATCATGGTAAACTATGAATTTATACGATCCTAGACATTTTAGGACTTAATTAAATAAATTCAAGTCGGAAAACGCGTAAATGTATATTATAATAGTTGTTCAGGTTGTACGGAATTACCGGTATTTTGCTGAGTGTCACAGTACATTGGCCACGGGTCGTGCCGTTGACACACGGGGCCGTGTTGTACAAGACTTGATACTGCAGTTAACGAGGAAGAGAGAGAGAGATGGCCACCGGGCCGTGCCAGGCGGGCACGGGCCGTGGTGAACGTCTGTCTTCATCCTATAAATAGGGGTGCTTGATTCCATTCCAATCCATCCCTTGGAAAACCACTTCTCTCTCACTTGCCACCACTCCACCACCACTACAACACCATCATCCACCACAATCATCCATTTTCCATCATAAAGAATGTGTAGTAGTCTCGGGATCCAAGATCGATCGTAAGAGTCTTTGTCAAACCAAGGTCATGCTTGGCTAAACTTTTACATCACTTGGTGAAGACAAATCTTTTATGTATTTCTTTTTTATTTCCAATATTTGGCTCCTTTTTAATTGGGTATGTATTAATGACTTTAATAACTAGTTTTTTATATTGAAGGCGAACTTATCTAATCATTCTTCATATGTCGTTGATTCACGTATGCGTGTCTTTACGGTCTATATAAATTGCGTTAATTGCCTGGAAGGGGGTTAGAAGGGTGGTTGGGTAAATTGTATGTCTCGTTCAGTGTATAGATCCTGCGAGAACCTGGTTCAAGCTTAGTAATACTTCACGAGCGGACGGTCTTAACCCCGACGGGAGAAGTAAGAAACGCTTGAATCCCTTATTTATAAACTACTATTAAAACGCATTAATAACTTACTTATTTATCTTTTAATAATCCGACTTTGCGAAACTATATCCCTGCTGACTCAGACCAATAGGTTGAGGGGTGGTGGCGAAAATGTGTAAAAATTGAGTAATAGTGCAAGGGGTAAAAAAGCAAAGTCTAAAAAAGACAGTGTAAAAGTACAAGGGTGGTGGCGAAAATGTGTAAAAGATGAGGGTGTGTTGGAGGAAATATAAAAGAAGAGGGTTGGTGGCGTAACTGTGTAAGAGCTAAGGGGGTGATGGTGGAAAACCAAAGTAAAGGGTTGGTGCTGACAAAGTTCGAAAGATGAGGTTGTGTTTTTGGAAATTCAAAGTAGAAGGTTCAGGGACTAAATTTACCATTTTATGAAACTTTAAAGGTA
The DNA here is from genome assembly GCA_030545235.1 of Helianthus tuberosus. Taxonomy (NCBI): domain Eukaryota; kingdom Viridiplantae; phylum Streptophyta; class Magnoliopsida; order Asterales; family Asteraceae; genus Helianthus; species Helianthus tuberosus. The sequence continues at coordinate 182,757,187 of CM060357.1, forward strand.
CAAAGTCAAGGGCTAGAATTGCAATATCGTTAAAGTATAGGGACTGAAAGGCAAAGCCGATGGAAAATCCATATCACTTTGTATTTTAAGATTGTATACAATTTCTTGGATACTGACTTAATGTATCAACCCATTTTTAAATGTTATTTGGAAAACTAACATTGGAAAACAGTTCATATATATTAATTGCTTCTAGTGTTAAACATAAATCATAATCTTTAGTTCTTTATCATAACTAGTTATTTTCTGCCCGCGCGTTGCGGCGGGACCCAATGACTACAAAAGGCGTGTAAGCAACGACAAACAGATACCGAATATCAAAACATAAATAAAATGACGTGGTAAGAATAGTCACTCCGTCATAAAAAAAACGATTTAAAATAACCTAATATATAATAATAGGATCCACACGTCCTACACGTTGGAAATTCGGTTGTTTTCAGTTCAGTTATTACGGTGCTAACACGTTAAAATATGGATGAGCTCGGTACCGGTAACGGCAGCGAAAGTACCAATCTGGAAATTTATCGAAATTAGGTACCGGCACCGAAAATGCTCGGTACAATACGGTATGGTATTTGAAGGTAAAAATCAATAAATACAGGTATGGTGCTAGACCGGTGTCAAACCTAAAGTAACGATTCTGAAAACGCCAAAAGATGGATACCAAACTGGTACTGAAAATGATTTGGTACCGATACGATACCGGTTCGTTTACAGTATTTGATATGATTTGCTCATCAATATTCTAAATATCTTAGTTAATTTTACATGCTACAATTCATTAATTACAGAAGAAAACAAAAAAGAAAGCAAAATAAGTTGTTGTGTATATAAAACCTCATTCAAACGAAAAACAGTTTACTTACTGTGTGTATGAAAAGTAATCTAAACAGTGCAATTACTTGCATTGCTGCGTTGCTACAGGATTTGTGAGCTCGGTACCAACCGGTACCGAAAATACCGTTACCGAAATCCCCATAAGTGGGTACCGGTACCGAATATACCTAGTATGGTATGGTTCGGTACCGGACGGTACTGGTACGGCACCGGTATTTGAGGGTAAGAACCGAAAATACACCGGTTTGGTAAATTTGAGACCGGTACCTATACCCGATACCATTTGCTCATCTCTTAATTCTAATAATTCTAATTCTAATTTTAATTTAATAATAATATTATCACTGTTCATTCAGTTTAAAAATTATCATATATGAATTTATAGATTAAACAACTAGTTCATGTGACTAATCTTTATAATACATAATTTGGGAATTTAATATAAATGTCGACACGCTTCATTTTGCACCTAATTTTTAAACCACATTTTTCTTAAATATAACTGGAAATTCAAGACATCTGATATATCGTAGTGATTTCTTGAAACAAGCCTTATAATAGATGATATTTTTAAAAATTCAATTCTTAGATGATATTTTTATAACATATATATTTCACTCTCTCTTTATGTCAGTGGATATGTATAGCAATGCAATATGCTAACTATAATAGATTTATTTTAGCTTGTAATATAGGTAACATACAATGTCATGTGACACTTGATGTTAACGAAGAAAACCAGAAAAGCATACAAAAAAAAACATATAAGAACATTAAGACCCCAAGCAAGAAGTTGATGAGGATGATAAATATGCAAAACAAATCGATTTTAGGCACTAAAAATGTTATCTAGTGCTTCTTCAAAATAAGGGACATCTTTAACATCTAGAAAGCCGAATGCTTCCAATCCATTACCTTCCTCATCGTCGATCAAGTGTGCTGAATTTTTCACAGGCACGGTCCCAGGAACCGCCCAAATGGGCCTTCCGAAACCAAAGTCAGCTTCATAGAAAGGGAACTTACACCAACTACTTATTGGAATTACATTTGTTGATTCAGGAATGTTGGTCATATCTAAGATAGAATTCAAAACCATTGTTTGACCTTGTTCGCTATCATGGTGTACCTTTGAGTAGTCATTCACTGCTTTCGTGACGGAATCGTTTAAAAGATTCGCTAGTTCTATAGTTGTTTCAAGAAACGTAGGTTTCGTAGCACAAATCCCCCAAATATTTCCACAAGCATGTTTGGATATTGAAGAAGCCATTTTTTCCCTTAGATTTATTGGCTGGAAGAGTATAGACTCTCTTGGATTACCATGTGTCACGCGATCAACACTAATGAGAGCCCTCCAAATGGTCGCGGTTACCAATTGTAACTTCGACAATTGACGTGCGCCAATTCTTCCACTCTTGATGGCCTTTTCTTTCATGTTGGATATGGCACTCTCACTGAATGAAAGTTTCTTGCATGTATATCTACTCAATGTATCATCGTCGGTCAAGAGTTATTGTGGCATGGGACGGAAACCAAGGGCAGGAAACGAGGATGAGATAAAACCAGGCGTTGTGAATTTGATCTCATTTTCGTCTCGGTTCATGGCAGCCCATTCATTTAGGAATGTGCATAGTGTCGACGCATCCACAACTGTATGTGTAGCGCATACACCAAGTGCTACACCCCCACACTCAAAGGTGGTAAGTTGAATAGTAAGAATGTGTTGTGGTTTTGTTTCCAATGTAAATTCATCTACAGGCCTAACATCCACATGTAGACCAAGAATATCTTCAAGTTTAATGTTAACTTTGGCTTGTATGAACTCAACACCTTCGTCGTTACATTCAACGATTTGAGTTTCTTCAACATATCTACCTGCGAGAGGGTATAATCGCGTCAAGACTTTTTCTAGGGATTTTTCTAGTTGGACAACAAACTTTGGGTCTTGGTTGCGATTTTTGGTGAAAAAAAGAACGATAGCTACATGTCTAGCGGAGCAAGTTCGTCGATGAAGCCTATCTTGTAGTGTTTAAGGTTTGAAGGAGTTGGAACCAATGGTTTTATGAATTTACTTGGTTGTTTGTGAAACTTCATTACCAACGTATTCGCAAGTGAATCAAGAACGCAAAAGTAGTGAAGTGTCTTATCTTCTTATGAATTTACTTGGTTGTTTGTTTTGGCTTGTTTGTTTCAAGTGTCTTATCTTCTTTTTTCTTTTATTAAAAGGTTTGAAAAATTGGTGTATAATTAAATATTGTTTGAAAACTGGTGCATAATTTTTTTTATCAAAAGGTTTGAAAAATTGGTGTATAATTAAATATTGTTTGAAAACTGGTGCATAATTAAACACTGAATGCCACTATGCCACAAACTCGAATGAATTCGTGGAAATAGACAAATAGTTAGGTGAGTGAATTTAAACATTGTTTGTGATTGTATACGTGTATAGTGTGTAGCATACAATGTTTAATTGTGCACCAATTTTCTAAACAATTTATAAATTCATTTACCTAACTATTTCCATAAATTCGTTGATCAATCATAAACATATACAGTCTGCGGCATTCAATGCTAACAATGTTTATCTACCAAAACTGTATTCTTCAAGGGACATCCTAGAAGTAATGTGTCCATGGGCGGAGGATATGGATATTGGATATTATGTCCGGTTCGATAAGTCAACGCTGTCGATCGGGTCTTGACCCGTAAGAGTTACACCTTGGGCAACGAACTAAAATCCACTTAAGATGTTTAACTGGTAATTACGAACAACATACGAGACAGATAATAATTATATTTATGATCATGAGCGGGTATTAACTGAGAGACGGGTACATGGACCGGGTGAGACGGGAATACTCACCCTACGCCACTTGTCGCGCATTCACCTTTGCTGCGCCACATGTCGCACATGCATCCACCTACCGCCACTTGTCACGCACCAACATCTTGGCCAATTGCAACACATGCACTATGCATGTGTGCCACTTGGCAAGCATGCATAGCCTCCTTCCTTTTTAAATCTTGGGTCTTGCTTTTTGAGATCAAGGGATTTTAAAAAAAGAGGAGTTGGATGAACACAAAATGCTCTCAACAACACCACATACACAACCGGCCACCGCCGCGGGCCACCGTCGCCGCCCCCGCCGTCCCGCCTCTGCCCTGCCGTCGCTGATTGTCGCGGCTGCCGCCGCTGTTTGCCGCGGTTGGCAGCCGCTTGGCGCCACCTCCCTCGTCGCGTTTCGTTGGTTCGTTTACTAACACTTGTTCGTTGAACCTCGGTGTCTCGACCGGTTAGTCATTAACCGAGGTATAATTTTTCTCATCGGTAGTTAAATATATTTTACTTTGCTCGTATTTGCATGTAACCAGATCCTGTCAGGTTTCGTTTTGTTGATCATTTGTTTACATATCCGCCGCGTTTTATTAATTAACTCGCTTAATTAATTAACTATTATTTATTGAACCGGGTTTTTGATAAATAAAATTTTGACTGATCACCACGGAAACCCAACAGTGGTATCAGAGCCTTGGTTACAACATACGAGTCGGTACCGGTCCTTTTAACCGAAATTAGAACACAAACTTTATTTATTTAAAGTTTTTGATATAAATATTTTTATGGGCACTTTTATTTTGGTCAATATTTTATTTGTTTTGCTTAACCAAAACATTGCTCGGTTTATTTTGTGATTGTTGTGCGATATGTAAATCCGGCCCGACCCTTTTTTTATGTAGTTGTATATTTTATTCGGTTTTGTAATTATTATTTTTGGCCACCGAGATGATTCAAAGTTGTAATAGATTAGTTTATGGTCTTGGCCCGTCTTGTGGTTCAAAGTTGTAATAGATAGGCATTTTGTCTTTGTTGTATTTACTTGTTAAATATTGTTGATACGAAGACCCGAAGCAAAACCGAATGCCAAGAGGAGTCTTGGAGTTAGTGGGAGTTGCTCAAGACAACAAGATGCACTCAAGTCCATCCTTGTGGTTGTTTGTGTGTTGTGACCCCGTGACCCGTTTGATATTGCTATTAGGCTCTAGCAAGATCGAACAATTTTGGCCATATGGATTTACATATTTATCTTGCTATTGTGGTTGCTTTTATCTTATAAATTGTTATAACGTAACCAACCTAAATACCAACATGATTTTAAAAGGAGTTTTAAAATATTAAAAACAATCACATTAAAACAAGTTCTAAATTGTTTTTATAACTTATTAAAGTTTTTGTAATAAAACAAAGGTTGTTTTTGATACAAATAATAACCAATTATGTTTTGCAAATTAAACTAGTTTTTATTTTCCAAAACTATTAACTTAATAGTTTTCTATTAACTTAAAATTGGTTATTCCAAGTCGCGACAAACTTAGTTTTATAGGTTATCTAAAACTAATTGTCCCGAGAGGTGAAAGGGTCCTTTTGGTTATGTCGCAAATTTAATATCTAAATTAAAACCGAATATAACGACCCTATTTGGTAAAAATTAAAATCAATAGTCTATGCCATCCTGCTATTAGTAACACTTGTGGCATAATGCGAACCATCAGTGTTGGAGCCACAGCACAACACTTGGTGTCTAGTTTATCCTTCCAAGGTGCAAGGGCTTCGTCGACACATCTGACCCTTCCACATGTGACCGTTTTAGGACGACTATGTGACAACCGGTGATTTACGGCTCCTAATTACGTGATTAACAGGTGATTAACGCGATAATAAATAGTGTTTACAGCGCAAATTAACTTAATTAGGCCTTTGGAGTGCCTAGGAACACCTATCCGACTTTACAGTGCGCGAACGGTGGTTTACAAAGAAACATGTGAAACGTTAAACAACAACGGATTGAAACCGAACAAAATACTGACAACGCCGACAAGTATGGATGTTACACGAATATTTTATGTTATGAAATTAATTTTGTGAATTTATTGGGCTTCCGTGCGACACAAAGGCAAACGTGAACTGAAAACGCGACGGTAGGAAACGCATCGGCAACAAAACGGAAGCGACGGAGACGCCTGTCACCTTCAAAACTTACATTTTACGCTATATTTAGCTCCATAATTAATTTTAGTGACTACATTCGAAACCGGATCGAGAAACGGATTAAAGACGGCAACAATATAATTTTTCGCGATTATTACCGTTATCAACGCGCGAACGCGACTACGATGGATACCGACATTATTTTTACACATTTTTAACTCTGAAATATTATTTTACTAGGCTGCGGTGATTTCGGTTTAAAAACAGGTCTCGTAGGAATTACGGGCCACTTACACACGAGATGGGCTTGTGGGCCCTGGGCCCAAGCCCAAAACCCGCAAGCCTAAACCTGCACATAAAATAATAGAGGTTTTTCTATAAAAATCTGCACAAGATCTCATGTGTATCTTATAAAATCCTTCTAAGATCCCTACAATATCTACACTAGATTTACAAAATCCTAATAAATCTCTACAAAATATTTTCTAGATTCATAAGATCTCCAAAGATCTCAAAACATATCTATAAAGATCATGCCTCTTCACAATTTAGACATACCCTCCTTTGGTTCCCATCTCTCTCTCGGTCTGTACATCAGACTCAAACAAACACCTCCACTCCATCACCCTCCCTCACCCGACATTGCAGCAACCGGAACCGGGTATGGCGGTGCTCCGACGTCCCCTTCTTCTCCAGTGAACCACACACCTCCCCTTCTCTCTGTTTTACCGGTCGTACACCCCCCTGCTGATTATCGACTACCACCACCAGGTGGTGGTGGCGTGTGGCGACATTACACGAAGAGAGAGAGAGAGAGAGTATTCGAGAGAGAGATCGAGGAAGAGCGGGAGGGAGAGGAGCTGACGCCGCCAATCACGATGGCGGAAGTGGAGGTGTCTGCGGCGGAGGTGAGCGGCGCCGCCACTCACGGCGGCGGCAGTAGCGGGCTCGGTCAAGACAGTCATAGGGACTCGGTTCGGGTCAACAGTTTGGTTCAGTCAACAGGCTTCGGTTTGGTTCAGGTCTCAGGTTCGAGTTCCGGGTCAGCCGTAGATCGGGACTCGGTTCAGATTGTTTTGGACTCGGTTCGGTTCAGGTCAACGGTACGGTTCGGGTCGACTCGGTCGGACCAAGTCAACTCGGTCAAGGTCAGCCAGTCAACTCAGTTGACTCAGTTGACTCAGTCAACTCAGCGAGTTGACTCGGTCAGCTCAACTTTTCGACATGAAATTTTGGTAAATATATACGACGCGATTGTTTTAATATTTATATATAGTTTTATTTATTTCGTGACAACGAGTTAGAAACAGTTAAACATTAGTTCATATCTTGAAATATTCTACAGGAATTATATAAGTATCGATTATATTGTTTGAATATTGTTGAATTTTGAAAATATAACGACACTTTAGTTGTCGGGGACGTCCAAAAACAGAGGAAACTCTGTCCGTTTTTCGTTAAAAACTCGTAACACGAAACATATTTACTCTAAGAACGACGTATATTGAAGTCTAAGTTTTCTTGCAAAGCAACTATAAAGTATAATATTTATTTTGACGGCGTATAGATTAACAAACCTCGACTACTTATACAAAGTAAATATGATTATTTATTCTTATTTCAAAACATCAATAGTTCGACTAATTTCGAGTATCTCTACAAAGGAGCCTAATGATTTATACTTATCTTAGACGTCGACGATTTCGAATACCTTTATAACAATAAGTAAATATAATGTTTTATATTTATTTCAAACGACGATTCGGAATCCTTATTTCAAACGAGTAGTATTCGGAAATCTTATGAACTAAATATAATCTTTATACTTCTTTCAATCAAACAAACAATGCGACGATTGTTTTACTAAAATAAATATAATTTATATATTTATTTGAAATATTAAACGATACGGATTCGTTTTGTAAAATAAATATAGATTATATATTTATTTCAAATATCGTACGACATGATTTTTTTTTAAAAATAAATATAGTTATATATTTATTTTCAAACACAACAACCCGACGATTCTTTCATAAAATGAATATAATTTTTTATGTTCACGTCAAACGCCTAAATGGCATAGACATATACTTTGATAAATATCATACGAGACGTATATATGATACGAATTTGTTATACGTTATTTTCATACAAACTTTTGTACATACACGTACGATTTCTCGAGACAACTAAAACGATTATAACAATATATTTATATACTTTTATATAAATATTCATGTATTTTAAACCTCACGAGAACTAAGTCTTTTCAAGACTTCTTAAATACCGACGAATAAACGAACTACGCAAGCATAACTTCTTCGCTTCTTTCAAGTTAACAACTTACTGTCGAATCATTCGGCTAACGATTCGGTAGAGCTCGGTGACACGTAGACTAGTTACCGCTGTTATTTAGAAACTTATAAGATATTCCGTGTTAGGAATATTGTAGAATGCACGCTAGCAAGTCAAGTCTTGGAAACGACATCACGAAGTCGTATATAGCTAGCTTTGCACAGAAATATTCAGGTGAGTTCATAACCTCACTTTTTACGGTTTTACATTCTTGTAAATGTTTTCGGGGTGGAAAGACATGCACGTTTTGCAAGAACATACAAAGTTTTCGAATGAATGAAAACTCATATTTCTAAATCATGTTACGAACGGATTTCAAGGAACTCAAATGGTTCACGAATGGGTTATACTAAATATACCGGTTTTTACAAAACAAATGCGTATTAACGAAATGGGAATGATTTTCATGACTTGGGGAAGTTAGCCTTAGTGGCTGGGGAGGTTCAGCCTTAATGGCTGGGGAGGTTCAGCCTTAGTGGCTGGGGTAAAATACATGTTACAATTATTAAGGACATTTTTATACATGGTATGGTTAGCTTAAGGAAGGTTGGGACGCTCAGATCATGTGAGTGGTGGGTACAACACTTAAAGCCATTAATCCTCGTCGTAGGACCGAGGGACATGAGTCATAGATCTATTTGGGTGTAGCTAGCCCACACCCGTGAGGTCAGGGTGACCCATAGAGGTGACTGTGTCTTACAGCCGAGGCCCGGTACAAATTTTCTAGGTTTGAGTTTTCCTGCATCACTTCACACATACCAGTGGCTTTGCAACCCATTGGTGATCTCTTTTTCCTTAATTACTACATACCAGGGACATTTATACATTGGGACGTACTTTAACGGTTTATACATACCAAGGATATTTATACATAGGGACGTACATACTTACAGAAATACTTGATTTATACAAATTGAATATCATGTTTTATACAAATTCAAGGCATAGGATTGTGCGGGCATGGAGTCAAAGTCAGGGTGGGCATTGACGGCTATACGAATATTACAAATACAAGAGTTTACAAACACATGGTTTTACGAACATAATGCGTTACAAATACAAAGTTTCCATATAACTTGGCAAGAAAATGATTTCTAAATTTGTTTTCTCAATATTATTTCACAAACCGGTTATTCAAAAGATTTATTTCAAATCTTTTACAAACAAACTATGAACTCGCTCAACTTTATGTTGATTTTTCGCATGTTTCTTTCTCAGGTTGCATTTCTAAGACAAGGCATGGTTGGAATAGGAGAACCATGTGAAGTAGAGTACTTAGTGGCGTTCATTTTCTAGAAGTCTTAGCTTATTTTGCTTCCGCTGTGCAATGAAGATACCAGTCCAGTCACGCCAGCTCTGATAATTTCGGGGTGTGACAGATTGGTATCAGAGCTATAGGTTACAGCGAATAAGGTTTTCTGTAGGAATACCTAGGCTCTAACCTCACTTTTCTCTGGGACTTAGACTATTAAGACGTTGAATACATACAGAACGCCTAGTACTCGAATATGGTCTCCAACCGTTGCCGAAAAACAAACAGTCAAAATTTTGTTTTCAAACATACGCTATTGTGGTGTTTCATACACGGTGCATAAAACAATTACATACAGTACACAAAACTCTGAGAGTTTAGGAAACATGCATTTAAGACCTTCGGAAACTCATGTTGAAGTTCATTAAAGTTCATCACGTAGGAACCGCGAATATTTACTCGGGCACACACTATTATCCATATTGTCTATGATATTTTAACTTCCCGAGCAGGCAGCCTACGCATAACGAAACATTAGTGCACGAGAATACATGGAACTCAAATTTTACGTCAACGGATGTCGGGGTACATCACATTCTACGCGGAACGAAACGCTAGTGCACAGGTATACGAGAAACTTAAGCTATACATCAACGGAGGTTGAAGTACGTCACATACGAGTTACGAGGTGAAGTCACCAAGAAAGCACTATGGAGCATCTCAGCGATGATGCTAATCCTGTCAGCACGAAACTAACGATCAGGAAAGCGGCGGTTTGGCACGCGGTCCTGCAAACGACACGAAACACGCCAAGGAGAAGACGTATGTCTCCGCATTCCCCCTAACTAATAATGACGAATACGCTATGTTCGACATCCCATGGTAATGTCACCTAACAATCGGATATCACACGCAACCCCAGGTAAAGTCCTCAAATTTCTTTTATTGAAATTTCGACTTTCACATTTACTGAGTAGATTTTCGTATCTCTACTCCTCTTAAGGGTCATTGTATCACGATCATTTCTTTACAAGTTACATACATGGTTTTTCCTTGTGACCATTGTCACACCCCGACCACGTAGAACATACAAAACGTGGCGGAAACATCGGGGAGTGTTGTAACAGAATTAATTGTTTCAAATCCATGGCAATTGAAGTTTCGTTTTATTAATCAAACATGAAAGTTTACACCGTTTTAAACAAGAAACAAAGGGTACATAACAAAAATTAACTAGTTCTTGTCTCGTTTTAAGGCACTAAGGCACAGGTTCGCCTAAGTATGTCTTGATAAGTCCTATGCATCATCTCCTGAAAACACATGTGAAAATAGGTACGTCAGCATAAAAATGCCTGTGAGATAGGTAGGTTTTGTGAAAATAGGATTCGTGACTTATGTTTGAGAAAATGTTTAGTCATGAACCTTGTAATTTTCTTTGTCTTGTAAATCATTTGAAAAACGATAAGATCAGATGATATGTATAAATAAGAGAATAATGTATGGTTAAATTAATAACCAGGTAAAATGAGTTTGTATAAGATAAATTGTTTGTAAATCACTGTCTTGGGAAAAGTATGTTATTTGTATAAAATGTTATATGTCTTAAAATTGAAATGATTCAAATAACGCTACAATATGTAATACCATACAAACACTTATATATAGGAAGTACCAGCGGCGTATCCACCGTGCTTGTATCATATTACATACGCCTCGTTACTTAAATCACTTACTCAAACCAAACCATCAAGATGAAATGTTTAACAATTGTAGAAATGTTTATGTATAGTCAAATGTCTATTGTCAAATGTAAATCATGTCAACATATGCAAATGGTTCACACGGTTCAACAGTTACAAACGGTTCATATAATCAAATGGTTACGACGGTTCACATAGTCAAAAGGTTACAACGGTTCAAAATGTAATATAATGTGTTCATATGCTGGATGAGTATATGCAACAAAATGTAATGTAAAACGATGTACTAAGTATGCACACAATGGACATACATAGCATAAATGTAATGTAAATCAATGTACTAAGTATGCACACAATGGACATACATAGCATGAAACGTAATGTAAAACAATGTACTAAGTATGCACACAATGGACATACATAGCATGAAATGTAATGTAAAATGATGTACTAGGTATGCACACAATGGGCACACATAGCATAAAATGTATTGAAATCATGTACTATAAATGTATTAATAAACATAGCAATTATATGATGTGAAACAGGAAATCATGAAAGTAACAAGTAGGCACATGTGTTTCACCCCAAAACAGTTTGGAAAACAGTAAAAGAGGGGTTTATGTACTCACTTGAGATTGCTCAGGAGTCCTAAGATAACCACCAAGCAATGCTAGAGATCACGGAATCAAACGGTACCTAATATAGGTAACTATGTTAATAAACCGGACCTATATCGGAGGATCGAATAGAATGAGAGCTCGTAAACCAAATGAGTATGGGATCTCATGTAGTATGGTTTAACAAAGCCTACATACTAAAAGAAACCTAGCCTAAGTGCTTAAGACCCATTACGACCCGTTTAGGTAGCTTATGCTACTTTAATGCGTCGTTCGCGTGAAACACGTTCGGAACGCCTAACTAGCCCTATGATAAGTAAAATATGCCTTAACATGTCTAATATTGTCGTCAAATCAGGCTAGATGTCAAAAGTTATGTCACATATGTTTATAATGAATTTTGGCCTCAAAGGGGTATTTTGGTAATTTACCTAAGGCATATAAACTACCTATCATACAACTACTTAAGCGTCGTGACCATAAGGTATAACCTCGGAAGGTTATTCCCTATATACTATGGTCACCTAATGTATTTGTTCGGATCCTAATGATCGACCAAATGGGTTGGGTTCGAAGGTATAAGCGATTTATTAGATCGCTTACCCTTACGACCCTAGACAACGTGGTAATCAGTAGGCATAGTCACCAGGGACTATAACCATCGTGATTACAATCACGTTGCGAAGTTCAAACGAACTTCGCATTGACCATAAACTGGTCAATGCAGAAAGTCAAACAAAGTTTGACTTTCGGACTCGAAAAGCAACAAAAGAACGAAGGAATACTTACAAAGGGTCCCCGAATGCTAATCTTGATTCAAGTAGCTCAGGTATGAAACAAAGGTTTCAACTTAGAGCTTCTCAAATCAGATTCTTGTGAGTTTGAAGCAAATGGGGGTGGGGTATTTATAGTATTCGGAGAGCCGTTAAGATCATTTCTTGGATAACGTGCTTGAATCACATCCCTACACTTGTTGGAATGCTCATATGCACTTATTGGCCCCCCATAAGCAGGAAACAACACTTGGAATCGGATTAGAAGTGCTTAACAGCTGTAATCTGCTGTCAAATTGATCTTATCTGATCTGGGACTCTGACGCGGGCCGCGTAAGATGACACACTAATCTTACGCGGGCCGCCTGGCCTGACTGGTCAGAAACCAACTTTCGTAAATGACAGTTTCAGTCCCTGTTACGTGTTTAAGCCATTTCCGACACGTTTAAGGCCCGTTAAGCCAACTTTAAGGCCCTAAAATGATGCCTAAACATTGTGGACATGAAAAATGCTCAAAAATATGCCGGATGTTGGTTCGTTTGGTCGTACAATCGCGATGTTCGCTTAATTACGACGGAATGCGCACAAGCGCGAAAAACGATCCAAAATGCGCGACGAATGGATTTTTCTCATGCCAAACACTAAAATAAAATATTTTAGTGCTTACATAAATTTTTGGATGTCCGGATGTATTCAGAACGTAAGTTATGCGTGAAAATGCAAACTTGTGCACTTTTTGACGCTTTTAGTCCCTGAATGGCCCAAAAGTTTATTTTAGCACACCGAACCCCTCAAAGCCTATTTCTAAGCTATGTAAAGGATATTTATGGTATGTTTAACTTATGGCCATGTTCCGGAATGTCTGTTACAGTTCAAATTGGCATACTTTCACAGTTTGTCAAGTTTAGTCCCTGTAAGCTATTTAACTTGATTTTGTCATACCAAAGCCTTCAAAACTTATTTCTAAGTTATGTAAAGGTTATTTAAGGTATGTTAAGCCTATTTCACTATTCCGGAGTGTTCGTTGCATTAAACTGGTTATATTTACGCATCAGTGCGCGTATAACCTTCCAGAAAGCGATTTAGAGCTTGAAATCGAACAAGAATTGATATGTGCAAAAGATACACATATTTATACAGATCCCAAGTATGAAATACAATATTTCATTGGCTTGGTATTTGTTTGATGGTCGCAGTGACCCAGGTGTCACAGTCTCCCCTACTTTAGGAAATTCCGTCCCGAAATTTATTCGTAGGAGTCCATCTGTGACTTTGTGTCAAGTAACCACCAGATATACAAGGCATAATCCTGTCATTTCCTTAACGGACATTCTTCAGAACGAAAATGAACAGACGGAGTCATTTTCCTCAACGAGTATTCTTCAGAAGCGGAAATGAAGGAATAAACAAACGGGGATTCATTTCCTCAGCGGACAATCTTCAGAAACGTAAAATGGACTGACGGAGTCATTTTCAACGGGTGCTTCCTCAGAAATGGAAATGAAAAGGAGAATCAAACGGATATTCATTTCCTCAACGGACAATCTTCAGAAACGAAAATGAACAAACGGAGTCATTTTCAACGGGTGCTTCCTCAGAAATGGAAATGAAAAGGATAATCAAACGGATATTCATTTCCTCACCGGACAATCCTCAGAAACGAAAATGAACAAACGGAGTCATTTTCAACGGGGGCTTCCTCAGAAACGGAAATGAAAAGGAGAATCAAACGGATATTCATTTCCTCAACGGACAATCTTCAGAAACGAAAATGAACAAACGGAGTCATTTTCAACGGGTGCTTCCTCAGAAACGGAAATGAATAGAGTTATTTCTAGGCACATGACAAAACTTGCTGTGGTTTCTGTGCACTAAATTCCATAATTATGTATGCATCCATAATTACGTAATTCCTTGCACAGTCCGCACAGTCTGTCTTGTAATGTTTAGGGAAAAAAATCAAACCTGTGATGAGGGTGACTAGACTACCATAGGGTCCTTTTAATTAGATCGAAAAATGATCTTTTTAATTAGGCCGCCAAGGAGTCCTTTCAGCTATATCATCACATGATGTTCCAAACCAGATATTTGGATCAATCTGTTTAACTAGACCACTCAAGGGGTCTAATTATGGAGTAGTACTTTATAACCCAAGGGACTTAACTACAACGTAGAAGTCCATTAAGGATTTTAGATAACAAAAACTTGGATTACACCAAAAACATAAAAGGGAACACATAAGCACATAATCACATAGTTGTTTAACTTGATTATTAATTTGCAATTAACTTGTTATTGTTTGAAAATGGATATGGAAACCAGTCGATGGACTTCAATGTCCTCTAGGATCTATCTGAAAAGATAGGAAGATCTCCCAAAAATTCGATTTTGTTCTCAAAGAAACGTAATATTCGAATTATGGAACATAACAATTTTAGGATTAACGGAAATACCCTTAGGTACCCTATTAAGGATTTATAGTGGTACTTTGGGTATTCGTCCAGTGTTGTAACTTGCGCCTTGTACTTCATTTTCTTGAAAGAAGCGGGTACTTAGGAATTTCGTGGAAAACGCAAGAGATCATAAAATAGAAAAATTTTGGGGGGTAGTTTGTTTTCCAAGGAATACGATTCCTTGATTGTCGGTATTGTAAGGGATATGTTCTTTATACATACAATCATATAAATACATTGCAATGTATATAAAAGATTTATTTATAAACAATGATAACAACTGTTTCATGGACCTTGACAACAAAAGAAAATAATACATAAGACGTGATTATTTCTAAACGATGTTGTCTTCTAGTCGGTCAGATGCTCATCACTGTGCTGGATTTGCATTAGCAAGACTTGGGCAATTTCTTTGGAAATGGCCCATCTCGCCACAGTTGAAGCAAGAACCTGGTAGAAAACGACCTTGAGCAGGATTGTTGCCAGTTTGGTTTGGTGCAGCTGCAGCTGGGCAGACTCTTGCTGTATGGCCTATAAGCCCACAAGTTTGGCATTTGCGGCACTTTACATTGGCATGATGATGGAGGCTACATTGGTTGCACAAGGGTACATTGGCGAAGTTCTGAGAAGCCTTTCGCTTCTTTGACTTCTTAGGGGATCCAGTCTGTTCATCCATGGTCTTTGATTCCTCGATTGGGTTTGATTCCTCGACCGGTTTCTTGTCACCTTTTCGGAAAAGTTTACCTTTCCTGATCTTTGATTCAGTCAAGGTTGCAGATAGCTCAATGGCCTGTCTAACTGTAGTAGGGTTGCTACCAGTCACAATGTCTTGTATTGAGTCAGGGAGGCCATCAATGTACTTTTCGATTGCCTTATCCAAAGGCGTGACCATGTTTGGGCATAACAGACTTAACTCCTCATAACGGTCCGTGTAGGCTCGATGCTCACCGCTATCTTGCGTAAGATCGTCAAATTCCCTTTCCAAGGCCCTGATCTCGTGACGAGGATAGAATTCCCTCATCATAAGGGCCCTAAGTTCAGCCCATGTCTGTGCGAGAGCAACTTCTGCACCACAATCTCTCATAAACCCGTTCCACCACGTAAGGGCCCTCTTCTGGAACACACTCGAAGAAAACTCGACCTTGCGATTGTCAGGACACTGCACGTGGCGGAAAGTATTCTCAATGCTCTTGAACCATTGAAGAAGCCCAGTCGCTCCCTCAGAACCACTAAACTTGAGTGGTTTAGCCGAGTTAAAACTCTTGAAATTGCATGGACCATTGTTGTTGTTGTTGGCTTGGTTCCATTGAGCAAAGAGGTTTGGGAATTGAGCAGCCATTTGCTGCGCAATGATTTCTGCCAGTTCGGCAGGCGCTATCTGGTTTTCGCGTCGAGGAGACATTCTAAAAGAGAAACAAGAAAGAAAACAAATGAAATGGCATTGGGTAAGAATAGGATGTAACAATTACCGACCATAATCATGGTTGATGGTCATTTGTTTGAACCACGAAGCAAACAAACAACACAAAGGCTGAATCGAAGCAAATAGATCCTCATAGTGTATCGCGAAGACATGCTCGCCTATAAGTGGACACTCACCCCAAGAGTTCCCAGGTAAGAGTGACTGGTCCGATTATGTGGATTTGTACGAACACTCTAGCCTTAGACAGAAAACCCAGGGTACAGGCATTCACTCTTCCAGTTTGCACCTGTTCACACTATTTAGGACCCAAAACTTTGACGAGAGTTTTGAAAATTAAAGGGGTTCAAAACCTTATAACAGAGGGTTCAAAACCTAGTAATCAATCATCCTAGAACAGATGATTAGTTTTCAAAGCGGTTTTGAAATTTATGTTCTTGTTGTGGTCGTCGCCTAAGGATAGGTGACGGTATTGTGTTATGACTAAACGCAAGTAAACTCGCGTTAGGGTCCTAGGAAGGTTATAGACTAGGTCAAAGCATTACTAATAACCTAATTCCCTATAACCATTGGCTCTGATACCAACTTTTCTGTCACACCCCGACCACGTAGAACATACAAAACGTGGCGGAAACATCGGGGAGTGTTGTAACAGAATTAATTGTTTCAAATCCATGGCAATTGAAGTTTCATTTTATTAATCAAACATGAAAGTTTACACCGTTTTAAACAAGAAACAAAGGGTTCATAACAAAAATTAACTAGTTCTTGTCTCGTTTTAAGGCACTAAGGCACAGGTCCGCCAAAGTATGTCTTGATAAGTCCTATGCATCGTCTCCTGAAAACACAGGTGAAAATAGGTACGTCAGCATAAAAATGCCTGTGAGATACACAGGTTTTGTGAAAATAGGATTCATGACTTATGTTTGAGAAAATTTTTAGTCATGAACCTTGTAATTTGCTTTGTCTTGTAAATCATTTGAAAAATGATAAGATCAGATGATATGTATAAATAAGAGAATAATGTATGGTTAAATGAATAACCAGGTAAAATGAGTTTGTATAAGATAAGTTGTTTGTAAATCACTGTCTTGTGAAAAGTATGTTATTTGTATAAAATGTTATATGTCTTAAAATTGAAATGATTCAAATAACGCTACAATATGTAATACCATACAAACACTTATATATAGGAAGTACCAGCGGCGTATCCACCGTGCTTGTATCATATTACATACGCCTCATTACTTAAATCACTTACTCAAACCAAACCATCAAGATGAAATGTTTAACAATTGTAGAAATGTTTATGTATAGTCAAATGTCTATTGTCAAATGTAAATCATGTCAACATATGCAAATGGTTCACACGGTTCAACAGTTACAAACGGTTCATATAATCAAATGGTTACGACGGTTCACATAGTCAAAAGGTTACAACGGTTCAAAATGTAATATAATGTGTTCATATGCTGGATGAGCATATGCAACAAAATGTAATGTAAAACGATGTACTAAGTATGCACACAATGGACATACATAGCATGAAATGTAATGTAAAACAATGTACTAAGTATGCACATAATGGACATACATAGCATGAAATGTAATGTAAAATGATGTACTAGGTATGCACACAATGGGCACACATAGCATAAAATGTATTGAAATCATGTACTATAAATGTACTAATAAACATAGCAAGTATATGATGTGAAACAGGAAAGCATGAAAGTAACAAGTAGGCACATGTGTTTCACCCCAAAACAGTTTGGAAAACAGTAAAAGAGGGGTCTATGTACTCACTTGAGATTGCTCAGGAGTCCTAAGATAACCACCAAGCAATGCTAGAGATCACGGAATCAAACGGTACCTAATATAGGTAACTATGTTAATAAACCGGACCTATATCGGAGGATCGAATAGAATGAGGGCTCGTAAACCAAATGAGTATGGGATCTCATGTAGTATGGTTTAACAAAGCCTACATACTAAAAGAAACCTAGCCTAAGTGCTTAAGACCCATTACGACCCGTTTAGGTAGCTTATGCTACTTTAACGCGTCGTTCGCGTGAAACGCATTCGGAACGCCTAACTAGCCCTATGATAAGTAAAATATGCCTTAACATGTCTAATATTGTCGTCAAATCAGTCTAGATGTCAAAAGTTATTCCATATATACTATGGTCACCTAATGTATTTGGTCGGATCCTAATGATCGACCAAATGGGTCGGGTTCGAAGGTATAAGCGATTTATTAGATCGCTTACCCTTACGACCCTAGACAACGTGGTAATCAGCAGGCATAGTCACAAGGGACTTTAACCATCGTGATTACAATCACGTTGCGAAGTTCAAACGAACTTCGCATTGACCATAAACTGGTCAATGCAGAAAGTCAAACAAAGTTTGACTTTCGGACTCGAAAAGCAATAAAAGAACGAAGGAATACTTACAAAGGGTCCCCGAATGCTAATCTTGATTCAAGTAGCTCAGGTATGAAACAAAGGTTTCAACTTAGAGCTTCTCAAATCAGATTCTTGTGAGTTTGAAGCAAATGGGGGTGGGGTATTTATAGTATTCGGAGAGCCGTTAAGATCGTTTCTTGGATAACGTGCTTGAATCACATCCCTACACTTGTTGGAATGCTCATATGCACCTATTGGCCCCCCATAAGCAGGAAACAACACTTGGAATCGGATTAGAAGTGCTTAACAGCTGTAATCTGCTGTCAAATTGATCTTATCTGATCTGGGACTCTGACGCGGGCTGCGTAAGATGACACACTAATCTTACGCGGGCCGCCTGGCCTGACTGGTCAGAAACCAACTTTCGTAAATGACAGTTTCAGTCCCTGTTACGTGTTTAAGCCATTTCCGACACGTTTAAGGCCCGTTAAGCCAACTTTAAGGCCCTAAAATGATTCCTAAACATTGTGGACATGAAACATGCTCAAAAATATGCCGGATGTTGGTTCGTTTGGTCGTACGATCGCGATGTTCGCTTAATTACGACGGAATGCGCACAAGCGCGAAAAACGATCCAAAATGCGCGACGAATGGATTTTTCTCATGCCAAACACTAAAATAAAATATTTTAGTGCTTACATAAAATTTTGGATGTCCGAATGTATTCAGAACGTAAGTTATGCGTGAAAATATAAACTTGTGCACTTTTTGACGCTTTTAGTCCCTGAATGGCCCAAAAGTTTATTTTAGCATACCGAACCCCTCAACGCCTATTTCTAAGCTATGTAAAGGATATTTATGGTATGTTTAACTTATGGCCATGTTTCGGAATGTCTGTTACAGTTCAAATTGGCATACTTTCGCAGTTTGTCAAGTTTAGTCCATGTAAGCGATTTAACTTGATTTTGCCATACCAAAGCCTTCAAAACTTATTTCTAAGTTATGTAAAGGTTATTTAAGGTATGTTAAGCCTATTTCACTATTCCGGAGTGTTCGTTGCATTAAAATGGTTATATTTATGCATCAGTGCGCGTATAACCTTCTAGAAAGCGATTTAGAGCTTGAAATCGAACAAGAATTGATATGTGCAAAAGATACACATATTTATACAGATCCCAAGTATGAAATACAATATTTCATAGGCTTGGTAATTGTTTGATGGTCACAGTGACCCAGGTGTCACAACTATGCCGAAAGTTTTCTTGTCGATACATATATTTATTTTCGGATTGCGCTAAAACCAAGTTCAATTGTTTGAACTTGTCCATTACACATATTCACTTCAGAGCATCATATGATGTATTGGGAACATCATATTCAAAATTCGTTTTAACAAGTTTTTCATTTGTTCCGAGTCGAAGTAAACTTGTTTGGCATTCGACTTCATTAAATTGTTTGTTGATTTTGAAACCTTGTGGTGGTATTTCCACTTATTTGAACCTTGCGCTAAACTCGTTTACATATCTTATGCATGGATTTAATTATTTATTTATTGATTTAGATTAAATCCGCTTTGATTTATCACATTACAACAGTCTTAACACAATTGTGTGTTAAGACAATGGTACACAAATTCATTTCATATTCCGGTGTACCTCATAACGGTTCTTTCAACATCGATCGGATCCTTTGTGATATTCATTGCTTCTTCACCTTCGATCGAAAACATTATTTCTTTGATATTCCATTTTCAATTGAAAATCCTATGATGTCATTTTAAACAAACTTTCAGATTCACTTTATTGCGCTTTCATTTGACTTCAAACACGGTGAATTTGTTTGATCACCGCTATTATTGAATCATTTGAATCCCTACGACACCTTGTGGTGTCAGTACAAACTTGTAGCTTGGGCTAATCATGATTGAGGGTTTCATGCAAAACACATGTGATACTTGTTCGATCACCTCTATTATTGAATTGTTTCATTCATTGCGGCACCTTATGGCGTCGGTATAACTTGCAGCTTGTGCTGATCATGATCGAACGTTTCATGCAACTAGTACATTTGAGATTGTTGATTCCAAGTTCATCCAGTGGATGTTATTGCTTCTAGAACTCATTTACATGTTGTAAACGCTTATATGGAATTCGATTGGTCGAAGTTCCTGTTCATTGTTGGATCCCTGTTAACTTGGTCACGTTAGTGACGATATCTATACATCTTGTTTCCTTTGACATCAATTTTTGAAACACGTTTCTTTTAAACCGTTGGGTTCTTATTGTAGAGGAATGTCATTAAATTCACATGATTCGAATAAGTCTTGTTTCGATTACGCGGTCATTCACTTTGTTGTTATTCGGACTTACCTGCAAACAACACAATTCTGAGGAGATAACAAGTCTAAATTTCGAGGACGAAATTTCTGTAACAGGGGGAGAATGTGACAACCGGTGATTTACGGCTCCTAATTACGTGATTAACAGGTTATTAACGCGATAATAAATAGTGTTTACAGCGCAAATTAACTTAATTAGGCATTTGGAGTGCCTAGGAACACCTATCCGACTTTACAGTGCGCGAACGGTGGTTTACAGAGAAACCTGTGAAACGTTAAACGACAACGGATTGAAACCGAACAAAATACTGACAACGCCGACAAGTATGGATGTTACACGCATATTTTATGTTATGAAATTAATTTTGTGAATTTATTGGGCTTCCGTGCAACACAAAGGCAAACGTGAACCGAAAATGCGACGGTAGGAAACGCATCGGCAACAAAACGGAAGCGACAGAGACGCCTGTCACCTTCAAAACTTACATTTTACGCTATATTTAGCTCCATAATTAATTTTAGTGACTACATTCGAAACCGGATCGAGAAACGGATTAAAGATGGCAACAATATAATTTTTCGCGATTATTACCGTTATAAACGCGCGAACGCCACTACGACGGATACCGACATTATTTTTACACATTTTGAACTCTGAAATATTATTTTACTAGGCTGCGGTGGTTTCGGTTTAAAAACGGGTCTTGTAGGAATTACGGGCCACTTACATACGAGATGGGCTTGTGGGCCCTGGGCCCAAGCCCAAAACCTGCAAGCCTAAACCTGCACATAAAATAATAGAGGTTTTTCTATAAAAATCTGCACAAGATCTCATGTGTATCTTATAAAATCCTTCTAAGATCCCTACAATATCTACACTAGATTTACAAAATCCTAATAAATCTCTACAAAATATTTTCTAGATTCATAAGATCTCCAAAGATCTCAAAACATATCTATAAAGATCATGCCTCTTCACAATTCAGACATACCCTTCTTTGGTTCCCATCTCTCTCTCGGTCTGTACATCAGACTCAAACAAACACCTCCACTCCATCACCCTCCCTCACCCGACATTGCAGCAACCGGAACCGGGTATGGCGGTGCTCCGACGTCCCCTTCTTCTCCGGTGAACCACACACCTCCCTTTCTCTCTGTTTTACCGGTCGTACACCCCCTGCTAATTATCGACTACCACCACGAGGTGGTGGTGGCGTGCGGCGACATTACACGAAGAGAGAGAGAGAGAGAGAGAGGCGATGAGAGAGAGTATTCGAGAGAGAGAGAGAGAGAGAGAGAGAGAGAGATCGAGGAAGAGCGGGAGGGAGAGGAGCTGACGCCGCCACTCACGACGGCGGAAGTGGAGGTGTCTGCGGCGGAGGTGAGCGGCGCCGCCGCTCACGGCGGCAGTAGCGGTGGTGGTCTTCAGTCTCTGTCCGACAAAACTCCGATTGGTTACAGGTTCGGGCTCGGTCAAGACAGTCATCGGGACTCGGTTTGGGTCAACAGATTGGTTCAGTCAACAGGCTTCGGTTCGGTTCAGGTTCGAGTTCCGGGTCAGCCGCAGATCGGGACTCGGTTCAGATTGTTTTGGGCAAGGTTCGGTTCAGGTCAACGGTACGGTTCGGGTCGACTCGGTCGGACCAAGTCAACTCGGACAAGGTCAGCCAGTCAACTCAGTTGACTCAGTTAACTCAGCGAGTTGACTCGGTCAGCTCAGCTTTTCGACATGAAATTTTGGTAAATATATACGACGCGATTGTTTTAATATTTTTATATAGTTTTATTTATTTCGTGACAACGAGCTCGAAACGGTTAAACATTAGTTCATATCTTGAAATATTCGACATGAATTATATAAGTATCGATTATATTGTTTGAATATTGTTGAATTTTGAAAATATAACGACACTTTAGTTGTCGGGGACGTCCAAAAACAGAGGAAACTCTGTCCGTTTTTCGTTAAAAACTCGTAACAAGAAACATATTTACTCTAAGAACGACCTATATTGAAGTCTAAGTTTTCTTGCAAGGCAACTATAAAGTATAATGTTTATTTTGACGGCATATAGATTAACAAACCTCGACTACTTATACAAAGTAAATATGATTATTTATTCTTATTTCAAAACATCAATAGTTCGACTAATTTCGAGTATCTCTACAAAGGAGCCTAATGATTTATACTTATCTTAGACGTCGACGATTTCGAATACCTTTATAACAATAAGTAAATATAATGTTTTATATTTATTTCAAACGACTATTCGGAATCCTTATTTCAAACGAGTAGTATTCGGAAATCTTATGAACTAAATATAATCTTTATACTTCTTTCAATCAAACAAACAATGCGACGATTGTTTTACTAAAATAAATATAATTTATATATTTATTTGAAATATTAAACGATACGGATTCGTTTTGTAAAATAAATATAGATTATATATTTATTTCAAATATCGTACGACATGATTTTTTTTTAAAAATAAATATAGTTATATATTTATTTTCAAACACAACAACCCGACGATTCTTTCATAAAATGAATATAAATTTTAATGTTCACGTCAAACGCCTAAATGGCATAGACATATACTTTGATAAATATCATACGAGACGTATATATGATACGAATTTGTTATACGTTATTTTCATACAAACTTTTGTACATACACGTACGATTTCTCGAGACAACTAAAACGATTATAACAATATATTTATATACTTTTATATAAATATTCATGTATTTTAAACCTCTCGAGAACTAAGTCTTTTCAAGACTTCTTAAATACCGATGAATAAACGAACTACGCAAGCATAACTTCTTCGCTTCTTTCAAGTTAAAAACTTACTGTCGAATCATTCGGCTAACGATTCGGTAGAGCTCGGTGACACGTAGACTAGTTACCACTGTTATTTAGAAACTTATAAGATATTCCGTGTTAGGAATATTGTAGAATGCATGCTAGCAAGTCAAGTCTTGGAAACGACATCTTATGTGCTGAAAATGGGTCAACTAAAACAACTAAAATTAAACCCTAAACTAGACTCTCTAAGTTTTAAATTTATAAAACTAAGACTCTCTAAACCCTAAACCACACGACCGGCAAGTGTACCGATCGATGCAGTATAGCCTAAGGAAGTCCGAGTATCGAACCCAAGAGACTCTACTGATTACGCTAATGACTCTATTCTAGACTTAGACTGACACGACCTAACTAATTGTTTATTTATTGGGGGGGGGGGGTTACTAAAAAATCCTAAAAATGCAAATAACGAATAACTAGATTAGCTAAGAAACTAACACGAACTCACACGAAAGCTGAACTCAAGGATGATGAAGGAACTACCTAGACAGGAATCCTGATTGCTTTTAGTTATGATTATAATTGGAAGTTGTCTGCTATGGAACCGGGATCTTGAAATTCTCACCTCTCGGGAAATCTAAGGACCCCTAATCCTTCTCAAGAGCACGCTAAGATCCCCTAAAGGTTGTTAAATTACCGGTTATTAGACTCCTTTACAAGACATCTAATAGGTTTATAAAAGTATCCTACAAGGCTCACTCCCTTACGAGACCTAAACCTAGGATAGGTTTGTTTTCTCAGCTAGACTTGCTAGACAGCAGCCAAAAGGTTAACTTCCTAAGAAGGACCCACCTTGCGGTTTAATCACTTAGACCTAGCAATAATCTCGCACCTTACAGCTATTGATGATTAGTAGAACACT
This sequence comes from Helianthus tuberosus, assembly GCA_030545235.1. Lineage (NCBI taxonomy): Eukaryota > Viridiplantae > Streptophyta > Magnoliopsida > Asterales > Asteraceae > Helianthus > Helianthus tuberosus. The sequence continues at coordinate 182,782,065 of CM060357.1, forward strand.
TAATTTTATAAGATTACCAATTATTACTTCTAAGGTTACTTACTAGATTTTCACCCTAAAGGATCTAAGGTTTATTATGTGATATAGACACTCACCAAAACCTAAAACCCTAGCCCGATTCTATTCCGTGATAAAGACCGTCACCAAGATTCGAACGAAGCAATAATCAATAATAAAATAACGTCAAGCACGCAAACACATCTAACTGATAGAACAAACCGTTTACAATTTATAAACAATCCATAGCGTTCAAAATCCAAGAATAATCAATACTTATACGCAATCATTCATCCATGTCTAGGTAGTAAAGGAAATCTAGCCAATAATCATGTCTAAAAACATAGCAATCAATGTATAAACTGAATTCATCATTAAACAATCAAAAACAAACGAGAAACGAATGAACAAGATGATAAAACCCGTAATCTTCGATCCCGTGTGCTCCCGAATGTTTCTTGACGATTCCTAGCAATCCCTAGCCCTCAAACAGCCCCTAAGATCGTCCAAAAGCTCTGAATTTCGTCCAAAGTTCGTGATTGTGTTGTTGTTCTCGGCTGTGATGATAATGATGATTTTATATCTCCAAAAACCCTAATCCCGTAACTGGTCTAACTGATTTCGCGAATTAAACACCCTCGCGGCCCGCCTCAATGTTTAGGGTAAGTATACGCGGGTCGCGCGCCACTTATACTCCGGAAACATATTTTAACCTCATGCGGCCCGCCTCAGAATGTGATGTTAAGCTTATTCGGGCCGCCTGGAACCTTCAGAACTGCATTTTTCGCTCCGTTTCCACTCCCGAGCCTCCGGTTTCTGTTCCAGTGTTTCGCCTTTCCTGTTTATGACTCGTTTCTGCTTATTTCAGCTGCAAAGACCTGGAAAACATAAAACATCAAAAGTATATACAATCTAAGCTAAACACGGACAAAAACGACAATCTAACAACTAAAACCCGACGCGAATAAAGATGTATTTTACAATACATCAAATATCCCCACACTTACTCTTTTTTCGTCCTCGAAAAAGAATTATGCAAACGGAATCATAGTCGGAATAATCGAACGGGCCAAAGTATTAGTTATTTTATTAAAATCGAAACTCATGTTAGCCGCGATTGCAAGTATTTTGATCCACTTAAACCCAACCCGGTTCCAAGCCCTTATCATGCAATTTAGTTCAAGTGCGGCCAATCTACCTAAGGTCTCACACTAAGAATTGCAAGTCCACCTAATCCCCCCTCAAGCTTATAGGACAAAAGGAACAACCACTGGGTTATTTCCTAACCGTTTTATACCAAGATCAAGAGAGTTTAAAATCAAATCTATTTTTTTTCTATTTTTTTCTTTTCTTTTTTTTTTCTTTCTTTCGTGAGTCTAGACGATGCTTTCCCTAACCAAGAGGTATTCTGGCTGTAGAGTCGCGATCCCCAACCACAGATTACTTAGGTTTCGGTACTTTTATTCGGCAAGTCGATTTCACACATCCCAGAGGCATTCCGGCTGTAGAGTCGCTATCCCCAACTCGGATTACATAGACCTGTGCTACTTTCATTTAGTTTCTAGCTCACTTTTTATTCTATTTTTTTTTTCAACGAGATAATGACTAAAAACTCTAACGATCTTAGCTTATAACGGTATCCCTTATACTATTATTGGCGGTTTCAATTTCTCCACTTTCCCTAGATGAGAACCCACTAGTAGACCGACAATTAGGTATATTTTAAATCAAAGGAACCTAGAACCGAACCGAGCCTACCCGCATATCCCAAACTAGACACAAGCACGATTATTTTAATCTCATATTATTGTTATTTGAACCCGAACAAAAATCCGACTTTTCTATCATTTTCCGTTTTTATTTTGCAAACTTCTTGTTTCAAAAGACATTTTTCTATTTTTTCATTTTTTTTGGATTTTTCGTTTTTTATGACTCAAGACTCTACTAACTAAAGACACTAAACGATAGTTTCCCATCCCCACACTTAAACTCTACATTGCCCTCAATGTAGGATGGAAACTGACTCAAAAACTAAAAATAAATAAGAAATAAAAGACAAAGGCCAAATCGGAAAGGACTTAGATGGTAATATGATGCATAAGCTCCAAAACTCTCGTCCAATCCAGCTCGATCGTATAGCATTTCGTTCGCGATCGGCTTTGACACTGACTGACATGCTTGATAAATGCCCGAAATTTGAATAAACAGCTTCAAACTCACCCGAATGGAGATTGAGTACGGGTGGTACATATTCTAACCTGCATAAACAAAAACAAGCAAACACCAAAGCAATATCGACTCGACACAAACGACTGACTCAAAACTACTAAATTAGACGCATGGTACAAAATATAAAAGTATAATGCAAGCACAAACCCGTACACGACAATCCGAATCAGCAATGGTGATAGTATGGAACAGTGGTGATGATGAAATTAGTGATTTAATGATTTAATGGATGAATGGATGGTAATTATGAAACAATGTTGGGCCAAATCCTGCTGTTTTCGAATAACATGACCCACGCGGCCCGCTTGAGTGTGTAGGGTAAGTGGATGCGGGCCGCGAGTGTCCAAAATTTCACGATTATCTTTAAGTCCATGCGGCCCACCTGAGATGAACATATAGCTAATGCGGGCCGCCTGAACTGCAAACAGCAGCAAAACACTAGACAGCAACAGCAGATTGCTATTTTTTATAATTTTATTAATGCCCAAACTGCCCCTGCCCCGTATTTCGTCGTTTTAAACAGTAAACGTACCTGGGCAACTGCTCGTCTGCTGAGTTCGGCCTTCATGAAGCGGAGTGTACCTGCAAAAACTTTTACGACACACAAACGACGCAAAAACACGAAATGACGCAAACGACACTAATAACCTAACTAACTAACGACACGAAACGAACTACGACTCAAAGTACAAACTCTACAAGTAATCACAAATGTTCACGCACTTACGGAGGATCGTATATGCGGAGCTCACTTCCACACCAAGTCGTACGGGCCGTAGCACTACCATTCACAAAATCGCCCGAATCTCTCCTAACTTTCTCATACTCTCTCCACTCTTCATCAAACGGTGTGAACCTAAATGTATCATCTTTAAACCTATCCCCACACTGAGTCTTGCTCAGTTTCTCTATCTTAGATTCTACCCTAGTCATTCTCTCTTCCAACTCTTCGACTCTTCTATCCGGCGGGTCCCCACACTTGGGTTTTAACATCTCCTCTAAACTCGGCTCACTCAACACCTCTTTCACCTCTTTCTCATTCTTCTCACTCTCCTCTACCGATACAATCGCCTCAACTCTCGCATTCGATCCTCTCGCATTATTCACCTCCAAGACTACCGACTCCTCACCCGCTCTAAGTGTAATTGTGCCTAAAAAGGCATCTATAAGCGCTTTAGCCGTGTTCAAGAACGGGCGCCCTAAAATCAACGGAACTCTATCATCGGCCTCCATATCTAACACTAGAAAATCAGCCGGAAAAACAAACCTATCAACTTTTACCAACAAAATCTCTACTATCCCCCTAGGATACTTAACTGACTTATTCGCTAACGAGAGGGTCATACGTGTTGACTTCAAATCACCAAGGCCTAGTTTTTCATAAAATGAATATGGCATCAAATTAATACTAGCACCAAGGTCCGCCAACGCGTGGTTTTTAACATCACCACCAAACAAACAAGGAATCGTGAAAATGCCTGGATCGGTAAGTTTCTCAGGAAGTTTATTTAAGATCACAGCAGAAACCTCTCCACTCAACGGATTACTAGAACTCTCACCTACCTTATCCTTACACTTGAGAAAATCATTAAGGAACTTAGCGTACTTAGGCATGGATCTCAAGGCCTCTATGAACGGAAGATTCACCTTCAGCTGGGTGAACATCTCAAGAAACTTCTCGTATTCCCTAGCATATATCTGCTGCCTAGCACGAGCGGGAAACGGAAGACGAGAAATATCAATCACTCGCGGTGGTGGCCGAACCTTCTTCGGCTGCTTCTCCTCTTTCTTCTCTACTGGCAACTCCTCGGCATGTGCGGTACTTGCTGGGTCTAGCCTAATGTGCACCTTGCCTGGAGCCTCCATCTCAATCACCTCATCTACCTCATCATCACTCCCTATCTCAACATTCTCTCTCACAACCTCTCCTAGACTCCTCCCACTGCGAGTAGTGATTGCTTTCACAGAATGATTCACTGGGTGAGTAGTACCTGAAAACTAACCAGAAGGGGACTCTTTCAACTGCCTAGCTATATCCCCTACTGTTCTCTGAAGATCTAGAAGAGTGGACTCTTGATTTTTAAGCTGAAGTTCATGATTTTTGTTGATCTGCTCTTGAGTCCTAGTGAAATCATTGAGGGATTTCTACGTCGCCTGATTTTGTGTCATCATCTGAGCTTACATCTCCTCTATCCTACTCATACTACCCTCTGGAGCCTTACCACTACCCTGACTCTCCTGATTCAACCCTCCACTCGCAAACTGACCTCCTGACCCACTATACTGACCACTCCGACCCGAACCACTACTCGTGTAAAGACCCGGCCCCCTATTTTGATACTGACCAGATGGAAAACCAGGGGGATTGCCAGAAGGGCGGAAACTACTACCACTACCCTGCCAGTTGGAGTTATAATTATTATTATTATTACCAAATAGACCCCTAGACTGACCGGCTATGTACTCTACCTGCTCTAACATAAGTGTGGGACAATCGAGTGTATCGTGGCCTCCCCTACAAACCTCACACCTATCAACTTTCTTCTTAATCTCATCTAACTCTCTCCTCATCTCCTGCCTTAAATCTTTCTTCACACTCTCGACCACAGCAGCTACCGATGGATCCAAGCTAACTTGGTTTACCCCTCGACCGGCCGAGGTGGTAGTAACAAGAATGGAAGTCCTGCCAGTAGTGCTGTAATCCATATCAGAATGTGCAAAGCTCTCAAACAAATCATTGCACTCAGTCACCGTCTTCTTACCCATAAGCTGACCTCCTGCTGAAGTATCGAAACGAGCTCTAATCTCAGGAGTAAGACCATTGTAGAATTTCTCAACTAACGCCCAATCCGACAAACCATGCTGCGAACAACGAGAGAGAAGCGTCTGAAAACGCTCCCAAGCTAAGTGGTATGGCTCATCAGGCTCCATACGAAAGGAGTGTATCTGATCACGAAGGCGAGATGCCTTGGCTGGCGGGAAGTATTTTGCTATGAAAGCATCGCGAAGACCAGCCCAAGTAGTGAAAGTGCCTGCGGGCTGAGAATCAAACCAGACGGCTGCCCGTCCAGCGAGTGAGAATGGGAATACCTGAAGATATCTAGCATCTAGATTGACACCCTCAATGGAGTAGGTGCCACAAAGACGAGTGATGCGATTTATGTGGGCGGGTGCATCCTCGTCATCACGACCATGGAACTGGCAAGAATTGGTGATGGCGGTCATGATGTAGGAAGGAATCTGCCAGGACCTATCATTCGTGATGTTCGGAAGGGTGATGGGTGAAGTCGCACCGGTGAAACCGGTGGTAGCCTGCTGGTAGACTGTGCGGTTCGCCATGACGGGTGGAGGACTAGGCGAACGAGAACGGGAGGGTGGTGGGGAGACGTGTGGTGATGGCTTTGGTGTAAAATCAAAGGCGGGGGTGGACTGTGGAATCGAAGAAGACGAAGAAGACGAAACAGACGACTCTACCGGAAACAGAAGTGGCGGCGGTCCCTGCGAGCGCGTATGGGGCATCCACCAACTACGAACAACGAAAAGACTCTAACTACGACTCGTTAACCTAGAAAAGACACTAAAGCAAATATTTTCGGATTTTTTTTATGATTTTTAGACTCCTACGACTCAACGAACACAAATAGCACGTAATAAGTCAAACAAGTCGAAACAAAGTAGTCAACGCAATCGCCAAGAGTCCCCGGCAATGGCGCCAAAAACTTGATGTGCTGAAAATGGGTCAACTAAAACAACTAAAATTAAACCCTAAACTAGACTCTCTAAGTTTTAAATTTATAAAACTAAGACTCTCTAAACCCTAAACCACACGACCGGCAAGTGTACCGATCGATGTAGTATAGCCTAAGGAAGTCCGAGTATCGAACCCAAGAGACTCTACTGATTACGCTAACGACTCTATTCTAGACTTAGACTGACACGACCTAACTAATTGTTTATTTATTGGGGGGGGGGGTTCTAAAAATCCTAAAAATGCAAATAACGAATAACTAGATTAGCTAAGAAACTAACACGAACTCACACGAAAGCTGAACTCAAGGATGATGAAGGAACTACCTAGACAGGAATCCTGATTGCTTTTAGTTATGATTATAATTGGAAGTTGTCTGCTATGGAACCGGGATCTTGAAATTCTCACCTCTCGGGAAATCTAAGGACCCCTAATCCTTCTCAAGAGCACGCTAAGATCCCCTAAAGGTTGTTAAATTACCGGTTATTAGACTCCTTTACAAGACATCTAATAGGTTTATAAAAGTATCCTACAAGGCTCACTCCCTTACGAGACCTAAACCTAGGATAGGTTTGTTTTCTCAGCTAGACTTGCTAGACAGCAGCCAAAAGGTTAACTTCCTAAGAAGGACCCACCTTGCGGTTTAATCACTTAGACCTAGCAATAATCTCGCACCTTACAGCTATTGATGATTAGTAGAACACTTAATTTTATAAGATTACCAATTATTACTTCTAAGGTTACTTACTAGATTTTCACCCTAAAGGATCTAAGGTTTATTATGTGATATAGACACTCACCAAAACCTAAAACCCTAGCCCGATTCTATTCCGTGATAAAGACCGTCACCAAGATTCGAACGAAGCAATAATCAATAATAAAATAACGTCAAGCACGCAAACACATCTAACTGATAGAACAAACCGTTTACAATTTATAAACAATCCATAGCGTTCAAAATCCAAGAATAATCAATACTTATACGCAATCATTCATCCATGTCTAGGTAGTAAAGGAAATCTAGCCAATAATCATGTCTAAAAACATAGCAATCAATGTATAAACTGAATTCATCATTAAACAATCAAAAACAAACGAGAAACGAATGAACAAGATGATAAAACCCGTAATCTTCGATCCCGTGTGCTCCCGAATGTTTCTTGACGATTCCTAGCAATCCCTAGCCCTCAAACAGCCCCTAAGATCGTCCAAAAGCTCTGAATTTCGTCCAAAGTTCGTGATTGTGTTGTTGTTCTTGGCTGTGATGATAATGATGATTTTATATCTCCAAAAACCCTAATCCCGTAACTGGTCTAACTGATTTCGCGAATTAAACACCCTCGCGGCCCGCCTCAATGTTTAGGGTAAGTATACGCGGGTCGCGCGCCACTTATACTCCGGAAACATATTTTAACCTCATGCGGCCCGCCTCAGAATGTGATGTTAAGCTTATTCGGGCCGCCTGGAACCTTCAGAACTGCATTTTTCGCTCCGTTTCCACTCCCGAGCCTCCGGTTTCTGTTCCAGTCTTTCGCCTTTCCAGTTTATGACTCGTTTCTGCTTATTTCAGCTGCAAAGACCTGGAAAACATAAAACATCAAAAGTATATACAATCTAAGCTAAACACGGACAAAAACGACAATCTAACAACTAAAACCCGACGCGAATAAAGATGTATTTTACAATACATCAACATCACGAAGTCGTATATAGCTAGCTTTGCACAGGAATATTCAGGTGAGTTCATAACCCCACTTTTTACGGTTTTATATTCTTGTAAATGTTTTCGGGGTGGAAAGGCATGCACGTTTTGCAAGAACATACAAAGTTTTCGAATGAATGAAAACTCATATTTCTAAATCATGTTACGAACGGATTTCAAGGAACTCAAATGGTTCACGAATGGGTTATACTAAATATACCGGTTTTTACAAAACAAATGCGTATTAACGAAATGGGAATGATTTTCATGACTAGGGGAAGTTAGCCTTAGTGGCTGGGGAGGTTCAGCCTTAGTGGCTGGGGAGGTTCGGCCTTAGTGGCTGGGGTAAAATACATGTTACAATTATTAAGGACATTTTTATACATGGTATGGTTAGCTTAAGGAGGGTTGGGATGCTCAGATCATGTGAGTGGTGAGTACAACACTTAAAGCCATTAATCCTCGTCGTAGGACCGAGGGACATGAGTGACAGATCTATTTGGGTGTAGCTAGCCCACACCCGTGAGGTCAGGGTGACCCATAGAGGTGACTGTGTCTTACAGCCGAGGCCCGGTACAAATTTTCTAGGTTTGAGTTTTCCTGCATCACTTCACACATACCAGTGGCTTTGCAACCCATTGTGATCTCTTTTTCCTTAATTACTACATACCAGGGACATTTATACATTGGGACGTACTTTAACGGTTTATACATACCAAGGACATTTATACATAGGGACGTACATACTTACAGAAATACTTGATTTATACAAATTGAATATCATGTTTTATACAAATTCAAGGCATAGGATTGTGCGGGCATGGAGTCAAAGTCAGGGTGGGCATTGACGGCTATACGAATATTACAAATACAAGAGTTTACAAACACATGGTTTTACGAACATAATGCGTTACAAATACAAAGTTTCCATATAACTTGGCAAGAAAATGATTTCGCAATATTATTTCACAAACCGGTTATTTAAAATATTTATTTCAAATCTTTTACCAACAAACTATGAACTCGCTCAACTTTATGTTGATTTTTCGCATGTTTCTTTCTCAGGTTGCATTTCTAAGACAAGGCACGGTTGGAATAGGAGAACCATGTGGAGTCGAGTACTTAGTGGCGTTCATTTTCTAGAAGTCTTAGCTTATTTTGCTTCCGCTGTGCAATGAAGATACCAGTCCAGTCACGCCAGCTCTGATAATTTCGGGGTGTGACAGACTCTTACTTTTCTTCTCGTGTAACGTGCCCCAGCTGTCTCGAGAACAAAAGTGGCATAGATGAGACCAAAGGTATCAATGCAAGGACAATAGGTTATCCTTGCAGCTCATAAACCCCGGGAGTTGTGCTTTTCTCACAATTGACAATCATTGTCAGTTCGCTTGAACCTCTTGCTAATGTTGCATGTCCCAGCTGCCTTTAGAAAGAGCTTATAACCGGATTCTCATTCCTTATCGTCTCACCTCACGATATAAGGAGATATACATCGAAAATACTAATTAATATCGCCTTGCTTATATATAACAGATGTCTAATGAAAACAACTCCTCCATTCTCAAGTCTATACTTGAAAGGAAATAAAAATTTGAATAACACCAACCTTCTCGAATGGCACCGCAATCTGATAATAGTTCTCAAGATGGAGGAAAAGTTGTATATCTTAGATGGCCTAGTCCCTACCGAGCCTGAAAGTAACTCTATTATTTCTCGCAAAGCACTGGAGAAACATAACGAGGATGCCGTTGAGGTAGCCTGCCTTATGAAAGCCACCATGTCTTCTGAACTTTAGAAGAACATGGAAGATAAGGATGCTTATGACATGATCATGCAACTGAAAGGCATGTTTCAGAAACAAGCCCGACATGAGCGATATGACACCATGAAACAGCTCATAAGCTGTAAAATGCTAGAAGGATCATGTATCAGTACTCATGTGCTAAAGATGAAAGGATAAATTGACCAAATGAACAAACTTGGTTATTCCACAAAACCAACCAAGTTCTAATGGTCAAGTATGGTGGTGTTAAGAAGCCCACTAACAAGAAAAAAGGAAACATAAGGGTAAAGGCAAGAGAAAAGTTGTTGTTACTGCCAGAATTGCCACCAACAACAAGCATGTTGCAAAACCACACCCTCCTAGGAGTGGCAGTGCTTTGAATGCAACCAAATGGGCACTGGAAGGGAAACTGCCCACAGTATCTAGCCAAGCTGAATATGAACAAGGCCAATAACTTTGGCACTTCTTTCGATATTCTCATTTATGTTATCAAACTTTTCACTGTTTCTAACAACACATGGGTATTTGATACCAGATGTGGTTATCACATCGTTAATGTCTTCCAAGAGCCTGAAATGTGAAAGAAACTGAAACAAGGCTGATGTGTGTGAGTGTGTTATGTAATTTTAAGTATATTTTAAGCCCTTTTTACACGTTAGTCAAGTTTTAAATTTATAAAACACGATATTTACTAGCACCAAACACACATATGGGCAAGTGCACCCATCGTGAGCGTAGTATAGTGTTGGTAAGATACCGAGGTCGTCCAAGGACACAAGAGCTTTTAGTATCGGTTTATCCTCAACGTCTAATCAAATCAAAAGTTAGAAAAAAAGGTTTTTAAACTAGAAAAATAAAACTAACTAAAATGCTGAAAAAATAAAATAAAAACAGATAGACAAGATGAATCACTTGGCTCCGACTCGTGTTTAGTGTAACCTTTGATTATTTCCGTACTTTTGCACTTTTTAAGAGATTATCTTAGTTATTGTAGTAGGCCCCTCTTTTGAAGGTGACGTTACCCTCAACCCAGTAGTTTGAGTCAGCAAGGATACAATCCTAAAGGGTCGGATTATTGAAAGATAATTAATTAAGTTATTAATGCATATTATGGTAGGCCCCTCTTTTGAAGGTGACGTTACCCTCGGCTAAGTAGTCTGAGTCAGCAGGGATACAGTCCTGAGTAGCCGGGTTAAAGTATTAATAGTAGCTTACATATGAGGGGATCAAAGAGTTTGGACCCCCGCCATCCAATACCGGTGGATATTGAAGGAGGTCCTACTAAATTTGACCCAGGTCCTTGCAGGATCTATACACTGAACAAGGCAAGACTCTTACCAAACCGTTCCCTTAACCCTCGACCAGCTAGCCAACATACCTCCATATAGACCGTGGAGATATGAATGGTGAAAATCTTTTATTTTATATAGACAGTAAAATAATGCCAAGACACCACGGACAAACGATAAGGAAGAATCACCTTCAACATAAGAAACTAGTTATTAAAGTCATTAATACATAACCAAATAAAAAGTGCGAAAAGATTAAAAATAAAAAGTATTACACTAGACACTTGTCTTCGCCAAGTAATGTAAGAAACTTAGGCAAACATGGCCTTTGATTGTCAAGAACTCTTACGATCAATCTTGGATCCCGAGACGACTCACAGACTCTATGATGGACAATGGATAATGGTGGTGGATGATGGTGTTGTGATGGTGGTGGGTGGTGGGTGAAGTGTGAGAGAGGTGGTGTGCCAAGGGATCGTTTGCAAATGAGCCAAGCACCCCTATTTATAGCTTGAACAGCAGCCCGGGCACGGCCCTGTGTCCATTGGGCACGACCCCGTGTCCATCCTCTTATCTTCATTCATTAATTGCAGTTTGTCTGCATTAGTTGACCACGCCCCCGTGTGCAGAAGTATATCTTTACTATCAAGATTTGCCTGGATTCTGCGAATCTTATAGTTGACCACGGCCCCGTGGTGGGCGATAGAAGCTTCTATGGCTTTGTCTTTTATGCTGGCACTTGGGCACGCCCCCGTGTTCACTGAGCACGGGGCGTGTTCAGCCTTCTGTCTTCTTGATTTTGCTTGGGAAGATGCTGTCTGGGGGTCGGGCATGCCACGTTTGTTCCTTTTCTTGTATTTATGTTAGATTTAGCTGCCTTTTTGCTTCTTTTGTTAATTTGAGCTCATTTAATCCTGAAAATACAAAAGGAAGACAAAAACACACTTTTTCCAACATTAGTACTAAAAAAGGGTTAGTTTTATGCCACAATTGATGTAATTTATATGTTGCATTTTGTGCACATCAAATACCCCCACACTTGAATCTTTGTTTGTCCTCAAGCAAAACTCTTTATAATGTGGCTTTACACTCCCAAATGGAATGGGTAGAAGAGAAGGTTTTTGGGCTTGTCATAGAGTGTCGGAATTTCCAAGATTCTTTATTAAGTTTTATTTTTATTTATTTACAATCCTATTCGTAATGATTTATTTAAAACATTACATAAGATAAATTACTTATTAGGGCATAACATGCCTTTTTAAAATTATATTTACATACAAGATCACATACCTCACGGGGATCACTCAACACTCGGCCGAAGATGTATTTTAGTGAATCACTAGAGAGCGGCATGGAACTTACTCCTACCATAGGCTTGCCAAGCAATCAATCCTCCTCCTTTTTAACTATATACCTTTGTAAATATCAAGAGGACTTTTGGGTGAAGGGTTAGGCTTGGCTTAAAGGTAGGTGGTTGGGTTAGTGGTTAGTAAAAAAGGGCGAAAAGCGTAAAAAGCATCGGTTTTCATAAGACTTTTTATTTTTTGCAATTTTTATTTTGATTTTTATGAAGCCATTATTCAAACAAATTTATTTTTGATGAACTTGTTTGTTTATTTCTCTTTTGCTTCATCATCAACATTTTTTTTTGAAAGTCATAAGAAAAACCGAGCTTGTTACTAAAACAAAGGGTTAAAAATAAAAAGGGTTTTGGTGGGTGAAAGGGTGTTTGTTTTTGGGTTAAGAAATGAAAAGGTTTAGGCTCAAAGGGGTTAACTAGGGGGATTTTGGGTAGGTGGTAAAAAAAAGAAAAAATAATGGTGTAGAAATGAAAAAGGGGTTAGTCCTAATGCCTCCATCATTTACTTACTCGGGTTTAAGTTGGTAAGGACTGGGAATGTATCGTCGTGGCAAGTTCTAGAGTCGTAAGAACCAAGCGGCTATTCACACAAGAAACGAAAAATGAGCATTTAGTTTAAAGATATGTATTTGTATGCTCAATAAAGGCCTAAAACTCACTTTTTGTGGGAATGGGTTTTTATGTGATCAAGTATATATAATCAAATTTTAACTAAGCTAGTCATGCTGTTTCATAATTTTCTTATGTTGGTTCTCTTTATCACGACACTATCGGTTGTAAATTTGTAAAAATATAACCTTTTTAGAATTTGAAATTCCCAAGTTAAACCTAGACAAGTAAAAAAATAAAAATTTTTTAAAAAAAATTGGGGTGATTAGTGGTTCCAATAGAGTTTTGTGTATGGCTTGTGATTAGGACTTACAAGATTCAAAGTTTTAGCATCCCCCCCCCCCCCCCACACTTAAATTACACATTGTCCTCAATGTGTCCCAAAAATAATTTTTAGGTTGATTGAATGTGTAAAAAGGTGTGAAAAAGCAAAATTTATGTTACTGGGCGTCTGGACACGGCCCCGTGGTGTCCAGGCACGGCCCCGTGTTCAGATCGCCAGTAACATAAATGAATAAAGAGAAACACAAGCCTGGGCACGGAGGCGTGTTCAGTGAGCACGCCCCGTGTCCAGTTTACCTGAACTGGGCATTCTCTGCAGATTGTGCAGCCCGGGGCTGTGTTGGGCGGGCACGGCCCGTGCTGAACTTGCTGTAATGAAGAAAATTTTGTCGGATTGCCCTGTTTTCGTGCATGGGGTGCTGGTTCAAGTTTCCCTTGTTATCCTTCACCATCCCGAGTGTGTTTTATCCATTATAACATCATCCAAACACCAAATTAGCTCAAACCATCATTCATTAAAACATAGAGAGAATTACATAATAGTCCTAGAAAATTAAAACAAAGAAGGAAAATAAAAATTAAAGGTCCTAAACTAGATAGGTCAAGTGATACATAAAATCATCTTAAGGAGCTCTACTATTACACTCAGAACCAAAATTCTGGAAATAATTTTCCGGTATCTAAAAGTTTAGTCGAACTCCGAGCCGAGGGGTGTTAAAGCCATTCTTCTATCTCTCTTGGGAGGAAGAAGGCGGCGTCATTCTCCTCAACATCTTGTGGAGGAGGAGCGACACCAACCGGAACCCCTTGTAGTACGTCCCAAGGGGGCTCCGGATGCATGGCGTACCATTCGGCCGATATGATGACTTCGGGAACCACATTCCATGCCCTTTGGGTAATGATTGGAACCAAAGGAGGACAAGCGAGAATGTTCAACCTTTGGTGCAAAAGGTTGACCTCTCGAAGACATCCCTCTAGTCCCACCGTCAAATGATTGATACGGTCGACCAATGCTTCTTCCACTCCTGTTATTTCATCAATGGCCTCTCTTAAAGCGTAAACATAGTTTACAAGAGAATCTTCAACCGTTGATGACCTTCTTCCTTGTCGGTTGTTCCTAGAGTGCGATGAAGATGTTCTGCTAGTTCTGCTCGCCATTCTGAGAAGACATACCAAAAAGAGCTCAATTTTATGTAAACAGTACCTCGGACACGGCCCCGTGCTCAATGAGCACGGCCCCGTGTTTAGATGTCTGCAGATTTTTGGAACAAGGAATCTTGGTGTTTTAATTTATTTTCATGATTTTTAAAACGTTTCTAAGCAGAAAAAACTTAAAACATTGTTGTAGAACTTATTTCTAACAAGATTCCTTGAATAAAAATCTAACAAACATCTCAATAAGGCTTGGAATTATGGAGATTTCAAGCTCTAATGGAGGTGTTAAGAGAAATTGAAGAAGATGGTAATGGATAAAAGTGGAAAAGACAAGATGGTTGTTGGGAACCTTCTTTAGAATATACCTAGGATGGTATGTGGGAAGATCCACCAGATCTTTGTCTTTGGAGTGGTCCATATGTGCAGGAATCTTGCTGCATTTATAGAAAATGACAGCATGCTGCACACGGCCCCGTGTCGGCTGGACACGGCCCCGTGTATAGATGAAATCCTGACACATTTTGCCTGTATTCTGATACAAAATCAGACGAGAATCTTTGGGTGAACACGGGGGCGTGCTGACCTGGACACGGCCCCGTGTCTAGAGGCTGTATTATGGAGTTTGTCTATTTCTAAGGAACTTATCCGGATCGGGCGGTTCCTTACTGGATGGAACAACCCCAAAGTGCCTAAGATACCTTAATTGCTCTAGATTAAGACGAGAACGCAAGAGGTTGTCGGTCAGGGTGAATCCTATGCTAAATGTAGGTGGACAAGTCCAACCCTTTCCCGGGCTCTTGTTAAAGAAGGTGTATGCCGAATCGCTCAGGTCTATGTATGCACCAAACGAAGTCGATGGGGAGTCCTTCATGGCACAATCGGCACAGGGACGACTATCGCTCAAATCCTCACTAGAGTTAGAGGTAACGTCGGGAACAACGAAGTTGTTTTTATTTGAATGCAATCCCAACAATTCTTCTTGGTTATCGTCTTGAGATAAATTATTGAAATATATCCTAAGTTCTTTTAACCAATTAAGAATTAGATCTTCCATTTGAAATAGTTCATCAAGAAGCAGTTCTCCTAGAAGATCCGGTTCATAGCATTCGATGGAGAGATAGGGATTATTTTTACTTTCGCCCCTCTTAAGGCTACAGGAAAACAATGGGTCTATATAGTGGGGCTTATAATTTAGAAAATATCATTCTAATTCTTTATGAGAGCCACCACATATTTGACACCACGTACCATAAGAGTGCCGAAAGTAAAAAATATCAATATCTCTCATGTTTGTGTCAGAAATTACCAATCGTCGGGATCTTACGGTTCTGTTTTCAGTAACTGAATCTTGGGCACGGGGCGTGTTGAGCGGGCATGGTTCCTTGTTCAGCTTACTGTCTGACTTAAAACAGGATTGCCGGTTCCAAGGATTGGGCACGGGGCGTGTTCAGCGGGCACGGCCCGTGCTGAGTTCTACAGAAGCTGAAAAACAAAGAAAATCCTAAAAAAACATAAAAATTAGAAAAAAAGATTAGGCCGTTGATTCCTAACTTTCTTAAAATACTTGTGTCCCGGGCAGCGGCGCCAAAAACTTGATGTTCGTGAGTGTGTTATGTAATGTTAAATATATTTTAAGCCCTTTTTACACGTTAGTCAAGTTTTAAATTTATAAAACACGATATTTACTAACACCAAACACACATATGGGCAAGTGCACCCATCGTGAGCGTAGTATAGTGTTGGTAAGATACCGAGGTCGTCCAAGGACACAAGAGCTTTTAGTACCGGTTTATCCTCAACGTTTAATCAAATCAAAAGTTAGAAAAAAAAAGTTTTTACACTAGAAAAATAAAACTAACAAAAATGCTGAAAAATAAAATAAAAACAGATAGACAAGATGAATCACTTGGCTCCGACTCGTGTTTAGTGTAACCTTTGATTATTTCCGCACTTTTGCACTTTTTAAGAGATTATCTTAGTTATTGTAGTAGGCCCCTCTTTTGAAGGTGACGTTACCCTCAACCCAGTAGTTTGAGTCAGCAATGATACAATCCTAGAGGGTCGGATTATTGAAAGATAATTAATTAAGTTATTAATGCATATTATGGTAGGCCCTGCATTTGAAGGTGACGTTACCCTCGGCTAAGTAGTCTGAGTCAGCAGGGATACAGTCCTAAGTAGCCGGGTTAAAGTATTAATAGTAGCTTACATATGAGGGGGTCAAAGAGTTTGGACCCCCGCCATCCAATACCGGTGGGTATTGAAGGAGGTCCTACTAAATTTGACCCAGGTCCTTGCAGGATCTATACAATGAACAAGGCAAGACTCTTACCAAACCGTTCCCTTAACCCCCGACTAGGTAGCCAACATACCTCCATATAGACCGTGGAGATATGAATGGTGAAAATCTTTTATTTTATATAGACAGTAAAATAATGCCAAGACACCACGGACAAATGATAAGGAAGAATCACCTTCAACATAAGAAACTAGTTATTAAAGTCATTAATACATAACCAAGTAAAAAGTGCGAAAAGATTAAAAATAAAAAGAATTACACTAGACACTTGTCTTCGCCAAGTGATGTAAGAGACTTAGGCAAACATGGCCTTTGATTGTCAAGAACTCTTACGATCAATCTTGGATCCCGAGACAACTCACACACTCTATGATGGACAATGGATGATGGTGGTGGATGATGGTGTTGTGATGGTGGTGGGTGGTGGGTGAAGTGTGAGAGAGGTGGTGTGCCAAGGGATCGTTTGCAAATGAGCCAAGCACCCCTATTTATAGCCTGAACAGTAGCCCGGGCACGGACCCATGTCCATTAGGCACGGCCCCGTGTCCATCCTCTTCTCTTCCTTCATTAAATGCAGTTTGTTTGCATTAGTTGACCATGCCCCCGTGTCCGCTGGGCACGCCCCCGTGTGCAGAAGCATATCTGCACTATCAAGATTTGCCTGGATTCTGCGAATCTTATAGTTGACCACGGCCCCGTGTCCGCTGAGCACGGCCCCGTGGTGGGCGATAGAAGCTTCTATAGCTTTGTCTTTTATGCTGGCACTTGGGCACACCCCCGTGTTCAGCACGGGGCGTGTTCAGCCTTCTGTCTTCTTGATTTTGCTTGGGAAGATGCTGTCGGGGGGTCGGGGATGCCACGTTTGTTCCTTTTCTTGTATTTATGTTAGATTTAGCTGTCTTTTTTGCTTCTTTTGTTAATTTGAGCTCATTTAATCCTGAAAATACAAAAGGAAGACAAAAACACACTTTTTCCAACATTAGTACTAAAAAGGGTTAGTTTTATGCCACAATTGATGTAATTTATATGTTGCATTTTGTGCACATCAAAGGCCACCTGGAAACTCATAGTTGGTAATAGAAAGAGAGTTCCAGTTCTTGCAACTGGAACATTTTTGTTTTTCATGTTCCCCTGGCCTTGTAGTTACTTTAAATAACTGTTTATATGCATCTGGTTTGACCAGAAACCTTATTTCAGTTTCTTCACTGTTTGAACAAGGATTCAATTCAAGTACGTTTTAGATGGTTCTTCTATTATAGCCTACTTGAATGATGTCTTTTATTTTGAGGCTAAACCTCGAAATGGTATTTATGAGATTGATGTTCAAACAAGTAGTAACATATATCATCTTTCTAAGCGTAACAAAGCTGGCATAAACGAAACATATTTATGGCATTGCAGACTTGGCCACATAACTAAGGCACGCATAAAATGGCTCCAGTCCAAGGGGATTCTTGAATCCACTAGACAGGACTCCTTTGATGATTGCGAATCTTGCTTAGCTGGCAAACTCACAAAGCACCCCTTCACCGATGTTGGTGAACGGATCAATGGTTTTCTAGAACTCATTCACATGATGTATATGGCCCTTTCAGAACCATGAATAGAAACCATGACTAAAAACCAGCTTGATAGAAAGATAAAAGTACTTCGATCAGATCGAGGTAATGAATATCTCAGCTTTGAATTTCTCAATCATCTAAAAGAGTGTGGAATAGTTTCATAACCCTCTCCACCTAGCACATCCCAACTTAATGGCGTGAGTGAAAGGTGAAATCGAACTCTACCTGATATGGTTCGATCGATGATGTATAGAACTAACTTGCCTCACTCCTTTTTGATCATGCTCTTATGACCGCTACCCGCATTGTCAATTTGACTCTGACTAAAAGGTAAACAAAACCGCCTTATGAGATATGGCATGGGCGTAAACCCGATTTGGAATACCTTAGAGTATGGGGATGTGATGCATACATCACAAGTGATTCTAATGATAAGCTCGATCCTCAATGCGAAAAGGTTGTTTTCGTCAAATACTATAGAGAAGCGGATATTATTTCTACCATCCTGACGCAAATGTGATTTCTATCAAACGGAAGGGACACTTTCTCAAGGAAGAACTTCTTAATCGAGAAACTGGAAATAATGTGGTTGATCTTGAAGAAATTCGAGAACTACAAACAACCGCTAATGTAGTCAGACTGTCTGATCAACAAGTGGTTGTTGCCAATGAATCAGACATGAAACACAGGCGTCTGGAGAAGTAGTAGAATTCACAAGAATCTGATAGATGTCTATGGCATCTAAAAGGTCCCGAAGTCTTATTAGTAGCTGAGTCTAATGACGAACCTGCTAACTACAAATCTACAATCTTAGATTCAGAATATGAGAAATGGCAAGAAGCCATGAACGTCGAGATGCAGTCTATGCATGACAATCAAGTATGGGACTTGGTTGAGCTACCCCCCGAATCTCGGGCAGTAGGGAGCAAATGGATTTTCAAGAGAAAAACCAATGTGCATGGAAACATACACACCTATAAAGCACGGCTAGTTGCGAAGGGTTTCACTCAAATTCAAAGTATTAACTATGATGAGACCTTCTCGCCCGTTGCTATGATTAAATCAATTAATCAGGATATTGCTTGCTATAGTTGCGTACTATGATTACAAAATATGGCAAATGGATGTCAAAACCTCCCTTCTTAATAGACATCTCTCTAAAGATGTTTATATGGTTTAGCCTGAATGTTTAATCGATCCTAAATATCTAACTAAGGTGTGCAAACTAAATAAGTCCATTTATGGACTCAAGCAAGCATCTCGCAGCTGCAATCTTCATTTTGACCAGAAGATCAAAGAGTTTGGTTTTGTCAAGAATGAAGATGGGCTTGTGTTTACAGAAAGGTTAGTGGGAGCACCATATCATTCCTCATCCTGTATATGGATGACATACAAATCGTTGGAAATAAACATCCCCATGCTTAACAAAGTTAAACACTATTTGGGATCTTGCTTCGCAATGAAAGTTCTTAGAGAAGCTGCTTACATTCTGGGAATGAAGATCTATAGGGATAGATCTAAGCCGGCTTCTAGGGCTACGTTAAAGAACGTACATAGACAAAATGATGACACGCTTCAAGATGGAAAACTCCAAGAAAGGAGGTGTTCCTATGACTAAAGGAACCGTGTTAAACAAATCGCAATCTCCTTCAATGGACATTGAAACCAAGCAAATGGAAGTAGTTCCATATGCTTCAGCGATTGGTTCAATCATGTATGCTATGTACTAGACTTAACGTCTCGTATGCTTTAAGCATGACCAGTCGTTTTCAGCACAGTCCTGGCATTGCCCATTGGACTGTAGTAAAGAATATTTTGAGGTACTTGAGAAGAACCAAAGATATATTCTTGGTGTTTGGAGGAGTGGAAGAGGAGCTCACTGTAAGGTGTTACACTGGTGCTGGCTTCCAAAGTGACCGAGATAATTCTCGTTCACAATTAGGATTCGTATTCAATCTCAATGGAGGAGCTGTCTATTGGAAAAAGCTCCAAACAGTGTATAGTGGTGGATTCAGCCACCGAATCCGAATGTATAGTTGCATCAGATGCTGCGGAAGAATTTTCTTAGATGAAGTAGTTCATCAACAACCTCGATGTGGTTTCAAATATTCAGAAACCGATCTAGGTATTCTGTGATAACACAGGAATTATTGCTCAAACCAAGGAGCCCGGATCACAGGTTTAAACACATTCTAAGAAAGTTCCACTATATATGGGAAATACTGGAATGAGGAGACATCTTAACAAGCAAAATAGACACAGATCAAAACCTAGCAGGCCCGTTCACTAAACCGATGATGTGTGTGTGGTGGTATATGGATTTAAGTATATTTTAAGCCCTTTTTACACGTTAGTCAAGTTTTAAATTTATAAAACACGATATTTTACTAACACCAAACACACATATGGGCAAGTGCACCCATCGTGAGCGTAGTATAGTGTTGGCAAGATACCCAGGTCATCCAAGGACACAAGATCTTTTAGTACCGGTTTATCCTCAACGTCTAATCAAATCAAAAGTTTAGAAAAAGGTTTTAAACTTGAAAAATAAAAACTAACTAAAACGCTGAAAAATAAAAATAAAACAGATTGACAAGATGAATCACTTGGCTCCGACTCGTTTTTAGTGTAACCTTTGATTATTTCCACACTTTTGCACTTTTTAAGAGATTATCTTAGTTATTGTAGTAGGCCCCTCTTTTGAAGGTGACGTTACCCTCAACCCAGTAGTTTGAGTCAGCAAGGATACAATCCTAAAGGGTCGGACTATTGAAAGACAATTAATTAATTTATTAATGCATATTATGGTAGGCCCCTCTTTTGAAGGTGACGTTACCCTCGGCTAAGTAGTCTGAGTCAGCAGGGATACAGTCCTAAGTAGCCGGGTTAAAGTATTAATAGTAGCTTACATATGAGGGGATCAAAGAGTTTGGACCCCCGCCATCCAATACCGGTGGGTATTGAAGGAGGTCCTACTAAATTTGACCCAGGTCCTTGCAGGATCTATACACTGAACAAGGCAAGACTCTTACCAAACCGTTCCCTTAACCCCTGACCAGGTAGCCAACATACCTCCATATAGACCGTGGAGATAGGAATGGTGAAAATCTTTTATTTTATATAGACAGTAAAATAATGCCAAGACACCACGGACAAACGATAAGGAAGAATCACCTTCAACATAAGAAACTAGTTATTAAAGTCATTAATACATAACCAAGTAAAAGTGCGAAAAGATTAAAAATAAAAAGTACTGGCACTTGGGCACGCCCCCGTGTTCACTGAGCACGGGGCATGTTCAGCCTTCTGTTCTCTTGTTTTGCTTGGGTAGATGCTGTCAGGGAGGTCGAGCATGCCATGTTTGTTCCTTTTCTTGTATTTATGTTAGATTTAGCTGCATTTTTGCTTCTTTTGTTAATTTGAGCTCATTTAATCCTGAAAATACAAAAGGAAGATGAAAACACACTTTTTCCAACATTAGTACTAAAAAGGGTTAGTTTTATGCCACAATTGATGTAATTTATATGTTGCATTTTGCGCACATCAAATACCCCCACACTTGAATCTTTGCTTGTCCTCAAGCAAAACACTTTATAATATGGCTTTACACTCCCAAATGGAATGGGTAGAAGAGAAGGTTTTTGGGCTTGTCATAGAGTGTCGGGATTTCCAAGATTGTTTATTAAGTTTTTATTTTTATTTATTTACAATCATATTCGTCATGATTTATTTAAAACTTTTCATAAGATAAATTACTTATTAGGGCATAACGTGCCTCTTTAAAATTCTATTTATATACAAGTTCACATACCTCACGGGGGATCACTCAACACTCGGTCGAAGATGTATTTTAGTGAATCACTCGAGAGCGGCATGGAACTTACTCCTACCATAGGCTTGCCAAGCAATCAATCCTACTCCTTTTTAACTATATACCTTTGTAAATATCAAGAGGACTTTTGGGTGAAGGGTTAGGCTTGGGTTAAAGGTAGGTGGTTGGGTTAGTGGTTAGTAAAAGGGTAAAAAGCGTAAAAGCGTCGATTTTCGTATGACTTTTTATTTTTGCAATTTTTATTTTGATGAAGCTTTTTTTTTCAAACAAAGTTATTTTTGATGAACATGTTTGTTTATTTTCTTCTTTTGCTTCATCATCAACATTTTTTTTTTTGAAAAGTCATACGAAAATCCGGGCTTGTTACTAAAACAAAGGGTTAAAAATAAAAAAGGTTTTGGTGGGTGAAAGGGTGTTTGGTTTGGGTTAAGAAATGAAAAGGTTTAGGCTTAAAGGGGTTAACTAGGGGGATTTTGGGTAGGTGGTAAAAAAAAGAAAAAATAATGGTGTAGAAATAAAAAGGGTTAGTCCTAATGCCTCCATCATTTACTTACTCGGGTTTAAGTTGGTAAGGACCGGGAACGTATCATCGTGGCAAGTTCTAGAGTTGTAAGAAGCAAGCGGCTATTCACACAAGAAACGAAAAATGAGCATTTAGTTTAAAGATATGTATTTGTATGCTCAATAAAGGCTCAAAACTCACTTTTGTGGGAATGGGTTTTATGTGATCAAGTATATATAATCAAATTTTAACTAAGCTTGTCATGCCGTTTCATAATTTTCTTATGTTGGTTCTTTTTATCACGACGCTATCGGTTGTAAATTTGTAAAAAATATAACATTTTTAGAACTTGAAATTCCCAAGTTAAACCTAGACAAGTAAAAAAAGAAAAATTTTTGAAAAAATTTAGGGTGATTAGCGGTTCCAATAGAGTTTTGTGTAAGGCTTGTAATTAGGACTTGCAAGATTCAAAGTTTTAACATCCCCCCCCCCCCCCCCACACTTAAATTACACATTGTCCTCAATGTGTCCCAAATATAAGTTTCTAGGTTAATTGAATGTGTAAAAAGATCTGAAAAAGCAAAATTTTATGTTACTTGGCGTCTGGACACGGCCCCGTGGTGTCCGGGCACGGCCCCGTGTTCAGTCGCCAGTAACAAAAAGTTGTAAAAAGAAACAGAAGCCTGGACACGGGGGCATGTTTGGTGAACACGACCCGTGTCCAGTTTACCTGAACTGGGCATTTTCTGCAGACTGTGCAGCACGGGGCCGTGTTGGGCGGACACGGCCCGTGCTGAACTTGCTGTAATGAAGAAAATTTTGTCGGATGGCCCTGTTTTCGTGCATGGGGTGCTGGTCCAAGTTTCCCTTGTTATCCTTTGCCATCCCAAGTGTTTTATTCATTTCAACATCATCCAAACACCAAATTAACCATCATTCATTAAGTCATAGAGAGAATTACATAAAAATCCTAGAAAATGGAAAACAAAGTAGGAAATAAAAGCTAAGGGTCCTAAATTAGATAGGTCAAGTGATACGTAAAATCATCCTAAGGAGCTCTACTTCTACAATAAGAACCAAAATTCCGGAAATAGTTTTCCGGTATCTAAAAGCTTTGTAGAACTCCAAGCCGAGCGGCGTTCCTTAGATGTTGCTAGAGCCATTCTTCTATCTCTCTCGGGAGGAAGGAGGCGGCTTCATTCTCCTCAACATCTTGTGGAGGGGGAGTTACACCAATCGGAACCCCTTGTAGTATGTCTCGAGGGGGTTCCGGATGTATGGCGTACCATTCGGCCGGAATGATGACTTCCGGTACCACATTCCATGCCCTTTGGGTGATAATTGGAACCAAAGGAGGAGAGGCGAGAATGTTCAACCTTTGGTGCAAAAGGTTGACTTCTCGGAGACATCCTTCTAGTCCCACCGTCAGATGATTAATACGGTCGACCAATGCTTCTTCTACCCCTGTTATCTCATCAATGGCCTCTCTTAAGGAGTAAACGTAGTTTACAAGAGAATCTTCAACCGTTGATGACCTTCTCCCTTGCCGGTTGTTTCTGGAGTGTGACGAAGATGTTCCGCTAGTTCTGCTCGCCATTCTGAGAAAACATACCGAAAAGAGTTCAACTTTATGGGACTAGTACCTCGGACACGGCCCCGTGTTCAGGTGTCTGCAGAATTTTGGAACAAGGAATCTTTGAGTTTTAATTTGTTTTTCTGATTTAAAACGTTTTTAAACAGAAACAACTTTAAACATTGTTGTAGAACTTATTCTTAACAAGATTCCATGAATAAAAATCTAACAAACACCACAATAAAGCTTGAAATTATGGAGGTCTCAAGCTTTAATGGAAGTATAAGGAAAAATGGAAGAAGATGATAGTGGATAAAAGAGGAAAGGACAAGAAGGTAGTTGAGAAACTTCTTTTAGAAAATACCTAGGATGGTATGTGAGAAGATTCCCCAAATCTCTGTCCCTGGAATGGTTCAAATGTGCAGGATTCTTGGCTGCATTTATAGAAAATGACAGTACGCCGCACACGGCCACGTGTCGGCTGGACACGGCCCCGTGTGCAGACAGAATCCTGACACATTTTGTCTGTATTCTGATAAAAATCAGAAGGGAATCTTTGGGTGGACACGGGGATGTGTTGACCTGGACACGGCCCCGTGTCTAGAAGCTGTCTTATGATGTTTGTCTATTTCTAAGGAACTTATCCGGATTGGGCGGTTCCTTACTGGATGGAACAACCCCAAAGTGCCTAAGATGCCTTAATTGCTCTAGATTAAGACAAGAACGCAAGAGGTTGTCGGTGAGGGTGATTCCTATGCTATATGTAGGTGGACAAGTCCAACCCTTTCCCGGGCTCTCGTTAAAGAAGGTGTATGCCGAATCGCTCAGGTCTATGTATGCATCGAACGAAGTCGATGGGGAGTCCTTCACGGCACAATCGACACAGGGATGACTATCGCTCAAGTCCTTGCTAGAGTTAGAGGTATCGTCGGGAACAACAAAGTTGTTCGAATGCGATCCCAACAATTCTTCTTGGTTATCTTCTTGAGATAAATTATTGAAATCTATCCTAAGTTCTTTTAACCAATTAAGAATTAGATCTTCCAATTGAAATAGTTCATCAAGAAGCATTTCTCCTAGAAGATCCGGTTGAGAGCATTCGAGGGAGAGATAGGGATTATTTTTACTTTTGCCCCACTTAAGGCTACGGGAAAATGATGGGTCTATATAGTGGGGCTTATAATTTAGAAAATAACATTCTAATTCTTTATGGGAGCCGCCACATATTTGACACCACGTACCATAAGAGTGCAGAAAGTAAAAAATATCAGTATCACTCATGTTTGTGTCAGAAATTACCAACCGTCGGGATCTTACAGTTCTGTTTTCAGTAACTGAATCTTGGGCACGGGGCGTGTTGGGTGGGCACGGCCCCGTGTTCAGCTTACTGTCTGACTTAAAAGATGATTGCCAGTTCCAATGATTAGGAACGGGGCGTGTTAAGTGGGCACGACCCGTGCTGAGTTCTGCAGAAGCTGAAAAATTAAGAAAAATCCAAAAAAAATCCAAAAAAATAGAAAAATAAGAAAAACGATTAGGCCGTTGATTCCTAACTTTCTTAAAATCCTTGTGTTCCCGGCTAAGGCGCCAAAAACTTGATGCGTGTGTGGTGGTATATGGATTTAAGTATATTTTAAGCCCTTTTTACACGTTAGTCAAGTTTTAAATTTATAAAACACGATATTTTACTAACACCAAACACACATATGGGCAAGTGCACCCATCGTGAGCGTAGTATAGTGTTAGCAAGATACCGAGGTCGTCCAAGGACACAAGAGCTTTTAGTACCGGTTTATCCTCAACGTCTAATCAAATCAAAAGTTTAGAAAAAGGTTTTAAACTAGACAAATAAAAACTAACTAAAATGCTGAAAAATAAAAATAAAAATAAAACAGATAGACAAGATGAATCACTTGGCTCCGACTCGTGTTTAGTGTAACCTTTGATTATTTCCGCACGTTTGCACTTTTTAAGAGATTATATTAGTTATTGTTGTAGGCCCCTCTTTTGAAGGTGACGTTACCCTCAACCCCGTAGTTTGAGTAAGCAAGGATACAATCCTAAAGGGTCGGATTATTGAAAGATAATTAATTAAGTTATTAATGCATATTATGGTAGGCCCCTCTTTTGATGGTGACGTTACCCTCGGCTAAGTAGTCTGAGTCAGCAGGGATACAGTCCTAAGTAGCCGGGTTAAAGTATTAATAGTAGCTTACATATGAGGGGATCAAAGAGTTTGGACCCCCGCCATCCAATACCACTGGGTATTGAAGGAGGTCCTACTAAATTTGACACAGGTCCTTGCAGGATCTATACACTGACCAAGGCAAGACTCTTACCAAACCGTTCCCTTAACCCCCGACCAGGTAGCCAACATACCTCCATATAGACCGTGGAGATATGAATGGTGAAAATCTTTTATTTTATATAGACAGTAAAATAATGCCAAGACACCACGGACAAACGATAAGGAAGAATCACCTTCAACATAAGAAACTAGTTATTAAAGTCATTAATACATAACCAAGTAAAAAGTACGAAAAGATTAAAAATAAAAAGTATTACACTAGACACTTGTCTTCACCAAGTGATGTAAGAGACTTAGGCAAACATGGACTTTGATTGTCAAGAACTCTTACGATCAATCTTGGATCCCGAGATGACTCACACACTCTATGATGGTGGTGGATGATGGTGTTATGGTGGTGGTGGGTGGTGGGTGAAGTGTGAGAGAGGTGGTATGCCAAGGGATGGTTTGCAAATGAGCCAAGCACCCCTATTTATAGCCTGAACAGCAACTCGGGCACGGCCCCGTGTCCATTGGGCACGGCCCCGTGTCCATCATCCTTTATCTTTCTTCATTAATTGCAGTTTGTCTGCATCAGTTGACCACGCCCCCGTGTCCGCTGGGCACGCCCCCGTGTTTAGAAGCATATCTGTACTATCAAGTTTTGCCTGGATTCTGCGAATCTTATAGTTGACCACGGCCCCATGTCCGCTGAGCACGGCCCCGTGGTGGGCGATAGAAGCTTCTATAGCTTTGTCTTTAATGCTGGCACTTGGGCACGCCCCCGTGTTCACTGAGCACGGGGCGTGTTCAGCCTTCTGTTCTCTTGTTTTGCTTGGGAAGATTATGTCGGGGAGGTCGGGCATGCCACGTTTGTTCCTTTTCTTGTATTTATGTTAGATTTAGCTGCCTTTTGCTTCTTTTGTTAATTTGAGCTCATTTAATCCTGAAAATACAAAAGGAAGACAAAAACACACTTTTTCCAACATTAGTACTAAAAAGGGTTAGTTTTATGCCACAATTGATGTAATTTATATGTTGCATTTTGCGCACATCACCGATGACTCAGGACAAGCTATCAGTCTTAGATTGGATAACCATTTATTTTGATTTAGTATTTGGATGTACGAACATTCAACCAGTTGTACCTTTTGAATTCACCTTTGATTTACTGGCTAAATGCAAGGTTTGAATCTTACAACTGTGTTCCATTTTGATACGTTTAATCCATGAATCTTGTATTCTAAATTATCTGTAGTCGGTCAGACTCGTGGGAACAACTCTGAATTAAGACTATTCTGACTTTGGACTGAAGGAGTTGATTTCCAGACTCACAACCCTCATTATGAATGACGTTGGATGTAACTCGCATCAAATCATCTTCATGGATCATGGTCATAAGATGTATTTGATTTAGGTATACTCATTTAGTATCCTCTGACCTAAGATACACACTAGAACTTTCGTTTACTAAAGACTATTCTTTGATCAGTGTCCAACGTTGTCGCGTAACTGCCAGTCATAAAGGCATTGGTTGGGAGTGGTTCTGAAGTTCAGTGGGAGTTGTATGTAGTCAAGATGGGATTCTGTACTCTTACATTATATGTGACAGTTAGACATCTGGGCGCCCTCGTTGATTCAAACTGGTGAAGTGTAAGGCCTTACCCTAACTTACTGTGTGTTTGATTGGACCACTTTGATTCTATGAACGAGAACGATAATGATTGAATACCATGTGAGATTGAATCTGATCCATGTCTTATTATTCAATTGATGTCTTTTACAGAAAGGATAGATTGCCATAAGTCTACTGTCTTCATGTAGCAAGTCGTTGCTTAAAAGAAGATACCTTGGTTAATGACTTTAAAGTGTCATGACCTGTTGGGGACAGCTATGTGTAGCTAGAACACCGCTGGCTTTCTGCGTTGAGATCTTATCAGAGACCGTCCAAGTGGGAGCTGTTGGATATTATGTCCGGTTCGATAAGTCAACGCTGCCGACCGGGTCTTGACCCGTAAGAGTTACACCTTGGGCAACGAACTAAAATCCACTTAACCTGTTTAACTGGTAATTACGAACAACATACGAGACAGATAATAATTATATGTATGATCATGAGCGGGTATTAACTGAGAGACGGGTACATGGACCGGGTGAGACGGGAATACTCACCCTACGCCACTTGTCGCGCATGCACCTTTGCTACGCCACATGTCGCACATGCATCCACCTACCGCAACTTGTCGCGCACCAACATCTTGGCCAATTGCAACACATGCACTATGCATGTGTGCCACTTGGCAAGCATGCAAAGCCTCCTTCCTTTTTAAATCTTGGGTCTTGCTTTTTGAGATCAAGGGATTTTAAAAAAGAGGAGTTGGATGAACACAAAATGCTCTCAACAACACCACATACACAACCGGCCACCGCCGCGGGCCGCGACACCACCCCCACCCCCGCCTCCGCCGTCCCGCCTCTGCCCTGCCGCCGCTGATTGCCGCGGCTGCCGCCGCTGTTTTCCGCGGTTGGCCGCCACTTGGCGCCACCTCTCTCGTCGTGTTTCGTTGGTTTGTTTACAAGCACTTGTTCGTTGAACCTCGGTGTCTCGACCGGTAGTCATTAACCGAGGTATAATTTTTCTCATCGGTAGTTAAATATATTTTACTGTGCTCATATTTACATGTAACTGGATCCTGTCGGGTTTCGTTTTGTTGATCATTTGTTTACATATCCGCTGCGTTTTATTAATTAACTCTCTTAATTAATTAACTATTATTTATTGAACCGGGTTTTTGATAAATAAAATTTTGACCGATCACCACAGAAACCCAACAATGGAGGCCCGGAGGTGCCCCGGCCCACGGCGATTTTTTGCCCGTAATGTTAATTTTACCGAAATTTTGTTTTTTTAGTGTAAAATATTTTAATTTTACGAGTTGGCCCCTACCGATTTTGATTTTTAGAGTCCGGCTCCTACCGAGTTTCCGTTCTTCACCATTGAACGTGTCTCTCTTATATTTTAAAGGTGGAGGGTTTAAATCCTAACATGGTGTCGGTATAAGCATGGTTGTAAAAAAAGGTCTCCAAGGCCGAGTACTCCCCGAGTAGTCACTATAAGGTAGGCCGCCGAGCCGACTTTCTTCAACTCGCCTAGTTACTCGGAATCGATCAAACGCGGTAAACCTCGGCCAGAATCGGATCGAGTAGGTCACCTCGAGTCGATTTTGACTTAAAAAACATTCTATATCTATCATATTAAAGAATGAATTTCATGTATTTTGTTATAAATGTTATTAACTTTATGTTATTTAACATATATTGAATTTATCTTGAACCATGTCTTCTTGTGCAATAATTTGCTACAAAACGAACAAACAAGTGTTGACAATTATGGCTGAGGATTCGTGTTCAATACGGGTCCCTTAAAATAGATTTTGTGCCACTACCTAAGACAACGCATCTGTCTCCCCAAGACACAATAGCCAAAGCAGTGTATACCGCCGAAGAAGGCCACGCTCCTGAAGTTACATCGGGTAAAATTCTAGTGTTGAAACTTATAGAAGAAACAACGATGCGAAGGTGGTGTAGTGTGTAGAGAGTGCCCCACTCTATTTAGTTACCCAACATATGGTCTTCAAATGTTTATAGGTCTTGAAATAATCACCTCTTCTCTAAGAGCTCTTCAAGAATATATAATGTATGTTTTTAATATTTTTCCATCTCATTCAAACTAGTCACAATGCCAACTAGAAAAGGAAGAAGAAGATGAAAAACAAAAGGGAAGCTTTACAAAATAAAAACCAAGTTATATGTTTAGTTAGAGAAATAAACTCTAATAAAAACTAATTAGCGACATGATAAAAACTCTACTCAAGAGTTTATCACCATATATTGAAGAGTCTCGTTACTAATTTTATTAATTAATTTTCATTCACACTGTCCAAATTTTCCAACATGGGAGTGGGGAAAGGTGTTTGGATTTTAATTATTTTTTGTTCTTGTTTCTAAATAGTTGTTATATTGTTACTATCCATTATCCAATTCAGCATATTTGAAAGAAAGAAAAGAAATTGAAACGCCAAGTTAGCATGGTAACTTGTTAAATAGGTAAAAAAAACCTGGGATTAGCACATCTCTTTAAACTTGAGTGATATGATTGGAACAAAAATATGTTTAAGTGACTTAATTGGAACAGTATGAAAACTTGGTTTCTATTCTATGAAGTTTCCCTTTTATTTATCATCTTCTTCCTTTTCTAGTTGGTTGCAGAGAGCATGTCATTGTTGGCCAGAAAATTCCCTGCATTTCATCTTCTTCTTTCTTTTCTCTTTAGTTGCACAGCATTTCATGGGGTGTGGTCTCAAAACTTATTTGGGATCACCCAAAATTATATCACATGATAAAGAAAATTTTAAAATTCATGGGGAACAGACGACCCCCTCAGGATGAAGTAGGGTTCACTCATGATGGTGAAAGCACTGTCATGTATTGTAAGTGTTAATCGATAAACATGTATAGAACATAGAGGATCAAAAGTGGCTAGGGTTTATTCAATAGAAAACATTGTATACAAATGAAAAGAAATAAACATTATATAGTCGGGCTACGGGCTTACTAGCTAAAGAGCCAAAGCCCAAAATAAACTAATAAACTAAACTTTCTTTATTACGCTAACATCCCCCCTCAAACTCACAATGCAACAGTAATGAGCATTGAGAGTTTGTCACATAAGAACCGGAACCGAGATGTCGACTGGACCTTGGTAAAAATATCTGCAATCTGCAAGGCTGATGGAACAAAAGGAAGCGAAATTGTCCCACGCTGAAGATGTTGACGAGTAAAATGACAATCATTCTCAGTATGTTTTGTCCGCTCATGTAAAACAGAATTCTTTGCAATCTGCATAGCACTTTTGTTATCTCAATGTAGAGGAGTAGGATGAGAAATGTTAATTCCCATATCTGCCAGAAGCCAACGTAACCAAACAATCTCACATGTAGTCACAGCCATAGCACGATACTCAGCCTCAGTAGAAGATCTAGAAACAACATCTTGTTTCTTACTTTTCCATGAGATTAGCGAATCTCCAAGGAAAACACAGAAACCAGTGGTGGATTCACAATCATTAGGATCACTATCCCAATCAGCATCACTATAGGCACGCAACTCAAGAGAAGATGTCGAAGGAAATAGGAAACTCTGAAACTGAGTCCCACGGATATATCTCATAATACAAAGAACAGCTCCCCAGTGAACAGAAGTAGGAGCAGTAACAAACTGACTAACCACATGAACAGCATGAGCTATATCAGGGCGAGTAACTGTAAGATAAACGAAACTGCCTACAATAGTACGATATAGGCTCAGATCAGATAAAGGAACACCATTAGTAGGAGAATACCGTGTATTGGTTTCAAGAGGAGTGTCTACAGTTTTGTTATCAGTAAGCCTTGCCCGTTGAAACAAAGCCTTGCCCGTTGAAACAAATCAGAAATATACTTTATCTGAGAAAGGAGGTATCCTTTCTGAGACTGTGCCACCTCAATACCCAAAAAATACCGTAACATGACCAAATCCTTCATAGCAAAACGGTGAGCTAAATCACGCTTCAGGGACTCAATACCTTCATAATCATCTCCTATGATAATCATATCATCCACATATAGAGACAGAAGAATGCGTCCTGCACTCACACATCGAGTAAATAATGTTGAATCGTGATTACTAGGAACAAAACCAAGGGAAGTAATGACTGTAGAGAATTTCTCAAACAACGCACGAGGGGCCTGTTTGAGGCCATATAGAGCTTTCCTAAGCCGAAAAACTTCATCGGGCTGATGAGCAATTCCCGGGGGAGGAGTCATGTAGACCTCCTCATGGAGATCACCATTCAGAAAGGCATTCTTAACATCCATTTGACAAATCTTCCACTGACGAACAGATGCAACAGCAATGAGAGTACGAACTGTAGTCATTTTTGCCACTAGGGCAAATGTCTCCTCATAATCCATACCATACTTTTGAGAGTATCCTTTTGCTACAAGTCTGGTCTTATATCGCTCAACAGACCCATCAAACTTCGTTTTAATCTTATATACCCAACAACAACCAATTGTATGTTTACCCGGTAGTAGCGGAACCAAATCCCACGTCTGTGTCTGATGAAGAGCACTGAGCTCTTCAACCATAGCATTCTGCCAAAGATGATTAGAGACAGCCTCTCTATACGATGCAGGTTCAGATAAATGAGGTATATTTGCGATAAAGGAAGCAAACGAAGCCGAGTAAGTAGAGTAGACAAAATCTGGTAGCTTGGTGGACTTACATTCATGAGTGGACCTCCTTAGAGGTGGAGCTGTCTCAACAGATGAAGGAGTTGTCTCAGGTATAGTTGGACCTGAAGTTGTATCTGACGAAGTGTGGGTGTCTTGAACAGACCCATCAGGTTCTACTAGCCCATCAGGTTCAGAAGATGTAGCTGAAACATCAGATGATGTTGATGCATCAGTGTCACAAACAAAAGGATCAATATTCAGGAGATCTGGCTTCGTTACATTGTGTGATATGGATGGAATAGAGTAGAGTAGAATGGAATATGCTCGAGAAAGATAACATGCCTTGAAACATATAACTTCTTACTTACATGATCAAAACAACGATACCCTTTCTGTCCAGTGCCATACCCTTTCGAACCACTAGCATAACCTAAGAATACACATAAGGCTGCCTTATTTGACAATTTGTCTCGTTCAACACGAGGACGGAGAACAAAGCAAGTACATCCAAAAACCCTTAATACACCGTAATCAGGGAGCTCGCCATAAAGTTTCTCAAAAGGAGACATCCCAGAATTATGAGCAGTAGGGATCTGATTAATCACATGTTGGGCAGTTAGGAGTGCTTCTCCCAAAAAAAAACACTCGGAACATTAGCAGATAGAAGAAACGAGCAAGCAGTTTCCATAAGATGTCGGTGTTTCCTTTCAGCAACACCATTTTGCTGAGGGGTATTGGTACAAGATGACTGGTATATTGTACCATCTTACGCAAGTAACTGTCTAAAAGCATTGGAGGTATATCCACCCCCTTGGTCACACCAGAAGCACTTTATCACAGCCGAATGTTGTGTCTTAATATAGGCTCTAAAGTCTTTGAAAATGTCAAAGAAATCAGATTTACGCTTCATAAGATACACCCAAGTATAACGAGTATAATCATCTATGAAAGAAACATAATAAATCGACCCACCCTTAGTGGAGACTGGTGATGGACCCCACACATCAGAATGCACAATATCAAAAGGAGCAGCAGAACAATATATACTTTTTTTAAAAGGCAAAGAAGAAATATCGCAAGTGCTCAATTGACCCAAAGCACATGTAGAAACCAAAAACTTTAAACGCGATGCTGACATATGTCCCAAACGAGAATGCCACCGATAAAAATCTGGAGATGAACGACTCAAGCGAAAAGAAGACAAGTCAACACTAGATGCAGCTACATCAATTTCTTTGAGACCATCCAAGACATAAAGTTCACCCACCCTACGACCGGTCCCAATCAACCTCATAGAACGTGAATCCAACACACAGCAAACAGAATCCGAAAACAACACCCAATACCCAGGTTTGTACAACTGACTAACCGATACAAGATTTAAAGAAAGATTTGGAATAGAATAGACATTAGTGAGAGATACATGTGGAGTAACAACAGATCCAACACCTTCTATTGGCATCGATGTAGCACTCGCAGACATAACAGACGCACATGAACTAGATGTCAAATATACAAAAGATGACAAGTAGGGTGACATATGATGAGATGCACCAGAATCCAAAATCCAGAAGGATGAAGGAATACCTGAGGTACTAGACGAAGACATGCATTAATTTAGAAACAGTCTGAATTGCTCAGAAACCTGTGGATCTGAAAGAGAACTATCCATGATGAAAAATAATTGAAACCTAATCAGAACAACGAGACAAATGCGAGCAACCAAATACCAAATTCATATAATGAAGATAACCTTTTTGTCCAAACTAACTTTTCATAAAAACCCAAACTCAACAGCGGAAGCAAATACGAACCAATAGCCAAAACAACCAATACGAACCAAATACAAATTCCAATACCAACCAAACTTCGAACCCAAAATTACAAGCACTTGCTTATATTTTATCAACCAAACACACCATACCCAAACAATTGTTCAACCACTGTATCAAAATAACAAACTAATGAATTTCTGCACCATGATTTATCACCATTTGAAACTCCACCAAAAGAATACTTCACAATATCCTATGAACCAAATCAATACCTTACAATACTGTTCAACCAAATTACCCTATATACTTAAAATACAAAGTCGGTGGCCTCGCCACCGACCAAAGCCGTTTTCATGAAAAGGTCATCGGTTTAATCATAAGGGGTGGTCCAATAGGATTTTGGTTGATTGTTTGGTCCAATAAAACTTAAATGCAATTAACAAAGCTGCTCGGCCCATTAATTTCATCGATCCAATTTGCATTTAATGAAAAGCTAAATCCAGTGCATGAACCGACAAAAGGTTTTATGATTCGATAATTTTTCCACGTTGTGCCACACTCCATCAAACTAGGGTTTCTATCTACAGAGTAGAGAAAGAGAGCTGGCTGGATTTCACCGTGAACCAGCGGCGTCAGTGGAATATGACCAAGGCGTTTCCTGCGACGGTCAAGTGGCGGCGCGGACGAACGTCATATCTTCTCTGGCTCTTCGCCTTTGTCTATAGCCAACGACGTCTCCGTCGAACGTCATCTGTAAACGACTGTCGTTTTGCCTCCGAAGACCGTCATCTCCTCACCACCAAATCCGCAAACAACTCATCAACAAAAACATTGAAAAAACCTTAAAATTTAAAACCCTAGCTCCGGCGATTATCGGCAATCTTCCGGATGCTTCTCTGCCTCCGATAGTCGTCCTCTGTTTCAACAGCAGCTTCCGGTAACAGTAAGCCCCCTATCCTTCTATCTGCTGACCCACTTCGATTTTTTATCTGAATTATTATTTAGGTTTCAATTCGATAGATATATAATTTGATATATCATTTATTCTATATGAACAAACGTAAATATCATTATGTGAACGACAATGTCCTAGAAGCAGTAATTTTGAATTTGTATCGGTCTCTGACCCCTTCTAATGTGTTCCGTGATTTTACAAATCCGAGACGAGATAGAAAAAACAATGTGTGACTATATTCATGTTCATCATCGTTGAAGTAACGAAATCAGAACTGAGGTGGGCGATTTGACGCGGTATGTCTTAATTTTACTCAATTAGTTTTACATTGTTTGGTAAATTTATAAGTTTTTGACTACATAATTAGTTTTACTTTTTTTTTGGTAAAATGAACAATCTTGAGTAGTGGTTTCTTTATCAAGTTTGACTAATGTGTTTGGAAATCACAATAATCAGTTTTTGTTGTTGGGAAAGAACAAGTTGTACTTTTCATTCAATTTCATACATTTGCTAAGTTACTAACACATTTGTTTTATATAGCTTTCAAATGGTGCATATTTAAAGGTGCCTGGTGGGGAATCTTCTGTTTTATAGCTGCATTGTTGGCTCTTGCAGTTGTTGGTTCGGTTAGCCTAGGCGGCTAGGTAAATAAAGCGACATATGTATATATTCCATGCAAAACATTCCAACAGATGGACCAGACCTGTTTACTTATATATGGGTCATTCAGGGTTATGACTAACTGGTAAAATATTTATTTTCACTAACATAGTTCCAGGCAGTTCAACTGGGTCAAAAGTTGCTGAAACTTTATTTTTAATGCATGAAATATTTTTATTGAAATAGTGTGATGTAGCAATAATAAATGTAATTCAGGCAAAACTCAACAGACCTATCTTCACCCACAGAAAACAGGTTTTGACTCTAATGCAGACTCACCCAGAATGTTAAATCTTATTTTTGTGTGGTATTTCTGGGATTACAGTATAGTTATGTCAATGGAGTTGAAATGGGAAGTCAGCTTCCATTTTGACCACAATAAAACCAACAGATTTGCTATTTGCCTGAATCAAAAGTGAAGTATTCTCGAAAGGAAATATAAAGGAAGGAAAATGGAAAAAAAAAATAGTGAATTCGAATGATTCGTCCAAAAATAATGTCTAATATATTTCTCTTCATTTATACATATATTATTCTACTTGAGCTCATATTGGTAAAAAAATAATCGTATGCTTTATGAAGTACTCAACTTCAAAATCATCAAAGCATAGGACTGGGAGGAGTTGGTTAATCCTGTATAGTTTTGATAAAAACTTTAGAGGTCGAGTTCATAATATACCAGCCGTTATCGTTTATAATTATGTGATTGGTGTTTGGGATATGGCTTCTTAATCATCCATCATATCTTTAGCTTTGTTCGGTACCCTTTTATCGTGCTTATCGGTTTATCCATTTGAAGTTGTTTACAATAAGTAGGGAAAACATTTACACGTCCATTCTTATAAGTATGGATTTTGAGCTTTAAGAGTTTGAGTTAGATTTAGAGAATAATTAATGTGGTTTTACAAAATCTGTTATATGAATGGTGGCCTACTTTCGTACGTATGTTTGATTTTCATATCTTACTCTTTCATATCTTCAAAATGTTTTTTTGTGTTGCAGAATCAATTGCGTTCAGGTTTTCTATTGTTTTTGCGGGTCGTTACAGGTACTATACATGTTATCCGTTCGATTTTTTCGATGTGCCCGCGCCGCAACGCGCGCGGGTATGTTTACTAGTTTCAATATTAAAACTAAAGTAGCCGCCACAATTGAAATAAGCAAACAAATACCAAGGATGATGTCACCGTACGTAGTCTTTGATTCAATCCAAACAAACAACAAATAATAAATTTAATGGTGCAAAGAATGAAGGCCAATGAGGATGTCGACTAAACCAATTTCACCAAAAGCAAAAACAACATTACCAATGCAAACTTCACCGTAAATCCAAGAATGTCCCATTTGTGAAACTAATACTCGCTATAAGCTCTTTTGATAATTAGATTAATAAGCATGGATCAAAATTGCGCTCTGATACCGTGTTAATCGATAAACATGTATAGAACATAGAGGATCAAAAGTGGCTAGGGTTTATTCAATAAAAAAACATTGTATACAAATGAAAAGAAAATAAACATTATATAGCCGGGCTACGTGTTTACTAGCTAATGGGCCAAAGCCCAAAATAAACTAATAAACTAAACTTTCTTTATTACGCTAACAGTAAGCTTGGTTTTGATTGATGAATTTGATGATAGACCTGCTTCATTTGATCTTATAAGAACCGTGATTAGATATATTAAACAGCCTCCTATTAGATTTGAAATTTAACCCTTGTGTTCTAGAGCGAATGATTGATTCAAACATGTGTCAAGTCTGTGAATTCACGTATTATAATCACTTTTCCAGAAAGATTGGGTCAATCAAAATTTTCATAGTAAAATCAACATTTATATATGTATTAGACTTTTATTAAAAAAAAAAATACTCTCTTTAAGCCAATGGACATGTCTTACTATTCAATTTCTAAATCTGAGTATCATAATGGATTTATTTTAACTTGTAATATATAGGTAACAAACTATGTGACATTATGCTCGTCATTAACCAAGAAAACATAAATCACACAAGCACAACATATAACATCAAGACTCTAATCAAGAACTCGACGACAATGATAAATATGCAACACAAATAGATTTTAGGCACCAAAAACATTGACATCTAGTGCTTCTTCAAAGTAAGGGACATCTTTAACTTCTAGAAATATGTATGCTTCCACTCCATTACCTCCCGGACCATCGATCAAAAGTCCAAATTTTTTTATAGGCGCGGTCCAAGGAACCACCCATTTGGGCTTTCCGAAACCAAAGTCAACTTCGTAAAAGGGGAACTTACACCAACTAGTTATTGGAATCACATTCATTGATTCAAGATTATTAATGTTGGTCGTTTCTAAGAAAGTATTCAAAACCATTGTTTGGCCTTGTTCGCTATCGTGGTGTACCTTTGAGTAGTCATTCACAGCTTTCTTGATAGAATCATGTATAAGATTTGCCAACTCTTCAGTTGTTTCAAGAATCGTAGGTTTCGTGGCACAAAGCCCCCAAAGATTCCCACAAGAATGTTTGGGTATTGGAGAAGCCATTTTTTCCCTAAGATTTATTATTTGGCTGAGTATAGACTCTCTTCGGTAACCATGTGTCACACGATCAACACCAACGAGAACCTTACAAATGATCGCGGATACCAATTGTACCTTTGACAATCGTACGCTCGTGATGGCCTTTGCTTTAATTTTGGATATTGCACTCTCATTGAATGAAAGTTTCTTTCTTGTATACTCGTCGTTGGTAATAAATGGTGTCGGAATGGGACGAACACCACGACCAGGAAACAACGAGGATGAGATAAAACCAGGCCCTGTGAAATTTATCTCATTTTCTTCTCGGTTTATGGCAGCCCATTCATTTAGGAAAGTACATAATGTTGACGCGTCAACAACCTTATGTGTAGCACTTACACCAAGTGCTACACCTCCACACTCAAAGATGGTATATTGAATTGTAAGAACAACATCGCGAGGTTTTGTTTTCATTGGAATAAATTCATCAGCCAACGTAACATCCGCCTCTGGACCAAGAATATCTTCAAGTTTAACGTTAACTTCGGCTTGTATAAACTCAGCACCTTTGTCATTACACTCAACTATTTGAGTTTCGTCAACATATCTACCGGCAAGAGGGTATAGTCGCGTTAAAACTTTTTCAAGGGATTTCTCTAGTTGTACAACAAACAACTTGGGGTTATGGTTGCTATTTTTGGCGAAGAAAAGGACGACGGCTACATTCATAAACGGAGCAAGTTCATCGATGAAGCCTGGCTTGTAGTTTCTAAGGTTTTGAGGAGTTGGGACGAACGGTTTTATAAATTTGCTTCCTAGGTACTCAAACTTCATTGCCATTATTGTTTCTAGACGTCTTCACAAGATGAACAAGAATGAACAAAGGTGGTGCTTTCATTCAAACCCTTAAGGGATACTATTTATAACGTAAAAATTGGGTTTATCTAATCTTGCATTGATTTTATTTCAAATGCATTTAGTAATGCATGCTAATATGCTGTACAAAGTAGTGTTTTTTTGACTTTATATACATATAAACATCATTAGTTAGGCCAGACTTCGTTTTCGGAGTGAAGATATATATTATTGTTCAGTACCCGAACCTATTTTGAAGGCTGTAGTGACACGTAAATTTGGGTTATTTGTTGTTATTTACATCTTACTTCCCTGAATAAATAATCATTATTTAGTTAATACCCGCCAACATAGTATAGCCTAGTTAGCCAGGGGGTTTTCCAACAAGTGGTTTCCTATCCAGGGGTCTCAAGTTCGAATCCAACAAGTGTATGAAGAAAATCATTGTTCTAAGATTCGAATATGGGTAAGTTTTAGCATGTATGGCCCTGCTGTGTTGCAAACCATTTGCATTGAAACAATTCAAAAAAATTTAGTTAATATCCAATAACAAATTATTCTTAATTATTAAAACAACTCTTTAATTAATTACACTAGCTACTCTACAGTACATCTCCTATAATATATATATATATATATATATATATATATATTTAACGGCTAGATTTGCAGAATCTTGATAGTACAACAAAGAGTTGACCACGAGGCCGTGCCCAGAAGACACGGGGTCGTGTGGGGCCCTCTATTGACAGATGCATTAAATGAAGGAAGAGAAGAAGGATGGCCACAGGTCGTGCCAATGGACACGGGGCCGTGGCCAGGGCTCTGTTCTGGCTATAAATAGGGGTGCTGGTTCACTTCAAAGGCATCGCTTGGCAAACCACTTCACTCCCACTTTGCCATCATTCCACCACCACTACAACACCAACACCCACCACCATCATCCATCATCCATCTATCATCTTTAGAGTGTGTAGTACTATCGGGATCCAAGATTGATCGTAAGAGTTCTTGTCAATCAAAGACCATGTTTGGCTAACCTCTTACATCACTTGGTGAAGACAAGTCTTTAATGTATTACTTTTGATTTTTAATCTTTCGGCACTTTTTAATTGGGTTTGTATTGATGACTTTAATAACTAGTTTCTTATGTTGAAAGTAAATTTTATTTACCATTTTTTTGTGATGTCATTGATTTACTCATTCATGTCTTTACAATCTATATAAAGTGCGTTAACTACCTGGAAGGGGGTTAGGATGGTGGTTTGGTAAAATTCTTGTCTCGTTCAGTGTATAGATCCTGCGAGGACTTGGTTCAAGCTTACTAGGACCTCCTTCAATGCCCCAAAGGTATTGGATGGTGGGGGTGCGAATAGCTTGAACCCCTCATATGCAAACTACTATTAATACTTTAAACCGTCTTCTTGGGATTGTATCATTGCTGACTCAAACCACTTAGCCGAGGGTAACGTCACCTTCAAAAGAGGGGCCTACCACTTTTCGCATTAATAACTTACTTAATTGTCTTTCAACATTCCGACCCTTTGGGATTGTGT
Organism: Helianthus tuberosus; assembly: GCA_030545235.1. NCBI lineage: Eukaryota > Viridiplantae > Streptophyta > Magnoliopsida > Asterales > Asteraceae > Helianthus > Helianthus tuberosus. The sequence goes on from CM060357.1 coordinate 182,822,856, forward strand.
CCCTGCTGACTCAAACCACTGGGTTGAGGGTAACGTCACCTTCAAAAGAGGGGCCTACTACTATAACTAAGATCATATCTTAAAAAGTCCGAAAGTGCGAAAAACATCATAGGGTACATTAAAGATAAGTTGGATCCAAATGATTCTATCTTGTCTATTTGTTTTTCACTTTATTTATCTTTTCGTTTTTAATATTACTTTCATCTTTAAAAACTCTTTTCAAAAATTTAGATCGATTAGACGTTGACGTAAACCGGTACTAAAAGCTCTTGTGTCCTTAGACGACCTCACGACCTCGGTATCTTACCAACATTGTACTACACTCGCGATGGGTGCACTTTCCCAAGTGTGTGTTTAGTGTTAGTATAATATCGTGTTTTATAAATTTAAAACCTGACTAATGAGTCAAATGGGCTTAAAATATTAATAAAATCATATCATGCTTAACGTACACCAGTATCGTACCAGTGATCCGGGTTAGCACGGTGATTACGGAGCAGAGTTTTAGGGGTTTAGGGCTTCGGGTATTATAACAGTACTTTGAGAGAGAAAGAAAAGAATTAAACAGATTGAACTGTCAAATTCTCGATCAATTTTTAGTTGGAATTCATCCTCGTTGCGTCACGCGACCACTCTTCACCGTCACCGTCGCGTAGCACGACGGAATAGACTAGGGCATAGGTGGCATGAATCACCACGTAGGCCTGCCACGTGGCTTCTTTTGAAAAATGAGGCGCCGCATCACGCGACCGCCTTCTACCATTGTCATCGCGTAGCGCGATGAGACCCAAAACTGGGTTTTCTCGTTTTCCGTGCTGGTTTTCATCAGGTGCGTTCGGGGTCTCGATTATGATTTGTTATGGGGCCTTTTCGGGGGTTGTAATATTCTCCCCACCTTTTTTATATGTCGTCCTTGAGATTTACTGGAATAAGTAGGGGTACTTTCGCTTCATTTTCGATTCTAGTTCTCATGTATATTCTGGTCCTCTTTTAGAATCCCATTTCACTTTGACCAGAATCAATCTTTTATGTTTGAGATTCTTAACCTTCCTATCTTCGATTTGTAGAGGCTTCTCAACAAATTTTAATTTTTCATTTACCTCTATATCTTGAAGAGGTACTATTTGTAGGATCGTTTTTGGACCCGAACGAGTCGATTAGAAGAGTTTAACTCGACACGAAAGGCGGAAACAGACGTGTAGAGGTCAATTCAGCAAGATTTACTCATTAAACTGTTGTACGATTGATTTTATAACAATTTACAACCTGACAACACTTCGGCAGCACTTCGTTGCTCTGGCCGGAAAGTTACAAATGATGAACGTTTGAAGGGTATATATAGGCTAGAGCTGTCCGTTTGAAGGTGACATGCCACCCTTCAAACGGTCACCTGTTACCACTTTCAAACGGACAAGCTCCTCAAACGGTTACAAGTTCATTTCAAACGGTTACATCTAATTTACTTCACATGGAATCTTCTATTTTGTCTTCATGTGTAGATCTTTCATATGATGCAATAGTGATGTCATTTGGATGATGTCATCATCAAGAATGATGACATCATTCTTGTTCCGAACCGCAATGTATCCAAGACTCGATATAAGACGAAGACGACAGATGTATGCACCAACACTATTAAAGATTCATCAGCTAAACATTTCCTTAGATTACATACACGAAATACATCATGTGCACCGGCCATTTCTTCGGGTAACTATAGCTGATAAGCTACTGGACTAATTCGCTTGGTAACCTTAAATGGTCCAACATATCTTGGGCTTAACTTTCCTTTCTTACCAAATCGAACTCCATGGAGAAACTTTTAATAATACTTTGTCTCCAACTTAGAATTCTAATGGCTTACGTCGATTATTTGCATAACTCTTTTAACGATCTCGTGCTATCTTTAACCTTTCCTTGACGTGAATTATCTTGTCAGTTGTTTCTTGTACAATCTCAGGACCTGATAATTGCTTTTCTCTTATTTCTGCCCAACAAACTGGAATTCGGCACTTTCGCCCATAAAGTGCTTCGAATGGGGTAGCATTAATGCTTGTATGATAACTATTGTTATAGGAGAATTCTATTAATGGCAAGTGGTCGTCCCAACTTCCTCCAAAATCTATTACACATGCTCTTAGCATGTCTTCCAATGTTTGGGTTGTCCTTTCACTCTATCCATCAGTTTGAGGGTGATAAGTTGTACTTAAATTTAATCGTGTCCCCATAGCGTTTTGGAAACTTTTCCAAAAAGGAAAAGTGAAATGACTATCTCTATCAGACACAATGGATAACAGAATTCCATGTAATGAAACTATTTCATCTACATATATCTTAGCTAATCTTCCAATACTAAAGGTTTCCTTCATTGGCATAAAATGAGCTGACTTGGTTAGTCGATCCACAATCACCCAGATTGTGTCGTTACCTTTTCTTGTTTTTGGTAATTTAGTAACAAAATCCATTGTTATCGGTTCCCATTTCCATACTGGAATTTCAAATTGTTGAAGTAAATCTGAAGGTTTCTGATGTTTCGCTTTAACTTATGAACAAGTTAAACACTTAGAAATGAAATTAGCTATATCCTTTTTCATTCCTATCCACCAAAAATTCTTTCTCGGATCTTGATACATCTTGTCACTTCCAAGATGCATCGTATACTTAGACTTATGAGCTTCCTCAAGAATCCTTTCTCGTAGGTTTCCTTGGATAGGTACCCAAATTCTTTTCTTTTGGAATCTCAAATTTCATTTGATCCTTTTTCTAATTCCTTCACTATTCCTGTTAATCCTTCAGCATCATCCTTGATTGTTGTAGCCCAGATACTCTTCAATTGTTTCATTAAATCTAATTGCAGATTTAATCTGAGAGCACGTACTCGTTTTGGCTTCTCATGATACTTACAACTCAAAGCATCAGCTACTACATTAGCTTTACCTTCGTGATATTGGATATCACAGTCGTAGTCACTTAAAATTCTCATCCATCATCTTTGTCTCATGTTTAATTCTTTATGACCAAAATTATATCTTAAGCTTTTATGATCTATAAAGATGGTAAACTTACTACCATACAAATAATGTCTCCAAATTTTGAGGGCAAAAATATCGCTCCTTGCTCTAAATTGTCACACCCCAACCCGTAGAGGAATGGTACGGGGCATGATGATTGCCCATAGCTCTTGACAACTAATCATTGTGACGATATTTAAAGTATGTCCATTTAAATTGTCACATAACATTTAATAATCAAAATTATTCATACATTGTTCAAAAACAAACATATCATAAGATTTCAATTTAATTTCCTAAGGTCCATGCTACGTGTTCTCATCACTTGTTTATCGCCCTTGAAAACTTGCACAAGGTTAGAAAAATATATTTTTGAGTCAACAAAAATGTTGGTGATCAATTTTCTCATTTTATAGAAAACGGTTTTATATTTATTTAAAAATATATATATTTTTAACATGCACCGTCTCATATCAACAACATAGTCAACATATCCATATATCCATATATCCAAATACACCAAACAAGAATACACAATCAATTAACCACACAAAACAACTAAATATAAGACTCATGACAATAGCGTGCATTAGTCTCAAGCCCCGAAAAGTGAGTCTAATACTGTTGGCGATACTAGGCTACAACTCATGGTTGTAGAGAACCTAGTCAGCCGTGGATCCACTAAACACAATAGCATGCAATAGACTTGACATTAGATAGCATATAGAATAATAGAATACACATAAGACATTCACATAATATACTTGATCATAGCATGTTAAGTAAATCAAAAAGTATAACATGATACACCTAAAATTTGAAAATTTGAAAAGTTAAAAAGGCGGTAAATGGAAGAGATTACTCACAGGTTGCGAAGCAATCCAAATACAACTTAAGATAAGTTGTACTGTTATGGAAATAATATCCCAAAATCATCCTAACAACATACATATGAAGTCAATTTTGAATAACGAATCGAACAAGTAAATGGATACGATAAGATGATGATTTCTAGGTTCAAACGATTTAAGAATTTTCTTGTTTAAATGATAAAACAATTTAAAGACTAAAATATATAAGTACAAATAATACAATTCATATTTATATATAATAGTAAAAATTAGATGAAGTTGTACGATCTCGACTAAAAAGATATAATATATTTTCTCATATATATATAGAAACGGGATCAGGAGAAAACGCTCAAAAGTGTGAGAACGGTGAGAACTCATCCTGGCCCAACACGTGTCACGCGGCATAGAGAAGGGCGGAGGGGCTTTTTTGTCCTTTTTATCTTCTGCTTCTCCAGTTCCGCTTTTCTCAATATTGTTTTATTTTTTGGGGTTTAACATTTTTGGCGTTAACCAAATTCAATAATTAATGGCGTTTAATGGTTTCATTGTATTAACATTTTGGCGTTTATGGCGTTTTTCAAATCGTATGCCATTGGAACCCCGGGGGGGTCAGGAAATCTATCCGAATTGCGTTTTTTCAAGGCGTTTTAAACAAGATGGCCCATTGTTCTATTATTTTTATATACATTTTGGCGTTTGTGGTAAATTGGCGTTTTACAATTGTAAGATTATATTACAACCACAGGGAAAAAAGTAGAAGCGAAGAAAATAAATTAAAAATCATAATCGGATCTCTCTTCACAATTTTCACTGTCATCAGCCTCTCTCTTCTTTAATAGTACATGAACAGTCACCAAATATATGGCGTTTTATGTAAAACTTAACAAACCCATTGGTTTGATTATTTTACCTGCTCGTCTGTTGAAGTGGATTTTTGTGGATGTTTGGGTACATAGATCTATGACGTGTGGGTGGGTTTTTCGCTTTTTCTTCATCTTTATCTTCATCTTTATAATCATCCCACTCTTTAGTTTCATTGATCTCTTTTCCTCATCCAAGCCTTATTCAAGAACAAAGAACACAAAATGACATTCGATTGTCATCAGTATCTTTTTCTTGAAGATTTGTCCATCTCATGCAGCAAAATCTTTCTGAGTTACTCCTCTCAGCTAACAATCCATTCAGTGAAACTTTACGAAGAACAATACTGAATATCCAAGATAGCATATTAGCCATCTTTGATTTTTTTTAATTTTTTGGCGTTTTACAGTGAGTGGTATTTAGTAGTATTTGGCATTTGTTTTTTTGGTTTGATTAAATGGAAGTTGCTGAGAGTTATTATTTTATAGGATTTCTTTTGGCGGCGTAGGTTAGTCGGTGCATTATTATAATAAAGTATTCGTCGTTTCAGTTACTGTTTGTAATTATTGTTTTTTATAAGCTTTTTTCTCTGAAGTCTGTAACACGTCCCGTCTTTCAAGTTTGGCGTTTTAGAATCTAATATAATAAATTTTCTGTCTGTAGGATCATGAAACGACCTAACGACTCGATCAGAAGAGTACTCAGACTGAATCAGAGGCGGAATTCATTGATACAGTCTTTGTTTAGTTTGATTTCACTAATTTGTCTCAGTTTATTGCTCTTGATAACAGTTTACACAGCTGGAGACGTTTTGGCAGGGCTTCGCCGTCACATACAAGACTTCACACACACCCTTTTTACTGATTTCGCTCAGGGGACCTATATATAGGCTCCTGATTCCGCTCGTAATGACATACTGACGGTTGGAGCGGAATTAGCAACTTGTGATTCCGAGCGGAATCAATACAATACATATAGAGCGAAATCAGTATCTAACTACTCTACGAGCGGAATCAAGAACTAAGTGATTTCGCTCCAAATGACAAGGTTTCATTAGGAGCGGAATCAACCCTAAACATGTTTTCTCGATTTCCGTGCACTATACAATCAGCCCTACACTAAGACACAAACGAAGATGAAGTCGACAGACAACTACACCAACAGACTCCCCCTTGAATGTTGACGGAATCATCAGTGAGAGTCTTAAAAATGACGACTCTTCAATCTTGATCGGTCTTCTTCAGGAACTCTTCCTGGAATCATGTACCCGGATCTTTTCTCTAGCTCCAACCTCGTCAGACTCCCCCTTTCATCAAGCTGGGATTTTCAGTCTGGAAATAGTTATCGCCTTTGAAATCAAATCCTGGTTTTTCTCTGATTAAGCTCTTCACAGGTTCTGAATCGCATCCTGGCTCCTCGTAGCAACAGGATCAGAAACCTTTCCATTACCTACAAACATCTCATCCACTCATAAGATAAACAAATTTTCACATTTGAAAATCTTATCAAATTTGAAACATTCTAAAATCTGATTCAAATTAAAGAATCATTTTAAACACTCATAAGACTGTTCAATTAACCGGATCTTCATTTTTACTGTTTTGTAGTTACTGTTTCTAGTTACATTTTGAAGTTTAATTTTTATTTTTTTTATTTTTTGGGTTTTTTATAATGTTTTTCCAAAGTAATTTTATTATAGTTTGGGAGTTTTTTGGGGCGTTTTACGGCATGATAGCGTTTTAACAAGCATTTTGGTTGTATGGCGTTTTTATTATATATGGCGTTTTATTATATAACAATCATCTGAAAAAGAAAATTAAAAAAAGAATATATAAACAATTGATCTTCCAAATCTTCACTGTCACCGGTCTCTTTCTTCTTTTTTGAATCATCTTAACTGGCTGCTTCGACTTTCGTATGATTCATTTTGTTTTTTTTTTTTTGTTTTTCAAGTAGTTTTTTGTGGCTGTTTGGAAGCACAAAGTCTGACATCAGCATCTTTTTCTTGGAGATTTGTCCATCTCATGCAGCAAAATGTTATTGAGTTTAGAGCCTTCGGCAACAATCTTGAATTTTCCAATGAAAGATGTTTGATTTTTTAATTTTGGCGTTTTACCAATAAAAAGAACACCACCAAATAAAAGCCCTTCAACCTCAAAATTCGACCATGCTAAAATCAATAATGTTTTGCTGTATGAGATGGACAACATTGTTAATCCTCGGTTAAGAAAGATAACTGACAATGTTGTCCACCCCATACAGCTAAACTTTATTGACAACAAATCTCAATAATGTTTTTGTATGTTTTGGCATTATAAATTGCATGGAAGTTGAGGATAAGTCAATAAGATTTTACTCAATGAAATGGACAATATCGTCACTTAAGGATTTTGTTCATTACATTGAGCAAAAGCTTACAGACAACCAAACTGAATTTCGAAAAACGTTTTGGTTTAGAAGATATTTGATGTTTGGGTTTTTTGGCGTTTCTAAGACGAATGGTATATATTAAATATGGCGTTTGGGGTTTTGTGTGTGTTTTTAATTGAAGGTCTAAGATGTTGTATATATAGGATTTTTTTGGCGGTCTTTTTAGACGGGATTTTATTATAATTAAGTTTGCCGTTTTATATCTAATGGCGTTTTTAGTTAGAATGGTGTGTGATTTTTGTTTGGCGTTTTATTTTCATGAGATGGCGTTTTGTGTGGAGAAGTCAAAAGACCCTTTTACCCTTAATGAAGCGCGTCCATGTAATAAAATTGATGTTATTTACGAAAATGCCACCGCGCTAATCTAGTCCATAGATTGTTTTGATCTGACGATCCATAAGCGTTCTCACCGTTCTCACACTTTCTACCGTTTTCTATAAATCCCGACCCTATATATATATATATATATAACATCTTCAAGTTCGTCGTAATAAAATGTATTACATTTGTTAATATATATATATATGTAGGGGATGGATCATAAGAAAACTAGTTTAAATGAGAAAACCAAAAAACTAACTAAAAAAACCTAAAAAATATACCACTTTTTTTTTATAAAAAAATCACAGCTTTTTATGAATGGAAAAAAAATTTCAAAAAAAAAAATAAAAAAAGTTTTTTGTTGTATTGCACATGTGTAGTACACATACACATGTGTCATGTGCAGTACAACAACAAAAAAAAATTTGAAATTTTTTTTATATATAAAAACTAGCGATTTTTTTATAAAAAAATTGTAAAAAAAATATTATGTTTTTTAGCTTTTTTTTAAGTTTTTTAGTTAGTTTTCTAGTTTTCTCATTTATATCTAGTTTTCTCATGATCCTCTCCCTATATATGTATATATATATGTATATATATGTCTGATTTGTCCAAAAATTACTTATGTCAAGACATATCATTTTAACCAACGACATAAAGTCTATTATTAAGTTAAATTATCTCCATGTTTCATAATGATATGTTTAGCTTGTCTACAACTAGGGCACAAATTTAGATATACAATATATAAGTTTTAGTGAATATATATTTTACACCTAATGTATAATTTAATATTGTAAAGATTATAATTAAATTAGTAAAACTATAACCAAAATTCTCCAAAAATATATTCTAAAAATTATTAATTTTACTAATCTAAAATGATCACCTGAAATTTCTAGCATTCAATATACTAACAAAATTTAGAATATAAATCCTAGAAAAATTTATGTAAACAAAATTAACACCAAAGCAACTGTATTTGTATTACAAAATAAGTATGAGATTATCATAAAATGATTAATTTGAGAAAATATATAAAAATCCCCATGTTAAGAACACTATAATCATGCTACACCTTAATGAACTACAATTACCTTTTATCAACAGAAATTGATAAAGAGGGAGAAAAAAATAAATAAAAGTGAGTTAGGCTTAAGAATTACCTCAAATCGGATGAGAATTAAGGTTGAATTAGTAGAAGTAAGATCCAAGCCTTTAAAGATCTTTGTAGCTTGCAAACATGAGGTTGATGATGTGTGGTTGTGTAGGGAGGTGTATTAGAGAGGAAAAAAAAGATGAAAAGGAAGTTGAATTTAGTGTGAATGAAAGATGGGGATGAGGTGGAAGGGTTGTTTAGAGATTAGAAATAATAAGTTTATTGATTAAGTTGTTATATCACTTTAAATCCTAAATGGTTATTTAAAACTATAATTATTTATTTTAATTGTCTAGACAGCTTTAGCTACCTTGGTCATTATAAAATAATGTTTACTGATTTTGTTTGATTGTGTCCAAAAGTATACGATTTGCTAAATTTTAATGTTATTTACAGAAATGTCCATGGCCATTAATGAGACCTAATATGATATTAAAATGGTTGTTATTATATATAAACAGTTATGAAGTTTTTGTGTTATAGAAATTAATTATTTTAATTTTAATTAGAAGCAATATGGAAGTAAACGTGTTCCCAAGATTTATTTGAATGGAAAATTTATGAATTAAACTCGAAATTAATTCGGTTATTAAGGTGAAATAAAAATGATTTAATATATTAATTGTTGATGACTTTTGATTGGAAAGAAATGAAGCATTGTTTTTTTCGTTCTTTTCAAATCTATTAAATAGTATTTATATACATTTTAATTTTGAGATAGTTTGATCAATCACCATTGCGACGTGATTAAGATACGTACTCCTAACCATTTATGTATCAAGACTACTTAATTAATTTATCCGGTTATAAATACTTTCGAGTATAAATTGAAACCCAAGTATGTATGTGTATAAAAAAAACTTTGGAAATTTATAGGTGAAATAATGATGATAAAAAAAAAGAAAAATAAAATAAAATAACCCAATGAGTTTTTTTAATCAAGATAGAGGTACTAGTACAAAGATGGAACATCCTAGTTGTTGCAGTCTACCCTACTGTAGGAAATTTCGTCCTGAAACTAGAAGGAAACCATTCTCATCGGATGGTGTACTGGGTTTTTTTTTCATAGGCATAAGTGATAGCGGTTAGATAATGTAATAGTATTAGGAACTCAATTCTTGGGATTAGATTGTTCCTTAGGAATGTCAGGTAACAAGTGCTAAACACGAGTCTTAAAGATGTTGAGGGTACACTCAAGCTAAGATATCTTAGGAGTAAGGTTTAGATATTTTTGAGGCGGTAACGTTCCTGGTAAGGGTTAAATACCCAGATAAGGAATCGCTTTTAATGCAAGGATGCAAAAACGAATACTGTAAACGATAACGTATGAGATATCCTATCATAGGTGATATGAGTATTTCATAGTAAAGCCTAAGAGTGGCGTATCGAGGATTGATTGCAACTTAAGGTAAAATCTTGTCCCGAAGATGACTTGTAACACAAGAGAGTTTGCAATATGAGTTGTAAGATGTACTCATGATTTCTAAACTGCAATATGTGTCAGAACTTGGGATTTTGAAATGAAAATTTTCCCATTAATTATCGCAATTTGACTTAAATGAGCGAAATCATAGAATTTGAATCCCCAGTCATAGAACCAAAACAGACTGACCACAACTCTCATGATTAGTCTAACATTGCATTTGAAAATTTGACAAAGACACTTATATATAGGATGTACCAGCAGCGTATCCACAATATCTCTATCAAATTTTCATCCACATCGTTATTCGAATCAAGATTAAGAACACAAACAAAAACTTCTCATGACCAGTCTAATGAGGCTTTTGATATTTCGATAAGAACACTTATATATAGGAAGTACCAGCGGCATATCCACAATGTCCTTATCAAATTTCATCGGCTTCGTTATTCAGATCATGATTGACGACACAAACACAACTTACATAGAACTTCTCTTAACCAATCTAACGAGGCTTTTGATATTTTGATAAGAACATTTATATATAGGAAGTACCAGCGGCGTTTCCACCATGTCCTTATCAAATTTCATCGGCTTCGTTAGCGGTTTCGATTGATCCTATGCGACGACTTAAACTTACTAATTAAATAAATATATCCAATCCCCAAACAACTAATGTGTGAGTCTCACACCCAAAAAGGGTGCGACTAAATGATGGTAGTAGCTAGATCCATAGTTATGAGGGAATGGTCGGTCTATGAATAAGTGAGTCGATACCCACATCTCATAAATTATGGGGAATGATAAGCCGTGATGAATGATGATGTGAAACTGCAACAACATGGGCTACCAATAAAACAAATCATAAATGCATAACATGGCGATAACATAAGACATCCGAGTAAAAGAGATGAAACAATGATAAATCTTAGGATAGTAACGTTGAAAGCGTGACAACGGCACACAGTATTAACAGTATTGATTAAGAGTTAATAAATGTATCGATTGACGTTATTGCGAACATCGAGGATACGAAGTGGGAGTAGCAAGGAAAGTCGCTAATGAGGGAGAACTAAAAGTGAAATTAAACGACAGAAGAGAAGTAACAGCATTGATTTACACTTCCACCAGTCAAGCAATATTTACGATTCGGAGAGAAGTAGAGGGGTCCTAAGGTAAATTAAGGAAACCATAACTTTGTTAACTGAACTCACGTTTATTTCATTTTTTTATATGTATTTACACTTTACCAAGTGCAAAACTTTAGTATTTTAAATTGTTTGTGCACAAAAACAACTTGGTTTATTAAAAAAAATATTTTTGATAAATTTTAGGAAAAACATTTATGGTTTGAAGCAGAAAATTTACTAAATATATTTATTACATTTTATTATTATTTTATAAAACCAAATTTTGAAAAAAAAAAAAAAATTATCGTCACCATGTGCCCTCGACTCGAATTTGCCTAACTCTTGGCAAAAGTTATGAAAGTGATTAGGGTTGTGACGTTCAAGTCGTAATAGACGAATAATTAAAACTTATAACATATACCAAAAATCACATCATTACACTGGTGTTCAAAAATTCGTAACAATCTTTATTAGATTCAAACTAGTTCCTACAAAATTAAACTCAAGAAGTTTTATTCATAATAACTTATCGCATAAAAATTCCGTCGTGCTGCTGACTGCATCATGGTTATCTTATATCTAGATGAGTGTTCACCCGCGCCCCTTCTAATTATCCTGGTCCTTTGGATTGGTTTGAACGGCTCGATCGTAAAGAACGAATTAGTTGTCATAAAGTACGGTCGGTTGATCCACTAGTGGAGCGTCTGGTTAGACGTACGGTTGGATCATAACATGGGTGTTTTGTTGGTCAAATGGGAGTGTCACGTGTTGTACATTAAATGGTGCCATAGGTGGTTCTGTTTGAGGGTTATAGCGTTAAGAAAGTGTCAATTAAGTGACCATAAAGTCCACAATAAGTGCAAAGGCAGCACGAAGTGTTGATGGGTGATGTTTTCGACAAGTGGGGCACTATGGATTATGTCCCCGATAAGGTTTTCTGTCGGGTGGAGAATTAGGAGCAACATGGTTTAACGAACAGTCGGTATGACGAAAATCTTGGTTGGTTTCATTCCTCTTGTGGTTGTCGTCGTGTGAAGATGGTTCAACTTCAGCCTCTTCATCTGATCCGTGGAGGCGTTGGCGTTAAGCGCCTGTTGAACTTGGATGACGATGGTAGGAATAATTGTAGCTATTTGTTCAGCTACTAAAGCTGCCATTCGGCGGTTAGAGATTCTCGAGTGGCGGCGATGGCGACGATAAGGCTGCATCTGCGAGAGAGAACATAAGTGAGATGTATGACCTATAAGGAGAATATATGATTAGTCAATTGAAGTTCATGAATTGATGAAATCATGGAACTTAGGGAAATTCCATAATTTGAGAATACAAATCACATGAAAAATATTATAGGGCGTCAAAGGGTAGCATAAGTCTAACCCGTTGATAAAATACAAAAGAGAGGGTGATTTATTTGAAGTTTATTAGGATCTCGTGGAATATTAAAAATTTGTTCCGTTGTTTAAATACAAAATAGTATAATAACCACATGAAATAAGATAAAATAATAAAACTTAAGATAAAATAATATTCATCATAAAATATTGAAAATCATAGGTTTGACCCATCATAGGGTTTAGTATGACTTTCGTGCATCACTTTCGTAATTATGTGTGCACCCGCAATTACCGAGCTTTCGCAAGGTTCTCATACGTCTACCCATTGACATACAACTTAACCCGAAGAAATCATAAATTCATAAAAGACTCGTGTTTTGGGGTGTTGTAAAACGATGTTTGGGATGGTATCCATGAATTAACACATACACGTTTAACGTATCAAAGTGTTGTTAGTTCACGTGATGTTTGGTGTGACATGCTTTGGCCTAATAGGTATCGGCACTCTCATCGTTAGTCCCCAGGTAGGTAAACTTGTCCATTAATCGGATTTATACGAATGTCAGCTTAGACAGGACGTCCCGACTACCGGTACATAACCCTTCCAGTTACTACATGTCCGTCACAAGAACTCACTTTGATGATAAATAAATATTAATTGAAATTCGAAACTCAAAAACAAAAAACAAAAAAAATCAAACCCAATAATAATTGAAATGCATTAAAAGAAAAAATAAATTGATTCAAGACTTTAGATATATAGGGAGAAGAATTAGAATAATGAATATTCGTAGATAATATAAGTGTGTGCGATGTGACAAGGAAAAGAAATAGTAAACTATGGTTTAATAATAAAGCACATATAGTCATTTAAGGCATATAATACTTAGCATATAACAATTAAATGTGCTCACATGCATATGTGTGTGACATTAGAAATTTAAATCATGGGCACTTTAAATATTTTTTTTAGCAAAGACAATCAAACAATTAAGCACATATGGCACCTAAGGTACCTAATTAACTATAGTCTAAGTCTAAGGGTCTAATAACCTAAACCTAGTTCTCTATAGTCATTGGCTCTGATACCAATCTGTCACACCCCGACCCGCAGCGGAATGGTACAGGGCATGATGATAGCCCATAGATCTTGAGAACTAATCATTGTTACGATATTTAAAGTATGTCCATTTAAATTGTCACATAACATTTAATAATCAAAATTATTCTTCAAAAAAATATATCATAAGATTTCAATTGAATTTCCTAAGGTCCATGCTACGTGTCCTCATCACTTGTTTATCAACCTTGAAAACCTGCACCACGTTAGAAAAATATATTTTTGGTTCAACAAAAATGTTGGTGAGCAATTTCCTTGTTTTATAGAAAACAAATTTATATTTATTTAAAAAAAACATATTTTTAACATGCACCTCAAGGTTAGTATGAAAATGGTCTTATATCAACAAGATAGTCAACCTATCCATATATCCAAATATACCAAACAAGAATACACAATCAATTAACCACACAAAACAACTAAATATAAGACTCATGACAATAGCACGCAATAGTCTCAAGCCCCGAAGAGTGAGTCTAATACTGTTGGCGAAACTAGGCTACAACCCATGGCCGTGGGGAACCTAGTCAGCCGTGGATCCACTAGAGACAATAGCATGCAATAGACTTGACATCAGATAGCATATAGAATAATAGAATACACATAAGACATTCAGATAATAACACTTGATCATAGCATGTTAAGTAAATCAAAAAGTATAATATGATGCACCCCAAAACTTGAAAAGTTAAAAATGGGAAAATAGAAGAGATTACTCACAGGTTGCAAAGCGATCCAAATACAACTTAAGATAAGTTGTAGCGTTATGAAAATAATATCCCAAAATCATCCTAACAACATACATATGAAGTCAAGTATGAATAACAAATCGAACGAGTAAACAAGTACGATAAGATGATGATTTCTAGGTTCACACGATGTGAGGATTTTCTTGTTTAAATGATAAAACAATTTAAATGACTAAAATATATAAGTACAAACACTACTAGAAAATCTGAAATTTCTTACACCAGTTTTCGTAGGAAATGCGTTACAAAACAGGTTTTCCCACACATTTGTGACAAATACATGATGTAGGAAAATGCCTCGTAGGAAACCTGTTTCCAACGCATTTCCTAGGCAATTTCCTACCCATTTCCTACAAAATCGCCGTGTCACAAACTGCTACAAATCTCCTACAACAATTCATAGTTATTTTTAATATATTATTTATGATAAATATTAATTATTATATTTTCGGAATTTTTTTAGCTACACATTTCCGACAAAAAAAAAAATTAAAAAAATTTCATTCAGCATTATTCGTGACAAATTTCTGACAGAAAAATAAAAATAGTTGTTACAAATTTCCGACAAAAGCATTATTCGTGACAAATTTCCGACAGAAATAAAAAATAGTTGCTACAAATTTCCGACAAAAGCATTATTCGTGACAAATTTCCGACAGAAAAATTTTTAGAAACTACAGGGACTACTTTTGTAAAAACTGAAACTTCAGGGACCAAAGTGTAAATATTTCAAAAATCTGTCAAAAAGGGGGTTCTTCCTTAAAGAACCGGCCCTTTGCAAGGATCAAACTCCTGACCTATCGTTTAGAACCGCAACGCCTTAACAGTTTATCCTCCTACTAGGAGCTGTTAGAATATGAAACTTAATTCCTTTTATACACTAACTAGATTTAAACTGTTTGTCGGAAATGTGTCACAAGTTGTGACACAATTCTGACGGAACGATTAAATCAACTAAAAAATAAACTGTTTGTCGGAAATGTGTCACAAGTTGTGACACAATTCTGACGGAACGATTAAATCAGCTAAAAAATAAATATTTTGTCACAAATGTGTAGGAAATATAATAATTTTTAATTATTATACAAATTTTACTATTATATATAAATATAGAAGTGTATATCCTTGTATTTATTTTTAATAAAATTAAGTAATATGACTTAGTTGTCGGAAATGTGTCATAGGTTGTGACACAATTCTGACGGAACGATTAAATCAACTAAAAAATAAACTGTTTGTCAGAAATGTGTCACAAGTTGTGACACAATTCTGACGGAACCATTAAATCAGCTAAAAATAAATATTTTGTCACAAATGTGTAGGAAATATAATAATTTTTAATTATTATACTAATTTTACTATTATATATAAATATAGAAGTGTATATCCTTGTATTTTTTTTTAATAAAATTAAGTAATATGACTTAGTTGTCGGAAATGTGTCACAGGTTGTGACACAATTCTGACGGAACGATTAAATCAACTAAAAAATAAATTGTTTGTCGGAAATGTGTCACAAGTTGTGACACAATTCTGACGGAACGATTAAATCAGCTAAAAATTAAATATTTTGTCACAAATGTGTAGGAAATATAATAATTTTTAATTATTATACTAATTTTACTATTATATATAAATATAGAAGTGTATATCCTTGTATTTATTTTTAATAAAATTAAGTAATATGACTTAGTTGTCGGAAATGTGTCGCAACTTGTGACGTAGTTCCGACGGAATGTTTAATTAAACTAAAGAATAAATATTTTGTCACAAACTTGTAGGAAATGATTTAATAATCAACCTTTTGTAGATTATTTCTAACAGATCTGTGACGCAACTATCAATTAATTAGGGTTTTTTTATTTTCTGTCGTTGTTGCGTCAAAAATTTGACATAGAATTTTGGAAAAAAAAATCGTAGGAAATTTGTCACAAATGTGTTTGAATCTGTGACAAAAATAATTATGTAGGAAATTATGCACTTTTCTAGTAGTGAAATTGTAGGCGCTGTCCTTTTGGCCAAAAGTTTACAGGATGTGTCATTAACCTTTCAAAATCTTGCATGTTATGTCCTTTAAGCCTCAGTTAATTCTTGTCATGTGCAATGCACATGAGGGTAAAATGGTAATTTCCCTCTCAACCCTTTCTATTCCCCCATTTATAACCCTCACCAACCCCTTGATTAACCCAACCATAGAACAAGTCTTGATTGTTCTTCATCTACTTCCACAAACTTGAGTGGCAGATCCTTCTCAAGCGGCTCTTCTACACTTGATTTCTTAAGTAAATGTTGTTAGATAAACGTTGACAGTCAAGAAACTGAGTATTATACAAAGTAAATTACTGACTGACTAATTGAGGATATTTGAGAAAAGGGAACAAATCCGCAAAGGCCTTCAAAAACAACTACAATTCCATATTTATTGGCACCAACGACCTTGCCGGTGAATACAACATCTTCATCTTGCAGCTGCCTGCAGCGTTCCCAGGCCAAGTCATATTGAATTTGGCGTAAACTCAAAATTAAACTATCATCATGTTCATTTTCACCGATAATAACAAATTCCTCCCGTAACCTTGGGACAATGCATGCTTCTTGTACATGCTTAATGCCATGAATGCAGGCTTCCCTAATAGGCAAGAATGCAGATGACTTGGCAGTTAGATCAACAACTGCACCGTTGGCATCTACGCTGAAAACAGTTCCTTTCACCTACAACAATGAAGAACATCTCCTTTCTTTAAGAATGTTTCTAGGCTTAAATGTTTGATTTATTTCCCACAGCAAGCAAGAGTCTAATTTGAGATTACAAGAAATAAACAGTTGAAAAACAAAAAGTAAAAATATTGATAACCAGCAGTTCCCTATCTATGCCCGAGTTAATCAAGGGGTTGGTGTGGGTTATAAATGGGGGAATAGAAAGGGTTGAGATGGAAAAGGACCATTTTACCCTCATGTGCATTGCACATGACAAGAATTAACTGAGATTTCTAATCAGGTTTGGCCTAAAGGACAAAACGTGCAAGATTTTGAAAGGTTAAGGACACCGCCTGTAAACTTTTGGCCAAAAAGAAAGCGCCTGTAATTTGATGTAAACATGAAGGATAAAACTTGTAATTTACTCAAAAGAAATAAATAAAAAGTTAGTTTGGCTTAAGATTTAACTCAAATCGGATGAAAATTAAGGTTGAATTTGTAGAAGTAAGATCCAAGCCTTTAAAGATTTTTGTAGCTTGCAAACATGAGGTTGATGATGTGTGATTGTGTAGGGATTGTATTAGAGAAGAAAAAATGATGAAAAGGGAGTTAAATTTAGTGTGAATGAAAGATGGGAGGAGGTGGAAGAGTTGTTCAGAGATTAGAAATAATAAGCTTATTGATTAAGTTATTATATCATTTTAAATCTTAAATGATTATTAAAAACTATAATTATTTATTTTAATTGTCTAGACAACTTTAGCTACCTTCGTCGTTATAAAATTATGTTTACTGGTTTTGTCTGATTGTGTCCAAAAGAATATGATTTGCTAAATTTTAATGTTATTTACAGAAATGTCCATGGCCATTAATGAAAGCTAGTATGATATTAAAATGATTGTTATTATATATAAACATTTATGAAGTTTTTATGTTATGGAAAATAGTTATTTTAATTTTAATAAAAAGCAATATGGAAATAAACGTGTTCCCAAGATTTATTTGAATGGAAAATTTACGAATTAAACTCAAAATTAATTGGGTTATTAAGGTGAAATAAAAATTATTTAATATATTAAATGTTTATTGTTGTGAAACAACGACCTACTAACCTAATAGCAAACCATAAGAGAAAGAGATGTAGGGAGAAAGAGACTGATATTTTCATTGATAGATATGATTACAATAGTGGTATATATAGGTGTACAAAACTTGGAGAGAAAGCTAATCTATTTTTGGTGTTGATAACCACATTAATAATAAATATATTCATAACACTCCCCCTTAGTTATCAACATAATACGCTTGATGATGCCTCGTTAAAAACCTTGCTAGGAAAACCCGATGGGACAAAACCATAGCTAAGGGAAAAAGAGTGCAGCGTGTAATGCGCATTAGTTCCCCCTGATTCTTCTAGATCAGGTATGTTGCCTCATTAAAAACCTTACTAAGAAAACCCAATGGGACAAAACTTAGTCAAGGGAAAAAGAGTGCAACTTGAATAAGTCTCCCCCTCATTTTAACATGTCTCCTTTAAGTGACGTGTGTCCATCTTCCTTGAAAGTTGATCAAATCTTTTGTAGTCAATGATTTGTCGCTCGATCCCTTAATGTGCAGTCATTTATGTTGAGCAATGTTGTATAATCTTCTAACGAAACTTTAGGTGCCTCCTTTCAAGAAATATCATATGTGCATGATTGTCTTTTGTTACATTCCTGCATCTGAAATATTTCTTTGAACTCGTTCCAATGTCTCTTCGCTTGACAAAGACTATATCATGACAATAAGCTCAAGTGAAAGATATTATAACCATACATAGCTAGCAAAACATATTAATGCACATATGCATTTAACGATGGTACTTCTAGAATGAGAAC
This sequence comes from Helianthus tuberosus, assembly GCA_030545235.1. Classification (NCBI taxonomy): domain Eukaryota; kingdom Viridiplantae; phylum Streptophyta; class Magnoliopsida; order Asterales; family Asteraceae; genus Helianthus; species Helianthus tuberosus. Next base: position 182,841,822 of record CM060357.1, read on the forward strand.
CTCTACTTTGGTACGAGATGATAATAGGCATTTCTTATAACAAGTGACTTAAGAACCTTTAACATACTTTAAGGTTCAACTATGTCCATACTAAAATATCCCAACATCATCTTCTAGGTGTACTTTAGGGATTGATAAAATATAATTACATATATAATCGAACTGCAGTTCGAGTAATAATTAGACCGTGCCAATGTCTTTCAAAAATTCTCCCTTTAAAAGCTCGACAGTTTCTCTCGATGATGCCTAGACGTCATCACTGTAAACTGCAATTAGAGTGAACTTTTAAAAGTAGAATGTTGATAAAAACATGGCTAATTTAATCAAACTTATATCCCTCTTTAGGTGAATATCTCGAGTTGTACAACACTCGACCCGACTATTTTAGTCCATACATATTTTGTCAACTTCATCTAGTATGTTCTTGAGGTTTTGACATCAATGTTTCTGGCATTATCAATCCATGAGGGAATTCATTCCACCTTATCCAAATATGCATGTACTTTCACTCTTCAGGAGTTTTGCTACATAAATTTTTCCATTTAACACATAGATATCTATATTATATGCAAAAATGTCATGAACACTTACTTACTTGCTTTTATCTCCAAAATCCATATTGTACAATGCGTGTACACTATTTATTGAGATATCATAATCACCATGTACAAGTTTTCTATGTATCATTATTAGTGCACAAGAATTACATCGTTAAGATGTTTCAATTCACCTTTAGGTAACTCATCAGGAGTTCAATCGTATTCAAATATGAATATGTATACAACGATCATATTGTTCTCGAGAACTTTATTTACATGATTTTGATAATTTAAATCCTCCAGAGACTTTCATGTAAACTTTCAGTATCAAGTGATAAATATTATTCATAAGACGCATGTCAATTCTCTCTTTAATATTATTACCAGACTAATTAAATATTGGAAAGCTATTGTATCCACCACTGGAGAATACGATTCCTCATAAACAATATTAGGTCTTTGCGAAATCCTTGTGCCACCAATTTTGCCTAATACCATTTACTTTTCATTTATTAATTCGCATAAAAGAACTGTTTGTTTCTAATATGTTTTACAACATTTGTTGTATGGACTACTGGTCCAAAAACTTTCCATTTCAATAGAGAATTCAACTCTGCCTTATTTGCGTCTTTTCGTTTTGGCCAATTATTTCTTGATATTCGTTCATAGGCAGATCTTAAATCTTGATCCTCATCATTTCATCATTACAAGCGCTATATTATATACAAAAGTATAACGACGTCGATTTTATTTCGATTCCATACATATCTTAGACATGATACAATTATCGAGATCTCTTTATTTTCAGGTACCTGGGGTTCTTCTTGAACCATCATGTCTACTGTCTCTTCAGGAGACCTTTTTAATATAACCCCGACTTGACCATCTTAATTAGTTGCTCCAACTTTCGAGGAATTTTATTATTCGAATCTACTAGTCTACCACGCTTCAGACGTGCAATAGACTCATTACAAACATGTGGTTGTCCTTCTAGGACACTCATCTTAATTGGAGCATTAGCAGTTGGTATATGTGACATAGTCACCTTTTAAAGGTCCATGAATGCGTCTGGTAATATTCGCTACTCTTTGTAAATGAGGTATTCTTTGAACTTCTAGTTCATACTTTTAGTTTTGAGGATCAATGATAATTCATACCAACTCATTTCTTTTCCAACTGCTTTTTATCTCCCCCTGATGTTGGGAATGTTAATCCATTGAGATGGGTATTAATTAATTGAGCCATAAATAAATATCTCGTGAAAGGCTCTATTCGTTATCATATATTCCCAACCACCTTTTTAGGTCCCATCTTTGTGCGTAATGGTGGACCAATTTCAATATATACCGCACTACCAAAATCTTAGAAGGGATATCTTTGGTTCCTGGCCAAAAACCAACTATAATGGGGAGAAACTATTACAACATGTTGGCTTGATGTGAATTAATATTATTGCATATTTAAAATCACACGTACTCAAATTTAAACATAAACTTTTGCTCTCATGATTATTGGCTTTGAAACAATCGTAGACATTTGGTTACCATATTCAACAAAAGCAATTTGTGTATAAATATACATAAAGTTCAACATTTATTGCAATAACCATTTATCACTTGGAAATTAAATTCACCAAACCAAATATGCCAATGTGGAATAACATGCTTTCTATCTTCGTAGCTAAGACAAATCATGCAAACTTCAAGTTGCATACATGATAACCATTTAGACGATGCATCGATTTTAAAATACTAAATAGTATCATGTTATGATCCATATAAATCCTTTTATCATTTTCATAATATTTAAAGGTTCACACCCTATTTTAATTAACAAAGAATTAATTTCTTTGAGAGCAAAGATTGCATGCTTATTACAAACTTGAAGAATCTTATAGTTCTTCGAAACGTTTTCACATCATCATTGACTCGGTGTGGTCTAACCGGTCATGCCAATCAATTAAATAATCATGATCCATAAACTTCTGGTTTCTGATCAATATGTATCACTTGCACTTATGCTCATTTAAGACATGAGAGAATAATGTATTATCATATCAAACTATATATTCTCATATAACCATCCCTTTAGTTTGCCACTTATGGTGGCCGATCTCATTATGACTATCATTACAACTTTAATAACCAATCTCATTATTAACTTGGCTATCGTTATAATTTTCGATGGTCGATCTCATTATTAACATGACCATCATTGCAATTTTCTCAATTATGTCCATAATCACGACAAATTTAATTATCACTATATAATCACATTCGCTTAGTAAAACCAACAAAGTTTCATGGTTTTTCATTAATTCCTCGGATATTCACTCTTAACCTCTCATCCCCCCCCCCCCTTTTTTAATGATATTGCTACTTCATGAGCAAATTTGAGGGAGGATAGAAATCATTTTATCTGATCTTTCCTTGCAAATACTCTTCGATTTGCATAACACCAATTGGGAAGTAATTAAATGTCCGAGTCATATAAGATTTATCGGTCTAATATCTTACGACCTTTTATATCTTGATAGTTGATAATGAGATTCGGGGAGTATGGCAATTCGGATGTCATATCTAAGCATATTTATGTTCTTTCATGATAATGATAAGAAACCACAATTTTGGTTTGATTGTTCTACTAAATATTATCTATAAAAATATAAATAAAGTATAACAATTCGAACATAATGTATATCATAAAGGCACATTATACAATACAAGAGATTATAACATGTTATCATATAAAAGGAGTTTTAATAAAACTGTATGAAAATGTTTTTCCTTTGATTTACCCTTTAGAACAACAATATTCAATAGTATATGCAAGTGGTAAATAAAAGAAACATATCAAAAACTTGAAAATTAGAAAAACAAACGCACAATCCCATAGCCTTAGAACATACCCAATTTTTATTGGTTTCTCTAAAAGGATTTATTAGGTTTAACACATAAGTTAATGCATTAAATTATGCATAGGGATTACAAGCGCCGACCAGATCTAAGGTACTAATTCTTATAACCAACATTCACAAATTATCCAAGTCGTAATCTCATTAACTTACCATTAGATTTTAAAAATAAATTACTTATAAGAATTTAATTATGAAAAGAGAAAAAGGATGAAAACTTTCTTTCATTTCTTGATAACAATATCTACAGAATATAGGCTCTTAATCAAATATATATTTAAAATATTAAGGTTGCAAACTTTCTATAAACATATAATAATACATACGTAATTTTCATAAAAAGTTTCCTTTCAAAATAATTGTCAAAATCAAGAATCCATAATACCTTTATCCATTGATTTTGAAAGAAACTTCCTGAATTTAATTTCTTACAAGAATTTATCACGTATGTTGTTTTTTTTTAATTTAAACCTTTTACGATTAGCATGAGAAAATAATTATTGGAGTTACCAACCACGTCTTACGATTTTATATACATTGGTCCAAGCTCCTTCAATATATAATCAACATAAATATTGTTATAAAAGCTATTGTTGTATTAATAAATAACTACAAGCTGCATTTATAAATAAATACACCAAAATTTCCATATATGTTTTCTTACTAAAATGTAAAAAAGATACAGTTTACTTATATATATTTTCTATCTTTTAGAGAATTCATGTTTATAATAAATTGTGAAAACACCCGGATCGATGACGAACATCAAACATTGCACTTGATTCAAGACATGAAGAACAAGAACAGAAGATGAACAAGATGTAGAAGATGAATCTCTTTATTAATGAATCAGTCATCACAGATTACATACCAAAAGAGTATACATAATCTACAAGCTGGTTTAGATCACAAAGATCTAAACCCTAGCTTTCTCTCACTAACACATAGTCTCTCTCTCTAGGATGTGCACACCAGGAGGAACAAGAAGTTAGGAGAGGTGCACAAAGCTTCTTGATCGATTTTCTGATCCTCTATGCCCTAATCCTATAGAACACATATATATAGACTAGGACTAAACTCGGACAAACAATCTACACCAAAACCCTGACTTTTGTCCCTAACATAAACCCCTGACCTTTGTCCTAGACACAAACTTGGACAAATTGTCCAAGGATAAACCTTGGACTAAGTTTCAAGACTTGTACAATAAAGACCCTAACAATTGGAAAGCATGCACTTATCACCCAAAGTGCACTAACAAACTCCCCCTTGATCAGTGCATGGTCTTCATGTGGTCTTGAATTATTCATTATCGTTGACTTTAACTTGGACTTCTGCTTTGGTTGACCAGAACTGATAAGCGACAGTTACCCTGCAGGAACTGCACTTACAGTCTCCCCCTTAACTGTTGCATCAGTTCTGTGTGGCAGCTATAATCTTTCAGTCACCTGATACTGCACTTACAGACTCCCCCTTGACTGATGATATCATGGCTGCTATCAACTTTGGCTGAGACTTGATCTTTTTGGCAGAGCACAGCGATCTTCAACCCTTCTAATAAAAGACTTGCTGACGATCACTTAAGGCCGCTTTGAGAAACCCGAAGAATCCAACATCAAAAACACTGTAGATCCTCCCCCTCAAACTTCTCCCGAATCAAATTAACGCGAACCGACTTACAACAACATGTGAGAATATCGCTCGATACATTAATCTTCAAACTTAACCGGTAGAAGAACGAAACGTCGGATTTCCAATGCCTAACATCAAACACTTCAAACTTCACAAAGACATGAGGCTCAGTTCGATAAGTTAATAACAAACTGAACTTTGTAAAAGTACATCCACCAACTTAATCAAAAGTCTTCAACCCTTCATGTATGATCTCATCTCGTCACGAATCTTCATGAATCAATCTCCTATCTTCACGAATCCCCTGAATCCCCGATGGCTTTCATCTCCGACCTTCCCCTCAAATCAAGAAGCCCCACATTATTTCGAGACCAGAACTAATCTTCTCTACTCTAAATAGCAACTTAATAAGGCTCAATCTTCAACTAGTCATCAACCGAGAATTCAGCTTCATCATGTCAACACTTGATTAATAACATAAACACACGTGACAAAAACTCCATCACACACGAGCTATTTCACGCACAAGCTTTATATTTACGAAGAAAACAGGAACTTCAAAATTTTTACTCCCCCTTTTTCTTTGTAAACAATACAAAAATCCAAGCACGTCTTATTCTCTTCACCTCCTCACTTGATCCGAACAGCATAAGTGCCATAAAACTTTTCGATAATTCGAAACCGACTTCAAGTTTTCAAACTACACATAATTCTGACTCTTAGTTAGTTAGCCGATACCCCAGGTAACCCGGAATAACTAGAAAAAACTCGGAACATGCACAACTCGAAACTTCCGAACTACACAAGCTTCTAAACTTAGTTAAAAATCCGGTACCCCAGGTAACCAGGAATTCTAGAAAATTTGGAACTCGTAAAACCCGAAAGCTCTTGAAACCTCGGATCAGATCATCTGAGCAGTATTTAGAGTACAAAGGAATTCGAAACAAGCAAGGAGATAAAGGAAACTCTAATAGGGACTGCAAAAACTCGGAATCACGAATAGAGAACAGACAACGAAGCACAAAACACTGTCTTGACTGTTTAAAACTCGGAAATACTTCACCTGTTTAAAACTCAGATGAACTCAGATTTGACCAAAACTGTAATACTCGGAGCACAAAACTCAGATGAACACTATTTGACCAAAGCTGTAAAACTCCGAACTTATAGTCGATAAAACTCGGAACAGACGAGTGTTTGAATAAAACTCGGAGCTGAAAGAGTTTAACAAAACTCGGAAAGTTTTGAATAAAAACTCGGAATCAATTGTTGAACTCTGTTTTGAATTTTTCGGCAAAGTGTTGGAACAAAACCTCATCGAAATCCCTCCCACCGAGACAGAGATCAAACGACTAAGCCAATATCTTCAATTGGCCTTTCTTAAAGCCTGCTAAGCAGACCTGCATGCTAGCATGCCCAATGTCAACAAAAGCTACATTTAGTTGCTCATTCTCAGGTAAGTCGGTCTTGTATATTCCATACGCTAAAACAGTTGCAGTTGTCTCATGCATCAACCGTAAAGGATGCAACCCAGCTATTTTAGCCGCATCAATAACAGCCCGTCTTTGGAGATCAGTGAAATAAATAGGAATCCCAATGCAGCAATCCACAACCATAATCTGAGTCGGAGTAAACGTTTTCGTTTCCCCGAGATACTGAGCATGAATCAATGGGAACCCATCTGATCCCTCAAAAAAAAATCGGAACAGATTTTTGAGGGGGACAAACTCGGAATTTTGACTGGTTAAAAATCGGAACAACAGTCTCCACAAAAAAACTCGGAAAAGAAAGTATGAACCAAAGGTCGGAGTATATACCAAAGGTCGGAACACATGACTCTTGAAACTCAGGCAGTTCATCGACCATGGACACCCTTTAAAAAGGAAAACTCGGAGTCAAAGAGACTCGGACTAGTTCGGACTAAACAAAGGAGATAGAAACTCAGAACCGAAACTAGTGTGAAGTACCATTTAAACTTGGAAATTCATTTAAGTATCCTTTAAACCGAAACTCGGACCAGTGTGAAGTACCATTCAAAACTCGGACCAGTTTTACAGACTGTTTAACAACTCAAAACTCGGAATACATAATCAAACAAAACATCGGAACAACAAAACTCTGACCTGAACACTAAACTCGGACAAGATGAGACTTTGTAAAGTTCGGACTAACCAAGTAAAGTTTGAAACTCGGACTGACCAAGTAAAGTTTGAAACTCGGACAGAGCAAGTAAAGTTTGAAACTCGGACTATGATGTGTATGAAAATTCGGACTCGGATCAGTTATAAACATTCTAAAACTCAGACAAAGCTGAACTTGTTAAAACCACGGAATTTGAAAAAAGAACTCAGACATGATGAAAGACTTTGCACAAACTCAGACTGTTGAAAACCTCGGAGCCAGTTTACAACAGTTAAAGCTCGGACTGATGAAAAAGTGGAAAACTCAGACAAGTTTCAATAACCAATCTCCGGACTCTCCCCAGTGTGACTTCACACTGGTTCACCAAAACCCCGGAAACAAAAACACAGAGTTTTAAACTCAGACGGGTTTAACACTAAGAAAAACTCGGAGAGAGCAATTTTTAGATCAAACCTCATATCTGCAACAACTTGGAGAACAAAACAACCACGAACAACTTCATTTTCTTCAACTTTTCTGCAAAATCTTCAAGTCTTCAAGATGTTTGGCGGAAACAAACATCAAATCAAGAGCAATGGTGATTCGGAAGGCGGTTAGACCATTCCGAATCGGTAACCATGCTCTGATACCACTGTGAAAACACCCGGATCGATGACGAACATCAAACATTGCACTTGATTCAAGACATGAAGAACAAGAACAGAAGATGAACAAGATGTAGAAGATGAATCTCTTTATTAATGAATCAGTCATCACAGATTACATACCAAAAGAGTATACATCATCTACAAGCTGGTTTAGATCACAAAGATCTAAACCCTAGCTTTCTCTCACTAACACATAGTCTCCCTCTCTCTCTAGAATACACACAGTGATGGAGAATGGATGGGATCTTGTGAGAGGTGCACCTAGCACTCAAGGGTTTCTCACCTTCGTTCTTCTCTTGCCCTAATCCTATACAACACATATATATAGACTAGGGACAAAACTCAGACAAAAACCAAACCCCTGACCAAAGTTCTAGACCAAAACTTGGACAAATTGTCCTAGGATAAAGTTGGGACTAACTTTCAATGAATGTACAATAAAGACCCTACAAAATGGGAGACATGCACTTATCACCTAAAGTGCATTAACAAACTCCCCCTTGATCAGTGCATGGTCTTCATGTAGTCTAGAATTTTTCATTATCATTGACTTTAACTTGGACTTCTGCTTTGGTTGACCAGAACTGATAAGCGACAGTTACCCGGCAGGAACTGCGCTTACAGTCTCCCCCTTAACTGTTGCATCAGTTCTGTGTGGCATCGATAATCTTCAATCACCGGATACTGCACTTACATAAATAAAGGGTAAATGAATGTAAACCAAGAATTTTACAAAAATATGTTTAGGATTGTTTTGATATCTCATTGATTTAAATCTTCGAGCAAAAAGGTAAAAATCATTAATGCAATCTACCTCCTAACTTTATAATCCATATAGAAAAATAAAAATAAAACATCAAAAAATACAGCCGCTGCCAAACATATATTTATTGTTATTATTTTAATAGAATATTCAACGGTTGTTAATGCTGTCATTTACTTTTTATATAAATGTTGTAAAGCAAAACTTTGAAACACTTCAAAAGGGCACCTATTTTTAGGCAACATCTTTTAAAGCATTTAGAAAACGTTTTTATAAAACAATTCCACTGCTGTTAATAATGTGTTTTGTACTAGTGTTTAATGGTGATATGTATGATTGCTTTTGGATGATTAAATTTTGAAAAAAAAAACTAATCATTCAAAAATCAATACGAATAACTAATAGGAGATTAATAATCAATAAATCTCATGAATCAAAATATAACTTACTTGTAGAATAGTCACGCCGTCTAATAAGTTTTGAGAACTTTGATTTTCTTTTGATGACTTCATGGATTTGAATTACCAGAACTCCGTGCTTAGAGTCTCGTGCTGATAACGTGTTGTGAAACAACGACCTACTAACCTAATAGCAAACCATAAGAGAAAGAGATGTAAGGAGAAAGAGACTGATATTTTCATTGATAGATATGATTACAATAGTGATATATATAGGTGTACAAAACTTGGAGAGAAAGCTAATCTATTTTTGGTGTTGATAACCACATTAATAATAAATATATTCATAACATTGATGACTTTTGATTGGAAAGAAATGAATCATTGTTTTTTTCCTTCTTTTGAAATCTATTAAATAGTATTTATAGACATTTTAATTTTGAGATAGTTTGATCAATCACCATTGCTACATGATTAAGACACGTACTCTAAACCATTTTTGTATCAAGACTACTTAATTAATTTATCCGGTTATAAATAATTTAGAGTATAAATTGAAATCCAAGTATATATGTATATAAAAAAAAAACTTTGGAAATTTATAGGTGAAATAATGATGATAAAAATATAAAAATAAAATAAAATAACCCAAGGTGTTTTTTTAATCAAGATAGAGGTACAAGTACAAGGATGGAACATCCTGGTTGTTGCAGTCTACCCTACTTTAGGAAATTTTGTCCCGAAATTAGAAGGAAACCGTTCGTATTAGATGGTGTTTATGGTTCTTTTTCATAGGCGTAAGTGATAGCGGTTAGATAAAGTAATAGTATTAGGAACTCAAATGTTGGGATTAGATTGTTCCATAGGAATGTCAGGTAACAAGTGCTAAACACGAGTCTTAAAGATGTTGAGGGTACACTCAAGCTAAGATATTTCAGGAGTAAGGTTTAGATATTTTTGAGGCGATAATGTGTTGTACATTAAATGGTGCCATAGGTGGTTCTGTTTGAGGGTTATAGCGCCGAAAAGTGTCAATTAAGTGACCATAAAGTCCATAATAAGTGCAAAGGCGGCATAGAGTGTTGACGGAGTGATGTTTTCGACAAGGGGGGCACTGTGGATATATCATGTAACCAACGACATTAAGTCTAATATTAAGTTAAATTTTGTCCATGTTTCATAATGATATGTCTAGCTTGTCTATAACTAGAGTACAAATTTAGATATACAAAATATAGGTTCTAGTGAATATATACTTTGCACCTGCTGTATAATTTAATATTGTAAAGATTATAATTAAATTAGTAAAACAATAAAAAAAATTCTCCAATAATATATTCTGAAAATTATTAATTTTACTAATCTAAAATGATCACATGAAATTTGTAGCATTTAATAAACTAACAAAATTTAAGAATAAATATCCAGGTTATAACAAAATAAATCCTAGAAAAATATATGTAAACAAGATTAACAACAAAGCAACTATATTTGTGTCACAAAATAAGTCCGAGATTATCATAGAATGATTAATTTGATTAATTTAAGAAAATATATAAACATCCCCATGTTAAGAACCCTAGAATCAAGCTACACCTAAACGAACTACAATTACCTTTTATCAACAGAAATTGCTAAAGAGCTTTTTGTAAATAAAAAAATAAATAAAAGTGACTTAGGCTTAAGAATTAACTCAAATCGGATGAGAATTAAGGTTGAATTTGTAGAAGTAAGATCCAAGCCTTTAAAGATTTTTGTAGCTTGCAAAGATGAGGTTGATGATGTGTGGTTGTGTAGGGAGGTGTCTTAGAGAGGAAAAAAAAGATGAAAAGGAAGTTGAATTTAGTGTGAATGAAAGATGGGAAGAAGGTGAAAAGGTTGTTTAGAGATTAGAAATAATAAGCTTATTGAGTAAGTTATTATATCACTTTAAATACTAAATTGATATAAAACAATGGAAATTGTATATTGAATCTTCAATCTCACTATTCACACATATGATACAAATGTATTAATACATATAGATAATAACTGCCAAACGGTCTTATCATTCAATACAATAATGTATACTTATGTGTAACTGACAAAACGGTTATGGTGGGAGTTATGTATATGAGTATATCTGATTTTATAACACTCCCCCTCAGATATACATTACTATTCATTATACACAAATTAACAACATGCGTCAGGATGATGTTAAATCGGTACTTCAGGACCTATGAGATAAACTGATACTGCTGGACCAGTTATGCTGCCTCGTTAAAAACCTTACTAAGAAAACCCAATGGGACAAAACTTAGTCAAGGAAAAGAGTACAGCGTGTATAATTCTCCCCCTGAATTCAACAAACATCTTTCAATCTACGGAGACCGATCTTGTGTGATAGTTGCTCGAAACTGTTTCTTGGTAAAGATTTTGTGAATAGGTCAGCTAAATTTTCACTTAACTTGATTTGGCAAACATCAATTTCCCCTTCTTTCTGCAAGTCATATGTTGAGAAGAATTTTGGTGAAATGTGCTTTGTTCGATCACCCTTGATGTAACCTTCTTTGATCTGAGCTATGCAAGCAGCATTGTCTTCATAAATAATCGTCGGCTCCTTCTTGATCTGTTCTAATCCACATGCTTCTTGTATGTGAGTAATCATTGATCTCAACCACACGCATTCTCGACCAGCTTCATATAGTGCAATTAGTTCAGCATGATTTGATGACGTTGATGTAAGTGTTTGCTTAGTTGACTTCCAAGAAATTGATGTGCCACCATATGTGAATACATAACATGTTTGGGATTTTGCTTTATGTGGATCTGATAGATATCCAGCATCAGCATACCCAACAAGCTGGGACTTTTGACCTTTCTGGTAGAAAAGACCTAAGTCTTGTGTCCCGCAAATATATCGGAATATGTGTTTTATTCCATTCCAGTGTCTACGTGTTGGGTTTGAACTATATCTTGCTAGTACATGTACCGAGAATGCAATATCGGGCCTCGTGTTATTTGCAAGATACATAAGAGCACCGATCGCACTTAAGTATGGTACTTCTGGACCAAGTACTTCTTCGCCTTCTTCTTGAGGGCGGTAAGGATCCTTTTAAGGATCTAGCGGTCGGACAACCATGGGTATGCTAAACGGATGAGCTTTGTCCATATTAAAACGTACTAACATCTTCTGGATGTAGTTTGACTGATGGACGAATGTACCGTTTCGTAAATGCTCAAACTGCAGGCCGAGACATAATTTTGTTGTGCCAAGGTCTTTCATCTCAAATTCTCTCTTTAATATATTAGCAGTTTTTTCTATCTCTTCAGGAGCTCCGATGATGTTTATATCATCAACGTAGACTGCTACAATAGTGAATTTTGAGAGTGATCTTTTTATAAAAACACATGGACTGATTACATCAGACTTGTATCCTTCTTTTTCGAGATATTCACTGAGCCGATTGTACCACATGCGGCCAGATTGTTTAAGACCATATAAAGATATTTTTAGCTTTATAGCACACATGTCTCGAGGTATTGATTTTAATGCTTCGGGCATTTTTAATCCTTTAGGGATTTTCATGTAGATGTCATTTTCTAGTGTCTCGTACAAGTATGCGGTGACGACATCCATAAGTGTCATTTGAAGTCCTTCTGAGATTGCAAGGCCAATTAGAAATCTAAGGGTTATCGCATCCACTACAGGGGAATACGTTTCCTCATAATCAACTCCTGGGATTTGGGAAAACCCTTGTGCTACAAGACGTGCCTTGTATCGTACAATCTCATTCTTTTCATTTCTTTTTATAGCAAACACCCATTTATAACCTATTGGTTTGACGTCTATGGGTGTTCGGACTACAGGTCCGAAAACATTTCGTTTTTCAAGCGAATCTAACTCAGCCTTTACGGCCTCTTGCCATTTTGGCCAATCAATTCTGTGCATGCACTCTTCTAGAGTTTTCGGTATGTAATCATTTTCATTGATTACATCTGTTGCTATAGCATATGCAAATATATCATTAACACGTGTTTCATTTCGGTTCCATATTGTACTATTTTGTACATAATTGATAGAGATCTCATTTTCGTTTGGTACCAGTGTGTCTTCTTGATTTTCATTTTCCTCTGGAATTATATTTGTCTCTTCTGGGACATTTACCTCTTCTAGGGTTTCATTTACTAAATTTTCACCAACTGATTTATTCTGCTCTTTTCGCTTACGTGGGTTCTTATCTTTGGAACCTATTGGTCTCCCACGTTTTCTTTGTATGGTAATCGCTTCTGGGATTGCTTCAATTCGAGCAGGTGCATTTGATGCTGGTATATGTGACTTTGTCACCCTATTTGTGTCTGTGAATGCATCTGGTAATTCATTTGCGATTCTTTGCAAATGTATAATCTTTTGGACTTCAGATTCACTTTGACCACTTCGGGGGTCGAGATTCGATAATAATGATGCATTCCATGTTAACTCTTGTGTTACCAGTCTTTCTTTAGTCTTATCTCCCCCTAAGACTGGGAATACTGTCTCATTAAACTGACAGTCAGCAAAGCGTGCTGTAAACATGTCACCCGTTAATGGTTCTAAATATTTAATAATAGAAGGGGAATTAAAACCAATGTAAATGCCCAGTCTTCTCTGTGGTCCCATTATGGTACGTTGTGGTGGCGATATCGGTACATATACCGCACAACCAAATATTTTGAGGTGGGACAGATTTGGTTCTCTTCCGGAGACCAGTTGTAATGGAGAATATTCATGATCGGCAGTTGGTCTTAATCGGATTAGGGCAGCAGCGTGTAAAATAGCATGTCCCCATGCAGAAGATGGCAATTTGCATCTCATCAGGAGAGGTCTAGCGATTATTTGTAATCGTTTAATTAATGATTCAGCTAAACCATTTTGTGTATAAACATGAGCTACTGGATGTTCAACCTTTATCCCAATCGACATACAATAATCGTTAAAAGCTTGGGATGTGAATTCTCCTGCATTATCCACTCGTATGGTTTTAATTGGATTTTCAGGGAAATGAGCTCTCAACTGTATGATTTGCGCTAATAGTCGGGCAAACGCTACATTTCGAGTAGCTAAAAGACTCACATGTGACCATCGGGATGAGGCATCAATTAAAACTAAGAAATAGCGAAATGGACCACAAGGAGGATGTATAGGCCCACAGATGTCCCCTTGGATTCTTTCCAAAAATGAGGGGTTTTCTTGTGTCAATTTAGTTGGTGAGGGCCGAGTAATGAGTTTTCCTAGAGAGCATGCCGCACATAATAAATCTTTTGATTGTAAGACTTTTGAATTTTTAAGAGGGTGCCCATTTGCGTTCTTAATTATTCGCCTCATCATTATGTTACCTGGGTGACCTAGTCGGTCATGCCATATTGTGAATGTATCTTTATCTAGTAACATATGGTTACTCACCACCATGTATGCTTCAATAGGAGTAATATTTGTACAATATAATCCAGATGATAAAGCTTTTAGCTTTTCTACAATGGTATCTTTGCCATTTTCTTTTGAAGTAATTTGTAAGTATTCAATATTATTTTCGGATGTTGTTTTGAGGTGGTAACCATTTTGTCGAATACTTTTAAAACTAAGTAAATTTCGTCATGATTTACTAGAGTATAATGCATCATTTATAATTAGTTTAGTACCCGATGGTAATATGATGCTTGCTCTTCCAGAGCCTTCTATAAGATCACACACACCAGAAATAGTACCCACAAGTGTCTATGCAGGAGACAACTCAGAGAAAAATTTCTTATGTTTAAGAATAGTGTTGGTAGTACCACTATCAACGAGACATTCATCACCAATGATAGCTTTATTGGAGCTTGTAAACATATTTCCTCTGGTAATAATAAAATAAATTAATATAACGAACTACTTGCTTGAGTATGAAAAAAAACATCACATCACATCACACAAAATATGAATCAAACATCACAAAGATTTTAAGTGAAAACATAACAAAAGTTCAAAACATAAAATAACAATAGAGTTGAAATAAAATTCACTAACAGACTTATGATCTCGTAGCCTTAAATGAACCCACTTGTAGCGAGTTTTAGAGAGTAAGACCAACTTCAGGTGGTCAAATCTTTCTTGATTGTTTTTCCATAACTCGAGAGGGTCCTCGACAGTACGGTTTTCCCTCTTTAGGTCTTCATAAAGATGAAGGCAAAGGAATGCCATAGCTTTAGCTTTTTCTAGAGGTAGAACTGAAGGTTCTATATTTTAACAGTAGAGTAGGAATTTTAAAACTCTTGTATGATTTCGTATTGTAAAAAAATAAGTTGTGTTTTGATAATTTAATTAAATATAAAATACATATGAAACCTTAATTAAATATGTATTAAAATATATTACTATGAATGAATACTGTTGACGTCAACATTTATATACTAAAATATATTAAGATATATTAAAAGCTGTGCATGAGCTGTATCCCATTAGATCATATTAAATATAAAATATATTTATATTTATATTTATATAATGTTATATGATAAAATATATCATAATATCATAAACGTATAGTTAGTTGAATGCCATTATTTCATAACGGTTGTAATTATTAAGAGAGAGAGAAAAAAAAAACTACTGTTCCGGCGACGGTTAAACAGAAAAAAAAATTGTTCCAGCGATTCCATTCTATTATCTTAAAGAGAGTAGATGTAATTGCTTTTCCTCGAGAACTCACCGCCGTAGATCTATCGGAGATCCAGATCTACCCGCTAACGAAAACATTCACCGATGATGACGTAACCGGAGCAAGTCCATGAAGGTTCACACGTGTTTGAGGACGACGACGGCTGTTGACGGCGGCGGTGGTTGACGGTGGGGATTGGACGGTTGCGAAACCGTCTTGGCGGAATTTCACTTTGGAAGAACTTGTTGCCGCCACCGATAGTTTCAGCCACCGGTAGGTTAGAAAGAAAAAAAAATTCTTTGATTTTCAATTCGATACTTTGAAATTGATTTTGATTAATATGTGTTTCCGTAAATACAAATCAAAAGGGAAATCCTATGTTGTTCTAAAGATCATTCTAAAAATCCTAATTTGGGCATTCAAAAGTCCAAAACCAAAGTCTATTTTGTATAAATTAGATCTAAAGGAAAGGAACATGTGAAAAGGTTTGGCATGCTTACAGTGTAAAAAAAAATTGCCACCGTAGATTAACAGGAAAAATACCCCTTTCTAATTACCACTTTGTTTTAAACCTTTCAATCAAATCACAGTTAATGTTTTGTTTTAAGTTAATAATCTTGATTTTTTTCATACTACCCGTCAAAACAAAAATGTAAATATGGACTTTACAAAAGTCAAAGCTTCAAAAAACGCAAGTGTTTGGAAAAAAAATCGATTTCAGAAATCAATTGTTAATAGCACTATATGTTAAATCGAAATTTGTGATTCATTATTGGATACACAAGTATACAGATTGTGATGATTTGACGGGTAGAATATAGTGGAGATTTTGATGGCTTACCCGGATTGTGATGAATAGAAAATTGTTTAATGAATTCCTGATGTTGAAGATCGCCGGTAATTTTTCCGTGAAGAGTCCGTTCGTGCTGATAACGTGATATAAAACAATGGAAATTGTATATTGAATCTTCAATCTCACTATTCACACATACGATACAAATGTATTAATACATATAGATAATAACTGCCAAACGGTCTTATCATTCAATACAATAATGTATACTTATGTGTAACTGACAAAACGGTTATGGTGGGAGTTATGTATATGAGTATATCTGATTTTATAACATAAATGATTATTTAAAACTATAATTATTTATTTTAATTGTCTAGACAACTTTAGCTACCTTCATCATTATAAAATAATGTTTACTGATTTTGTCTAATTGTGTCCAAAAGAATACGATTTGCTTAGTTTTAATGTTATTTACAGAAATGTCCACGACCATTAATGAGAGCTAGTATGATACTAAAATGGTTGTAATTATATATAAACAGTTTTTTTTTAACGATAACTTTCTTATGAGTGACCCATAGTCACACCTGCCAATTAAGGCAAGCCTAGCCCACCAGGCCCGCACCAGACTATGTTGTCTGAACCGGGTCCATGCTGGTGTTGTCCGGGCGTGGGCTAGCGCTCCTCCGGAAACCGTACTGCCTCTACACGAGTTGCCTCGCTAGAGTAACAGCCGGATGAAAACCGGAGTGACGCTCAGGATCAAACCCTCCTCGGTGGGTTTTTCACCATCATTGCGCACGGGTGTCCTACCCCCTTTCGCCTCAAGCGGGAGTCGAACCGGTGACCTTAGGATGACAAACCGGCCCCCAACCACTGGGCTATGAGGGCGGGACATATATATAAACAGTTATGAAGTTTTTATGTTATGGAAATTAAATAATTATTTTAATTTTAATTAAAAGAAATATGGAAGTAAACGTGTTCCCAAGATTTATTTGAATGGAAAATTTATGAATTAAACTCGTGATAAAAACTAAAGAGAAATAGAGATAAAACTAAATACTCATTATTCAATATTACAATATATAGATGAACATAGCTATAAACCCTAAAGCCCATAAGTAATGGGTTGGGCCTAAAATGTCTGGTTTATAACACTCCTCCTCAGACATTTAGAATTATACACAGTTTAACAACATACTTCAGGATGATGTTAAATAGGTACTTCAGGACCTGAATAAATAAACTGATACTACTAGATCAGCTATGCTGCCTCATTAAAAACCTTACTAAGAAAACCCAATGGGACAAAACTTAGTTAAGGGAAAAAGAGTACAGCGTGTATAATTCTCCCCCTGAATTCAACAAACATCTTTCAATCTACGAAGACCGATCTTGTGTGATAGCTGCTCGAAACTGCTTCTAGGTAAAGATTTCGTGAACAGGTCAGCTAGATTTTCACTTGACTTAATCTGGCGAACATCAATTTCCCCTTCTTTTTGCAAGTCATATGTTGAGAAGAACTTTGGTGAGATGTGCTTTGTTCGATCACCCTTGATATAACCTTCTCTGATCTGAGCTATGTAAGCAGCATTGTCTTCAAAAATAATTGTCGGCTCCTTCTTGATCTGCTCTAATCCGCATGCTCCTTGTATGTGATTAATCATTGATCTCAACCACACGCATTCTCGACCAGCATCATATAGTGCTATCAATTCGGCATGATTTGATGATGTTGCTGTAAGTGTTTGCTTAGTTGACTTCCAAGAAATTGTTGTGCCGCCGTATGTAAATACATATCCTATCTGAGATTTTGCTTTGTGAGGATCTGATAGATATCCGGCATCAGCATACCCAACAAGCTGGGACTTTTGATCTTTCTGATAGAAAAGACCTAAGTCTTGTGTCCCGCAAATATACCAGAATATATGTTTTACACCATTCCAGTGTCTACGTGTTGGATTCGAACTGTATCTCGCTAGTACATGTACTGCAAATGCAATGTCAGATCTTGTGTTATTTGTGAGATACATAAGGGCACCGATCGCGCTTAAGTACGGTACTTCTTGACCAAGTACATCTTCGCCTTCTTCTTGAGGGCGATAAGGATCCTTGTATGGATCTAGCGGTCGGACAACCATAGGTACGTTAAACGGATGTGCTTTGTCCATATTGAAACGTACTAAGATCTTCTGGATATAGTTTGATTGATGGACAAATGTGCCATTGCACAGATACTCAAATTGTAGTCCGATACATAATTTCGTCATACCAAGATCTTTCATTTCAAATTCCTTCTTTAACAACTGAGCAGCTTTCTCTATCTCTTCAGAAGATCCGATGATGTTGATATCATCAACATAGACTGCTATTATAGTGAAATTTGAGAGTGGTCTTTTTATAAAAACACATGGACTGATTACATCAAGCTTGTATCCTTCTTTTTCGAGATAGTCACTAAGTCGATTGTACCACATACGACCAGATTGTTTGAGACCATATAAAGATCTCTGGAGCTTTATAGAACACATATCTCGAGGTGTTGATTTTAATGCTTCGGGCAATTTTAATCCTTTAGGGATTTTCATGTAGATGTCATTTTCAAGTGTCCCATACAAGTCGAGCCTTATATCGTACAATCTCATTCTTTTCATTTCTCTTTATTGCAAACACTCATTTATAACCTACTGGTTTGACGTCTATGGGCGTTCGGACTACAGGTCCGAAAACATGTCGCTTTTCGAGCGAATTTAATTCGGCATTTATGGCTTCTTGCCATCTTGGCCAATCATTTATGTGCATGCACTCTTCTAAAGTTTTAGGTACGTAATCATTTTCATTGATTACATCCGTTGCTATAGCATATGCGAATATTTCATCAACACGTGTTTTATTCCGGTTCCACATTGTACTATCTTGTACATAATTAATAGAGATCTCATTTTCGTTCGGTACCGGTGTTTCTTCTTAAACTTCATTTTCCTCTGGATTCATGGTTGTCTCTTCTGGGACATTTACCTCTACCGGGGTTTCATTTATAATCTTTTGTGAGTTTTCACCAACTGCGTTACTTTGCTCTTTTCGTTTCCGTGGGTTTTTGTCTTTGGAACCGATTGGTCTCCCACGCTTTCGTTGTATAGTAATCGCTTCTGGGATTACTTCAATTCGAGCAGGTGCATTTGATGCTGGTACATGTGACTTTGTCACTCTATTCGTGTCTGTGAATGCATCTGGTAATTCATTCGCTATTCTTTGCAAATGTATGATCTTTTGAACTTCATATTCACATTGACCACTTCGGGGGTCGAGATTTGAAAGCGATGATGCATTCCATGTTATTTCTTGTGTTACCAGTCTTTCTTTGTCCTTATCTCCCCCTAAGACTGGGAACATTGTTTCATCAAAATGACAGTCAGCATACCGTGTTGTAAACATGTCTCTCGTCATTGGTTCTAAATATTTAATTATGGATGGGGAGTTAAAACCAATATAGATACCCAGTCTTCTTTGGGGTCCCATTGTAGTACGTTGTGGTGGCGGTATTGGTACGTATACCGCACAACCAAAAATTCTAAGGTGGGACAAACTTGGTTCTCGTCCGGAGACCAGTTGCAATGGGGAGTATTCGTGATCAGCAGTTGGTCTCAATTTAATCAGTGCAGCGGCATGCAAAATAGCATGACCCCATGCAGAAGATGGTAATTTACATCTCATTAAGAGTGGTCTAGCGATTATTTGTAATCGTTTAATCAGAGATTCAGCTAAACCGTTTTGTGTGTGAACATGAGGTACTGAATGTTCAACATTGATCCCAATTGACATACAATAGTCATTAAAAGGTTGAGATGTAAACTCTCCCGCATTATCCATCCGGATGTTTTTAATTTGATTATCGGGGAAATTGGCTCTCAATTGTATGATTTGAGCTAAAAGTCGGGCAAATGCTACATTTCGAGTAGCTAAAAGGCTCACATGTGACCACCTTGAGGATGCGTCTATTAAGATCAAGAAATAGCGGAATGGTCCACACGGAGGATGAATAGGCCCACAAATATCCCCTTGGATTCTTTCTAAAAATGATGGGGTTTCATGTACTAATTTAGTTTACGAGGCCCGAGTTATAAGTTTGCCCAGAGAGCATGCTGCACATGATAAGTCTTATGGTTGCAAAAACCTTTAAGTTTTTGAGAGGATGCCCGGTTGCACTTTTGATTATCCGTCTCATCATTATGCTACCAGGGTGACCTAGACGGTCATGCCATATATTGAATGTGTCTTTATCTAACAACTTTTGGTTACTCACCATGTATGATTCGGTAGGATTGATATTAGTACAACATAATCCAGAGGATAAGGCTTCTAATTGTTCAACAATTGTTTCTTGGCCATTTTTGTTTGAAGTAATTTGAAGATATTCAATATTATTTTCAGATATTGTTTTTAGGTGGTAACCATTTTTTCGAATATCTTTAAAGCTAAGTAAATTTCTTCTGGATTTACTAGAATATAATGCATTATCAATAGTTAATTTGGTACACGAAGATAATATTATGTGTGCTCTGCCGGAGCCTTCGATAAGGTTGCTGACACCAGATATAGTACTAATGTGACAACCCGAACCTTTGAAGTCAGTAACGTCTAACTCTCTAATCTAATTTCTTATTATTTCCCCTTCGATTTCTTATACGTTCCGCGTTGTTTTGTTGGTTTTGTTTTGGGCCGCAAGTCGTTGGGCCATATTAACAACCTTTGTGATACACCTCACTCCGGCCTGGGCCCGAACGAACATGAACTGAGCCCAAACTTCTCCGAATGGACTTTGATCAATTGGGCCCGATTGTGATTTAACACAATGTGTTAGGGGTCGGCCCACTTGTGGAAACATTGGTTTTATATTTGATGTGCACGGAACTACTTGAAAATCTCCAATTGCAACATAACAATCCTATTTCATTTGATCTTTACATTTTCTTATTATATTTTAAATAGTCTCATCGATGCATTGCAATTTTGATAGTGGGCATGTAGATAAATGTAACTTGGTTAGGAAATAGAAACATTGATAATCTTATAATGGAAACTAGTCAACTGCCACATTTTCGTTAGATGTGCGACAGCCCAAGTGGATGGGCCTGAGCCCACTTCGGCTAAGAATGTGAACCGCCAAAAATCCTCACATTATATGATACGTAATATGCTTTTTTTTAGATAAAACTTGAAACAAACCAAATCAAAACCCTACCCCTCCTGTGATTTACGAAGGCCGTAGATACCCCCCCCCCCCCCCCCCACTCGTGAGATACCATCCCGTTAATCAAAGACCTGGTTAGTGATTCCATACCATGTTAGCTATGATTTGATTATTCTTTATGGATCATGCTATTTACACACGGAGAAAATTATTTTCACACCCCAAAGCGCCGCGCTATGGCCAAAGCGGGGCGCTTTGGTGTAAAGTCAACCGACAAGGACTGACGCGGTCAGACCTTGTCTGTTGCTTTACATCAAAGCGCCCCGCTATGGCCAAAGCGGGGCGCTTTGAGGTTTTTTTTTTTTTTTTTTTATTTTTTTTTTTTTCGGGTAAAGAAATGGACCTTTATTGTTGTGAGAAGGGTAAAGAAATGGAAATTACAAAAGAAATGGACCTTTATTGACTTCTGACAACTTTTGAAAACTTTTGAAAATGGTCAAAAGTTTTGAGCTACCCACCAATCAATTTGAGTTACCCACATGTTGTTGTCAGACAACTTTTGAAAATGTCACTTTTGAATGTATTTCGTTTTTTTTTTTTCATTAAATATATGCGTTACATCACGTTAAAAACCGAATGTCACCGACACGACCCAATCAGATTCAATACGCACTTGTACGACCCAAAATGACAATATACATCATAATACTACAATTAATGAAAAAATACGTCATGTACATGTACGGTAGGCGGCTGATACACATAACACTACTCAAAGGTCGTAAAAGGGGAGGATAAGCATTGAAGATATTGACCAATGTTTTCAGAACCGGACCGGAGGTCGACCCGGTCGCCTTATGGGGTCAAAGGTCGGACCGGTCCGACCGGTTCGACCGGATTTAAAACCCGGATTACGTCATAAATTATACAAAAATATATATAAAATATAAAGACCACTTAGCCTTTGATGCTCCAAACGGTTCATTATTATTATTATTATTATTATTATTATTATTATTATTATTATTATTACAAAACCGTAATTTTGGTTAGACATTTATTTTTTTACCTATGTTTCAAAAACTTAGTTTATATTTTTCTAAAAGCTAATAAAAAATTATGAAATAATCTATCTTGAATAAATAAAAATACTAAGTAAATAATTTACACTCGTAAGTAAGTTGTAGAAAAGATTAAGTAATAAAAATTATTTATTATGTAACTTTACTAGTGGAAGTGTGTTGTCTTGTCAGGTCAAATATATGCATGTCTTCTTTTCAGTAGAAAGAAAAAGAAAACTAATATAAAAGGGGTTAATTTTCAAATAGGTCCCTATTTATCTAGATGGAGTTACTTTGAATATTTAACTTGTCTTCTTCATGTTACTGTGTTTTACCATAGAGATGAGTGAATAGACAGTCACGTATTAAAAAGATCTTACATATAAATAATAATTACCTATAGACCTATGTATAGCTTTCTATAAATCAAAGTTAGTCACGTATTAAAAAGATCTTACATATAAATAGGATAATAATAATTACTTACATAAAAAAATATAAGATAAGTGACGCAACATGTTTACGTGTACATGAATTTGAAGTATTTCCTATATATACATTTCCTATCCAGTCAAAAATACGCCAAAAATGTAAAAAAAAAAAAAAAAAAAAAAAAACCAAAGCGCCGAGCTTAGGCCAAAGCGGGGCGCTTTGGAAAAAAAAAAAAAAACCAAAGCGCCCCGCTATGGCCAAAGCGGGGCGCTTTGATGTAAAGCAACAGACAAGGTCTGACCGGTTCAGACCTTGTCTGTTGACTTTACACCAAAGCGCCCCGCTTTGGCCATAGCGGGGCGCTTTGGAGTGTTTAAATAGACTAAGGGCGTGTGCGAATAGACCCGGCCTTCTTTATTTGCTTATTCATGATTGACTTGTGATGAAAATTGTTGCACAACTTTGTCTAAGTTATTGTATATGGAATCTTTATTTTAATCTGTTTATTATGATTAGTTATTTCTTGATGTAGTCTGATTTTAATAGGAAGTAGTAATATAAGTCAGCATGGTTTGCTAATGGATTGGTTAATCTAATTGTTATGGCTCGATTGCTGTATTAATAGGAGAGGGTTTCATATACATATGAGTAGTGATTTATTTATTAATTAGATTGCAAGATTTATTGTTAATTGATCACTGTTATGAACATTATACACATGATTTGGGACTTTTTGTTTGGACCGAACACTTCAACAGATTACATGTATAAATTGTTTGGGCTGATAATTGATTAAGTAAATTATTAGAATTATTGGTTGGGCCGCATATAAATGTTGGACACACACACATACATATAGATTGATTATTGGTTTGGGACTTACATTTTGATTGTGGGCTGCATACATATATGTATTGGACTTACAAACAAATCGATTGGGCCACACATGTTTTGATAGCCTTAAGAGCCGCATGACTGATTATGTTTGAGACGGGGCCTGAAGTCCAGCTGAGTTGCGTGACGTTCTGGGCTACGTTAGTGGGCCGCACGGAAGGTTGGGCTGGGCACGAGTTTAACTAGGCCGCACACGATTACCGTACACATACACCCATTAAGGTTGGGCTGTTGCTTTTGGGCCAGCAATGTTGGACGGACAATGAATGTTTAGAATGTTGTAATTGTGATGCATACATGCTCTAGTTTTGGGGCATATATGTTTAATAGCTGGATTGAAGGGTGTACTAGCAGACTATGTATGTATGCATACAACATGCTTGAGTGATTACCTGTTAAGTATTTGGTTGGTGCCCTAGGTGGATGAATAAACTATCGTGAATTGGATTACATGTGTGTGTTACGTGAGCAATGAATATGCTTGATGTGAAACTTGAATGCGTTAATTAGTTGTACGCAAAATGCATGAAAAACTGTCTGTTATTGGTAACCCTTTTAGGACGTGTTTGTTCAACTATTAATCAAGTAAACAATCTTACCGAGCAAACCTAAGGTGAGTTCATTACTTTTGAGCATGCGTCCCGGTGGTTGGGACAATCAGTGGGTATCCCGGGGAGGGATAGGTCTTTTGGGTAAAACTGGGATGTTGGATAATATTCTCACCCTATCATTCTTAAGTCCCATCTTTTGTTACCGGGGAGGTAACGGGGTATTAGTTGGTAGCGCTACTTAGGTTTGGCACCCTCACACCGTACCAGGGAGGACGGTTGTGAACTAATTACCCAGTCGGGCCCAGTGCTTTGATAGGAGCACTGGGGAAAGGGCAAAACATACATCAGGAGCCGTCTTGTTCAGTATCGAGATATTATCAACATTACTTACGGAATTAAATACAATGGACTAACTAAATACTTGGTAACCAACGTTTTCGTAAAACTATGAACTCACCAGCCTTTTCTGACACACTTGTTACATGCTCGCAGGTCGTTAGGTCTTTTGGATTTGGGAACTTGTTGTCTGGAGTAGCTGGAGTAGTCATGGGACGATTGGAGGGATTTACGTGATTGGATTTTGATACTATACATTGGTTTTAAACAGTTTGACTTTGATTTATTATTTGCTTCTGCTGACCACTTTGGTTTTCACTTAAACTTGTGATGGTATTTTTATTAATAACTGAAAACTTTATTTGAAACATGTATGGGTTCAATGTAATTAGTGGCTCATTGTTGGTACGTCACACGCCTATCAGGGACACTCCCTAGGTGGTATTTTGGGGGTGTGACAGTTTGGTATCAGAGCCACTGGTTATAGTGAACTTGGTTTTAAAAAAAAAAGTTTTTTATAAAAGCAGACTATAACCGAATAGTTTTGAATACGTGAATACGACCATGACACTCAGCTCCAGATTGCAAGGTTCGTCTTTTACCTACTAGGCTACTATATACATTACATGACTAGTGTACACTTGATTATGGTATAGCATATAGACACACACTCGTCACCACGGCACGATTCCATGGATTGCTTGTTTACATTATGATGCATTGATAGTATGTCGTAGTCCTTAGATTTCTGTGATCCTGTCATTTTGACAACCTCCGTTTGGCATTCGGGTTTGCGGAACCATTTGACATGAGTTAGGAGGAACTGAGATGAACATGCAAATCATAATATTATTGTGGGTGCACACATAATAATAATGTAGGGTGCATGTGAGTCCCATTGAGGCTTAACAAGTGAAAAAGGGGTTCCGTTCTGTTAGTTGATCAATGTGAAACACAACAGTTTATAAGAGTCATAGTAGTGATTGTCTCCTACTCGAATGTGATCTTTTCATTTCCCTCTGAAACCTTTCGAATCTCGATGCTATCTAGTATTACCTGAACACCCATCTGAACGCCTAGCGAACCGTGTAGAATGTTAGGTGCTTGTACGAACGTCCCTGAGCTGGATGTTGCAGCGTCAATGATTGGTCTGTACCTCTCACACACTCCTCTTTGTTTGCTGGAACTCATGAACTGACGTTTTAGAACCCGAAGTGCGATCACTTCTGCAACACTCTAGCAACTTACCGTGTATTACTCAATCAACTTGCTGGATCGATGGACAAAAGGATGAGCGTGGTACTTTACCGACTTCAGTATTTGGACAACCCTGATTACCGGCAACAAACACCAGTGAATTGACTTCAACCGAATCCTTAACCCTAGTCGGTGACTCATGGGAGTCAACTCTTACAAATTAATCAGGACATAAGTGATGACAATTGACTTTAGTGTGGAATATGTAACTGCCAGCACAATGGGTAGCACCCTAGGATGTGGCACGAGATGTGAAAGGATGGACCCTGTTGGTGAAAGATCGTAGGGCTCCGTTTCAAGCAACGACATTAGAGGCAACGGTCATGGCAACATCAAGGTACTTGTAATCGTAGCCTACAGTAGGGAAATGAAGGTGCCTACGGCATGGATAGGCCGTTGATAATTCAAGACGATAACAACCAAGGGAACGATGACAGTATTGGGAATCCACATGACCGTAACAACACTGGTAGTGGTGCTTGTGAAAGGGCAGTTAGGATTGGCGTGAGCGACGCCAGGCACAATAGCAACATGGTATCTAGTATAAGCAGCTAATCGCTTCGTCTTTGTTCCGTTTAACCCTGATACTTCTGGAAACCAAACCTGTTGTGGAACCGACTGATGACAAGTCAATGGAAACCTCCTATGCTCGTGGGATGCAAACTCGACCTTGTGGGACAAGTGTTCGACACCTACCCTTAATAGTTTTGTTGTAACAGTTAGTGTGGAGTGGTTATCCGGATAACGCGCAGACATACCTTGTGAGGAGAAAATTCTGAGTATCCCACTCTCGAGTGAAGAATTGTCGTCTGTCTTGAGGCATCAGTGAGGTGTGAAGGTTTGTATCATTTCAGCAGTGAAAGCCAGGAGCTACCATGAAGGGAGTAAGGGACTACCCCGCTATGTTGGCAACCGTTACCACTGTTTGGGCTAAGGAAGTGGGGATCAAGGATGCACCAGTTGCTCGTGATCCCTCTCGGTGTGCTACCCGAGGGACTTTTGAGGCTTACTTCTACAACTGTTAGGCAGAATCTCAGTTTGATCTCAAGCTAGGGACATCCCTGATTACTCATACTACATACCGTCTTGCACCTGGAGGGTTGCAAGAACTATCTAAGCAACTACAGGAATTATTGGACAGGAGTCTTGGTTAGACATAGTTTTTCGCTTCGGGGAGCCCCAGTGTTATCAGGGAAGAGAAGCCTTATCGTTGGACATGTGTACTGATTAATGAGGATTCAGCAAGGTGACAGTCAAGAGCCATTTGCCTCGACCATGTATTGACAACCTTCCGAACAGTTGCGAGGGACAAGCTTCCATTCGAGGATTGATTAACGAACAAGCTGCGATCAGATGGAAGTCCAAGGGGAGAATGTTGCTGGAACGACATATCGAACGCAGTACGGCCATTGCGACTTTGTACACCATGACCATTGAGTTAATCAACACACCAGTAGCTTTATGGACCACACGAATCGACCATGTTTATTGATGACGTTTTGGATAATTTCCAGGAAAAAGGAACATTATGGACGACATTTGTAGCTTATTATAGAACCCTGGGGGAGGAGCAACTCCACGCGAAGTTTACCTAAGTGTGACTTCAGGATTTGGGAGGTACACTTGCTTGGTTGCGAAGTCAACGAAGTGGGAATACATGCAGTAATTTCTTGGTCCAGCTAGTTACTATCGTACATTCATCATAGGACTTTCAAGGATTTCGCAGCTTCAATCACTTTAGCATAGTAGGGTATTGTGTGTTCATGGGAGATAGAACAGGAGAACGTCTTTTCAGTTTTCGAATCCCAACTCTACAACGCTCCCAGCATCGTCTTCGCCCGATGGTGCGAGTGATCTACTAGTATACCTTAAGGGTTTGAATCAGAGTCCCAGCTACACATCGATGCAACACAAGAAAATGATGGCTTAAGTAGTGGATTTACAAGAAGAGTTACACGAGGCCCAACCTGCGGTGGAACCCATGGTCTTTGGATTTGAGTTGGAGGCATTACTTGGACGGTACCAAATGCATCAACTAGACCGATCACAAGGGCCTCCCGTATACCGTTGTTTTGAGGGAGCTAAACCATGCAATGGCATGGCTGGATGGATGGAACTTTCGAATGATTGTGACTGTGGAACCTGAGCGTGCACGCGCTTTGCAGCTCACTATCGACTCTAACTTACCTGATCAGACTCACTCTGTTTGAACTGGAAGAGGATTTTCAAGTTAAACCCATGCGGGGCATGGAGAAGCAACCTTTTGGCGGGACGGACGATAATCGCTACCTCAAGGAGCGAGTGTGGATCTCATTGTATGGCAACTTTAGGAAACTTGTGTTGAATGAAGTACACCAGCCTCGACATTCTAGTCATCTGGATTTTGACGGAATATATTAGGATCTAAGGACCTCGTACTGCCGACTAGGCTTGAAGGCCTACAAAGCGAAGCATGTGAACGACGTTTGGCTTGTGCGAAAGCCAAGGTGGAACATCAAAAACCTTCTGGTTAGTGTCAGTAATCTGAAACACCCATTTGGGGGATTGGAACAGACTACCAAGGATTTTGTCACTTGTCTACCTAAAATTCAGAACGGAAACAGCATCACCTGGGTGACCGTTGATTGTCTCACATGACCAGCACACTTTCTTGCAATCAAGGAAACAGACGATTCTTCACAGCTGTGAATGTTCCTCTGAGAGAGGCTTCTTTTAGGCACGAGGTGCCAACTCCTGTTACCTCTGATTTTGATCTATGACAGACCACACACAACACCCTTGGCTCACGTGTAGACATGAGCATTGGACAAACGGTCAGAGTAAACGTACTATTCAGACACTTGAAGACATGCTGCGTGCATGTGTGATTGATTTCGGGAAAGGCTGGGAGAAACATTTGTCGTTGATAGAGTTCTCCTACAACAACAGTTACCATACTAGCATTCACGTAGCACCGTTTGAAGCATTGTATGGGCGGAAATGTCGTTCTCCTCTCTGTTGGGCTGAGGTGGGTGGCAGCCAAATCACAGGTCCTGAGCTTGTTCTTGAAACTTCAGAAAAGACTGTTCAAATCAGGAATCGTACGACGGCAGCGCGTGATCGTCAGAAAAGTTACGCCGACAAGCGTAGAAAACCTTTGGAATTCAAAGTTAATGATCGTGTCATGTTGAAGGTCTCACCCTGGAAGGGTGTGGTTTTTTTTTTTTGGGAAACACGGCAAGCTTAATCCACGTTGCGTGGGGCCATTCAAAATCTTGGAGCGGACCGGTAAAGTGGCTTACAAGCTTGAGTTACCTGTTGAGTTGGGTAATGTTCATGATGTCTTTCACGTTTCGCAGTTGAAGAAGTGTTTGTCTGATGAAACACTGGTTGTGACGCTTCAAGAGCTAAAGATTGACGACAAGTTGCAGTTTATCGAAGAGCCTATAGAGATCATGGACCGAGAGGTCAAGGTGCATAAACATAGTCGTATTCCAATTGTTAGACTTCGTCGGAACTCAAGACGTGGACCGGAGTTCACGTGGGAGCGTGAGGATCAGATGAAGCTCAAATATCCTCAACTTTTTCCTGAAGACAAATCTAAACCTGGTAAAGCTGGTGAATTTCGGGACGAAATTCCTCTTCAAGTTGGGGATGATGTGGCACCTGAGCAAAATCCGCAACAATCTTGATTTCTCACTTCACTCTTCCGTGCTTACTTGGCAAACTTCGGGATGGAATTTCTTTCAAGTTGGGGATGATGTGACAACCCGAACCTTTGAAGTCAGTAACGTCTAACTCTCTAATCTAATTTCTTATTATTTCCCCTTCGATGTGTTATACGTTCCGCGTTGTTTTGTTGGTTTTGTTTTGGGCCGCAAGTTGTTGGGCCATATTAACAACCTTTGTGATACACCTCACTCCGGCCTGGGCCCGAACAAACATGAACTGAGCCCAAACTTCTCCGAATGGACTTTGATCAATTGGGCCCGATTGTGATTTAACACAATGTGTTAGGGGTTGGCCCACTTGTGGAAACATTGGTTTTATATTTGATGTGCACGGAACTACTTGAAAATCTCCAATTGCAACATAACAATCCTATTTCATTTGATCTTTACATTTTCTTATTATATTTTAAATAGTCTCATCGATGCATTGCAATTTTGATAGTGGGCATGTAGATAAATGTAACTTGGTTAGGAAATAGAAACATTGATAATCTTATAATGGAAACTAGTCAACTGCCACATTTTCGTTAGATGTGCGACAACCCAAGTGGATGGGCCTGAGCCCACTTCGGCTAAGAATGTGAACCGCCAAAAATCCTCACATTATATGATACGTAATATGCTTTATTTTGGATTTGGGAACTTGTTGTCTGGAGTAGCTGGAGTAGTCATGGGACGATTGGAGGGATTTACGTGATTGGATTGTGATAATATACATTGGTTTTAAACAGTTTGACTTTGATTTATTATTTGCTTCCACTGAACACTTTGGTTTTCACTTAAACTCGTGATGGTATTTTTATTAATAACTGAAAACTTTATTTGAAACATGTATGGGTTCAATGTAATTAGTGGCTCATTGTTGGTACGTCACACGCCTATCAGGGACACTCCCTAGGTGGTATTTTGGGGGTGTGACAACTAATCGGTGTCTCTGCCAGAGACAACTCAGAGAAAAAATTCATATCTTTGAGAATAGTGTTAATACTACCGCTATCTACCAGACATTCATCACCAATAATAGCTCTACTGGAGCTAGCATGCATATTTCTTCAGGAAATAAATAAATAAAAAAAATAAATAAAAGTTAATGCAAAGAAGTAAAAATAAAACATTGCAAGAGTTTCAAACCAACCCAAAAACCAAGGTCACAGTGTGAAAAGTAAAACATAAAAGGTATGTTAAATATGTTTAAACATCACGAACATTTTCAATGAAATCACATGCATCCAAATGAATGTCTGATATCCTGGCTGAACATATTAGTTTCAGCATTCTTTCCTTTTTCTTTCATCATGCGTTGATATGCCTCAACGAGGTGTTTAGGGTGTAGGATCGTTTTGTGACCCAATAAGTCGATCAGAAGAGTTCTAATCAATTCAAGAGGCGGAAACAAATGAATTGACTTGGAAAACAGCTTGATTCACTTCTAATTGTCTTGTATATTGATTATAACAAGTTTACAGATCAGTAGACACGTCGGCAGCACTTCGGTACCGGAAACATGAAACCTTACAAATGATTTCGCATCAAGCCTATTTATAAGGGTGGTGATTTTGCTTGAAAGTGTCAATGGCCATTTCAAGCGAAATTACCAATGTTGATTTCGCTTGAAATAGTACATGCCACTTTCAAGCGGAATTAACTCTTTAACACACCCTAATCCTATTTTCCTCGTACAACGTGCCCTGATCTAACAATTCTAGTACAAGACTCGGTACAAGACGAAGTCGACAGACGTATGTACCAACAGACTCCCCCTCGGATGTTGACGAGTCTTCAGTGTCGAGTCTTCAACTTCTTCAGTCTTTATCAGTCTTTGGGCTCTTTCAAATTATCTGACAGAGTAAGCATCCTCAATCTTTATCCTCTACTCTCTCTTATCATCAGGATTCGATTCTGGCTCTTGCATCTACAGACTCTTCTCTCCCTCGGATGTTGTTCTACTAGCAGACTCCCCCTTGAATTGTGCTAGGATCGTAGTCTGGCTTTCACAGGTTTCAAGATTATGACCTGGCTCACATCCTGCTCAGGTACTAGAATCACAACCTGGCTCTCTCATAGCCATAACCTGCACATACTCTACCTCAAAGTAAATTTCACAAATTAACAATTTGACAAATTTAAACTTTGCTAACCACTTGATAAACTCAGTTCAAAACATCAATTATTGATATAACAAATTTAATTTCTGATGACCACATGTATGTATATCATTTTTCTAACCACACACTCCCAAACCTGTTCGTCATATTTAGCACTTGGAATTTTGAAAATCAGCTTTTCAACATCAGTTGTCTAAAATCTTTTTGAACTTTTCAAAATTTATGCTAAAACATTTCGAAAATCTTTTTGAATTTTTTTATATAACATAAATGCAGTAAAGAAATATTTACAGACACTATTTTTGTGAGTTTGCGTAAAAGGATCATATCAGTTTATGAGACAAATTACTAACACCGTTAAGCTTTAAACATTTTAAGTTCTAAACGATTCACTTAGATTGCCAGTATGCTGATCCACTTAAATTTTCACACAAAGATCAACTGTTTCGAGATACGAGATTAATGATTTAGATACTCAAACTTATTCGCGTGTCCCACCTCAGAATATACTCCCGTATCCAGATCCCAATATTCAGTCTTACAGGTGAGTATACCTAGATGATATCTGTAAAGGGTTAAATTGCGAGGGCCATGAGAGCTCAGGCTATTACTTCCGCAAAATCAGAGAGATGACGGCTTCGACTTTTGGTGTGTCCCCTTTAGAGGATCTTTTGTTTCAACAGCACATGATTAGCATTTTGCAATGTTTCATCATTTTTTATGCTGAGGGTGGTCCTATGTTTCAAGCAAGCGTAAATTATTATATGGGGACTAGGCCATTGCTTCTGCAAAATTAGAAGTCCCGGGATAATACCCCAGATATCACTGAGTATAAAGACCTAGTATCTCAGAAAGAGGGACCTTTCAAACAAGATTTCGGGGGTTACCCATATATCCGAGAGATGTTCCCCACGATATAAGCAAGTTTGAATTTTAGGTTTATATCTCGTCACAATCTACTAAATGTGTAAAAACCTACTGGCACATCATCAGTGAGACCGTTTATCACATTTTTCTTTCCAATTCTTTAGCATGTTGTGATCGTCCACTGATGTACTATCATTTCCTCTTTTGACAACAAAACTCCTTTTTGATTTTATCATGTTTTTGACTTTTTCAAATTTTCAAATGTTTTTGGATTTTCAAAAAATTCTTACTCCCCCTAAAATTCAAAATCATTTATAGTAAATTTGAAAACAAACTATACAAATAAAGCGACAACCGATTTTCAAGCTTCAATTCGCCATCCACTTGGCATAAACAATCAGAACCCCCCCTTTCAACAAACTATTTTCCCATTATGACTTCAAAACACTTAAGTTTGTTTTAATCAAATGATTTTTCTGAAAAATAAGTTTTGTTGATTTTATAAAACCACTTGTAGGTTAGGGGATAATCTCATCACTTTGTTCTTTCATCTTCAACCTTTTTGAAAAACATAACAATTTTAAGTTCAATCATCAAATACCAAATTGTAGAAAATCAAGTACAACTTAATGTCCCTGATTTACCACTTGTAAGTCGAAATATCACATAACAACCATCATTCACAACTGTTATATTTTTAAGAAAGATGCCGATTCATGCTCCACTCTTACCAACCTGGGAGCTCCGGCAAGTCAGAATTTTAGTTTGTAAATGCTATCACCCAAGCCTGACCCGCCTTGGGTGATTTTGGTACACATCTATCCCACCATCTTTTCGATTTGTAAAAATCTTTTACACTTTTAACCTTTCCATCAACCATCTTCCCAAAAATATGTTTGACTTTCCCATTGATAGCCTTTTCAGCATCAAATTCTCCTTTACCAGAGAAGAATTGATCTGAAATTTCAAACCTACCTTTTGACTTCAAATTTACTTTTGACAATGGCGGAAAGTTTTCCTCGTTCAACTCTGGAACGGAATTCTCAACCTTTTTCTCAACAAATGACTCCTCTGGTTTTATGGAATCAGAATCACTGTCATAACTACTCTCAGATTTTACAACCCATCTTTGTTTGTTCAAATCAACTTTTCTTTTGTAAAAACGTTTTGAAACATCACCAGTTTCGAAAGTTAAATTTTCAAAGACATTAGATCTCTCAGTTGATTGTTTCTTTTCATCATTGTTTCTTTTCATCAACATGTTTTTCTTTCAATTTTGAGTTAAAAGAAACTCCCTGTTTTGTGTTATTGGACTGTTGGCAATTCCAAGTAATCTGTCCAATCTTGTGACATTAAAAACACGTTCTTCTCTTAACTCTTTGCTCAGTTCTCATCATCATATTCTTTTTCTTTTCAGCAAGAAACTCTTAATTTGACTGTTTCCAGAATGGTTTCTTCTGTTCTTCTTCTGAGCTTGTACCTGAAACAAATTTTGTGTTTGGTTTATAATTTTTCTCATTTTTATGATTTCCTGGGGAAATGAACCCTAAACCCTGCTTTTTGAAATTACCGTTATGGTTTGGTTTCTTTCGATAACCTGAACCAGAACTGTATCCCTTTTTCTTGTTCAATCTCTGTTGAACTCTTGAAGTATATTTTTTAGGTTTTTCATGAAGATTTAAATCTTTTATTTCAGAAATATTAATTTCTGTTAATTTGAAAACCTGTTTGATCATTTCAGATTTGACACTTCTTATTGGAAATTTTTCATCAGAATATAATTTGTCTGAATCATTCAAAGTATATGCCACTTTGATTGGTTCATCATTCAAATTAGATTTTGATAACAAGAATTCTTTATTGTAAACCCGTTTAACCGGTGAACTCGGACTATTTTCTGACGAACTCGAACTTTCAGACTTAAACTCCGACTTTGACTCTTCATCCATATCCAACACCTGATCGACCACTTTCTTTAACAACTCAGACTCATGATCAGTGTCAGACGCTGTGAATGTGACATCAATATTGTCTGGTAATTCATCAATGATTTCAGACTTTAACTTGATTTTGAGCGCATTTTTTAATTGTTCCTCATTTGGCTTTCTGGGAGAATAACTTTCAAAGATCGGGGGCGGACACTTATTATACTTAGCACTTTGTTTCTTACCAGCATCCGTTTCTTCTTTCTTTTGTTCTTGAAAAGCTTCAAGACCTACAACAGTAGGATAAACTCGATCAATCAAATAATCACAAGTTGTATAACTCAACAACAATCTTTTGATTCTTTCACTTTCTATCTTTTCGAGTTCCAAATCCTGCTTCAATTTTGCACAATCTTCAATGTACTCATTTATGACCTTTTGCTTTGACATTAATGTAGAACTCATCTTTGTCATAGCAACCTCAATTTCTGAATTTGACTTTTTCAGACCATTTACTGTTCTGTTCAGCACATCGCATGATTTTTTCACATACTTCACATCAGACAACAAATTCTCTTTCAATTCTTCCAGTTCACTAATCTTATTGTCTTTCTCCTCACAATATTTGCAAGATTCTAAACATTTCTGACAAGGTTTAAAGATCTCAACTATCTTTTCAACTTCAACAACCTTCTCAACTTCAACAATTTTTTCTATCACTTTCTCAACCATCTTTTCACCTACATCTATTTCTTTATCAACTTTTATTTTTATCTCACACTCTTCTTCAATTTTCTTTGTTGAACTTTCTTCAACTCCAGTTTTCTCAGCTTTCAGTTTTTCTTTTTCTTCAGCAATTATTTGTATCTCTAATTCTTTCTTCAGACGAGCAACTCGTTTTTCTTTCAACACTTCAATTTTATCTGCAAAAAACAAATTAAAACTAAATGAGTCTAAACTTTTTCTTGCATTATTAATGTATTCTTCCTCGTCATCAGTATCATCATCACTTTCTGATGATTTAAAGGTATTCGTTCTTTTGACCTCTTGCTCTTCCAAGATCCTAGCAACAAGACCTGAACCAGGTGGAATATATTTATCCCAGCTAAATCCCTCTGCAACAAATTCATCATCTTGATCAATTATCCCAAAACAAGCTCTTTTCTCTTCAATGGTACGTGCATGAGCAGTTTGTGGTTGTTGAGCAATCTGATGAAAAATTGACTTTTGATAATAATTGTTCTTTCCAGACTGATCTTGTCTTCCATTTGCTTCTTTATTTTTGCACTCCCGCTTAAAATGACCTTTTTCTTTGCAACGAAAACAAGTAACCTTTGATTTGTCAAACCCTATTGGAGATGCACTCATTTCTCGAAAATCATCTCTTCCGGTGACTTGTGTAAATTTTTCTGCTCTTCTAACTACACTGGCTAGACACCACTTGATGTCCATCAACTCAAGTTCCTCAGCATCAATTTGGTCATAATCCTCTTTGGTAAGCATCAGATTTCCAATTCTGCCAGCAATCAAACTTTCATATGATTCCAACATAGCAACAAGTGATGTCATGTGTTGCTTAGATATTTCTGGAGAAAGATTTTGACCATTTTGAATGTTCAAGGTAACATTGCACTGCAAATTTGTAAAATTCTTTTCTTAAGAACTTGGAGTTGTAAAATTTGGATCGAAGCTTGAATACGAAGATGAAGATCCACCACTTTGAGTCACAGTACTTTTCTTTGTTCCAGAAGAACTATCAGCACTGAAACCAGTTTGTATCTTTGGGCTTGGAGTAACTTCAAATTTGTTTTCTCTGTAGTATAAACTCATATCTTGTTGAGCATTTGGATTAGACATGATAGTAGTTTTCTGGATATCCAACTCATGCTCTTCAATCTTCTGAATGAACTGTGCCAGATTCATATTTTCAGATTTTCTCATGTGTTTTATGATCAACAAATAAGTTCCCCATTTCTGCTATGGTAAAGCATCAGCTAGCTTATCTACCCATTCTTCGTCGTCTTTCTTTATATCCAATCTTCCCATTTCCAAAACCAAATGACAATATCTATCAATGGTCTTTTTTGTTGTTTCTCCTGCTAAGGCTACAAACATATCAAATGATTTCTTCAGTAAAGCCCTTTTGTTCTTGATCATATCTGCACTTCCTTTAAACTTTTGAATCAATGCATTCCAAATTGATCTAGCAGTCCCTTCATGTTGAAGCAAAACAAATATATCCTCTTTAATCGCTTGTTGAAGAATACTGATCATCATTTTTTCACTTGTATATTTCAATTTATCATTCTCTGAAAAATCACAAAATGCTTTTTCAAGCCCACGTTCATTTTTCGGTTTCTCGTAATCTTTCTCTAATGAACACCATGCGTCAAACTTATAAGCTTGCACCCAGTTCTCAAATCGATTATGCCATCCTTTAAAATCTTCAATGTACATAAGCTTTGGCTGTTTTTGATGAGTTCCTGTCTCATTTTCACTGTAAAGAGTTTCAGCAGTTGTAACCGGAGCAACTGGTGTAGGAAAAGCATTGTAAAATTCCTCTTCCATGATTAGACAAATTGTTTCACACACACAAATCTCAAAAACACAGTTTCACACGAAATACCAAACTCAAACGGAATCAACTTTTGAAGCAGAATTACCCCTTTCACACGGAATAACACTTTTGATGCGAAATAACCTCTCACATGAAATCACTTTGAAACGGAATAACCCTATTCAAACGGAATAGTTGATTCAAGCGAAATTATCAAACGGAATTACTACTTGGAGCGAAATTACTAATTTCGGGTGGAACGTCTCAAACGGAATCACACTCTGAAGCGAAATCAGGTAATATCGTGTGAAAATAGATGTACTTTTCAAGCGAAATAACAGTTTCAAGCGAAATCAAGTGCTAATTTCGTGTGAAATGCTGCTGACGTCATCATATTCGATCTGATTTTCAAACGAAATTACGATTTTTACCAATTTTAAGCTGAATAAAGGTTCAATTCTTTCAAGGATTCTTTAAAACTCTATTTTGCATGACATGCATGAAATTCAATCCATTTTGACCGTGAAATCTTGTGAATTTTATAAAAGAAGATGTAGAAGTCAGAAATTATGGCTGTTTTGGCAAGAATTCTTCCTCCTGAGCTCTGATACCACTTGTAGGATCGTTTTGTGACCCAATGAGTCGATCAGAAGAGTTCTAATCAATTCAAGAGGCGGAAACAAATGAATTGACTTGGAAAACAGCTTGATTCACTTCTAATTGTCTTGTATATTGATTATAACAAGTTTACAGATCAGTAGACACGTCGGTAGCACTTCGGTACCGGAAACATGAAACCTTACAAATGATTTCGCATCAAGCCTATTTATAAGGGTGGTGATTTCGCTTGAAAGTGTCAATGGCCATTTTGTCACACCCCGATATTTCCACGTATTACCGGTGGGCCCGGTGGGGAGTATCGTGACGTAGTTGATATCATCTTGGTCAAACAACACAATATATAAATGCACAGCGGAAGCAAAGATAGATTCATTTCAACTTTAATGAATTGTAATATTAAGTATCACGAAATAGTTGAAACAGATCCACAGGCGGATCAAAATAAAAAGGAGACATTGTTCAACAGTTTTATGACATCCAAGCTTGCGAGACTTATTGTGGACGCTAGGAGAAATCCAGCCTAGTTCGATTAGTACCTGCACTTAACCTTTTTGGGAAAATACGTCAGTTTACACTGGTAAATACAATTTAACTGACTCATTTTGAAAAGTTTAATAAAATTGATTTAAATGCACGTGGCACAAAACTTTTTATAACTTGGGATAATTATTTGAATATAATCTTGTAAAAGAATTACATGTTTCTTATGCGTTCAGTAGCCCGGTTTATGCCGGGTTAAAGATCAATAGACACACCACATTATTTGTTTAGGCACTGACGGGTTTACGCCTACACCCCGTGCTCAGGCCGTGGCCATTTCATAAAATGATGCCAAGGATATCCGGGACATGGTCATTAACCCCCCAAAGGCTTTAAGAAAACAAAACATTTCCAAACGGAGCATTTCAATGATTTAACCTCTATTCGATTAAAGATTCAATGCCCGGCCAAGCGGTGAAAAGGGCATACTAGTCAACATTTAGGCAATTAACGGAAACTTGCATAATAATTAGACAACTAGTGAACCAAGCCGTATAATCACAGAGGGTTATACTAACATATAACTAGGTTCAAAAGAAGCTCTAAGGCAATCCTAAACTAGGCTTAAACGGGTCAGAACTGAAAGTCAAAGCAAAAGTCAAATTATGCGACTTTCGGTTCTGAACCGGGTCTCTACAGAAAATTGTCGGGTTGAACATGTTCTTACATTAATTACCAAGTTATATTAATGATAAAACAGGTTACATGGATCCTACATTGCTACTTATGTAATAATTTGAAAATAAGTATTCTGTTGACTTTTTAAAGTTAGCTTTGACCCGACAATTGACATAGTTAGAGTGGGAATCAGAGAGTACCCTTTTAAGGGTTTATTACCCACATAAATACCTACTTATAGGTACTTTTAATTCGAGATTTGACTGAACAAATTTTAATTAATCTCGACGTCAAACCTTAATTACGACGGTTTGACTTTTAGCTAATTAATTAAGCTAAACTGAATTAAGAAGGATTAAGGACACTCACAAAGGTCCTAAGTACGACTAGGATCACTAGGAAGCTTGTTGCTGATCAGAGGAGCTCCAGAATGAGTCTTGTGAATGTTTGCAAATGAATGGCACAATGTTGCAAACTAGAGAGCTCCTTATATATTGAATTTGATCTCACAAGATGATGCCAAGCAACTCTACCAATGTTTCCAGATCAAGACAACTGTCCCTAGTGCATGAAAAACCAGTGGAGGAGTCCCTGGTATGTAAAAACAAGGTTTTAAGGCTGTGCAACAGGCTGGACAGACACCTGCAGGTGTTTTCTGTCGCTGTGCTGCTGACACGGGCCACGTAAGCCCTGGTGATATCTTACGCGGGCCGCCTGGCCTCTCATAACCAGCCAAACAAGTTTCAGCTAATTACATTTCAGCCCCTGGTCCTTTTAAACGTGGTTTTAAGTTCCAAATTTGCATTTTTGACCCTCTAACTTATCTTTTAAGGGATTCAAGACATATACAAACATCGTTAAGTCCTTGGTTAACTTTGTGATCACCCGTAAGGTCTTAAATTTCAACGTTGACGCTTTTAACCCCTCGTATACGAATATCGTCATAACTTTCTCATGCGATAACGAAACTTGGTGAAATTTTTATCACATATTCTAGTGAGTAATATTTATCGTTACAAAGCTTCGGGTTTGCTAAAAGGTCACTCAGAGGTATACCTTAAACATGTTGACACATTTAACCCCTGTAGTTTGTAATTCCTCACTTTCTTTCACAATTAGTTTCGTATGATCCATGATTTATTCGTTTAAGGGTATAAACTTCATGTAGGGCTATTTTAAAGTGTATTTATTCATTGTTGACACTTTGAACCCCTTTTGTTCACAAACTTTCCATGTTTGCCAACTTTAGTCCTTTATAAGTGATCTTTCACACATTTAAGTCTTATGACACGTGTCCACACATAATTGGGCATAAATTTACGAGGTGTTACATCCTCACCCCTTAAAAGAAATCTCGACCTCGAGATTTACTGAAATAAATGAGTGTATTTTTCTTTCATTGTGGACTCTACCTCCCACGTGTATTCGGGACCTCTACGGGCATCCCATTTAACCTTTACAATAGGCACATGCTTCCTCCGAAGCTTCTTAACCTGTCGATCCTCAATCGACAAAGGTTTTTCCATAAATTTCAAGCTCTCATCTATATGCACATCTGTATGTGGTATGACTAGCGATTCATCAGCTAGACATTTCTTTAGATTGCAGATGTGGAATACATTGTGAATACCACTGAGCTCTTCAGGTAGGTTTAACTTATAAGCCACTGACCCAACACATTCGATAATTTCGAATGGTCCTATATACCTCGGGCTTAACTTACCTTTCTTTCCAAATCGCCACCCCCTTCCAGGGTGATACCTTTAGCAAAACTTTATCACCAAATTCAAACTTTAGAGGTTTTCGCCTTTTATTAGCATAACTTTTCTGCCTATCCCTGGCAGCTTTCAGGCGGCCGCGAATCTGGAAAATCTTGTCCGTCATTTCAAAGCCTATTTTGGGTCCTGATAATTGATTTTCCCCTACTTCTGCCCAACAAATAGGCGTTCTGCATTTCCTACCATATAATGCCTCAAAAGGCGCAGCCTGAATGCTTGTATGGTAGCTATTGTTATAGGAGAACTCAATCAATGGCAGGTGGTTATCCCAACTACCACCTAAATCGATCACACATGCACGAAGCATGTCTTCCAAAGTTTGGATGGTACACTCACTCTGCCCATCTGTCTGGGGGTGTTAAGCCGTACTAAAATTCAAGCGCGTGCCCAAAGGCTGTTGGAAACTTTTCCAAAAATGTGATGTGTATCTCGTATCTCTGTCAGAGATAATTGACACTGGAACGCCATGCAGAGATACAATCTTATCTACGTACAATTGGGCTAACATGTCGGAGCTATAAGTCTCCTTAATGGGTAGGAAATGTGCTGACTTAGTCAGTCTATCTACTATTACCCATATAGTATCATTTCCCTTCCTTGTCTTTGGCAACTTAGTCATGAAATCCATTGTCACCATCTCCCACTTCCATGTGGGAAGTTCAGGCTGTTGTAGCAAACCTGACGGCTTCTGATGTTCAGCTTTGACTTGCGCACACGTCAAACATTTAGCTACATAGGCAGTATAGACTTCTTCAAGCCTATCCACCAAAAATTTGCTTTCAGATTCTGGTACATCTTGTCAGCTCCAGGATGAATGGAGTATTTAGAACTGTGGGCTTCCTGGAGGATAACATCCCGAAGTCCACCATAAACTGGAACCCATATTCGTCCATTT
Source organism: Helianthus tuberosus (assembly GCA_030545235.1). Classification (NCBI taxonomy): domain Eukaryota; kingdom Viridiplantae; phylum Streptophyta; class Magnoliopsida; order Asterales; family Asteraceae; genus Helianthus; species Helianthus tuberosus. The sequence continues at coordinate 182,883,653 of CM060357.1, forward strand.
AGTCTCAAAATTCCGTCCTTGCCATAAAATAACTGCTCTTCAATTACTCCTAGCTTTTCATCAGGATAGTTAGCTTCAAGCACAGCTTCCTTCTGCGCAGCCAACAACCTTTCATTCAAACTATTCTTTAATTCAATGCTCTTGGCATTGATTCTTATGGGCTTCACCCTTTCCTTTCTACTTAAGGCATCAACGACTACAGTCACTTTGCCAGGATGGTATCTTATCTCACAGTCGTAATCATTTAAAGTTTCCATCCATCGTCGTTGCCTCATATTTAGTCCTTCTGATTGAACAAATGTTGAAGGCTCTTGTGATCAGAATAGATCACACACTTGGTTCCATATAAGTAATGTATCCACAGTTTTAGTGCAAATACAACGGCACCCAACTCCAAGTCATGGGTGGTATAATTCTTTTCGTGCACTTTTAACTGTCGTGAAGCGTAGGCAATGACTTTGCCTTTCTGCATAAGCACACAGCCCATTCCGGTGTGAGATGCATCACAATATACTATAAACTCATCAATTCCATCAGGCAACGTCAATACAGGAGCGTTGCTCAACTTCTGCTTCAAAATGTCGAAAGATTCTTGCTGCTTAGGCCCCCAGTCAAATTTGCTATTCTTGCGGGTGAGTAAAGTCAGGGGTGCTGCAATTCTTGAGAAGTTTTCAATAAATCGCATGTAGTATCCTGTTAGTCCTAGAAAGCTGTGAATCTCAGTGGGCATTTTCGGCTCTTTCCAGTTCATAACTGGTTCCACCTTAGCGGGATCAACTTAGATACCACGTTCACTAACCACATGTCCAAGAAATTGGACTTCTCGAAGCCAAAATGCACACTTCGAAAATTTGGCGTAGAGTTTCTCATGATGTAGAAGTTTAAGAATACAACGAAGGTGTTTCTCATGGTCAGCTTGGTTCTTTGAGTAGATGAGGATGTCGTCAATGAAGACGATGAGAAATTTGTCCAAGTAGGGCTTGCAGACGTGATTCATGAGATCCATGAATGCGGCAGGTGCATTAGTGAGTCCAAAAGGCATCACTAGGAACTCGTAATGACCATAACGAGTCCTAAATGCAGTCTTGTGTACATCTTCATCTTTAACCTTCAACTGATGATAGCCTGACCTCAAATCGATCTTAGAGAAATAGCTTGCCCCTTGTAATTGATCGAACAGATCGTCGATCCTGGGTAGGGGATACCTATTCTTGATAGTGACCTTATTAAGCTCACGGTAATCGATGCACAGACGCATCGATCCATCCTTCTTTTTGACAAATAGGATTGGCGCTCCCCAAGGAGATGAACTAGGTCTAATGAAACCGTTGGCTAGCAATTCATCTAGTTGTGTCCTCAATTCTTTCATCTCTGTTGGTGCTAACCTATAAGGCGCTCTCGCAACAGGTGCTGCTCCAGGGATGATGTCAATTCTGAATTCTACTTGTCTATCTGGTGGTAAACCAGGTAGTTCTTCAGGGAAAACTTCAGGATATTCAGAAATGACGGGGATGTCTTCCATCTTAGGTTTTGGCTCATCAATAGTAACCTGTGCCATATAAATGACACAACCCTTCTTTAGGCATCTAGATGCCTTGAGCACAGACACTTGCTTAGGCAGTCCATACTGGGTATCCCCCTGAATGGTAAGTGGCTCACCAGACGGGGTCTTGACTACAACTTGCTTCTTGTTGCACATAATCTGGGCTTGGTTATGTGATAACCAATCCATACCTATCACTATATCAAAACCGGCTAGCTTAAAGGGAAGTAAGGACAACGGAAAAGAGTGGTTCCTAATAGATATAACACATCCATCTAACACAGTTGAGGCGGTTTCTATGGTTCCATCAGCTAATTCCACCTCATACTTCACACTTAAGGCTTTAACAGGTAAATTCAGTAACTTACAAAACTTATTATCTACAAATGATTTATCAGCTCCTGAATCAAATAGCACTCTCGCATAGACATCATTTATCAGGAAGGTACCTGTGATCACATTGTCATCCTGAACAGCTTCCTTTGCATCCATCCTGAAGACCCTAGCATTGGTATTTTTTCCATCCTCAGTTTTCTTGGTGATCTTTGGGCAATTGGACTTGATGTGTCCTTTTCACTGCAATTGTAGCACGTAGCATCCTTGATCTTCTTACAGTCTAAGGTCTTATGCTCAGAAGACTTGCAAATTCCACAAACTCTCGGCTGTGACTGGGTTTTCGACTCGAGTCTGCATCTCCCAAAATGGTGCTTCTTAGAAACCTTACACTTGGGCTTATCTCCAGATTGATGCACATCCTTCTTAGATCCAGACCCCTTCTTGTGGTCATTGTTTCCCTGTGCTTCTTGTCTGACCGTCGTGAATTGTCATCTTCACGCTTTCTTTTCTCGGCATCCGTGTTCCTCAGGGATCTCTGCCTGACTGCGTCCAATGTGAGGGACAAGGATATATCAGCTGCAGACCTGAATGTAGCTGGCCGAGAGGCTTTTACACTTGCCTTAATCTATGGGGCTAAACCCCCAATGAAACAAGCTATTCTTTTGGGTTCCGGGGTCACAAGATAAGGAACCAACCTTGACATTGTATTAAATCTCGTAAGGTAAGCTTGGCAATCCAGATTTTTCATTACCAATGACAGAAAATCCGACTCAATCTTTTCAACCTCATGCTGAGGACAGTAGTTCTCCTTGATGAGGGTAACAAATTGTTCCCATGTCATATTGTACAGTGGAATCTTCCCAGTAGCTTAAATCAACGATCTCCACCAGGCTAAGGCCTCACCTTTGAACGATTGAGATACAAATTTTACTACTTCCTTATCAGCGCACCCGCTAATGTCAACCACGGTATCCATTTCATCCAACCATGTCATGCAGTCAACCGCTCCTTTCTCCCCAGTAAAGTCTCTGGGTTTACATGAGACAAAGTATTTATACGTACAGGACTTACCACGCGGTTCCTGTTTAAGCTCGATCTTCTTTGACGGGACACTTTGCTGGTTCGAGGAGTGATGATCGTCATCATCCTTCTTTGGCTTATCTAGCTTAGAGGGTGGCTTACTATGAGCCTCAAAATGTGTTTTTGGCTTAGAATGGGGTGCTGATTGGGTCCTGCTTCGAGTACTACTCGATTCACTATACTGCTTATCTATGGCTTTAGTGACAGCACTGTCAATTAATGCTTGGAGTTCTGCACCAGTTATATTGATTCTGGTGGCGTCATGATTCTCCTTTGGCCGACTGTTGACCTCTTCAGACTCGGCCATGTGGTTGGATTGCTACATAAAATGATGACAATGATTCATTTAGGGAATTATAATAGGTTTGTCATCTTGATAATTTATTAACCATGGTAATTAAAGGACCATATTGGTTAATTTGTTAAGAAATTTCATTTGGAACTTTTCATTAGTAACCCTTAGTTCTAGAATAAATTATAATAATGGCACAATAGGCCTAGTCACATGGACATTTCTAAATTTTGGGTCAAGATCTTATAGGATCTAGTTATTAAGGTTTGAATCAAGGTTCATTACCTTTCTTCACAGGGAGTTTATAGGATACGACTGTCTTTTGTCTTATATGACAATAACTATAGCCCTTAGGCATTACATCACAATTGGATGTTTAAATAATATTAAGGAATTGAAATAAGTCAACATAAGGGTGACCTGTGTGATTTTGCGGATCACATCAGCCAAGAATGTTAGCATGTTTGCAGATGTTAACAGAGATTTGAATCTTTTTAAACAGGTTTTACCATATTGGCCAAGTCTTATAGTGACATACAAGCTAGGTTTTACCTTTTAAGATTCTTATTTAACATTTAACGCAGAACAATCCTAAATTGAGATGTTAATAAGGATCTGAATATAATTGGGGAACTACCATCTTGGCCCTGTCTTACAAGGACACAAAGGCTAGGTCTTGTCCCTTTAGATTTTATCATTTTTAATATAATGATAGATCTTGTAAAAATATTGTTATTATTTATTTTATATTTTTGTTCATGCTTATAACTAAAAATAGAAATTTTAAATCTAACCATTTCACCACATGAATTTAAAATACGAGTCTGCCCTAAACGGGACTTCCATCTGAAATAACATGCCCACGCAGGGGCTTAACCAAACAAACATACCCACGCAGGGGTCAAACAAAAGACTTGCCCACGCAGGGGCTTAACAAACAAAACATACCCATGCAGGGGTCAAAACAGAAAACAGGCCCATGCAGGGGCTCAACTGACAACAAGGAAATACAACCAACAATTAAAGGATTCAATGGTCCTTTTTGCTTTTTCCTTTTATTAAACCTGCCAATCCCTTAAAGAAACCTTGTCGTTCCTTGCGATCTCTGTGAACTTCCCGCTCAACTTGGTCCAATCTTTGGAGAATTTCCTCATGTTCTAGCGGGGAAAACCGGGGTGCTTGCGGCTGTGGCTGCGGCTGATGTGGAGGTCGAAGAGACGGCTGTTGTTGGTATCCATAAGCTGGGTATCCAACTCCCCAAGGAGCTCCGTAAGGCCCTTCGGGGTTAAGAGCATTGTAGTTCCACGCCGCCTGGTATGGGTCGATCTCCGCATAGTTGAAGCTGGTGTGAGCCGGCTGCTCGAAGGGATTATATGTTGTCGGGCCAGTGTACGTGGGAATTGGGTTGTTAAAGCCCAATGGTGGTGGCATGACAGGTGCAGAGTTCACTTCTGGGTTGGGGTTTGAAGGTCCCCCCATCTGCTGGTTTTCTTGGAGCGGCGGGTAGTGGCTGCCGCTCGATGGTTGGGGGTGCTGATATGCACTCCACCTCGCACGGACATTCGTGTGTTTGATCTCCTTCGCCTTGGTGGCTCAGGAGGCTGCTGCTGAGGTGGTGGTGGTGGTGACGGGGTAACTGCCACAAAGCGTGAATCCCTGGAAGGATCCTGTTGCCGCTGCTGCTGCTGCTGGTAGGGCGATGAGTGGTAAGAAGGTGTGAAATACCACTCACACTGGTTGAACCTTGCTTGGTAGCTATCTAGAACACGGTAAGGTGATCCATGGAAAGACGATCCATCAGATATTTCAATAGGATGTGTGGGGATACCGGTCGGTGGTTTGGTAGGGTCGGTATCCTCGTCCATATCCATGTCGTGATCTCCAGAAAAATGATCTTCAGGTCCCAATGGGTTAACACCTACTGGTTCCTCGAGGTAGTTTGCCGGGTTGAACCGGCTTCAGAAGATTTGAGACGGGTTGTCAAAGGAATGGCATGAGTTGGACCGCTGGAGAGGGATAAACGAAGGCTGTGGGTTATCGGGTTCGTTTTCGGATTGGGGTCCAAAGGAGTGTAAGTAAGAAGGTGACGAAGCTAACAAGACAGACCGCCTCGCTGGCTGTAGATGTGCCCTCCATTCTCCCTGTGGACTGGTGCGTATGTTGACGGGCGAGGTTCGTCTTTGAGAAGGCCCGGCCTCCTGGCCGTGGCCTATTACAGGTGACTTTCCCTTTCTTCTGAAGAATCTAGCTGGCATATTTAGACCTGTCAATATAAACAAAGATAACAACAAAGAATAATATAAAAGACAAAATAAAACAAAATCAAGATTTGTCCTATGTTCTTTGTCTAGACTCGAAAATTTGAGGAATGTGCAATTGTGTAACTGAGATTAAACATAAAAGGCTAGTGTTTAATTCACTCAGTGTTGGCTCTGATACCAACCTGTCACACCCCGATATTTCCACGTATTACCGGTGGGCCCGGTGGGGAGTATCGTGACGTAGTTGATATCATCATAGTCAAACAACACAATATATAAATGCACAGCGGAAGCAAAGATAGATTCATTTCAACTTTAATGAATTGTAATATTAAGTATCATGAAATAGTTGAAACAGATCCACAGGCGGATCAAAATAAAAAGGAGACATTGTTCAACAGTTTTATGACATCCAAGCTTGCGAGACTTATTGTGGACGCTAGGAGAAAGCCAGCCTAGTTCGAGTGGTACCTGCACTTAACCTTTTTGGGAAAATACGTCAGTTTACACTGGTAAATACAATTTAACTGACTCATTTTGAAAAGTTTAATAAAATTGATTTAAATGCACGTGGCACAAAACTTTTTATAACTTGGGATAATTATTTGAATATAATCTTGTAAAAGAATTACATGTTTCTTATGCGTTCAGTAGCCCGGTTTGTGCCGGGTTAAAGATCAATAGACACACCACATTATTTGTTTAGGCACTGACGGGTGTACGCCTACACCCCGTGCTCAGGTCGTGGCCATTTCGTAAAATGATGCCAAGGATATCCGGGACATGGTCATTAACCCCCCAAAGGCTTTAAGAAAACAAAACATTTCCAAATGGAGCATTTCAATGATTTAGCCTCTATTCGATTAAAGATTCAATGCCCGACCAAGCGGTATTTTATATACCATACTCCAAGCCCGTATAGGGAAAATAAGTTAAAAGTATTTACCTTTGCAAGTATCAATCACAATAGCAAGTGCGTGTAGCTTTTACCGGGTCTCCTATTCTGGAACAAAGTTTTTAATAACCTATTAGATTTCTAACGGGTCTTTAATTAAGCTTAAGCTTAGACCGGTTAGTTTTAAAGGAAGATACGGTTCAAACGCATGAATAAGCGAAGACCGGAATAGAATGTGATTTAGACCCGACAAGTTTGAAGACTTGTATAATATGGGTAAACTAAACACATTCCGGATTTTGAGACAAAAATGATAAGGTTTGACCCGTTTCGGCTAATATATGCAAACTAGTTACATAAGCCGATCTGAACGCGAAAAGTGCGTAACGAGTAACCAAAAAAAGTAATATGCAAGTTTCCTAACTTAATATGCCTTAAATATGTTGTGACATCAGTAATATGTCTTCCATTATGCCCAAAACGGATTTAAACTCGAATTATGCCCCGTAAGGGCATTTTGGTCATTTAAAAGGTTATAAAAGAGTTTAATTAGTAATCTGAGTTACAGGTCTGATTTATTTAGTAAATATACTTAATTTAATAAGTTATAACAGTAGGGTACTAGATATATGTGAATTTTATCATTTAACACCAAACTATGCACCTTAGGGGTATTTTGGTAATTTCATATAGGCTAAAAAGGTCAAAACTGAAATTCTGAGTTTAAAACTTTAGCTTACTATCAAATTATAAAAATATACTTAAAATATCAGTAGGTATCAAACCTTATATGTTTAAAATAGTTTTAATACATACTATGCGTTAAAAACGCTTAAAAAGACGATTTGGAGCCATTTTCGGGTTCTATATAGAAAGCTGATATTTTTATTATTTCAGAAGGTTTAAAATAATTTATTTATCATATAAAATCAGTGGCAAAAGTTTTGGGGTTAAAAAGATTTGTAAAACTCATTTTATAGCCTAAAAGGGCAAAACCGACATTAACCGAATTAAAGCTATAACCCTATGTTATGCTCAGCCTAAAATTAATTAAAAATCTTCAAAAATCCCAAAATATTATATTACATCAGTGGGTAAAAATTTTGATATCAAAAAGTGGGTTAAACTAGGCTATATGCTAATTATGCCGTTTAATTAACAAAAAGCTTTCTAATTACGCTATTGAGCATAACTCTTAATCTAGACCTCAAACTGATGTCAAATTTTGGGTGCAAGTTTATAAATCAGTAACCAATGTGTCTACTCCTTTATATTTTCAAAAATCATATTTTATGATGAAAAGGGCATACTAGTCAACATTTAGGCAATTAACTGAAACTTGCATAATAATTAGACAACTAGTGAACCAAGCCGTATAATCACAGAGGGTTATACTAACATGTAACTAGGTTCAAAAGAAGCTCTAAGGCAATCCTAAACTAGGCTTAAACGGGTCAGAACTGAAAGTCAAAGCAAAAGTCAAATTATGCGACTTTCGGTTCCGAACCGGGTCTCTACAGAAAATTGTCGGGTTGAACATGTTTAGACATGTTCTTACATTAATTACCAAGTTATATTAATGATAAAACAGGTTACATGGATCCTACATTGCTAATTATGTAATAATTTGAAAATAAGTATTATGTTGACTTTTTAAATTTAGCTTTGACCCGACAATTGACCTAGTTAGAGTGGGAATCAGAGAGTACCCTTTTAAGGGTTTATTACCCACATAAATACCTACTTATAGGTACTTTTAATTCGAGATTTGACTGAACAAATTTTAATTAATCTCGAAGTCAAACCTTAATTACGACGGTTTGACTTTTAGCTAATTAATTAAGCTAAACTGAATTAAGAAGGATTAAGGACACTCACAACGGTCCTAAGTACGACTAGGGATCACTAGGAAGCTTGTTGCTGATCAGAGGAGTTCCAGAATGAGTCTTGTGAATGTTTGCAAATGAATGGCACAATGTTACAAACTAGAGAGCTCCTTATATATTGAATTTGATCTCACAAGATGATGCCAAGCAACTCTACCAATGTTTCCAGATCAAGACAACTGTCCCTAGTGCATGAAAAACCAGTGGAGGAGTCCCTGGTATGTAAAAACAAGGTTTTAAGGCGGTGCAACAGACACCTGCAGGTGTTTTCTGTCGTTGTGCTACTGACACGGGCCGCGTAAGCCCTGGTGATATCTTACGCAAGCCGCCTGGCCTCTCATAACCAGCCAAACAAGTTTCAACTAATTACATTTCAGCCCCTGGTCCTTTTAAACGTGGTTTTAAGTTCCAAATTTGCATTTTTGACCCTCTAACTTATCTTTTAAGGGCTCCAAGACATATACAAACATCGTTAAGTCCTTGGTTAACTTTGTGATCACCCGTAAGGCCTTAAATTTCAACGTTGATGCTTTTAACCCCTCGTATACGAATATCGTCATAACTTTCTCATGCGATAACGAAACTTGGTGAAATTTTTATCACATATTTTAGTGAGTAATATTTATCGTTACAAAGCTTCGGGTTTGCTAAAAGGTCACTCAGAGGTATACCTTAAACATGTTGACACATTTAACCCCTGTAGTTTGTAATGCCTCACTTTCTTTCACAATTAGTTTCGTATGATCCATGATTTATTCGTTTAAGGGTATAAACATCATGTAGGGCTATTTTAAAGTGTATTTATTCATTGTTGACACTTTGAACCCCTTTTGTTCACAAACTTTCCATGTTTGCCAACTTTAGTCCTTTATAAGTGATCTTTCACACATTTAAGGCTTATGACACGTGTCCACACATTATTGGGCATAAAGTTACTAGGTGTTACATCCTCGCCCCCTTAAAAGAAATCTCGACCTCGAGATTTACTGAAATAAATGAGGATATTTTTCTTTCATTGTGGACTCTACCTCCCACGTGTATTCGGGACCTCTACGGGCATCCCATTTAACCTTTACAATAGGCACATGCTTCCTCCGAAGCTTCTTAACCTGTCGATCCTCAATCGACAAAGGTTTTTCCACAAATTTCAAGCTCTCATCTATATGCACCTCTATATGTGGTATGACTAGCGATTCATCAGCTAGACATTTCTTCAGATTACAGATGTGGAATACATTGTGAATACCACTGAGCTCTTCAGGTAGGTTTAACTTATAAGCCACTGACCCAACACATTCGATAATTTTGAATGGTCCTATATACCTCGGGCTTAACTTACCTTTCTTTCCAAATCGCATCACCCCCTTCCAGGGTGATACCTTTAGCAAAACTTTATCACCAAATTCAAACTTTAGAGGTTTTCGCCTTTTATTAGCATAACTTTTCTGCCTATCCCTGGCAGCTTTCAGGCGGTCGCGAATCTGGAAAATCTTGTCCGTCGTTTCAAAGACTATTTCGGGTCCTGATAATTGATTTTCCCTACTTCTGCCCAACAAATAGGCGTTTTGCATTTCCTACCATATAATGTCTCAAAAGGCGCAGCCTGAATGCTTATATGGTAGCTATTGTTATAGGAGAACTCAATCAATGGCAGGTGGTTATCCCAACTACCACCTAAATCGATCACACATGCACAAAGCATTTCTTCCAAAGTTTGGATGGTACGCTCACTCTGCCCATCTGTCTGGGGGTGTTAAGCCGTACTAAAATTCAAGTGCGTGCCCAAAGACTGTTGGAAACTTTTCCAAAAATGTGATGTGTATCTCGTATCTCTGTCAGAGATAATTGACACTGGAACGCCATGCAGAGATACAATCTTATCTACGTATAATTGGGCTAACATGTCGGAGCTATAAGTCTCCTTAATGGGTAGGAAATGTGCTGACTTAGTCAGTCTATCTACTATTACCCATATAGTATCATTTCCTTTCCTTGTCTTTGGCAACTTAGTGATGAAATCCATTGTCACCATCTCCCACTTCCATGTGGGAAGTTCAGGCTGTTGTAGCAAACCTGACGGCTTCTGATGTTCAGCTTTGACTTGCGCACACGTCAAACATTTAGCTACACAGGCAGCTATAGACTTCTTCAAGCCTATCCACCAAAAATTTGCTTTCAGATCCTACTACATCTTGTCAGCTCCAGGATGAACGGAGTATTTAGAACTGTGGGCTTCCTGGAGGATAACATCCCGAAGTCCACCATAAACTGGAACCCATATTCGTCCATTTAGTCTCAAAATTCCGTCCTTGTCATAAAATAACTGATCTTCAATTACTCCTAGCTTTTCATCAGGATAGTTAGCTTCAAGCACAGCTTCCTTCTGCCCAGCCAACAACCTTTCATTCAAACTATTCTTTAAGTCAATGCTCTTGGCATTGATTCTTATGGGCTTCACCCTTTCCTTTCTACTTAAGGCATCAGCGACTACATTCGCTTTGCCAGGATGGTATCTTATCTCACAGTCGTAATCATTTAAAGTTTCCATCCATCGTCATTGCCTCATATTTAAGTCCTTCTGATTGAACAAATGTTGAAGGCTCTTATGATCAGAATAGATCACACACTTGGTTCCATATAAGTAATGTCTCCACAGTTTTAGTGCAAATACAACGGCACCCAACTCCAAGTCATGGGTGGTATAATTATTTTCGTGCACTTTTAACTGTCGTGAAGTGTAGGCAATGACTTTGCCTTTCTGCATAAGCACACAGCCCATTCCGGTGTGCGATGCATCACAATAAACTACAAACTCATCAATTCCATCAGGCAACGTCAATACAGGAGCGTTGCTCAACTTCTGCTTCAAAATGTCGAAAGATTCTTGCTGCTTAGGCCCCCAGTCAAATTTTCTATTCTTGCGGGTGAGTAAAGTTAGGGGTCCTACAATTCTTGAGAAGTTTTCAATAAATCGCCGGTAGTATCCTGCTAGTCCTAGAAAGCTGCGAATCTCAGTGGGCATTTTCGGCTCTTGCCAGTTCATAACTGGTTCCACCTTAGCGGGATCTACTTGGATACCACGTTCACTAACCACATGTCCAAGAAATTGGACTTCTCGAAGCCAAAATTCACACTTCGAAAATTTGGCGTAGAGTTTCTCATGATGTAGAAGTTTACGAATACAACGAAGGTGTTTCTCATGGTCAGCTTGGTTCTTTGAGAAGATGAGGATGTCGTCAATGAAGACGATGACAAATTTGTCCAAGTAGGGCTTGCAGACGCGATTCATGAGATCCATGAATGCGGCAGGTGCATTAGTGAGTCCAAAAGGCATCACTAGCAACTCGTAATGACCATAACGAGTCCTAAATGCAGTCTTGTGTACATCTTCATCTTTAACCTTCAACTGATGATAGCCTGACCTCAAATCGATCTTAGAGAAATAGCTTGCCCCTTGTAATTGATCGAACAGATCGTCGATCCTGGGTAGGGGATACCTATTCTTGATAGTGACCTTATTAAGCTCACGGTAATCGATGCACAGACGCATCGATCCATCCTTCTTTTTGACAAATAGGATTGGCGCTCCCCAAGGAGATAAACTTGGTCTAATGAAACCTTTGGCTAGCAATTCATCTAGTTGTGTCCTCAATTCTTTCATCTCTGTTGGTGCCAACCTATAAGGCGCTCTTGCAACAGGTGCTGCTCCAGGGATGATGTCAATTCTGAATTCTACTTGTCTATCTGGTGGTAAACCAGGTAGTTCTTCAGGGAAAACTTCAGGATATTCAGAAATGACGGGGATGTCTTCCATCTTAGGTTTCGGCTCATCAATAGTAACATGTGCCATATAAATGACACAACCCTTCTTTAGGAATCTAGATGCCTTGAGGATAGACACTTGCTTAGGCAGTCCATACTGGGTATCCCCCTGAATGGTAAGTGGCTCACCAGACGGGGTCTTGACTACAACTTGCTTCTTGTTGCACATAATCTGGGCTTGGTTACGCGATAACCAATCCATACCTATCACTATATCAAAACCGGCTAGCTTAAAGGGAAGTAAGGACAAAGGGAAAGAGTGGTTCCTAATGGATATAACACATCCATCTAACACAGTTGAGGCGGTCTCTATGGTTCCATCAGCTAATTCCACCTCATACTTCACACTTAAGGCTTTAACAGGTAAATTCAGTAACTTACAAAACTTATTATCTACAAATGATTTATCAGCTCCTGAATCAAATAGCACTCTCGCATAGACATCATTTATGAGGAAGGTACCTGTGATCACATTGTCGTCCTGAACAGCTTCCTTTGCATCCATCCTGAAGACCCTAGCATTGGTCTTTTTCCCATCCTCAGTTTTCTTGGTGATCTTTGGGCAATTGGACTTGATGTGTCCTTTTTCACTACAATTGTAGCACGTAGCATCCTTGATCTTCTTACAGTCTAAGGTCTTATGCTCAGAAGACTTGCAAATTCCACAAACTCTCGGCTGTGACTGGGTTTTCGACTCGAGTCTGCATCTCCCAAAATGGTGCTTCTTACAAACCTTACACTTGGGCTTATCTCCAGATTGATGCCCATCCTTCTTAGATCCAGACCCCTTCTTGTGGTCATTGTTTCCCTGTGCTTCTTGTCTGACCGTCGTGAATTGTCATCTTCACGCTTTCTTTTCTTGGCATCCGTGTTCCTCAGGGATCCCTGCCTGACTGCGTCCAGTGTGAGGGACAAGGATATATCAGCTGCAGACCTGAATGTAGCTGGCCGAGAGGCTTTTACACTTGTCTTAATCTCTGGGGCTAAACCCCCAATGAAACAAGCTATTCTTTTGGGTTCCGGGGTCACAAGATAAGGAACCAACCTTGACATTGTATTAAAGCTCGTAAGGTAAGCTTGGCAATCCAGATTTTTCATTACCAATGACAGAAAATCCGACTCAATCTTTTCAACCTCATGCTGAGGACAGTAGTTCTCCTTGATGAGGGTAACAAATTGTTCCCATGTCATATTGTACAGTGGAATCTTCCCAGTAACTTAAATCAACGATCTCCACCAGGCTAAGGCCTCACCTTTGAACGATTGAGATACAGATTTTACTACATCCTTATCAGCGCACCCGCTGATGTCAACCACGGTATCCATTTCATCCAACCATGTCATGCAGTCAACCGCTCCTTTCTCCCCAGTAAAGTTTCTGGGTTTACATGAGACGAAGTATTTATATGTACAGGACTTACCACGCGGTTCTTGTTTAAGCTCGATCTTCTTTGACGTGACACTTTGCTGGTTCGAGGAGTGATGATCGTCATCATCATCCTTTGGCTTATCTAGCTTAGAGGGTGGCTTACTATGAGCCTCAGAATGTGTTTTTGGCTTAGAATGGGGTGCTGATTGGGTCCTGCTTCGGGTACTACTCGATTCACTATACTGCCTATCTATGGCTTTAGTGACAGCATTGTCAATTAATGCTTGGAGTTCTGCACCAGTTATATTGATTCTGGTGGCATCATGATTCTCCTTTGGCCGACTGTTGACCTCTTCAGACTCGGCCATGTGGTTGGATTGCTACATAAAATGATGACAATGATTCATTTAGGGAATTATAATAGGTTTGTCATCTTGATAATTTCAGCTAATTACATTTCAGCCCCTGGTCCTTTTAAACTTGGTTTTAAGTTCCAAATTTGCATTTTTGACCCTCTAACTTATCTTTTAAGGGCTCCAAGACATATACAAACATCGTTAAGTCCTTGGTTAACTTTGTGATCACCCGTAAGGCCTTAAATTTCAACGTTGACGCTTTTAACCCCTCGTATACGAATATCGTCATAACTTTCTCATGCGATAACGAAACTTGGTGAAATTTTTATCACATATTCTAGTGAGTAATATTTATCGTTACAAAGCTTCGGGTTTGCTAAAAGGTCACTCAGAGGTATACCTTAAACATGTTGACACATTTAACCTCTGTAGTTTGTAATTCCTCACTTTCTTTCACAATTAGTTTCGTATGATCCATGATTTATTCGTTTAAGGGTATAAACTTCATGTAGGGCTATTTTAAAGTGTATTTATTCATTGTTGACACTTTGAACCCCTTTTGTTCACAAACTTTCCATGTTTGCCAACTTTAGTCCTTTATAAGTGATCTTTCACACATTTAAGGCTTATGACACGTGTCCACACATTATTGGGCATAAATTTACGAGGTGTTACACATTTCAAGCGAAATTACCAATGTTGATTTCGCTTGAAATAATACATGCCACTTTCAAGCGGAATTAACTCTTTAACACACCCTAATCCTATTTTCCTCGTACAACGTGCCCTGATCTAACAATTCTAGTACAAGACTCGGTACAAGATGAAGTCGACAGACGTATGTACCAACATAGGGGTGTGACATGTGCGGGACCAATGATTTGACTTCCCACATTTATAACAAATGTTGCTTTGGTTCCCGCTACTTTTTCCTTTCGAAGGTCGCCCCGTATTGTGTCGACTCGATTCACCACCGCTATGTTTAGTGTTCTGGGACTCCCGACGCCATGTATATCCCCGTCCTCGACCACGACCATGACCTCTGCTGGGGCCGCGGCCTCCACCTCTACCTCGTCCGCTTTGATAATTGGCCACATTCGCTTCAGGGAATGGGCTTGCACCGGCAGGTCGCGATTGATGATTTTGTAGTAGGAGCTTGTTGTTTTGATCTGCGACCAGAAGACATGATATCAATTCAGAATACTTAGTAAATTGGTGTTCCCTGTATTGCTGCGACAGGAGCATATTTGAGGCATGGAACGTTGAGAAAGTTTTTTCAAGCATGTCTTCATCGGTAATTTTCTCACCACATAATTGAAGTTCAGAGGTAATGCGGAACAGAGCAGAATTATACTCACTGACGGTCTTAAAATCCTGTAGTCGTAAATGAAGCCATTCATAGCGGGCTTTGGGGAGTAAGACCAACTTCTGGTGGTCAAAACGTTCTTTGATGTTCGTCCATAATTCAAGAGGGTCCTCAACAGTTAGATATTCCCGCTTTAGATCTTCGTGAAGATGATGGCGAAGGAATATCATAGCTTTCGCTTTATTTTGAGGTGAGGTCTGATTATCAACATTAATTGTCTCCCCCAAATTATTTTCCGTCAAATGGATTTTAGCATCAACAGTCCACGGGAGGTAGTTATTGCCCGAGATGTCAAGTGCGGTGAATTCAAGCTTTGATAAGTTCGACATATTTTCTACAAAGGAAAGAGACATGCATTTAATAACAAGCATGTGTGTATATAATGGATACTATAGGAGAACTCCGGGTTCTTTATAATTAGAACTTCGGGTTCTATACAAGAAGACAATCTTCGTATGTATTTCATATATAGTGATGAGTTTGTATATTTATTTATTATTATTATTTTTTCATAAAATTAAAATCATACAAAATTTGTTGACATAATATTGTTAATATAATACTATTAATATGTTGTAACGCAGCTTTATATATAATACTAGATTTCTCAAATCCCATAAATTATGTAAAAAAATATCATTCAAGCGTTTATTTGTATATGGCACCACACCATTAATATTTTCATTTATTGTTACTTTTCCTTTCCACCTTTTTATTTTGTGAACGATGGTAACAGTATATGCAAATTGGTGGTCTGATACTTTTCCTTTATTAATTTTTTTTTCAACATACCATTTAAAACCACCCTCACTTTTGTCTTTCACGCCCACAGAAAAACAACCCAAAGACTCAAACAGACATTAGTTTCCTTTTTCTTTTAAAATTATTAGTGTTGATAGAGATACAGCTGTGTTCGATCATGGAGGATATGTGTTTCATCGTCAACACATGAAACCACAAATCTGAATCAAACCCGTCTTTGAGGGGAACAAAGCACTCGTAGGGGATTTCGAACTGGAAAGGACAGAGAAATAGGGCTGGATTGTTTAAAACGGTAACATGTTAGACCTAGTTCTACAAATTTATAACTACTTTAAGGCGAAGTTAGCGCCGATGTTAAACCGTTCAGAACCATGTCGCCGGTAAACCGTTCCATTCTGCATTATCGTCTTTGATTTTATTGTAACTGTTTGCGGTTGACGACAATCGCCGGAGAAAGATTTTAGGTCAGAAGTTGTATGCATTATGTGATGTTGGTTTTTTTCAGTTGTTTACGGCGGCAGTGACCGCTTGTATCTCTAAAATTGTATTGGTAAGTACGGATTCAAAGGAAAAACCTATTCATATTTTGTTCTAAAATCCAGAACAACAGTTGTGGATGAAAGAAAAAAAATCATGTTCTGGGTATTCGAAAAACCCAGATAAAAAAAACGTAAGTCTTTTGTTCCAAAGGATTAGATTTATAATTTAATTCGAAAATCATTTAAAAAAATGTTAGTATCCTTTCTGTCTCTTTCTATTTGTGTGTGAAAAATAACGTTGCAGTATATGAAAAAAAATCCTTTACTGATTACCAGTTTATAAATCGAAATTTATTTGCATCCTTTGTATAAAGACTTGAAAACACATTGTGAAGATTATGATGACACGTTCCTGGATGTATGAGCCGAAGATTTCGTTTCCGGATTATGCCGATTGCCGATTGATGTCTAGTGGAGAGCAATCGTGCTGATAACGTGATAAAAACCAAAGAGAAATAGAGATAAAACTAAATACTCATTATTCAACATTACAATATATAGATGAACATAGCTATAAACCCTAAAGCCCATAAGTAATGGGTTGGGCCTAAAATGTCTGGTTTATAACAACTCGTAATTAATTCGGTTTTTAAGGTGAAATAAAAATGATTTAATATATCGATTGTTGATGACTTTTGATTGGAAAGAAATGAAGCATTGTTTTCTCTTTCCTTCTTTTGAAATCTATTAAATAGTATTTATATACATTTTAATTCTGAGACAGTTTGTTCAATCACCATTGCTGCGTGATTAAGATACGTACTCTAAACCATTTATGTATCAAGACTACTTAATTAATTTATCCGGTTATAAATACTTTAGAGTATAAATTGAAATCCAAGTATATATGTATATAAAAAAACTTTGGAAATTTATAGGTGAAATAATGATGATAAAAAAGAAAAATAAAATAAAACAACCCAAGGTGTTTTTTTAATCAAGATAGAGGTACTAGTACAAAGATGGAACATCCTAGTTGTTGCATAAATCATGAATTATATAGTTTTCTCCATGCTTTTTCAGTTGCCTAGATGCGTAAGCAATCACATTCTCCTATTGCATTAAAACACATCCTAATCCTAATCTAGAAGAATCACAAAAGAATACAAAATCCTCAGTTCCTTCTGGTAATTTAGGTATCGGTGCATTCGTTAACCTTTGCTTCAAGGTTATAAAGGCTTCTTCCTGCTTGGTTAAGGGAACGGAACGACTATCCGTGAAAAATATTGGATAAAGCGTTGATGGTATCCTGCTAATCCTAGGAAACTTCTGACTTCTGTAGGTGACTTAGGGACTTTCCATTTGGTAATTGCCTCGATCTTTGTGGGATCCACATGAATTCCTTCATGATTAATCAAATATCTTAAAAATTGCACTTCTTGCAACTAGAATTCAAACTTAGAGAATTTAGTGTAAAACTTCACTTTCCTCAATAGTGTTAAAAGTACATGTAGATGCTTAGCATGCTCTTCTTCCCTCTTAGAATAAATAAGTATATCGTCTATGAAGACAATTACAAATTTATCCAGATATGGTTTACATATCCTATTCATCATGTCCATAAATGATGCTGGAGCATTTGTTAAGCCAAATGGCATGACTGTAAACTCGTAACGACCATACCTTGTTCTGAAAGCAGTTTTAGGAATTTCTTCTTCCTGTACTTTTAGTTGATGATATCCTGGGTGTAAATCGATCTTGGAAAAATATCGAGCTCCTTGGAGTTGATCAAATAGATCATCAATCCTTGGTAATGGGTACCGATTCTTGATTGTGACCTTATTCAATTCCCTATAATCGATACGCATATGCATTGAACCATCTTTCATCTTGACAAACAACACAGGTGCTCCCCAAGGGGATGAACTTGGTTGTATGAAACCTTTCTCTAGCAATTCATGTATTTGTTTCTTTAATTCCAGCATCTTCGTTGGTGCTAATCGATGGGGTGCTTTAGCAATTGGTGCAGTTCTAGGTATCAGATGAATTCTGGCTCTACTTCTCGATCAGGCAGTAGTCTAGGTAGATCTTCTGGGAAAACGTCAGGGTATTCCTGTCAAACCCCAACCGATGGCGGAAACATCGGAGTGAGACGAAATAGATTGCAAGAGACTTCATAACACTATTTGTGACAAGTATTTAAATAATAAACTTCCATTTCATTTCTAAAGAGTCAATTACAAAGATTGAAATTAAATACAACAACTTGAAATACAAGAATTACAATACAATAGAATACAAAATTTTAAATGTGTATCTAGGCATCCTACTATGTTCCATGCATCATCAACATCATCTCAAACCCTGCAACATGTTTTAAAAGCATAGTTCAATACAAAGGTATTGGCGAGTACACTAGTTTTGGACTCGTGGCATATGTATAAAAGTATTTTCAATCCAACCTAGCATTTGGTATACAAGGTCAAACTATCATGCATAACAATATGTCAAACCCAAGTGTCCACTAGTATAATAGCATCCCTCGATGTAGCAACATCGAGACCGTAAAGTATGAATAATAGCATCCCTCGATATAGCAATATCGAGACCGTAAATATGAGAGCCTGAAATTTGTTGAACATACAGATGTGCACATAGATGAGAGCCTGAAATTTGTTAAAAAACCGGGGACTTAACAAAGTTTGTTTATGTCTTGGGGTCCTTAAAAGTCAAGTTGGAGGGTTAAAAGTGCAATAAATAAAGTTAAAACAACCATTAGAAGGACCAGGGACCAAAATTGCAATTCTGATAAACTTATAACCTGAGCCTGGCATTCATACTGGCCGCGTAGACCTTGTCTGGGTCTTACGCGGGTCACCTGGTAGTCAGTCACCAGCGACCAAAATCAAGCACAGGTGCCAGTTTCAGCCTGTTAAACCGGCCTTTATGCATGGTATTCGAATTCCAAAGGCAGAGCCAGTAGTTTTACATGCATAGGGACACTTTGGGTTGATCTAACATCAGTTGTAGGCCTTGTTGTGATGATCCTATGTGATTAAAACTCCTATATAAGAACATCTTGTTGCAACATTTTGGGCACTCACTTGAAAACATTCATAACTTAACTTCTGGAGTCTCCTGGTGTGATATATTCAGGTTTATTTGCTGATGTTATTTACATTTAACATATCCTACATAAATCACCAAATACTTGCATTTTTACCACCATTCATGAACATGTAACAACATAAACAAGTACTTAACAAGATATCAAACTTCAAAACTCATATACACACATACATATGTACGGTTATACACACACACACACACATATATATATATACACACCACCTTTTTTACTTGTTTCAAGACCCATTTCATTTTAGATTTCAAGCTTAGTGAATATCCCAAGATTCAAGAGAAACTTCAAATCATCAAGAACAACCAAGAATCAAAAGTATGATTTAAACATAAGTGTTGTACCTTCAAGATTCAAGTAGGTTGTGGGATGAGATTTTGATGATAGGAAGCTTGTAATCACTTGACAACACCTTGGGAACACCTTTGATTCTTCAAAATCACTTGAAATATGCTAGAAATGAGCTTGAATGTTGATGAACTAAGTTTGAAGGTGATGAAGATAGAGAGAGAAGATGGGGACGGTTTGGGAGGAGAGAGGAGGGAAGGGTTTGAGTGTTGTAAGAAGTTGTGATCTTGCTTAGATTTATAAAAGATATGAAAGATGTAGGAAGTTGGCATGCAAGGACAAGTGTTCAATATGATCTAAGAAAATATTGAGAAATCTTAGCAAAAATATTGGTGGGGCCACTTCTATATTACAACCGTAAGTTTGTATATAGGGGGGGGGGGTTACATGTAATTTTGTTGGTAAATAAGGTAGAAGTAGGTTACCGGGTATTTTATCTAACGTTTAAATCCCGGTTTATGGCGTTCTAAATTATTTTTATTATTCTATAAAAATAACCTTGCCAAAATATTACTGAAATAAATTTCAGTTGCCAAGACTGGCTGCGTTGTCTGCGTTTTGCAGTAGAAGCACTGTGTCGCGTAGAAACACACGGTACGCGCTTAAACTTGAAAAATAACGTTTTCAGGCGTTTTAATTTATTTTTCAACATGGACCTGATTAAAATAAAATTTTTAATCATAACAGAATATTTTTGGGATTTAAATATTATCCAGGCGGTCACCAACGTTCGTTTCGCAGTTTTGTCGTAATTAGTTCTTTAGTTCAAATAAACATGTTTTTGCCACACCGAATCCTTCGAAACTTATTTCTAAGTTATGTAAAGGATATTTAAGGTATGTTTGGCTTATGTCACTATTCCGGAGTGTTTGTCGCGTTAAACTGATTGCGTTCATGCACCAGTTTTGCGTATAACCCTCCAGAAAGTGATTTAAAGCTTGAAATCGGAATCGAATCAAATTGTAAAATCATCAAACACAATAAAACATATAATAACACCAAAGCACATTGTTTTATTGATAACCAACATTGTTTTACATTATACGATGCTTACAGAACACAGTTGTCACACCTGGAGCTCAAGATCATTTCCTAAGGGTCATTAGTCGTGCTTAGTACTTCAGTAAGCCACCTTGACCTTTCTTAATTCAGTTTTATTAGTTTAATGGCCTAAACTCAAACCCGTCATAATTAAGGTTTGACTTAGTGATTAATCACTAATGGTCCAGTCAATTCTCGAATTGAAAGTAGCTTTGAGTTGGTAATTATGTGGGTAATAAACCCTTAAAAGGGCATCTTCTGATTCCCATTCTAACTAGGTCAATTGTCGGGTCAAACTTGATTATAAAAAGTTAACAGAAAGCTAAATTTCAAATAAAAGCATAATTAACAATGTAGAAGCCATGAAGGACCAGCGACCAAAATCAAGCACAGGTGCCAGTTTCAGCCTGTTAAACCGAACTTTATGCATGGTATTTGAATTCCAGAGGCAGAGCCAATAGTTTTACATGCATAGGGACACTTGGGGTTGATCTAACATCAGTTGTAGGCCTTGTTGTGATGATCCTATGTGATTAAAACTCCTATATAAGAACATCTTGTTGCAACATTTTGGGCACTCACTTGAAAATATTCATAACTTAACTTCTGGAGTCTCCTGGAGCTCAAGATCATTTCCTAAGGGTCATTAGTCATGCTTAGTACTTCAGTAAGCCTCCTTGACCTTTCTTAATTCAGTTTTATTAGTTTAATGGCCTAAAGTCAAACCCGTCGTAATTAAGGTTTGACTTAGTGATTAATCACTAATGGTCCAGTCAATTCTCGAATTGAAAGTAGCTTTGAGTTGGTAATTATGTGGGTAATAAACCCTTAAAAGGGCACCTTCTGATTCCCACTCTAACTAGGTCAATTGTCGGGTCAAACTTGATTATAAAAAGTCAACAGAAAGCTAAATTTCAAATAAAAGCATAATTAACAATGTAGAAGCCATGAAACCTGTTTTATCACTTGTATAACTTGGTAATTAATATATGAACATGTCTAAACATGTTCAACCCGACAATTTTCAGTTTAAGCTCGGTTCGGAACCGAAAGTCGCAAAAGTAGACTTTTGCTTTGACTTTCAGTTCTGACCCAATGTAGCATATTTTAGAAATGCCTTAGAGCTCTATTAGGACCAAGTTATAGGTTAGTGTAACCCTCTGAGGTTATACAACTTGGTTCATTAGTTATTCGATTCATGTGCATGTTTCCGTTATATGCCTAAATATTGACCATAATGCCCTTTGGACGTTAAAACGAGATTTTTGAAAATGTGAGAGGAAAAAAACCTTTATTACTTATTTATAAACTTGTCCTAAAAATTTGACATCAGTTTGAGGTCTAGATTAGGAGTTATGCTCAATATCGTAATTAAGAAGCTTTTTATTAATTAAACGGCATAATTAGCATAAAGCCTATCTAAACCCAAATTTTGACACCAAACTTTTTATCCACTGATGTAATTTAATATTTTGGGATTTTTGAAGATTTTTAATTATTTTTAAGCTGAGCATAACATAGAGTTCTTGCTATAATTCGGTAAATGTCGGATATACCCTTTTCTTGAATAAAATGAGTTTTACATAATATTTTGACACCAAACTTTTTGCTACTGATTTTATATAATAAATAAAACATTTTGAACTTTATAAATTGATCAAAAACTCAGATTTCCTATTTAAACCCGAAAATCGCTTAAAACCGACTTTTACACGTTTTAAGCGCATAGTATGGGTTTAAACTAATTTTGGCATATAAAACTTAATACCTACTGAAGTTTTAAGTAAATTTTTATAATTAAACAGTAATCAAAAGTTATGAACTCAGAATTCTAATTTTGACCTTTAAAGCTTATGTGAAATTACCAAAATGCCCCTACGGTGCATAGTTTGGTTATAAAAGGTAAATTTCACATATATGCAATACCCTACTGTTATGACTTATAAAAATAAATATTTTTACTGATTTTATCAGACCTGAAACTCAGATAAATATTTAAACTCTTTTATAAGCTTTAAAATGACCAAAATACCCCTACGGGGCATAATTTGAGTTTAAATCCATTTTGGGCATAATGGAGGGTATCCTACAGATATCACAACATATTTAAGGCATATTAACTTAGGAAACCTGTATATGACTCTTGTGGTTACCCGTTATACATTTTCGCGTTCGGTACGGTTTATGTAACTAGTTTGCATAAATTAGCCGAAACGGGTCAAACCTTATCATTTTTATCTCAAAATTCAGAATGTGTTTAGTTTACCCATATTATACAAGTCTTCAAACTTGTCAGTTCTAAATCACATTCTATTCCGGTCTTCGCTTAATCATGCGTTTTGAACCGTATATCTTCCTTTAAAAACTAACCGGTCTAAGTTTAGGCTTAATTAAGACCCGTTAGGAATCTAATAGGTTATTAAAACCTTCGTTCCAGATTAGGAGCCCAGTAAAAGATACTTGCACTCGACGATTGTGATATATACTTGCTCAGGTAAATACTTTTAACTTATTTTCCCTTATACGGGCTTGGGGTACGGTATATAAAATACCGCTTGGTCGGGCATTGAATTGTTAATCATATGAAGGTTAATTTATTGAGATGACCCGTTTAATCTGTTTTGTTTGCTTAAAGCCTTTGGGGGGGTTAATGACCATGTCCCGGATATCCTTGGCATCATTCATTGAAATGGCCACGACCTAAACACGGGGTGTAGGCATACACCTGCCAGTGCATATATATATAAAAAGGTATAACCAACGGTTCGAGAATAACTCGTCGCGGGATTATATTATGTGGTGTGTCTATTAATCTTTAACCCGGTATTCAGCCCGGGCTACTGAACGTATAACGAACATGTAAATCTTTTACAAGTTTATATATAAATAATTATCCCAAGTTATAAAAGATTATTTTGTGCCTTGTGCATTCAAATCAATTTTCTTAAACATTTTCAAAATGAGTCGGTTAATTGTATTTACCAGTGTAAACTGACTTATTTTTCCAAAAAGGCTAAGTGCAGGTACTAAACGGAATAGGTTGGCTACTCCTAGCATCAATAAAGAGTCTTGCAAGCTTAGATGTTATAAATTTGTTGAATAACGTTTCTTTTAACTTTGATCCGCCTGTGGATCCTTTACAACCGTTTTGTAATAAATTTTGATAAATTGTCTATGATGATATCAACTACGTCACGATACTCCCCACCGGGCCCACCGGTAATACGTGGAAATATCAGGGTGTGACAGGTTGGTATCAGAGCCAACATTGAGTGAATTAAACACTAGCCTTTTATGTTTAATCTCAATGACACAGTTTGCACATTCCTCGACTTTCGAGTCTAGACAAAGAACTTAGGACTAATTCTGACTTATTTTGTTTTATCCTTTATTGTTTCTTTTGTTGTTTCTGTTGTTTGTTTTGACAGGGCCTACATAAATCCCGCCAAGATTCAGAGGAAGAGGCAAGGGGCCATTCATCGCCCCCAACGATCACGAGGCCGGGCCTTCACACCGGCGAACTCCATCAAACACTTTAAGAAAAAGTCCTCAAGAAGACTGGAGGACCCATTTAGAACCAGCGAGGCGTTCAGTCTCGCTGAGCTCCTCACCTTCCTACCTCAACTCTTTCGGGCTTCAATCGGAGAACGAGCCCCACAACTCACATCACTCTTTTATACCCCTTCAAAGCCCCAACTCACACCATTCCTTTAACGACCCAACACTCTACTTTCAAATCCGGTTTAACCTGGCAAACCAAATTGATGAGCCAATGGGTTATAACCCGTTGGGACCGGAGGACCATTTCTCCATGGACATGGAAGAGGATCCGGAACCTGACCAGCCGCCAACCGGAACACCTACTCACCCCATCGAGATTTCGGATGGGTCGTCATATCATGGATCACCTTATCGTGGTCCAGACAGTTATAAGGCAAGATTAGCCCAATACGACTGGGTGTTTACTCCCAGTTACCACTCATCACAGCAGCAGCAGGATCCCTCGGAGGATTCGCGTTTTGTAGCGGTTACTCTACCGCCACCACCACCAGTGCAGCAACCGCCTCTGGAGCCACCGAGGCGTAGGAGATCAACTGCACGGATGTCCGTGTGAGGGGGAGTTCGTATCAGCACCCCTCAGCATTCAAGTGGCAGTCATTACCCGCCACTATACGAAGACCCACAAATGGGTGGGCCTTCGAACCCCGTTTCTGAGGTGGAGTCTGCGCCAGTCGCACCGCCACCGGTGGGTTATGATAACCCAATCCCTACATACACCAGTGTAGCGGCGTATAACCCTTTCGAGCAGCCAGCCCATACTAACTACAACTACGCCGAAGTTGACCCATACCTTGCGACAGCAAACTACAATGCTCTTCATCCCGAGGGGCCCTTTGGAGTCCCAAATCAGACTAGGTACCCACCCTATGGGTACCAATACCCGCCACCTCCTCAACCTCTGCAGCATCAGCAGCCGCCGCAGCCGCCACTGTTATCGCCACCACAGCAACAGGAGATTCCACAGAGGTTGAGCCAGGTGGAATGGGAGGTTCAAGAAGAGCGTAGGCACAACCGGGGATTTCTTAAAGGTTTGGCAAGCTTAATCAAGGGGAAGAGCAAAAAGGATCATTAAATCCTTTATTTGTTTATTTGTATTTCTTTAATGTTCAATCAAGTCCCTGCGTGGACATCTATTTCTGTATTCAGTCCCTGCGAGGACTTGTATTTCCAGTTTAGCCCCTGCGTGGGCATGTCATTTCTGTTTAGCCCCTGCGTGGGCAAGTTATTTTAGTTTAAGTCCCGTTTAGGGCAATCTGTACTCTTTTTTTAAATTTTAAGTGGCATGTTATAATTTGAATATTATTTTTGTCATTAAATGCAAAAAATGTAAAATGTATGAAATAAATAAATAAAATTCAAAATATGTCATTCCTTTTACAAGGTCTGCCTTTAATATTAAATAAGAATCTTAAAGGGTATAACCTACCCTGCATGTCATTATAAGACCTGGCCATGATAGTAAAACCTGTTTAAAAAGATTCAATTCTTTGTTAACATCTGAAAATATGTTAACATTCCTGGCTAATGTGATCCGTAAAAATCACACGTGTAATCCTTATATTGGATTATTCCAATTCCTTCTTTATTATTAAACATCCATTTGTGATGTAATGCCTATGGGCCATAATTATGGTCATATAAGACAAAAGACAGTTGTAGCCTATAACTCCCTGTCAAGAATGGGTAATGAACTATGATTCAAGCCTTAGTACCTCGATCCTATAAGATCTTGACTTAAAATTTGAATGCGTCCATGTGACTTGGCCTTTTGTGCCATTATTATATTTAATTATAACTAAGGGTTATTAATGAAAAATCCTGAATGAAATACTTAACAAATTAACCAATATGGTTCTTTAATACCATGGTTAATAAGTTAATAATATGAAAAATCTATTATAAACCTCTAAGAAATCATTGTCATCATTTTATGTAGCAATCAAGCTACATGGCAGAGCCTGAAGAAGTCAAAAAGACCAATGCAAGGGTCTTTCGAATGGATGCACGGGAAGCCGTTCAGGATGATAATGTGATAACAGGTACCTTCCTTATAAATTATGTTTATGCAAGGGTGTTATTTGATTCGGGTGCGGATAAGTCATTTGTAGATGATAAGTTTTGTAAGTTGTTGAATTTACCTGTTAAAACCCTAAGCGCGAAATATGAAGTAGAGTTGGCCGATGGTACCTTAGAAACTGCCTCAACTGTGCTAGATGGATGTTTTATATCCATTAGGAACCACTCCTTTCCGTTATCCTTACTTCCTTTGAAATTAGCTGGTTTTGACATAGTAATAGGCATGGATTGGTTATCTCATAACCAAGCCCAAATTGTTTGTGACAAGAAACAAGTGGTGATCAAGACTCCGTATGGTGAGCCACTTACCATACGGGGAGATACTCAGTATGGGTTGCCTAAGCAAGTGTCTGTGCTTAAGGCATCAAGGTGTATGAAGAAAGGTTTTGTCATTTATATGGCACACGTGACTATTGATGAGCCAAAGCCCAAGATTGAAGAACATCCCTATCATTTCTGAATACCCTGATGTATTTCCTGAAGAACTACCTGGTTTACCCCCAGATAGGCAAGTGGAGTTTAGAATTGACATTATACCTGGAGCAGCACCTGTTGCAAGAGCACCTTACCGATTAGCCCCAACTGAGATGAAAGAGTTAAGAACCCAACTGGATGATTTATTGGCAAAGGGATTTATAAGACCTAGCTCATCTCCTTGGGGAGCACCTATTCTGTTTGTTAAGAAGAAAGATGGATCAATGCGGTTGTGCATTGATTATCGTGAGCTAAACAAGGTTACAATCAAGAACATATATCCTTTGCCCAGGATTGACGATCTGTTCGATCAACTGCAAGGGGCAAGTTACTTTTCCAAGATCGATTTGAGATCAGGTTACCATCAGCTGAAGGTTAGAGATGAAGATGTGCACAAGACTGCATTCAGAACTCGATATGGTCACTACGAGTTCTTAGTGATGCCTTTCGGGCTCACTAATGCACCAGCAGCGTTCATGGACCTCATGAATCACGTTTGCAAACCTTACTTGGACAAGTTTGTCATCGTCTTCATTGATGACATCCTCATTTATTCAAAGAATCAAGCTGATCATGAGAAGCATCTTCGTTGTATTCTTAAACTTCTTCAACAAGAAAAGCTTTACGCCAAGTTTTCAAAATGTGAATTTTGGCTTCGGGAAGTCCAATTCCTTGGACATATGGTTAGTGAGCGTGGTATCCAGGTGGATCCCACTAAGATTGAAGCTATCATGAATTGGCAAGATCCGAAGACGCCCACAGAGATTCGCAGCTTCTTAGGCCTGGCAGGATACTACAGGCGTTTTATTGAGAATTTCTCAAGGATTGCAGCACCCCTAACTTCGTTGACTAGGAAGAATATTAAGTTTGATTGGGGTCCTAAGCAATAAGAATCCTTCGATGTTCTTAAACAGAAGTTAAGCAATGCTCCTGTGTTGACATTGCCTGAAGGGATTGAAGAATTTGTGGTTTACTGTGACGCATCCCACACTGGCATGGGATGTGTGCTAATGCAGAAGGGTAAAGTTATTGCATATGCTTCCCGACAACTAAAAGTGCACGAAAAGAATTATAACACCTACGACTTGGAGTTGGGTGCCGTTGTGTTTGCACTAAAACTTTGGAGGCATTATTTATATGGTACCAAGTGTGTGATCTATTCTGATCATAAAAGCCTTCAACACTTGTTCAACCAGAAGGATCTGAACATGAGGCAGCGAGGATGGATGGAGACACTGAATGATTATGATTATGGAATCTGATACCATCCAGGTAAGGTGAATGTGGTTGCCGATGCTTTGAGTAGAAAAGAAAGAGTTAAGCCCATTAGAATCAATGCCAAGAGCAT
The DNA here is from genome assembly GCA_030545235.1 of Helianthus tuberosus. Classification (NCBI taxonomy): domain Eukaryota; kingdom Viridiplantae; phylum Streptophyta; class Magnoliopsida; order Asterales; family Asteraceae; genus Helianthus; species Helianthus tuberosus. Next base: position 182,912,087 of record CM060357.1, read on the forward strand.
TGAATTGAAAAACAGTTTAAATGAAGGGTTGTTAGCCGCTCAGAAGAAAGCTATATTAGAAGCTAACTATCCTAATGAAAAGTTGGGAGTCACTGCAGAACAGTTATCATATGGCAAGGATGGAATCTTAAGATTGAATGGACGAATATGGGTTCCAAACTATGGAGGACTTAGGGAAGTGATCCTTCAGGAAGCCCACAATTCCAAGTATTCTGTTCATCCTGGAAGTGGCAAGATGTACCAGGATTTAAAGGAAAATTACTGGTGGATAGGTTTGAAGAAATCTATAGCAACTTATGTGGCCAAATGTCTAACGAGTGCTCAAGTTAAAGCAGAACACCAGAAGCTGTCAGGTTTGCTGCATCAGCCTGAACTTCCCACCTGGAAGTGGGAAATGGTAACAATGGATTTCATTACTAAGTTACCAAAGACAAAATGAGGAAATGACACTATTTGGGTTATAGTAGATAGATTGTGTGACACCTGTGCTCCACGGCCATCAAACAAATACTGTATCAATGAAATATTGTGTTTCATACTTGGTATTTGTATAAATATGTGTATCCTTTGCACATATCAATTCTTGTTCGATTTCAAGCTTTAAATCGCTTTCTGGAAGGTTATACGCGCACTGATGCGTAAATATAACCCGTTTAATGAAACGAACTCTCTGGAATAGTGAAATAGGCTTAACATACCTTAAATAACCTTTACATAACTTAGAAATAAGTTTTGAAGGCTTTGGTATGGCAAAAGCAAGTTAATTCGCTTACAGGGACTACATTCGACAAACTGCGAAAGTATGCCGATTTAAACTGTAACAGACATTCCGGAACATGAGCATAAGTTAAACATACCCTAAATATCCTTTACATAGCTTAGAAATAGGCTTTGAGGGGTTCGGTGTGCTAAAATAAACTTTTGGGTCATTCAGGGACTAAAAGCGTCAAAAAGTGCATAAGTTTGCATTTTCGCGCATAACTCACGTTCTGAATACATCCGGACATCCAAAAATTTATGTAAGCACAAAAATATTTTATTTTAGTGTTTGGAATAAGAAAAATCCATTCGCCGCGTGATTTGGATCGTTTTTCACGCTTATGCGCATTCCGTCGTAATTAAGCGAACATCACGATCGTACGACCAAACGAACCGACATCCGGGATATTTTTGAGCATGTTTCATGTCCACAATGTTTAGGCATCATTTTAGGGCCTTAACGTTGGCTTAACGGGCCTTAAACGTGTCGGAAATGGCTTTAATGCATAACAGGGACCAAAACTGTCATTTGTGAAAGTTTGTTTCTGACCGGACAGGCCAGGCGGCCCGCGTGGGTTTAATGAGTCCCCTTACGTGGCCCGCGTCAGCTTCCCAGATCAGATAAGATCAGTTTTAACAGTCGATTACAGTTGTTAAGCACCCAAACTCACCCACACTTGCCCTTTCCTGCTCATGAGGGGCCATTTTGAGCTACCATAAGGTTGCAACAAGTGTAAGGCTGAGATTGAAGCACGTTATTCGATAAACGATCCTAACGGTTGTCCATTTACTATAAATACCCAACCCATTCAACCCAAAAAACCCACAAATCTGATCTAAAAGTGATGTGCGATAAAGTGTCGTATATATTAGGTGTATATTTTAAGCCCTTTTTAACACTTATTTTAGCCAAGTTTTAAATTTATAAAACACGATATTTCACTAACACTAAACACACATATGGGCAAGTGCACCCATCGTTGAGCGTAGTATAGTGTTGGTAAGATACCGAGGTCGTCCAAGGACACAAGAGCTTTTAGTACCGGTTTATCCTCAACGTCTAATCAAAATAAAAGTTTAGAAAAATGTTTTAAACTAAGAAAAATAAAAACTAACTAAAATGCTGAAAAATCAAATAAAAACAGATAGACAAGATGAATCACTTGGTTCCGACTCGTATCTAGTATAACCTTTGATTATTTCCGCACTTTTGCACATAATTAAGAGATTATCTTAGTTATTGTAGTAGGCCCCTCTTTTGAAGGTGACGTTACCCTCACCCCAGTAGTTTGAGTCAGCAAGGATACAATCCTAAAAGGGTGGATTATTGGAAGATAATGAATTAAGTTATTAATGCAGTATTGTGGTAGGCCCCGCTTTTGGCGGTGACGTTACCCTCAGCTAAGTAGTCTGAGTCAACAGGGATACAGTCCTAAATAGCCGGGTTATAGTATTAATAGTAGTTAACTTATGAGGGGATCAAAGAGTTTGGACCCCCGCCATCCAATACCGTGAAGCATTGAAGGAGGTCCTACTAAATTTGACCCAGGTCCATTGCAGGACCTCTAAACGCTGAACAATGGCAAGACCTTTACCAAACCGTTCCCTTAACCCCCGACCAGGTAGCCAACATACCTCCATATAGACCGTGGAGATATGAATGGTGAAAATCCTTTATTTTATATAGACAGTAAAATAATGCCAAGACACCACGGACAAACGATAAGGAAAGATCACCTTCAACATAAGTAACTAGTTATTAAAGTCATTAATACAAAACCAAATAAAAAGTGCAAAAGATTAGAAATAAAAAGTATTATACTAGACACTTTGTCTTCACCAAGTGATGTAAGAGACTTAGGCAAACATGGCCTTGATTGTCAAGAACTCTTACGATCAATCTTGGATCCCGAGACGACTCACACACTCTACGATGGACAATGGATGATGGTGGTGGATGATGGTGTTGTGATGGTGGTGGGTGGTGGATGAAGTGTGAGAGAGGTGGTGTGCCAAGGGATGAGTTGAAATGAATCCAAGCACTCCTATTTATAGGCTGAACAGAGAGCTAGGCACGGCCCCGTGTCCGCTGGGCACGGCCCCGTGCCTGTCTGACACTCTCTCTCCTCATTAATTGTAATTCGCAATTACAATAAATGCGCCTGCTGTACTTTCGACACGCCCCCGTGTCCGCTGGGCACGGCCCCGTGGTGGGCAATAGAAGCTTCTATAGGTTTGTCTTTTCTGCTGCTTCTTGGGCACGGCCCCGTGCTGGCTGAGCACGGCCCGTGTTCAGTCTTCTGCCTTCTCTATTTTGCTTTGGAAGGTGTCGTTGAGGGGTCGGGCAGTCCACTAATGTTCCTTTCCTTGTATTTATGTTGGAATTAGCTGTCTTTTTGCTTCTTTTGTGTTTTTGAGCTCATTTAATCCTGAAAATACAAAAGGAAGACAAAAACACTCTTTTTCCAATATTAGTACTTAAAAAAGGGTTAGTTTTATGCCTCATTTGATGTAATTTATATGTTGCATTTTACACACATCAAAAAGCTCTAAGTTGAAGCCATTACTTCATACCTGAGCTACTTGGATCAAGATAAGCTTTCGGGGACCCTTTGTAAGTGTTCCTTCGTTCTCTTTATTCGTTTAGCGTTAAAAGTCAAACTTTGTTTGACTTTCTGCGTTGACCAGTTTATGGTCAATGTGAAGTTCGTTTGAACTTCATAACGTGAGCTTGATCACGATGGTTTAAGGCCTCGTGTCGAGCAAATATATATATATTTATATATATATATATATATATATATATTTTAAGTGCTCGTGTGAGTGCCCCTTTTTCCCATAAGCTATGGTTAGAAAACTTACCGCTTTATTTTGTCGTCTCAATCGTTCGTAACTTACCAGGCATGATATTTTTATTCTTCCACCGTTTGAAGCGAGATTTCTTCTTCCTCATCCTCAATGAATCCTTGATAGAGTTTCAGCCGTTGGCCATTGACTTTAAATGGTGGCCCATTTCGAGATTTAATTTCTACTGCACCGTGTGGAAAAATGTGGGTGACGGAAAAAGGTCCTGACCACCTAGACTTTAATTTACCAGGAAACAATCGAAGTCGTGAATTAAACAAAAGAACTAGATCCCCTACCCGAAATTCATTAGGTTTAATATGTTTGTCATGCAAATTTTTCATTCTTTCCTTATAAATTTCAGAGTTTAAGTATGCATAATTCCTAAGCTCGTCTAATTCATTTATTTGACAAAATCGATTTTTACCAGCAAATTCTAAATCTAAGTTTACATTTTTTATTGCCCAGTAGGCTTTGTGTGCAATTTCTACTGGTAAATGACAACTTTTTCCATAGACTAGCTTATATGGGGTTGTTCCTATTGTTGTTTTATAAGCAGTTCGAAAAGCCCATAAAGCATCGTCTAATTTATCAGCCCATTCCTTTTTATTTAACCCTACGGTTTTTTCGAGTATTCGTTTTAAACCTCTATTAGTCACTTCGGCTTGCCCGTTTGTTTGAGGATGATATGCTGTTGAAACCCGGTGATAGACCCCATATCTTGTTAAAAAAATTTCAAGTTGATGGTTGCAAAAATGGGTACCTCTATCACTTATTAAAGCTTTAGGTGTGCCAAAACGAGAGAATAATTTTTTCAGAAATCTTACCACGACTCTTCCATCATTTGTTGGAAGTGCCTCGGCCTCGGCCCATTTAGACAAGTAATCTACTGCCACAAGTATATATTTGTTTCCTTTCGATGGTGGGAAAGGTCCCATAAAGTCGAGTCCCCACACATCAAAAATTTCACAAACAAGAATGCCATTTTGTGGCATTTCGTTTTTGGAAGAAATATTACCTGTTCTTTGGCAAGCATCACATGTTTTTACAAGACATTGGGCGTCTTTGTAAATGGTTGGCCAATAAAATCCTGAATCGAATACCTTTCGTGCGGTACTGGCAGCACCATGATGTCCTCCGTATGGACCTTCATAACAATGGCGGAGAATTCTTCGTGCTTCACAACCATGTACGCATCGTCGGACGAGTTGGTCAGCACACATTTTGAAAAGATATGGATCTTCCCAAAAGTAGTGTTTCACATTGGCAAAGAATTTTTTTCTTTGATGATGTGGCCATCCTTTTGCGACTATACCGCTAGCTAGGTAGTTAGCATAGTCGGCGTACCATGGTTCTTCCTTGTATTCCACCATTTCCAGGGACTCAGTTGGACATTTTTCGTTGATTTGCTCGTCCCTGGTTGCCTCTAAAGCTGGGTCTTCTAAGCGTGAAAGATGATCTGCTGCGGTATTTTCTGCTCCTCTTTTGTCCTTGATTTCAATGTCAAACTCTTGGAGGAGTAGAATCCACCTAATCAAACGTGGTTTTGCGTCTTGCTTCTTGAAGAGATATCGAATGGCTGCATGGTCTGTATAGACTATAGTTTTAGAAAGAACAAGATAAGAACGAAATTTATCAAAAGCAAATACCACAGCTAGTAACTCTTTTTCAGTTGTTGTGTAATTTTCTTGTGCATCATTAAGTGTTTTACTAGCATAATAGATTGGGTGAAAATGCTTTTCTTTTCTCTGTCCCAAGACAGCTCCAACTGCAAAGTCGCTAGCATCACACATGATTTCGAAAGGAAATTTCCAATCAGGTGCTATCATGATAGGTGCATTGACTAGCATTTCCTTTAGGGTTAGAAATGCTTGATTGCAATCCTTGTCAAAGATGAATGGAGCATCTTTTTCAAGCAATTTTGTTAGAGGCCTTGAGATTTTTAAAAAGTCTTTGATAAATCGTCTATAATATCCGGCATGCCCTAGGAAACTTCTGATAGCTCGTACGGAGGATGGAGGTGGTAATCTAGAAATGGTATCTATTTTGGCTCGATCCACCTCCATTCCTTCGCTTGAGATCTTGTGACCGAGTACTATTCCCTCCGTTACCATGAAATGGCATTTTTCCCAATTAAGGGCGAGGTTAGTTTCCTCACATCGGGATAGCATTCGTTCAAGGTTATCGAGGCATTGGTCATATGAATCCCCAAAGATAGAAAAGTCGTCCATGAAGACTTCCATTGTCTTTTCTATCATCTCATGGAAAATGGCTACCATGCAACGTTGGAATGTTGCTGGGGCATTACATAGACCAAACGGCATGCGCCGATAAGCAAAAGTTCCATAGGGACATGTGAAAGTTGTCTTTTCTTGGTCTTCGGGTGCTATCGGGATTTGAAAGTAACCTGAAAAACCATCCAAGAAACAGTAAAATTTATGACCGGATAATCTTTCTAACATTTGATCAATGAAGGGTAAAGGAAAGTGATCCTTTCTTGTTGCTTCATTTAATCGTCTATAATCTATACATACTCTCCATCCTGTGACGGTTCTCGTTGGTATTAGTTCATTCTTTTCGTTAGTTATTACCGTCATACCTCCTTTCTTTGGAACTACTTGGACGGGACTCACCCAAGGACTATCGGAGATAGGATAGATAAGTCCGGCGTCAAGTAGCTTGATGACTTCGTTTTTAACCACTTCTTGAACACTTGGATTTACTCAACGTTGTGGTTGTATGACTGATTTGTAGTCATCATTCATCAAAATTTTATGTGTGCACATAGAAGGACTAATTCCTTTTCTGTCAACAAGTTTCCAAGCTATTGCATTTTTGTGTTTTTTCAAAAGATTAATTAATTTTTCTTTTTCTAAGTTATCTAATTTAGATGAAATAATTACAGGTAAATTACCATCCTTGTCTAGAAAAGCATATTCCAAACCTTTTGGAAGTTCTTTGAGCTCAAGTGGTGGGTCTTTAGGAGACTCCTTATTTGGTTGCTCGTTTCGATCAAGAACTTTAAAAGTTTGTTCTATGGCGACCTCTTCTTCAACAAAGTGGTCAATCTCTTCACTTGTATCGGGTGGTTCATCTTCATCTTCAATTAGGGGGTCATTATTGCCGAAAGGATATTTCATTGACCGTTCGAGATCGACACTTCTTTTAAATGCCCCTAATTGAAGAGGTAGATTGTTGAACTTCCGGTTTTTCAAAGCTTCGTGAGTTTTTACAAATGGTCGTCCCAACACTAGAGGAGCATCATCAAGGATGACAAAGTCGGTTGGGATTACCATTTGATTTGTTTGAACCAAGACATCTTCAACTATACCGATTGATTTTTTACTTTCCGATTGGATAGAAAAATGGGTATTTGAAGTGGAGAAAAATCACTAATACTTAATTTTTCGAAAATGTAGTTAGGCATTATGTTAACACAAAGATCTTTATCGATTGTGACATTACTAATAAACGAATTTTGAAAGAAACATGGAACCGGTGTGATGTTTATTTCAAATGGGTCTTCTTTTATTAGTGAGGTTTGGTCATCAGTTAACTTAACACTTACCGTTTCGTCAATTTTAGTGTTAGTGTTTAACTCTTTTAAAAACTTAGCATGAGTGGGTACTAAACAATGATTTTCAAAAGAAGGTGACAAGAGATTAATTTCTTCAAAATTAGACTCTTCTTGGATTTTAACGTTGTCAGACTCACCTTTTTCGTTGTTTAACTCATGTGTCGGTTTTTCACTTATTTGTTCTTCCATTTTTACATTTTTAGTTATCTCTTCTTTTTTTAATTCTTCTCTTGCGCGGGACTCCTCTTCCCTTGCGCGAGCTTCTTTTATACATCGATCGATAACTCTAATGTGTTCTAATATCCTATCGGTCACTTCGGTTATAGAAAAAGAATCGGAATTTTCTAAGCTTGAATCCGGTTGTTCGACCCTTTGTTCCTCATAATACCCATATGAAGTAGATGGTTCGCACCATTGTTCTTCATTGTAAGCATATGATGGATAAGGTTCGTAATTTTGTTCTTCATAATACTCATATGAGGTGGGTTGTTCACGCCAAGGTTCCTCATAATAAGCATATGAAGGTGGTGGCTCATATCTTGGTTCCTCGAAGTATGAGTATGAAGGCTCATACCTTGGTTCATCAAAATATGAGTATGAGGGAGGAGGTTCATACCTTTGGTCTTCATAGGATGTGTATGAAGTTGACGGCTCGTACCTGGGCTCCTCATAGTAGGTGTATGAATTGGATGGTTGATATGAGTGATTATTTTGAATCGAGCGTGCATTACGACAATTAGTGCAATAATTACCCCTATAATCATCCTCCTCATAGGTGTAGTTGTAACCTCCTGAGTATTGATCCATAAGAATCACTCAGCAGACCACAACCGAGTCTCGAGATAAGAAAACAAAAAATAAAAACGGAAACAGAGGCTGGACACGGCCCCGTGTTCAGTGAGCACGGCCCCGTGTTCAGGATCTGTATCTGGGCGTTTTAATTAAATTTACTGATTTCGTTGAGCACGGGGCGTGTTCAGTGAGCACGGCCCGTGTTCAAGCTTCTGTTACTGGGTGTTTTTCTGAAAATGCTGGACACGGCCCCGTGTTCAGTGAACACGGCCCCGTGTACAGGTTACTGTAAATGCAAATCTAAACTAAAATGCAGAAAAAAAATGCGCGCGTTTTAAAAAGGTTTTGAAAAACTGATTAGGCCGTCGATTTTAAGCTTTCTTAAAATCCTTGTGTCCCCGGCAACGGCGCCAAAAACTTGATGTGCGATAAAGTGTCGTATATATTAGGTGTATATTTTAAGCCCTTTTTAACACTTATTTTAGCCAAGTTTTAAATTTATAAAACACGATATTTCACTAACACTAAACACACATATGGGCAAGTGCACCCATCGTTGAGCGTAGTATAGTGTTGGTAAGATACTGAGGTCGTCCAAGGACACAAGAGCTTTTAATACCGGTTTATCCTCAACGTCTAATCAAAATAAAAGTTTAGAAAAATGTTTTAAACTAAGAAAAATAAAAACTAACTAAAATGCTGAAAAATAAAATAAAAACAGATAGACAAGATGAATCACTTGGTTCCGACTCGTATCTAGTATAACCTTTGATTATTTCCGCACTTTTGCACATAATTAAGAGATTATCTTAGTTATTGTAGTAGGCCCCTCTTTTGAAGGTGACGTTACCCTCACCCCAGTAGTTTGAGTCAGCAAGGATACAATCCTAAAAGGGTGGATTATTGGAAGATAATGAATTAAGTTATTAATGCAGTATTGTGGTAGGCCCCGCTTTTGGCGGTGACGTTACCCTCGGCTAAGTAGTCTGAGTCAGCAGGGATACAGTCCTAAATAGCCGGGTTATAGTATTAATAGTAGTTAACTTATGAGGGGATCAAAGAGTTTGGACCCCCGCCATCCAATACCGTGAAGCATTGAAGGAGGTCCTACTAAATTTGACCCAGGTCCATTGCAGGACCTCTAAACGCTGAACAATGGCAAGACCTTTACCAAACCGTTCCCTTAACCCCCGACCAGGTAGCCAACATACCTCCATATAGACCGTGGAGATATGAATGGTGAAAATCCTTTATTTTATATAGACAGTAAAATAATGCCAAGACACCACGGACAAACGATAAGGAAAGATCACCTTCAACATAAGTAACTAGTTATTAAAGTCATTAATACAAAACCAAATAAAAAGTGCAAAAGATTAGAAATAAAAAGTATTATACTAGACACTTTGTCTTCACCAAGTGATGTAAGAGACTTAGGCAAAGATGGCCTTGATTGTCAAGAACTCTTACGATCAATCTTGGATCCCGAGACGACTCACACACTCTACGATGGACAATGGATGATGGTGGTGGATGATGGTGTTGTGATGGTGGTGGGTAGTGGATGAAGTGTGAGAGAGGTGGTGTGCCAATGGATGAGTTGAAATGAATCCAAGAACTCCTATTTATAGGCTGAACAGAGAGCTGGGCACGGCCCCGTGTCCGCTGGGCACGGCCCCGTGCCTGTCTGACACTCTCTCTCCTCATTAATTGTAATTCGCAATTACAATAAATGCGCCTGCTGTACTTTCGACACGCCCCCGTGTCCGCTGGGCACGGCCCCGTGGTGGGCAATAGAAGCTTCTATAGGTTTGTCTTTTCTGCTGCTTCTTGGGCACGGCCCCGTGCTGGCTGAGCACGGCCCGTGTTCAGTCTTCTGCCTTCTCTATTTTGCTTTGGAAGGTGCCGTTGAGGGGTCGGGCAGTCCACTAATGTTCCTTTCCTTGTATTTATGTTGGAATTAGCTGTCTTTTTGCTTCTTTTGTGTTTTTGAGCTCATTTAATCCTGAAAATACAAAAGGAAGACAAAAACACTCTTTTTCCAATATTAGTACTTAAAAAAGGGTTAGTTTTATGTCTCATTTGATGTAATTTATATGTTGCATTTTACACACATCAAAAAGCTCTAAGTTGAAGCCATTACTTCATACCTAAGCTACTTGGATCAAGATAAGCTTTCGGGGACCCTTTGTAAGTGTTCCTTCGTTCTCTTTATTCGTTTAGCGTTAAAAGTCAAACTTTGTTTGACTTTCTGCGTTGACCAGTTTATGGTCAATGTGAAGTTCGTTTGAACTTCATAACGTGAGCTTGATCACGATGGTTATAGTCCCTAGAGACTATACCTACTGATTACCACGTTATCTAGGCTCAGTGACGAGTCGTAGTTTCAGCCAAAATACGTGTTATTGTGTATTTTGTAACCAAACTACATTTAGGTATCAAAACCGTTTGTTTTGATACCAAACCTGTTTTCTAAACTTAGTTAAGCATGTTTTAACATGCTTAGCTCATCACTTTTAGTTTAGTGCTTATATAGGGTCATAAGATAAGCGATCTAAACAATCGCTTATACTTTCGAACCCGACCCGTTTGGTCGATCTTTAGGATCCGACCAAACACATTAGGTGACCATAGTACATAGGGAATAACCTTCCGAGGTTATGCCTTATGGTCGCTTCGTTAAGTAGTTGTATGATAGGTAGTTTATATGCCTTAGGTAAATTACCAAAATACCCTTTTCATGTGTAATTGGTAGTTAAGCATATGTAACATAACTTTTGGTATCTAAACTGATTTTTCAACAATATTAGACAGGTTAAGGCATATTTTACTAATCATAGGACTAGTTAGGCATTCTGAACGCGTTTTACGCGAACGACGCGTTAAAGTAGCATAAGCTACCTAAACGGGTCGTAATGGGTCGTAAGCACTTAGGTTAGGTTTCATTTTAGTATGTAGGCTTTGTTAAACCATATTACACGAGTCTCCATACTCGTTTGGTTTACGAACCCTCATTCTATCCGATCTTCCGATATAGGTCCGGTTCATTAACATAGTTACCTATATTAGGTGCCGTTTGATTCCGTGATCTCTAGCATTTCTTGGTGGTTATCTTAGGACTTCTGAGCAATCTCAAGTGAGTACATAGACCCCTCTTTTACTGTTTTCCAAACTGTTTTGGGGTGAAACACATGTGCCTACTTGTTACTTTCATGCTTTCCTGTTTTCACATCATAAACTTGATATGTTCATTAGTACACTTATAGTACATGATTTCATTGTGTTTATGCTATGTATGCCCATTGTGTGCATACTTAGTACATCGTTTTACATTACATTCTATGCTATGTATGTCCATTGTGTACATACTTAGTACATTGTTTTACATTACATTTTATGCTATGTATGCCCATTGTGTGCATACTTAGTACATCATTTTACATTACATTCTATGCTATGTATGTCCATTGTGTGCATACTTAGTACATTGTTTTACATTACATTTTATGCTATGTATGCCCATTGTTTGCATACTTAGTACATCGTTTTACATTACATTCTATGCTATGTATGTCCATTGTGTGCATACTTAGTACATTGTTTTACATTACATTTTATGCTATGTATGCCCATTGCGTGCATACTTAGTACATCGTTTTACATTACATTCTATGCTATGTATGTCCATTGTGTGCATACTTAGTACATTATTTTACATTACATTCTATGCTATGTATGTCCATTGTGTGCATACTTAGTACATTTATTATTCATCAGATGCTTACATTTTGGTATGACATTTGGTTTGTTTAAATGGGACAATGTACATTCATTAACACCGATCATGCCGCTCGGTAGTAAGTAGTGGTACCATAGGACTTGACAACTCCCATTCCTGAAATCCCGGGTTTGTTTGGATTGGAAGGAATGACCGAATCCGAAAACATTTCTTTTGATAACCTTGACTTAGGGTTATCCGACTGTCTCAAGGCTTGGATGTATGAATTTTTACAATACCGTATAGATGTTTATATCAGTATAGCATGCATTTGTTCCACAAAACATAACTTTGATTTAAACCATGTTTTACTTCAATACCTTGTTTTTGTGCATTTTTACATATGGATGAGTTGATATATTTCACTTACCATACATGCTATTTTGGATACACATTTCATGATTTACATTAGACATAGACATTTGACATGGTTTTCACACAAACATTTTGACATTTGATTTTAGATAAACATTCTACTTTGATGGTTTGGTTTGAGTAAGTGATTTAAGTAACGAGGCGTGTATAATATGATACAAACATGGTGGATACGCCGTTGGTACTTCCTATATATAAGTGCTTGTATGGTATTACATATCGTAGCGTTATTTGAATCATTTCAATTTAAGACATAAACATTTTATACAAATAACATACTTTTCACAAGACATTGTTTTACAAAACAACTTATCTTATACAAACTCATTTTACTTGGTTATTCATTTAACCATACATTATTCTCTTATTTATACATATCATCTGATCTTATTGCTTTTCAAATGATTTACAAAAAAAAAAAGCAAATTACAAGGTTCATGACTAAACATTTTCTTAAACATAAGTCATGAAATCTATTTTCACAAAACCTATGTATCTCACAGGCATTTTTATGCTGACGTACCTATTTTCACATGTGTTTCAGGATATGATGCATAGGATTTATCAAGATACACTTAGGCGGACTTGGGCCTTAGTGACAATAAAAGATTCAAGACTAGTTATTTATGTTATATTTCTTTGATTGTCAATACATTTTAACTCTTTTATTCAATAAAACATTATTTCAATTTCCATGTGTTATGAAACAATGATTCTGTTACAACATTCCCGACGTTTCCGCCACGTTTTGTTGTTTTACGTGGTCGGGGTGTGACAGAAAAGTTGGTATCAGAGCTCATAGTTATAGGGAATTAGGTTATTAGTAATGCTTTGACCTAGTCTATAACCTTCCTAGGACCCTAACGCGAGTTTACTTGCGTTTAGTCATAAAACGATACCTTCACCTATCCTTAGGTGATAACCACAATGAGAACACAAAGTTCGAATCCGCTTTGAAAATTAATCATCTGTTCTGGGATGATTGATTACAAGGTTTTGAACCCTCAGTTATAAGGTTTTGAACCCTCAGTTGTAAGGTTTTGAACCCCTCTGAATTTTCAAATCTCGTCAAAGTTTGGGTCTTATAATGTGAACACGTGCAAACTGGAAGAGTGAATGCCTGTACCCTGAGTTTTCTGTCAAAGGCTAGAGTGTTCGTACAAATCCGCAGTATCGGACCAGTTACTCTTACCTGGGAACTCTTGGGGTGAGTGTTTACTTATAGGCGAGCATGTCTTCAGTGATACATTAATATGATCTGTTTACTTTGATTTGTCACCGTCTCATTTGTTTGCCTTAGGTAACAAACAAATGATCGCAAATTCTTATGCATTGCCATTCTGTATTGTTTATCTGATGACGTTTCACTTGTTTCTTCCTATGTCTTTCATTTTCTTCTAGAATGTCTCTTCCTCTCAGCAACGGTCAGATATCCGAGCAGACTGCCAAATTTGCCCAGCGAATAGGCAAAGTAATCCTGAAGACTGTTGAATTAGGCATTGCCATGTCTCGTCTCAACAATGAAGCCACTCAAGAGCCACCAAAGGAAGCAGAAGTCAAGCCAGCACCACCAGCCAAGAAACCAATCGAGGAATCAAAGACTATGGATGAACGATCCCCTAAGAAGTCAAAGAAGCGAAAGGCTTCTCAGAACTTCACCGTGGTCGCTCACAATGGTCAAGCCATCCCCAACCAACCAGCTCAACCCCCTGCTAGGAAGCCATACAATGGAACTGCACCCTTGTGCAACCAATGTAACCTTCATCATCATGCTAGTGTTAAGTGCCGCAAATGCCAAATTTGTGGACTTATAGGTCATACAGCAAGGGTTTGCCCAACTACAGCTGCACCAAATCAAGCTGGCGACAATCCTGCTCAAGCTCGTTTCTCACCAGGGTCCTGTTACAACTGTCGCGAGATGGGCCATTTCCGAAGAAATTGCCCAAAGCTAGTTGTTGCAAATCTGGCCCACGAATGAAACAGTTGACTGATTTGGAGATGTTGCTACTTTAATAGTTTGTATCTGTTGCTTTTTGTATCTTTTGTTGAACCCTGAAACAATCTGTTTTGTTTATAAATAAATCGTTGTTCACAATTCTGATATACAAGTGTAGTTACATGTGTGTATGGCATTTCCCTATAATACCTACATTAAGGAACTATGTTCCTTACAAACTACTCTTGTAAATTTTTCCCATTCTTACGTTTGCTCATTATTCCCTTGGAAAAATTCTAAGTACTCGTTTCATTCTAAGATATGAAGTACAGAAAATAAAGTGACATTATGAGTAATCATGCTTCTGCACATCTGTGTCTTTGAATCCTTGGTTAGATAACTAAGGGTATTTTCAAATCTCATACCCATTACGTATTGATTGTTCAACATACATAGTAAGAGTATTTCAAAAACAATCTTCATGATCTTAAAACATTTCATATAGTTTGAAAACAAATTTTTTTCAAATGCATTGTCTATGTTATTTCAAAAACATTGGCTATGTTTTCAAAAACAACCTTCATGATTTCAAAATGTCTCATATAGCCTGAAAACAATATTAATACAATATATTTTCTTATCAAGTGCATGATTTCAAAAGCATCATTCATGTTTTCCCAAAAACCTTATACATAATTTCAAAATTCATCTCGCATGATTTTAAAACATTTTTATAAATATACTTACCTAGTACACCTACTTTATGATTTCAAAAGTATTATATATAAGGTTTCAAAAACATTGAACACATTTTTTTAAAAAAAGAAACCCCATGCATAGTTTTCAAAAACATTTTTCTCAATACATTGACTTAACTTTCAAATTCTGCTTCATATGTCGCCTTGACATATCTAACATCTCAACTTCATAAGCATTTTTACTTCATGTTTTGACTTAAGCACATCCAGTGCGAGGTTTCAAAACATCTTCAACTTCTAAAATCCTTATGGAATCTTTTTATCTTCACATTTAGACCCTTGTGGATGATTATCATTCAAATCAGAGTCCTTAATTGGATTCCTTATGTACCTAAATTCGAACATTTCGGTTCCTTATAATCGAAATCGAATTTTCCCTTTAAAAGATCTTTCTATCTTTATAGTTAGATTTTTAGAAATATTTAAAGCACCAATCAAAATCCACTAATTGGATACCTGGTGTGCTTTGAATACATGTGCACAGTTAACAGAACAAATTAACAAATGATAACAAATCAAGTTAAACAATTTTGTGGTTATGTGACTATGTGTTTATGCATTTTTGTGTTTTCTTTTATGCAATTTTTGTGTTTTTGTATACTCTGGATATTCGTTATCCAAATCCTGGTAGGATCTTTCATATCTTCATATGAGGGATTCGTAGAAGGATATCCAAAAGTACTACCTTAAATCCTAAATGGGCTTCTATGTAATAGTTAAGACCCTTGGATTATATAGTGCTATTCCATGATTCATAAGAGACCCTTTTAGTGGTCTAGTCGTAAAGATTGATTCAAAAATCTGGTTAAGAATGACATGTGATGATATAAGCTGAAAAGACTCCTTGGTTGTCTATTAAAATCATTTATTGATTTAATAAAAGGGACCCTATGGTGGTCTAGTCACACTCATCACAGGTTTGTTCATTTGGTTTTCTCCTACACATTTTAAAATAGACTGTGTGAACTATGCAAGGAATTGCCTAATTATGGACGCGTACATAATTATGAAATTTAGTGCACAGAAACCCAGTAATATTTATTATGTGTAAGAACCGATAGTGACAACAATAACAAAATGAGAACGATGTAATGGAGGTACGGTGGACGCACCAATGACGCTTCATATACTTGTATATAAGTATCCCTCTTACATTGCAAGCATGATGTTATTAAAGTTACTAGAAGTTCAGAACCCTAACCAATGTTGTTCGATCTTTTCAACTTCATGTTTTAAACTCTCACAAGTTTCCTCTAAATAAAATTTCGGGACGAAATTTCCTAAAGTAGGGGAGACTGTGACACCTGTGCCTCCACGGCCATCAAACAAATACTGTATCAATGAAATATTGTATTTCATACTTGGGATTTGTATAAATATGTGTATCCTTTGCACATATCAATTCTTGTTCGATTTCAAGCTTTAAATCGCTTTCTGGAAGGTTATACGCGCACTGATGCGTAAATATAACCCGTTTAATGCAACGAACTCTCCGGAATAGTGAAATAGGCTTAACATACCTTAAATAACCTTTACATAACTTAGAAATAAGTTTTGAAGGCTTTGGTATGGCAAAAGCAAGTTAATTCGCTTACAGGGACTACATTCGACAAACTGTGAAAGTATGCCGATTTGAACTGTAACAGAAATTCCGGAACATGACCATAAGTTAAACATACCCTAAATATCCTTTACATAGCTTAGAAATAGGCTTTGAGGGGTTCGGTGTGCTAAAATAAACTTTTGGGTCATTCAGGGACTAAAAGCGTCAAAAAGTGCATAAGTTTGCATTTTCGCGCATAACTCACGTTCTGAATACATCCGGACATCCAAAAATTTATGTAAGCACAAAAATATTTTATTTTAGTGTTTGGCATAAGAAAAATCCATTCGTCGCACGAGGTACTGGGTCAGGAAGGGGAGCAACTACTGGCTCGGGGGCCATAGCAGGCTCCGGGTCGTCGTCGTCAGGTGCAACAGACATCGCCATGTCTGAGTCAGAATCAGAGGAATGGAGCTGTACGCTCTGGGCGTGTAGTGAAGCGGACGCTACAGACTCGAAGGAGTGAGCACCAAACAGATAAAAAGGAGCCTCCTCAATGGGAGCCTCGACAGGAATGACAGGATCAGCAATGGGCATAATGGCAGGAATGCCAGCCAAAGGAACAACAGGATCGACAACAGGATCATCAGCCAGTGGAACATCGGCGTCCATGAGGGCCACACCATCCTGGTTTCCCTCCGGGGGACCCTCTAGGAACAAGTCAATGTCATCGTCAGGAAGCTCATCGTGAGGCAGATCCTCGAGAGGAACTGCGGCAAACGGTAAAGGAGCAGGGACCTGAGGAAATGGTAAGTCTCCACCGATAGGGCCATCAGCAATAGGAACGTCATCTCCAAAGTCAGGAAGAGCAAACGGCTGAAAGCATCCTCGTCCGTGCTGGTGGTGTCTGACGTGTACACCTCACTTTCTGACATCATCTCATCGTCCGACACGATAGCTAAAGGATCCAAAGTGTCCGACACTCCAGTATCTGAAGAGGAAGCCATGTCGTCTGTAACACAAACACAAATATGCACAAATAATCAATCATATAGTCAGATAACACATTAATCACCAATAAGCAATTAAATAGCTCTCCTAGTCCCACTAGCCTCCCAGCCTCCCAGACTGACTCCCTAGTCCCACTAGCCTCCCAGACTGACTCCCTAGTCCCACTAGACAACTACCTCAGCCTCCCAGACCGAGCCTCAGCCTCCCAGACTGAGCCTATAAATAACAAATAAAATGTGCTCAACATTTGTTTGTAAAAACATTTTGGATCTGGACTTAAGTGGTATGCAGTGTAAAAATGTTTTTGTGAGAGCCCTAGTGATCATAGTCTAGACTCGAGGAGGAATCCTAGTTCGCTATGATCAGAGTTCTGATACCAAGCTGTCACACCCTGGCTTTGCGGAAGCGTGGGTTAATTTGGTGTGACTTCTTAATACCATAGCTTAATCACAACAAAGCTATATGAAAATAAAACATGCAGATCATCCATTGATTTAAGTAAAATACCACAACATTGTCTTAATACGTTGACACATGCAACGGAAATTACAACATAAAAACTTTGTTCTTAACACACAACCCCAAATATAACATAAACACTTGTTTAAGACTTGCGACTCGTCCAGGTAAAAGTCGCAATCCCTAAACGTGGATGATCCTGTAATTCTAACACAGCGGGAAAACGTAGCATACCGGGCCAGATCCTTAGTTCCCTGAAATACATGCAAGTTGGAAAAATCAACATAATGTTGAGCGAGTTCATGTGTAAGTGAGTATGTAAAACACTTATAAGTATAAAAATCCCTGGTATGTAGCAGATAAGGAAAAAGAGATCACCAATGGTTTGCAAAGCCATTGATATGTGTGAAGTGCAAGTAGGAAGACTCAAACCTAGCGGATTTTGCGTTGGGCACAAAGTCACCCCAAGGTCCGTTCTGCTGGGCCTGGGGTTGGGCTCGCTACACCCAGATAGATCTACCGCTTACGTCCCTCGGTCCTACAATGAGGATTAATGGCCTCCAGTTCCCGCCTACCCACTCACATGATCTAAGTAGTAACCCTCCTTACGCTAACCATACCATGTAAAAGTACTCGTAATCATAGTAACATGTATTTCACCCCCGCAGTTTAGAAAACTGAAAACAGTTAAGAGAAAAGGGGGACATGAACTCACTGTAATGCGTCCTCGAATAACAGCAAATCAAACTCGGTCTGCAGCACAACAACCTACAACGAGCTAATATCTATTAGACGAACGGCCGTGCCTTAGCTTAG
This sequence comes from Helianthus tuberosus, assembly GCA_030545235.1. Classification (NCBI taxonomy): domain Eukaryota; kingdom Viridiplantae; phylum Streptophyta; class Magnoliopsida; order Asterales; family Asteraceae; genus Helianthus; species Helianthus tuberosus. The sequence goes on from CM060357.1 coordinate 182,930,735, forward strand.
AGTTTTGACGTTCTAGGGGAAATAGTTAGACAACTATTTCGTGTTTAATTTCTTGGTTAACATATAAATAGATTCCTTCCCAAGGATGGGGTATTCGTACAAGTATTATGTATGTGGTGACTTTAAGTATTGACAAGATACATTTTCAAGTCTCATTTCCAACATTTTAAAGTTTTGTGTCAAAACTCATGGCGAGGTTTAATTATGAGATATAAAGTTTCACATACACGTTAGAAAAATAATTTTTCTAAGTCTAGATATTTTTAGAAAAATTTGCCAGAACTTCCCCTAAAAACGGGAGTGTCCGTGCTAATACGCACATCATTTTCTTTTTGAAATCAACCCATGATCATCAACAATCAACCATTACGTTTTAACACGCTAAACACTACCTTTGTCGTTTCAGTTTAAATATGTGAAAACTGGACTGTTTTCGGATGGTTAAATAAAATACTTAGCTTATTCCAAAAATTCCCAAATTTTTGTGGAACGTCATAAACGACCCACAAATTATTCTGTAAAAATTTCGGGGTCTAGTTTATTACCAAAAATTTATAGAAAATCGTTTACCGAACTGTGATCAGATTTGTTACATTCTGATCACAGTTTACGGAATAATTCGCCAAAAATTCCTCGTAAGTCCGTTTGTCGAAAATCCAGTTCGAGGGTCACAAATACATCCGTGACTATCTTTGATAAAAGTTTCAGGGGCTGGTTCGGTTCAGGTTTTAAGTTGTGACTGAAAACGTAAGACCCATTTTACTGCAGTAACAAACAGCCTTAGCTGCTGTCACGAAAACAGATTTTTAAAATAGTAACCGACATCAGAAAAATACGATTCCAGCGCCATTTTCTTCGTTTTTCGAAATGACACGATTTAGGCTTTTGAAATTCCGTTTTTCGAGTTTTTAAAGTCCGTTTACAGCCTGTTGAAGGCGGCTGGAAAAGTACATCAGCATGCTGTTTTGTGATTTAGATGTTATTAAATCGTGTTATAAGTGTCCGATTAGCGGGTTAAACAAGAAAACAACTTTTAAATATCAAGTATGTGCTATCCAACCCTTAAACCGACAAGATTCCACTTCATAAATCATACACAAGTAACTTTTATGTAGATTTTATGTACATAACTTATGTTTCAAAATTTTCTAATATTCTTGTAATTTAGTGATTTAAACAACAATACTCCATGCGATATGTCAATATTTCGAACAAGATGAGATCAAGTATGAAGAAACTTACTACTAGCCTCTAGCTAGGGAAGAATCTTGTGTAAAAATGATGAGGAAAAGATGTAGAACCAAGCAAGAACAATGCTCCCTTGAAATCCCTTCAAGTTGCACCTTCCATGGATGATGTCTAGGCTTTGAATGGACAAAATAATGAAGAAGATGATGATGTTTAGGGTGGTGATGGGGTGCTCGGTTGTGGGCAGCCGATCAAGAGAGAGGAGAGAGTGAAAATGGGGTGTACAATCTTGTGAAGTGATATTCAATATAAGGGACCTTACTTGTATCTTTATTCTCAATATTTTGGATAGATAGACAAGCAACAACAATTAATATAAGAGAATTGAATCAAGCTAGAAGATTCGAAGTATGGTATTATGACATGTGGGGTCCCACTTGGGACTTAAATTCGTTGGGGGGGGGGGGGGGGGGGTATTATGTAAATATTGTGACTAAAGTGGCTAAGTGTAAGTAATGTGATATATGTTAGTTGGTTTATTTTTGGCGGGTGTTATGGCATACGGGGATCATGACTAGCCATAACTAGTAAAACAAAGTGTCCGACAAAAATTTAGTGTCTCAGATAATGTCCGGTTATCCGGTCAGGTACTGTCCCGTTAAAATGTTTAATTATGCCGAAAAAGTCCTTTATGTATATATTTTGTAACATAAATTATTCCCGGTACTTAGGAAAATATACGGGACCGTTCTGAAATGTTTTTGCACTGTATTAGTAATTTAAAATGCTGAGTTTTATAATAAAGCGCAGAATTTTGTATTTAAAGTACGTTTTAGGCACACCCGGTCACTATAAATCTCACCTAGTGACGCAGTTCTACAATCCTCACCGCCCTACACTCACTACCAGTGTAGCAATCTATTCCCGGCTCATACTAGCCTTAGAGGCAGTGTTTGCCTGATGCTGGTTATGTCAGCATGTTTAATGGGTAACCCGTATAGTGTGCTCACTGCGCTTTCGAGCATCAAGGTTGTCACTGATGTTTATATGTAAATGATAGAGTGACAGCATAAATGTGATGCATGAGTATGTATGTAACAGAAATCAGTAAGCAGTTTACACACAGATGTAAGCAAGCACAGTAATTAAGCAGTAATTAAATATTAATTAAGTCGTACGGATACCTGTTTTGGTGAGGGTTGTCACATTCTCCCCCCGTTAAAGAAATTTCGTCCCGAAATTTAAGTTCTGCTTCTATTCGCAGGGGTCTTGGGAAATAAGTGGGGGTACTTTTCTTTCATTCGATCCTCACGTTCCCACGTGAATTCAGGTCCATGCCTAGCATTCCAACGAACTTTGACGAGTTTGACACTGCTCCTGCGAGTTTTATTAACTTTCCAATCCGTGACCTCAACATGTTCTTCAGTAAAGTGGAGCGTGTTATCGATATGAACTTCGTCAGCGGGAATGATCACTGCATCTTGTGTTGGACTTTTTCTCAAATTGGATACATGGAAGGTATCGTGAACACCATGGAGTTCAGCAGGTAGGTCCAACTTGTTGGCTACAAGCCCAATCCTTTGCAGAATTCGGAAAGGGCCAATGTAACGCGGATTCAACTTCCCACGCTTTCCGAAGCGTGCCACCCCTTTCCAGGGTGAAACTTTCAATAAAACCATATCTCCAACTTGGAATTCCAAATGTTTCCGGTTTGGATCCGCATAGGCTTTTTGTCTTTCGCGAGCCGCTTCGATACGTTTTCGAATTTGCGAAATTTTATATGTCGTCTCTTGGACGATTTCGGGACCAACAAGCTGTCTATCACCTGCGTCAGCCCAACATAGTGGTGATCGACACTTGCGTCCGTAAAGAGCTTCAAATGGCGCGGCACCAATACTGGTGTGGTAGCTGTTGTTGTATGAGAATTCGGCCAATGGTAAATGCTTATCCCAGCTACCACCAAGATCCATTACACATGCTCTCAGCATATCCTCCAATGTCTGAATAGTTCTTTCACTTTGGCCATCAGTTTGCGGATGGAATGCAGTGCTCAAATTCAATTGTGAGCCAAAAGCTTCTTGGAAGGATTTCCAAATCCTTGATACAAATCTTCCATCTCTATCAGAGATGATTGAGAGAGGCACTCCATGACGTGCAACGATTTCTCGCATGTATATTTTCGCAAGTTTACTAGTATTGTCCTTCTCTTTGATTGGCAAGAAATGTGCGGACTTTGTTAGGCGGTCAACAATAACCCAAATAGTATCATGACCCCTGGGCGTCCTTGGCAACTTTGTTATAAAATCCATTGAAATCTGTTCCCATTTCCACTTGGGAATTTCAGGTTGTTGCAGAAGTCCCGAAGGCTTCTGGTATTCAGCTTTTACCTTGGCGCACGTCAAACATTTGCTAACATAAACAGCAACGTCGCCTTTCATTCTAGGCCACCAGTAATAATCTTTAAGGTCCTGGTACATCTTATCCGCACCGGGATGAATAGAGTACCGTGATTTGTGTGCCTCATCAAAAATAGCTTTCCTCAAACCACCAAACAGAGGAACCCAAATCATTTTCATAAAATATAACGTTCCTTCCCTGTTTGGTACCAATTGCTTCTCCATCCCACGGAGATATTCTTCTTCAAGGTTTCTTTCCTTAAGAGCTTCTTTCTGCACGGCACGAATGCGCAGGGAAAGATTTGTCTGGATAATCATCTCCAAATCCCTAACCCTTATGGGCTTGATCCTTTCTTTACGACTTAGGGCATCGGCGACCACATTCGCCTTCCCTGGATGATACTTTATCTCGCAGTCGTAATCGTTTAACAACTCGACCCAACGTCTTTGTCTCATGTTCAGCTCTTTCTGGTTGAATATGTGTTGTAAACTCTTGTGGTCTGTGAAGATTGTACACTTCGTACCATATAGGTAGTGTCTCCATATCTTTAGTGCAAATATCACTACGCCTAGTTCCAAATCGTGTGTGGTATAGTTCCTTTCATGTACTTTCAACTGGCGTGACGCGTAAGCTATAACTTTCTGGCGTTGCATCAACACGCAACCCAATCCTTGACGTGAGGCGTCACAGTATACCACGAAATCATCTGTACCTTCCGGTAGTGCTAAGATCGGCACATTGCAGAGCTTATCCTTCAACAACTGAAATGCTTCTTCCTGTTTGATTCCCCAATCAAACTTCTTATCTTTCTGTGTGAGGAGTGTCAGTGATTGAGCGATTTTTGAAAAATCCTCAATGAACCTTCGATAGTAACCAGCCAAGCCTAAGAATTGTCGAATCTCGGTTGGCGTCTTTGGAGTCTCCCAGTTCTTTATCGCCTCGATCTTTGTGGGATCGACATGGATTCCGTTTCCATTAACCACGTGTCCAAGGAATTGGACTTCACGTAGCCAAAACTCGCACTTAGAGAATTTGGCATACAACTGTTCCTTTTTCAACAACTCCAGAATAGCTCTTAAGTGTTGTTCATGTTCGGCCTTTGTCTTCGAGTAAATCAAAATATCGTCGATGAATACAATCACGAACTTATCGAGATACGGCTTGCAGACTCGATTCATTAGGTCCATAAAAACAGCAGGCGCGTTTGTTAACCCAAACGGCATGACTAGGAACTCGTAGTGTCCATAACGAGTTCTAAAGGCTGTCTTCGGGATGCTCTCTTCTTGTATTCTTAGCTGATGGTACCCAGATCGAAGATCGATCTTAGAGTAAAAGCTTGAACCCTGGAGTTGATCGAATGGATCATCGATTCTTGGCAGAGGGTATCTATTCTTGATCGTCAGTTTATTCAACTCCCGGTAGTCATTACACATACGAAAACTACCGTCTTTCTTTTTAACAAATAAAACTGGAGCTCCCCAAGGTGAGAAGCTTGGTCGGATGAATCCTTTGTCAAGTAACTCCTGGAGTTGTGTCGACAACTCCTGCATCTCTGACGGTGCCAGTCTATAAGGTGCCCTAGCTACAGGCGCGGCGCCTGGAACTAAGTCAATGTGAAATTCCACTTGCCTTTGGGGTGGCAATCCTGCCAAGTCCTCTGGAAAGACTTCAGGATATTCCCTCACGACAGGGATGTCTTCGATTTTCGGCTCAGCAGCTTTCTTATCCACGATGTGCGCCAGGAAGGCAGCACATCCCTTTTGTAAACACTTACGAGCTTTCAGGCAACTGATAATTCTTAAAGGCGTATCCCGCTTCTCCCCATGAATCATAATTGTTTCTCCATCTTCGGTTGGGATACGAATTACCTTTTCGTGACAAACAATCTCAGCCCTGTTGCTTGATAACCAATCCATTCCTACCACCACGTCGAAGCTCCCCAGCTGGACTGGTAGTAGATCCAAAGTAAATTCACGCTCTCCCAATTCGATTACACAACCTCTGACCACTTCATTGGCTTCTACCAGCTTTCCGTTTGCTAATTCGATTGAGTAAGGAATATCTAATTCACTAGCGGCTAAACCAAGCATATTCTTAAACTCTAACGATACGAAGCTATAATCGGCACCAGTATCAAATAAAACGGATGCAAAGCGTTGGTTTACAAGGAACGTACCAGTAACAACATTGGGATCCTGGCGCGCTTCCCTCGCTTCGATATTGAAAACCCTTCCACGTGCTTGATTCAATTCTGAGCAGTTCCTCTTAAAATGCCCCATATCACCACAGTTAAAGCAACCTGGTCTTTGCCCATTTCCTCCACTACTTCCAGCTTGATCATTGTTGTTTCGGTTCGCATTACCAGCTTGATTCACATTGTTGCCTCGATTCCCATTTCCTCCATTATTCCCCTGTGGGCGATTCCCAATACCACCACGATTATTATTTCTATTCCCAAATCCTCCCTGGCCTCCCCGGCCAGCACTAGCCCAGCAAGAATCCTTCAAGTGACCAGTCTTTCCACAAGCTTCACATACTTTTGGCCCGCATTGGCCAGAATGATGACGTTGGCAGGAGTTACACTTTGGGTGTGCACCCATATATCCCTTTCCTTTCCTTCTAGTACCAGTCGTAGTTCGGGTCGGCATGCTCGACTCTCCTTTTCTGCCATCACTGGTTGTGCCTTGTTTGAAATTCGAGAATTTTCTTTTGTTATCCCCGGACGATTCTACATGAGTTTCCTTCTTCTTTTGCTCAACATCAGAAAACTTGTTTAGGCGGATCGCCTCCTCAGTGAGAGCTACGCTTAGATCGATCGCCTCAGTGATTGTTGCCGGTTTTGAAGAGGTCACCATACTAATAATTTGAGGAGCTAAACCCCAAATGAAACGCTCAATCCGCTTGAATTCTGGCGTGACCATATAAGGTACTACCTGTGACAGGTCGTGAAACCTCTGTACATATTCCGCAATTTTCGGTCCTTCCATCTTCAGATGCCAAAACTCAGTTTCCAACTTTTGAATTTCGGCGCGAGAGCAATACTCTTTGCGCATGAGCTCTTTCAGCTCGTTCCACGTCAATGCGTAAGCTGCGGCTTCACCAAGAGTTTGGACTTGTAAATTCCACCATGACAGGGCTCCGTTTAAGAATAGCCCAGAGATGTAAGTGACCTGCTAATCAGGAGCGCATTTGCTCATGCGGAGAACTGATTCTGTCTTTTCTGCCCAACGAACAGAAGCAACAGCACCTCCGGTGCCATCAAAGTTTACGGGTTTGCAGTCTAAGAACTGCTTGTAGGTGCACCCTGCACATACGTTACAATATATGAATGGCATTAGCAAACTCGCTATAGATATCCAATGTATCATGGTATGCCTTAATGACTTAGTATTACCATGGGGCGGATTATTGTTGCCGTTATTGTATGAGCTGCCTCCGCTAGGTCCTCCTTGAGAGGCGGCATATTGCGCGATGGCGGCAGCGATGATTTGTTGGAGTTCTGCCTCGTTGGTAGGCATGTGTGGATCACGTCTTGGTGGCATCTTCTAAAAGATGGTTTACGCGAGTCAGGTCATGGTAGGTAAAGTGTGCGTATAAAGCGATAATAATAATAATACATAACATCTCATGTTAAAATAAACCAACACATAACATCTCATGTTATAAACAATCAATCACACAACATCCCATGTTATAAATAAATCAATAAATCAGCCATGCATGTAATGAGAACAGTGCGATTAAGCTTTTATATAACCAAGACCACGATTACAATGTTTACAAGTTCCACAAATGTAACATACATCCAAAAAGGGACCAAGGGTCACAACACCCTTGTCCAAAACGTCTAAATATATACAAATACCAAACATCAAAAGTCATAATCGTCAAGTGGTCTTCAAAAAGCTATGCAGCCGACTTAATCGCTATCTTCTCATCAAAAGTGGTGGTACCTGCATCAAACCAAAAGTGCCCTCATACTGCTGGTGGTGGGGGAGGAGGAGGGAAATGAAAATAGAACAAACTGCGCATGAGGAGCCAGTCCGCCTCCATGGCGTGGTGAGAACGTGACAGACTCTCTAACTGCTGCTCCAGGACCTGGACACGATGCGTCAGCGCGTCATGCTGTAACATAAATGAAACGAGGGCATCCTCATAAGAAGGCCCGACATAATAGGCATGATATGGATCTGTCGGCGGCACGACGGATGATGATGTCCATAGAAAAGGCTCGCTGGATGGAGTAAAAGGTGGTACAGCGAACGGTGGAACAGGGGGAACAGCAGTATGGTGAGGGATCTGTGGTGCAAACTGATCCCCTCCGGTCGGAAAAGGTGCATGGCCAAATGGCTGATGAGATGGGCCCTCTCCAGGGCGCGGCGGAGGGATCTCCTGTAGAAATGTGACAGGTAGATCCGCGCGATGCGCATCAGCAGTGTGTGTGGGGAACAAGGGTGCCTCGGTGGTATGTGGGGGAAAAGGTGGGATATCAGTAGGAACAAAAATGGGTGCCAAGACTGGGGCTACAGGTGCCACGAACGGCGGAAGCTCATCATCATCATCAATCCACCCATTCCGGGTGTCAGCATACTGTGGGTCGACCTGAGCCGCGAATAGTGCATGGTCGGGCTCTAGAGGTACTGGGTCAGGAAGGGGAGCAACTACTGGCTCGGGGGCCATAGCAGGCTCCGGGTCGTCGTCGTCAGGTGCAACAGACATCGCCATGTCTGAGTCAGAATCAGAGGAATGGAGCTGTACGCTCTGGGCGTGTAGTGAAGCGGACGCTACAGACTCGAAGGAGTGAGCACCAAACAGATAAAAAGGAGCCTCCTCAATGGGAGCCTCGACAGGAATGACAGGATCAGCAATGGGCATAATGGCAGGAATGCCAGCCAAAGGAACAACAGGATCGACAACAGGATCATCAGCCAGTGGAACATCGGCGTCCATGAGGGCCACACCATCCTGGTTTCCCTCCGGGGGACCCTCTAGGAACAAGTCAATGTCATCGTCAGGAAGCTCATCGTGAGGCAGATCCTCGAGAGGAACTGCGGCAAACGGTAAAGGAGCAGGGACCTGAGGAAATGGTAAGTCTCCACCGATAGGGCCATCAGCAATAGGAACGTCATCTCCAAAGTCAGGAAGAGCAAACGGCTGAAAGCATCCTCGTCCGTGCTGGTGGTGTCTGACGTGTACACCTCACTTTCTGACATCATCTCATCGTCCGACACGATAGCTAAAGGATCCAAAGTGTCCGACACTCCAGTATCTGAAGAGGAAGCCATGTCGTCTGTAACACAAACACAAATATGCACAAATAATCAATCATATAGTCAGATAACACATTAATCACCAATAAGCAATTAAATAGCTCTCCTAGTCCCACTAGCCTCCCAGCCTCCCAGACTGACTCCCTAGTCCCACTAGCCTCCCAGCCTCCCAGACTGACTCCCTAGTCCCACTAGACAACTACCTCAGCCTCCCAGACCGAGCCTCAGCCTCCCAGACTGAGCCTATAAATAACAAATAAAATGTGCTCAACATTTGTTTGTAAAAACATTTTGGATCTGGACTTAAGTGGTATGCAGTGTAAAAATGTTTTCGTGAGAGCCCTAGTGATCATAGTCTAGACTCGAGGAGGAATCCTAGTTCGCTATGATCAGAGTTCTGATACCAAGCTGTCACACCCTGGCTTTGCGGAAGCGTGGGTTAATTTGGTGTGACTTCTTAATACCATAGCTTAATCACAACAAAGCTATATGAAAATAAAACATGCAGATCATCCATTGATTTAAGTAAAATACCACAACATTGTCTTAATACGTTGACACATGCAACGGAAATTACAACATAAAAACTTTGTTCTTAACACACAACCCCAAATATAACATAAACACTTGTTTAAGACTTGCGACTCGTCCAGGTAAAAGTCGCAATCCCTAAACGTGGATGATCCTGTAATTCTAACACAGCGGGAAAACGTAGCATACCGGGCCAGATCCTTAGTTCCCTGAAATACATGCAAGTTGGAAAAATCAACATAATGTTGAGCGAGTTCATGTGTAAGTGAGTATGTAAAACACTTATAAGTATAAAAATCCCTGGTATGTAGCAGATAAGGAAAAAGAGATCACCAATGGTTTGCAAAGCCATTGATATGTGTGAAGTGCAAGTAGGAAGACTCAAACCTAGCGGATTTTGCGTTGGGCACAAAGTCACCCCAAGGTCCGTTCTGCTGGGCCTGGGGTTGGGCTCGCTACACCCAGATAGATCTACCGCTTACGTCCCTCGGTCCTACAATGAGGATTAATGGCCTCCAGTTCCCGCCTACCCACTCACATGATCTAAGTAGTAACCCTCCTTACGCTAACCATACCATGTAAAAGTACTCGTAATCATAGTAACATGTATTTCACCCCCGCAGTTTAGAAAACTGAAAACAGTTAAGAGAAAAGGGGGACATGAACTCACTGTAATGCGTCCTCGAATAACAGCAAATCAAACTCGGTCTGCAGCACGACAACCTACAACGAGCTAATATCTATTAGACGAACGGCCGTGCCTTAGCTTAGAGTTTTGACGTTCTAGGGGAAATAGTTAGACAACTATTTCGTGTTTAATTTCTTGGTTAACGTATAAATAGATTCCTTCCCAAGGATGGGGTATTCGTACAAGTATTATGTATGTGGTGACTTTAAGTATTGACAAGATACATTTTCAAGTCTCATTTCCAACATTTTAAAGTTTTGTGTCAAAACTCATGGCGAGGTTTAATTATGAGATATAAAGTTTCACATACACGTTAGAAAAATAATTTTTCTAAGTCTAGATATTTTTAGAAAAATTTGCCAGAACTTCCCCTAAAAACGGGAGTGTCCGTGCTAATACGCACATCATTTTCTTTTTGAAATCAACCCATGATCATCAACAATCAACCATTACGTTTTAACACGCTAAACACTACCTTTGTCGTTTCAGTTTAAATATGTGAAAACTGGACTGTTTTCGGATGGTTAAATAAAATACTTAGCTTATTCCAAAAATTCCCAAATTTTTGTGGAACGTCATAAACGACCCACAAATTATTCTGTAAAAATTTCGGGGTCTAGTTTATTACCAAAAATTTATAGAAAATCGTTTACCGAACTGTGATCAGATTTGTTACATTCTGATCACAGTTTACGGAATAATTCGCCAAAAATTCCTCGTAAGTCCGTTTGTCGAAAATCCAGTTCGAGGGTCACAAATACATCCGTGACTATCTTTGATAAAAGTTTCAGGGGCTGGTTCGGTTCAGGTTTTAAGTTGTGACTGAAAACGTAAGACCCATTTTACTGCAGTAACAAACAGCCTTAGCTGCTGTCACGAAAACAGATTTTTAAAATAGTAACCGACATCAGAAAAATACGATTCCAGCGCCATTTTCTTCGTTTTTCGAAATGACACGATTTAGGCTTTTGAAATTCCGTTTTTCGAGTTTTTAAAGTCCGTTTACAGCCTGTTGAAGGCGGCTGGAAAAGTACATCAGCATGCTGTTTTGTGATTTAGATGTTATTAAATCGTGTTATAAGTGTCCGATTAGCGGGTTAAACAAGAAAACAACTTTTAAATATCAAGTATGTGCTATCCAACCCTTAAACCGACAAGATTCCACTTCATAAATCATACACAAGTAACTTTTATGTAGATTTTATGTACATAACTTATGTTTCAAAATTTTCTAATATTCTTGTAATTTAGTGATTTAAACAACAATACTCCATGCGATATGTCAATATTTCGAACAAGATGAGATCAAGTATGAAGAAACTTACTACTAGCCTCTAGCTAGGGAAGAATCTTGTGTAAAAATGATGAGGAAAAGATGTAGAACCAAGCAAGAACAATGCTCCCTTGAAATCCCTTCAAGTTGCACCTTCCATGGATGATGTCTAGGCTTTGAATGGACAAAATAATGAAGAAGATGATGATGTTTAGGGTGGTGATGGGGTGCTCGGTTGTGGGCAGCCGATCAAGAGAGAGGAGAGAGTGAAAATGGGGTGTACAATCTTGTGAAGTGATATTCAATATAAGGGACCTTACTTGTATCTTTATTCTCAATATTTTGGATAGATAGACAAGCAACAACAATTAATATAAGAGAATTGAATCAAGCTAGAAGATTGGAAGTATGGTATTATGACATGTGGGGTCCCACTTGGGACTTAAATTCGTTGGGGGGGGGGGGGTATTATGTAAATATTGTGACTAAAGTGGCTAAGTGTAAGTAATGTGATATATGTTAGTTGGTTTATTTTTGGCGGGTGTTATGTCATACGGGGATCATGACTAGCCATAACTAGTAAAACAAAGTGTCCGACAAAAATTTAGTGTCTCAGATAATGTCCGGTTATCCGGTCAGGTACTGTCCCGTTAAAATGTTTAATTATGCCGAAAAAGTCCTTTATGTATATATTTTGTAACATAAATTATTCCCGGTACTTAGGAAAATATACGGGACCGTTCTGAAATGTTTTTGCACTGTATTAGTAATTTAAAATGCTGAGTTTTATAATAAAGCGCAGAATTTTGTATTTAAAGTACGTTTTAGGCACACCCGGTCACTATAAATCTCACCTAGTGACGCAGTTCTACAATCCTCACCGCCCTACACTCACTACCAGTGTAGCAATCTATTCCCGGCTCATACTAGCCTTAGAGGCAGTGTTTGCCTGATGCTGGTTATGTCAGCATGTTTAATGGGTAACCCGTATAGTGTGCTCACTGCGCTTTCGAGCATCAAGGTTGTCACTGATGTTTATATGTAAATGATAGAGTGACAGCATAAATGTGATGCATGAGTATGTATGTAACAGAAATCAGTAAGCAGTTTACACACAGATGTAAGCAAGCACAGTAATTAAGCAGTAATTAAATATTAATTAAGTCGTACGGATACCTGTTTTGGTGAGGGTTGTCACATTCTCCCCCCGTTAAAGAAATTTCGTCCCGAAATTTAAGTTCTGCTTCTATTCGCAGGGGTCTTGGGAAATAAGTGGGGGTACTTTTCTTTCATTCGATCCTCACGTTCCCACGTGAATTCAGGTCCATGCCTAGCATTCCAACGAACTTTGACGAGTTTGACACTGCTCCTGCGAGTTTTATTAACTTTCCAATCCGTGACCTCAACATGTTCTTCAGTAAAGTGGAGCGTGTTATCGATATGAACTTCGTCAGCAGGAATGATCACTGCATCTTGTGTTGGACTTTTTCTCAAATTGGATACATGGAAGGTATCGTGAACACCATGGAGTTCAGCAGGTAGGTCCAACTTGTTGGCTACAAGCCCAATCCTTTGCAGAATTCGGAAAGGGCCAATGTAACGCGGATTCAACTTCCCACGCTTTCCGAAGCGTGCCACCCCTTTCCAGGGTGAAACTTTCAATAAAACCATATCTCCAACTTGGAATTCCAAATGTTTCCGGTTTGGATCCGCATAGGCTTTTTGTCTTTCGCGAGCCGCTTCGATACGTTTTCGAATTTGCGAAATTTTATATGTCGTCTCTTGGACGATTTCGGGACCAACAAGCTGTCTATCACCTGCGTCAGCCCAACATAGTGGTGATCGACACTTGCGTCCGTAAAGAGCTTCAAATGGCGCGGCACCAATACTGGTGTGGTAGCTGTTGTTGTATGAGAATTCGGCCAATGGTAAATGCTTATCCCAGCTACCACCAAGATCCATTACACATGCTCTCAGCATATCCTCCAATGTCTGAATAGTTCTTTCACTTTGGCCATCAGTTTGCGGATGGAATGCAGTGCTCAAATTCAATTGTGAGCCAAAAGCTTCTTGGAAGGATTTCCAAATCCTTGATACAAATCTTCCATCTCTATCAGAGATGATTGAGAGAGGCACTCCATGACGTGCAACGATTTCTCGCATGTATATTTTCGCAAGTTTACTAGTATTGTCCTTCTCTTTGATTGGCAAGAAATGTGCGGACTTTGTTAGGCGGTCAACAATAACCCAAATAGTATCATGACCCCTGGGCGTCCTTGGCAACTTTGTTATAAAATCCATTGAAATCTGTTCCCATTTCCACTTGGGAATTTCAGGTTGTTGCAGAAGTCCCGAAGGCTTCTGGTATTCAGCTTTTACCTTGGCGCACGTCAAACATTTGCTAACATAAACAGCAACGTCGCCTTTCATTCTAGGCCACCAGTAATAATCTTTAAGGTCCTGGTACATCTTATCCGCACCGGGATGAATAGAGTACCGTGATTTGTGTGCCTCATCAAAAATAGCTTTCCTCAAACCACCAAACAGAGGAACCCAAATCATTTTCATAAAATATAACGTTCCTTCCCTGTTTGGTACCAATTGCTTCTCCATCCCACGGAGATATTCTTCTTCAAGGTTTCTTTCCTTAAGAGCTTCTTTCTGCACGGCACGAATGCGCAGGGAAAGATTTGTCTGGATAATCATCTCCAAATCCCTAACCCTTATGGGCTTGATCCTTTCTTTACGACTTAGGGCATCGGCGACCACATTCGCCTTCCCTGGATGATACTTTATCTCGCAGTCGTAATCGTTTAACAACTCGACCCAACGTCTTTGTCTCATGTTCAGCTCTTTCTGGTTGAATATGTGTTGTAAACTCTTGTGGTCTGTGAAGATTGTACACTTCGTACCATATAGGTAGTGTCTCCATATCTTTAGTGCAAATATCACTACGCCTAGTTCCAAATCGTGTGTGGTATAGTTCCTTTCATGTACTTTCAACTGGCGTGACGCGTAAGCTATAACTTTCTGGCGTTGCATCAACACGCAACCCAATCCTTGACGTGAGGCGTCACAGTATACCACGAAATCATCTGTACCTTCCGGTAGTGCTAAGATCGGCGCATTGCAGAGCTTATCCTTCAACAACTGAAATGCTTCTTCCTGTTTGATTCCCCAATCAAACTTCTTATCTTTCTGTGTGAGGAGTGTCAGTGATTGAGCGATTTTTGAAAAATCCTCAATGAACCTTCGATAGTAACCAGCCAAGCCTAAGAATTGTCGAATCTCGGTTGGCGTCTTTGGAGTCTCCCAGTTCTTTATCGCCTCGATCTTTGTGGGATCGACATGGATTCCGTTTCCATTAACCACGTGTCCAAGGAATTGGACTTCACGTAGCCAAAACTCGCACTTAGAGAATTTGGCATACAACTGTTCCTTTTTCAACAACTCCAGAATAGCTCTTAAGTGTTGTTCATGTTCGGCCTTTGTCTTCGAGTAAATCAAAATATCGTCGATGAATACAATCACGAACTTATCGAGATACGGCTTGCAGACTCGATTCATTAGGTCCATAAAAACAGCAGGCGCGTTTGTTAACCCAAACGGCATGACTAGGAACTCGTAGTGTCCATAACGAGTTCTAAAGGCTGTCTTCGGGATGCTCTCTTCTTGTATTCTTAGCTGATGGTACCCAGATCGAAGATCGATCTTAGAGTAAAAGCTTGAACCCTGGAGTTGATCGAATGGATCATCGATTCTTGGCAGAGGGTATCTATTCTTGATCGTCAGTTTATTCAACTCCCGGTAGTCATTACACATACGAAAACTACCGTCTTTCTTTTTAACAAATAAAACTGGAGCTCCCCAAGGTGAGAAGCTTGGTCGGATGAATCCTTTGTCAAGTAACTCCTGGAGTTGTGTCGACAACTCCTGCATCTCTGACGGTGCCAGTCTATAAGGTGCCCTAGCTACAGGCGCGGCGCCTGGAACTAAGTCAATGTGAAATTCCACTTGCCTTTGGGGTGGCAATCCTGCCAAGTCCTCTGGAAAGACTTCAGGATATTCCCTCACGATAGGGATGTCTTCGATTTTCGGCTCAGCAGCTTTCTTATCCACGATGTGCGCCAGGAAGGCAGCACATCCCTTTTGTAAACACTTACGAGCTTTCAGGCAACTGATAATTCTTAAAGGCGTATCCCGCTTCTCCCCATGAATCATAATTGTTTCTCCATCTTCGGTTGGGATACGAATTACCTTTTCGTGACAAACAATCTCAGCCCTGTTGCTTGATAACCAATCCATTCCTACCACCACGTCGAAGCTCCCCAGCTGGACTGGTAGTAGATCCAAAGTAAATTCACGCTCTCCCAATTCGATTACACAACCTCTGACCACTTCATTGGCTTCTACCAGCTTTCCGTTTGCTAATTCGATTGAGTAAGGAATATCTAATTCACTAGCGGCTAAACCAAGCATATTCTTAAACTCTAACGATACGAAGCTATAATCGGCACCAGTATCAAATAAAACGGATGCAAAGCGTTGGTTTACAAGGAACGTACCAGTAACAACATTGGGATCCTGGCGCGCTTCCCTCGCTTCGATATTGAAAACCCTTCCACGTGCTTGATTCAATTCTGAGCAGTTCCTCTTAAAATGCCCCATATCACCACAGTTAAAGCAACCTGGTCTTTGCCCATTTCCTCCACTACTTCCAGCTTGATCATTGTTGTTTCGGTTCGCATTACCAGCTTGATTCACATTGTTGCCTCGATTCCCATTTCCTCCATTATTCCCCTGTGGGCGATTCCCAATACCACCACGATTATTATTTCTATTCCCAAATCCTCCCTGGCCTCCCCGGCCAGCACTAGCCCAGCAAGAATCCTTCAAGTGACCAGTCTTTCCACAAGCTTCACATACTTTTGGCCCGCATTGGCCAGAATGATGACGTTGGCAGGAGTTACACTTTGGGTGTGCACCCATATATCCCTTTCCTTTCCTTCTAGTACCAGTCGTAGTTCGGGTCGGCATGCTCGACTCTCCTTTTCTGCCATCACTGGTTGTGCCTTGTTTGAAATTCGAGAATTTTCTTTTGTTATCCCCGGACGATTCTACATGAGTTTCCTTCTTCTTTTGCTCAACATCAGAAAACTTGTTTAGGCGGATCGCCTCCTCAGTGAGAGCTACGCTTAGATCGATCGCCTCAGTGATTGTTGCCGGTTTTGAAGAGGTCACCATACTAATAATTTGAGGAGCTAAACCCCAAATGAAACGCTCAATCCGCTTGAATTCTGGCGTGACCATATAAGGTACTACCTGTGACAGGTCGTGAAACCTCTGTACATATTCCGCAATTTTCGGTCCTTCCATCTTCAGATGCCAAAACTCAGTTTCCAACTTTTGAATTTCGGCGCGAGAGCAATACTCTTTGTGCATGAGCTCTTTCAGCTCGTTCCACGTCAATGCGTAAGCTGCGGCTTCACCAAGAGTTTGGACTTGTAAATTCCACCATGACAGGGCTCCGTTTAAGAATAGCCCAGAGATGTAAGTGACCTGCTAATCAGGAGCGCATTTGCTCATGCGGAGAACTGATTCTGTCTTTTCTGCCCAACGAACAGAAGCAACAGCACCTCCGGTGCCATCAAAGTTTACGGGTTTGCAGTCTAAGAACTGCTTGTAGGTGCACCCTGCACATACGTTACAATATATGAATGGCATTAGCAAACTCGCTATAGATATCCAATGTATCATGGTATGCCTTAATGACTTAGTATTACCATGGGGCGGATTATTGTTGCCGTTATTGTATGAGCTGCCTCCGCTAGGTCCTCCTTGAGAGGCGGCATATTGCGCGATGGCGGCAGCGATGATTTGTTGGAGTTCTGCCTCGTTGGTAGGCATGTGTGGATCACGTCTTGGTGGCATCTTCTAAAAGATGGTTTACGCGAGTCAGGTCATGGTAGGTAAAGTGTGCGTATAAAGCGATAATAATAATAATACATAACATCTCATGTTAAAATAAACCAACACATAACATCTCATGTTATAAACAATCAATCACACAACATCCCATGTTATAAATAAATCAATAAATCAGCCATGCATGTAATGAGAACAGTGCGATTAAGCTTTTATATAACCAAGACCACGATTACAATGTTTACAAGTTCCACAAATGTAACATACATCCAAAAAGGGACCAAGGGTCACAACACCCTTGTCCAAAACGTCTAAATATATACAAATACCAAACATCAAAAGTCATAATCGTCAAGTGGTCTTCAAAAAGCTATGCAGCCGACTTAATCGCTATCTTCTCATCAAAAGTGGTGGTACCTGCATCAAACCAAAAGTGCCCTCATACTGCTGGTGGTGGGGGAGGAGGAGGGAAATGAAAATAGAACAAACTGCGCATGAGGAGCCAGTCCGCCTCCATGGCGTGGTGAGAACGTGACAGACTCTCTAACTGCTGCTCCAGGACCTGGACACGATGCGTCAGCGCGTCATGCTGTAACATAAATGAAACGAGGGCATCCTCATAAGAAGGCCCGACATAATAGGCATGATATGGATCTGTCGGCGGCACGACGGATGATGATGTCCATAGAAAAGGCTCGCTGGATGGAGTAAAAGGTGGTACAGCGAACGGTGGAACAGGGGGAACAACAGTATGGTGAGGGATCTGTGGTGCAAACTGATCCCCTCCGGTCGGAAAAGGTGCATGGCCAAATGGCTGATGAGATGGGCCCTCTCCAGGGCGCGGCGGAGGGATCTCCTGTAGAAATGTGACAGGTAGATCCGCGCGATGCGCATCAGCAGTGTGTGTGGGGAACAAGGGTGCCTCGGTGGTATGTGGGGGAAAAGGTGGGATATCAGTAGGAACAAAAATGGGTGCCAAGACTGGGGCTACAGGTGCCACGAACGGCGGAAGCTCATCATCATCATCAATCCACCCATTCCGGGTGTCAGCATACTGTGGGTCGACCTGAGCCGCGAATAGTGCATGGTCGGGCTCTAGAGGTACTGGGTCAGGAAGGGGAGCAACTACTGGCTCGGGGGCCATAGCAGGCTCCGGGTCGTCGTCGTCAGGTGCAACAGACATCGCCATGTCTGAGTCAGAATCAGAGGAATGGAGCTGTACGCTCTGGGCGTGTAGTGAAGCGGACGCTACAGACTCGAAGGAGTGAGCACCAAACAGATAAAAAGGAGCCTCCTCAATGGGAGCCTCGACAGGAATGACAGGATCAGCAATGGGCATAATGGCAGGAATGCCAGCCAAAGGAACAACAGGATCGACAACAGGATCATCAGCCAGTGGAACATCGGCGTCCATGAGGGCCACACCATCCTGGTTTCCCTCCGGGGGACCCTCTAGGAACAAGTCAATGTCATCGTCAGGAAGCTCATCGTGAGGCAGATCCTCGAGAGGAACTGCGGCAAACGGTAAAGGAGCAGGGACCTGAGGAAATGGTAAGTCTCCACCGATAGGGCCATCAGCAATAGGAACGTCATCTCCAAAGTCAGGAAGAGCAAACGGCTGAAAGCATCCTCGTCCGTGCTGGTGGTGTCTGACGTGTACACCTCACTTTCTGACATCATCTCATCGTCCGACACGATAGCTAAAGGATCCAAAGTGTCCGACACTCCAGTATCTGAAGAGGAAGCCATGTCGTCTGTAACACAAACACAAATATGCACAAATAATCAATCATATAGTCAGATAACACATTAATCACCAATAAGCAATTAAATAGCTCTCCTAGTCCCACTAGCCTCCCAGCCTCCCAGACTGACTCCCTAGTCCCACTAGCCTCCCAGCCTCCCAGACTGACTCCCTAGTCCCACTAGACAACTACCTCAGCCTCCCAGACCGAGCCTCAGCCTCCCAGACTGAGCCTATAAATAACAAATAAAATGTGCTCAACATTTGTTTGTAAAAACATTTTGGATCTGGACTTAAGTGGTATGCAGTGTAAAAATGTTTTCGTGAGAGCCCTAGTGATCATAGTCTAGACTCGAGGAGGAATCCTAGTTCGCTATGATCAGAGTTCTGATACCAAGCTGTCACACCCTGGCTTTGCGGAAGCGTGGGTTAATTTGGTGTGACTTCTTAATACCATAGCTTAATCACAACAAAGCTATATGAAAATAAAACATGCAGATCATCCATTGATTTAAGTAAAATACCACAACATTGTCTTAATACGTTGACACATGCAACGGAAATTACAACATAAAAACTTTGTTCTTAACACACAACCCCAAATATAACATAAACACTTGTTTAAGACTTGCGACTCGTCCAGGTAAAAGTCGCAATCCCTAAACGTGGATGATCCTGTAATTCTAACACAGCGGGAAAACGTAGCATACCGGGCCAGATCCTTAGTTCCCTGAAATACATGCAAGTTGGAAAAATCAACATAATGTTGAGCGAGTTCATGTGTAAGTGAGTATGTAAAACACTTATAAGTATAAAAATCCCTGGTATGTAGCAGATAAGGAAAAAGAGATCACCAATGGTTTGCAAAGCCATTGATATGTGTGAAGTGCAAGTAGGAAGACTCAAACCTAGCGGATTTTGCGTTGGGCACAAAGTCACCCCAAGGTCCGTTCTGCTGGGCCTGGGGTTGGGCTCGCTACACCCAGATAGATCTACCGCTTACGTCCCTCGGTCCTACAATGAGGATTAATGGCCTCCAGTTCCCGCCTACCCACTCACATGATCTAAGTAGTAACCCTCCTTACGCTAACCATACCATGTAAAAGTACTCGTAATCATAGTAACATGTATTTCACCCCCGCAGTTTAGAAAACTGAAAACAGTTAAGAGAAAAGGGGGACATGAACTCACTGTAATGCGTCCTCGAATAACAGCAAATCAAACTCGGTCTGCAGCACGACAACCTACAACGAGCTAATATCTATTAGACGAACGGCCGTGCCTTAGCTTAGAGTTTTGACGTTCTAGGGGAAATAGTTAGACAACTATTTCGTGTTTAATTTCTTGGTTAACGTATAAATAGATTCCTTCCCAAGGATGGGGTATTCGTACAAGTATTATGTATGTGGTGACTTTAAGTATTGACAAGATACATTTTCAAGTCTCATTTCCAACATTTTAAAGTTTTGTGTCAAAACTCATGGCGAGGTTTAATTATGAGATATAAAGTTTCACATACACGTTAGAAAAATAATTTTTCTAAGTCTAGATATTTTTAGAAAAATTTGCCAGAACTTCCCCTAAAAACGGGAGTGTCCGTGCTAATACGCACATCATTTTCTTTTTGAAATCAACCCATGATCATCAACAATCAACCATTACGTTTTAACACGCTAAACACTACCTTTGTCGTTTCAGTTTAAATATGTGAAAACTGGACTGTTTTCGGATGGTTAAATAAAATACTTAGCTTATTCCAAAAATTCCCAAATTTTTGTGGAACGTCATAAACGACCCACAAATTATTCTGTAAAAATTTCGGGGTCTAGTTTATTACCAAAAATTTATAGAAAATCGTTTACCGAACTGTGATCAGATTTGTTACATTCTGATCACAGTTTACGGAATAATTCGCCAAAAATTCCTCGTAAGTCCGTTTGTCGAAAATCCAGTTCGAGGGTCACAAATACATCCGTGACTATCTTTGATAAAAGTTTCAGGGGCTGGTTCGGTTCAGGTTTTAAGTTGTGACTGAAAACGTAAGACCCATTTTACTGCAGTAACAAACAGCCTTAGCTGCTGTCACGAAAACAGATTTTTAAAATAGTAACCGACATCAGAAAAATACGATTCCAGCGCCATTTTCTTCGTTTTTCGAAATGACACGATTTAGGCTTTTGAAATTCCGTTTTTCGAGTTTTTAAAGTCCGTTTACAGCCTGTTGAAGGCGGCTGGAAAAGTACATCAGCATGCTGTTTTGTGATTTAGATGTTATTAAATCGTGTTATAAGTGTCCGATTAGCGGGTTAAACAAGAAAACAACTTTTAAATATCAAGTATGTGCTATCCAACCCTTAAACCGACAAGATTCCACTTCATAAATCATACACAAGTAACTTTTATGTAGATTTTATGTACATAACTTATGTTTCAAAATTTTCTAATATTCTTGTAATTTAGTGATTTAAACAACAATACTCCATGCGATATGTCAATATTTCGAACAAGATGAGATCAAGTATGAAGAAACTTACTACTAGCCTCTAGCTAGGGAAGAATCTTGTGTAAAAATGATGAGGAAAAGGTGTAGAACCAAGCAAGAACAATGCTCCCTTGAAATCCCTTCAAGTTGCACCTTCCATGGATGATGTCTAGGCTTTGAATGGACAAAATAATGAAGAAGATGATGATGTTTAGGGTGGTGATGGGGTGCTCGGTTGTGGGCAGCCGATCAAGAGAGAGGAGAGAGTGAAAATGGGGTGTACAATCTTGTGAAGTGATATTCAATATAAGGGACCTTACTTATATCTTTATTCTCAATATTTTGGATAGATAGACAAGCAACAACAATTAATATAAGAGAATTGAATCAAGCTAGAAGATTGGAAGTATGGTATTATGACATGTGGGGTCCCACTTGGGACTTAAATTCGTTGGGGGGGGGGGGTATTATGTAAATATTGTGACTAAAGTGGCTAAGTGTAAGTAATGTGATATATGTTAGTTGGTTTATTTTTGGCGGGTGTTATGGCATACGGGGATCATGACTAGCCATAACTAGTAAAACAAAGTGTCCGACAAAAATTTAGTGTCTCAGATAATGTCCGGTTATCCGGTCAGGTACTGTCCCGTTAAAATGTTTAATTATGCCGAAAAAGTCCTTTATGTATATATTTTGTAACATAAATTATTCCCGGTACTTAGGAAAATATACGGGACCGTTCTGAAATGTTTTTGCACTGTATTAGTAATTTAAAATGCTGAGTTTTATAATAAAGCGCAGAATTTTGTATTTAAAGTACGTTTTAGGCACACCCGGTCACTATAAATCTCACCTAGTGACGCAGTTCTACAATCCTCACCGCCCTACACTCACTACCAGTGTAGCAATCTATTCCCGGCTCATACTAGCCTTAGAGCCAGTGTTTGCCTGATGCTGGTTATGTCAGCATGTTTAATGGGTAACCCGTATAGTGTGCTCACTGCGCTTTCGTGCATCAAGGTTGTCACTGATGTTTATATGTAAATGATAGAGTGACAGCATAAATGTGATGCATGAGTATGTATGTAACAGAAATCAGTAAGCAGTTTACACACAGATGTAAGCAAGCACAGTAATTAAGCAGTAATTAAATATTAATTAAGTCGTACGGATACCTGTTTTGGTGAGGGTTGTCACACATTTTGAGCTACCATAAGGTTGCAACAAGTGTAAGGCTGAGATTGAAGCACGTTATTCGATAAACGATCCTAACGGTTGTCCATTTACTATAAATACCCAACCCATTCAACCCCAAAAACTCACAAATCTGATCTAAAAGCTCTAAGTTGAAGCCATTACTTCATACCTGAGCTACTTGGATCAAGATAAGCTTTCGGGGACCCTTTGTAAGTGTTCCTTCGTTCTCTTTATTCGTTTAGCGTTAAAAGTCAAACTTTGTTTGACTTTCTGCGTTGACCAGTTTATGGTCACTGCGAAGTTCGTTTGAACTTCATAACGTGAGCGTGATCACGATGGTTATAGTCCCTAGAGACTATACCTACTGATTACCACGTTATCTAGGCTCAGTGACGAGTCGTAGTTTCGGCCAAAATACGTGTTATTGTGTATTTTGTAACCAAACTACATTTAGGTATAAAAACCGTTTGTTTTGATACCAAACCTGTTTTCTAAACTTAGTTAAGCATGTTCTAACATACTTAGCTCGTCACTTTTAGTTTAGTGCTTATATAGGGTCATAAGATAAGCGATCTAAACAATCGCTTATACTTTCGAACCCGACCTGTTTCGTCGATCTTTAGGATCCAACCAAACACATTAGGTGACCAGAGTACATAGGGAATAACCTTCCGAGGTTATGCCTTATGGTCGCTTCGTTAAGTAGTTGTATGATAGGTAGTTTATATGCCTTAGGTAAATTACCAAAATACCCTTTTCATGTGTAATTGGTAATTAAGCATATGTAACATAACTTTTGGTATCTAAACTGATTTTTCAACAATATTAGACAGGTTAAGGCATATTTTACTAATCATAGGACTAGTTAGGCATTCCGAACGCGTTTTACGCGAACGACGCGTTAAAGTAGCATAAGCTACCTAAACGGGTCGTAATGGGTCGTAAGCACTTAGGTTAGGTTTCATTTTAGTATGTAGGCTTTGTTAAACCATATTACATGAGTCTCCATACTCGTTTGGTTTACGAACCCTCATTCTATCCGATCTTCCGATATAGGTCCGGTTCATTAACATAGTTACCTATATTAGGTGCCGTTTGATTCCGTGATCTCTAGCATTGCTTGGTGGTTATCTTAGGACTTCTGAGCAATCTCAAGTGAGTACATAGACCCCTCTTTTACTGTTTTCCAAACTGTTTTGGGGTGAAACACATGTGCCTACTTGTTACTTTCATGCTTTCCTGTTTTCACATCATAAACTTGATATGTTCATTAGTACACTTATAGTACATGATTTCATTGTGTTTATGCTATGTATGCCCATTGTGTGCATACTTAGTACATCGTTTTACATTACATTCTATGCTATGTATGTCCATTGTGTACATACTTAGTACATTGTTTTACATTACATTTTATGCTATGTATGCCCATTGTGTGCATACTTAGTACATTGTTTTACATTACATTCTATGCTATGTATGTCCATTGTGTGCATACTTAGTACATTGTTTTACATTACATTTTATGCTATGTATGCCCATTGTGTGCATACTTAGTACATCGTTTTACATTACATTCTATGCTATGTATGTCCATTGTGTGCATACTTAGTACATTGTTTTACATTACATTTTATGCTATGTATGCCCATTGCGTGCATACTTAGTACATCGTTTTACATTACATTCTATGCTATGTATGTCCATTGTGTGCATACTTAGTACATTATTTTACATTACAGTCTATGCTATGTATGTCCATTGTGTGCATACTTAGTACATTTATTATTCATCACATGCTTACATTTTGGTATGACATTTGGTTTGTTTAAATGGGACAATGTACATTCATTAACACCGATCATGCCGCTCGGTAGTAGGTAGTGGTACCATAGGACTTGACAACTCCCATTCCTGAAATCCCGGGTTTGTTTGGATTGGAAGGAATGACCGAATCCGAAAACATTTCTTTTGATAACCTTGACTTAGGGTTATCCGACTGTCTCAAGGCTTGGATGTATGAATTTTTACAATACCGTATAGATGTTTATATCAGTATAGCATGCATTTGTTCCACAAAACATAACTTTGATTTAAACCATGTTTTACTTCAATACCTTGTTTTTGTGCATTTTTACATATGGATGAGTTGATATATTTCACTTACCATACATGCTATTTTGGATACACATTTCATGATTTACATTAGACATAGACATTTGACATGGTTTTCACACAAACATTTTGACATTTGATTTTAGATAAACATTCTACTTTGATGGTTTGGTTTGAGTAAGTGATTTAAGTAACGAGGCGTGTATAATATGATACAAACATGGTGGATACGCCGTTGGTACTTCCTATATATAAGTGCTTGTATGGTATTACATATCGTAGCGTTATTTGAATCATTTCAATTTAAGACATAAACATTTTATACAAATAACATACTTTTCACAAGACATTGTTTTACAAAACAACTTATCTTATACAAACTCATTTTACTTGGTTATTCATTTAACCATACATTATTCTCTTATTTATACATATCATCTGATCTTATTGCTTTTCAAATGATTTACAAAAAAAAAAGCAAATTACAAGGTTCATGACTAAACATTTTCTTAAACATAAGTCATGAAATCTATTTTCACAAAACCTATGTATCTCACAGGCATTTTTATGCTGACGTACCTATTTTCACATGTGTTTCAGGATATGATGCATAGGATTTATCAAGATACACTTAGGCGGACTTGGGCCTTAGTGACAATAAAAGATGCAAGACTAGTTATTTATGTTACAACACTCCCCGACGTTTCCGCCACGTTTTGTTGTTTTACGTGGTCGGGGTGTGACAGATTGACTAAGTCAGCCCACTACTTACCTATTAAGGAAACACATAGCTCAGATAAGTTAGCTCAGCTGTACGTGGACGACATTGTAACTTTACACGGAGTGCCAGTATCTATAATCTCTGATAGGGATACGAGGTATACATCGCATTTCTGGAAAAGCTTCCAGCAATCCCTAGGCACTCGATAAAATTTCAGCACTGCATCTCATCCTCAGACGGATGGTCAAAGTGAACGTACTATACAGACACTCGAGGATATGCTACGAGCTTGTGTTATTGACTTAGGAGGAAGTTGGGATGATCATCTTCCATTGATTGAATTCTCATACAACAATAGCTGTCATTCCAGTATTCAAGCTACACCTTTTGAAGCTTTGTATGGAAGAAAGTGCAGAACGCCCGTTTGTTGGGCAGAAGTTGGAGATGTCCAACTAACAGGACCTGATATAGTCCTGGAGACGACAGATAAGATTGTACAGATATGTGATCGTCTCAAAGCTGCCAGGGATAGGCAGAAAAGCTACGCAGATAAAAGGCGTAAACCTCTAAAATTCGAGGTAGGTGACAAAGTATTACTTAAGGTATCACCCTGGAAAGGGGTGATGCGTTTTGGCAAGAAAGGCAAGTTAAGCCCACGATACATAGGACCATTCGAGATCATCGAATGTGTCGGAACTGTGGCTTATAAATTAAACCTGCCTGAAGAGCTCAGTGGAATTCATAATGTATTCCACATCTGCAATCTGAAGAAATGCCTAGCTGATGAATCACTAGTCATACCACATACGGATGTGCACATAGATGAGAGCCTGAAATTTGTTGAAAAACCGGGGACTTAAAAAAGTTTGTTTATGTCTTGGGGTCCTTAAAAGTCAAGTTGGAGGGTTAAAAGTGCAATAAATAAAGTTAAAACAACTATTAGAAGGACCAGGGACCAAAATTGCAATTCTGATAAACTTATAACATGAGCCTGGCATTCATACCGGCCGCGTAGACCTTGTCTGGGTCTTACGCGGGTCACCTGGTAGTCACCAGCGACCAAAATCAAGCACAGGTGCCAGTTTCAGCCTGTTAAACCGACCTTTATGCATGGTATTCGAATTCCAGAGGCAGAGCCAGTAGTTTTACATGCATAGGGACACTTGGGGTTGATCTAACATCAGTTGTAGGCATTGTTATGATGATCCGATGTGATTAAAACTCCTATATAAGAACATCTTGTTGCAACATTTTGGGCACTCACTTGAAAACATTCATAACTTAACTTCTGGAGTCTCCTAGAGCTCAAGATCATTTCCTAGGGGTCATTAGTCGTGCTTAGTACTTCAGTAAGCCTCCTTGACCTTTCTTAATTCAGTTTTATTAGTTTAATGGCCTAAAGTCAAACTCGTCGTAATTATGGTTTGACTTAGTGATTAATCACTAATGGTCCAGTCAATTCTCGAATTGAAAGTAGCTTTGAGTTGGTAATTATGCGGGTAATAAATCCTTAAAAGGGCACCTTCTGATTCCCACTCTAACTAGGTCAATTGTCGGGTCAAACTTGATTATAAAAAGTCAACAGAAAGCTAAATTTCAAATAAAAGCATAATTAACAATGTAGAAGCCATGAAACCTGTTTTATCACTTGTATAACTTGGTAATTAATATAAGAACATGTCTAAACATGTTCAACCCGACAATTTTCAGTTTAAACTCGGTTCGGAACCGAAAGTCGCAAAAGTAGACTTTTGCTTTGACTTTCAGTTCTGACCCAATGTAGTATATTTTAGAAATGCCTTAGAGCTCTATTAGGACCAGGTTATAGGTTAGTGTAAGCCTCTGAGGTTATACAACTTGGTTCATTAGTTATTCGATTCATGTGCATGTTTCTGTTATATGCCTAAATATTGACCATAATGCCCTTTTGACCTTAAAACGAGATTTTTGAAAATGTGAGAGGACAAAAACCTTTATTACTGATTTATAAACTTGTCCTAAAAATTTGACATCAGTTTGAGGTCTAGATTAGGAGTTATGCTCAATATCGTAATTAAGAAGCTTTTTATTAATTAAACGGCGTAATTAGCATAAAGCCTATCTAAACCCAAATTTTGACACCAAACTTTTTACCCACAGATGTAATATAATATTTTGGGATTTTTGAAGATTTTTAATTATTTTTAAGCTGAGCATAACATAGGGTTCTTGCTATAATTCGGTAAATGTCGGATAATAAAATCAGTTTTACATAATATTTTGACACCAAACTTTTTGCTACTAATTTTATATAATAAATAAAACATTTTGAACTTTATAAATTGATCAAAAACTCAGATTTCCTATTTAAACCCGAAAATCTCTTAAAACCGACTTTTACACGTTTTAAGCGCATAGTATGGGTTAAAACTAATTTTGGCATATAAAACTTAATACCTACTGATGTTTTAAGTAAATTTTTATAATTAAACAGTAAGCAAAAGTTTTGAACTCAGAATTCTAATTTTGACCTTTAAAGCTTATGTGAAATTACCAAAATGCCCCTACGGTGCATAGTTTGGTTATAAAAGGTAAATTTCACATATATGCAATACCCTACTGTTATGACTTATAAAAATAAATATTTTTACTGATTATATCAGACCTGAAACTCAGATAAATATTTAAACTCTTTTATAAGCTTTAAAATGACCAAAATACCCCTACGGGGCATAATTTGAGTTTAAATCCATTTTGGGCATAATGGAAGGTATCCTACTGATATCACAACATATTTAAGGCATATTAACTTAGGAAACCTGTATATGACTCTTGTGGTTACCCGTTATGGATTTTCGCGTTCGGTACGGTTTATGTAACTAGTTTGCATAAATTAGCCGAAACGGGTCAAACCTTATCATTTTTTTCTCAAAATCCAGAATGTGTTTAGTTTACCCATATTATACAAGTCTTCAAACTTGTCGGGTCTAAATCACATTCTATTCCGGTCTTCGCTTAATCATGCGTTTTGAACCGTATATCTTCCTTTAAAAACTAATCGGTCTAAGTTTAGGCTTAATTAAGACCCGTTAGGAATCTAAGAGGTTATTAAAACCTTCGTTCCAGATTAGGAGCCCAGTAAAAGATACTTGCACTCGCCGATTTTGATATATACTTGCTCAGGTAAATACTTTTAACTTATTTTCCCTTATACGGGCTTGGGGTACGGTATATAAAATACCGCTTGGTCGGGCATTGAATTGTTAAACATATGAAGGTTAATTTATTGAGATGGCCCGTTTAATCTGTTTTGTTTGCTTAAAGCCTTTGGGGGGTTAATGACCATGTCCCGGATATCCTTGGCATCATTCATTGAAATGGCCACGACCTAAACACGGGGTGTAGGCATACACCTTCCATTGCATATATATATATATAAAAAGGTATAACCAACGGTTCGAGAATAACTCGTCGCGGGATTATATCATGTGGTGTGTCTATTAATCTTTAACCCGGTATTTAGCCCGGGCTACTGAACGTATAACGAACATGTAAATCTTTTACAAGTTTATATATAAATAATTATCCCAAGTTATAAAAGATTATTTTGTGCCTTGTGCATTCAAATCAATTTTCTTAAACATTTTCAAAATGAGTCGGTTAATTGTATTTACCAGTGTAAACTGATGTATTTTTCCAAAAAGGCTAAGTGCAGGTACTAAACGGAATAGGCTGGCTACTCCTAGCATCAATAAAGAGTCTTGCAAGCTTAGATGTTATAAATCTGCTGAACAACGTTTCTTTTAACTTTGATCCGCCTGTGGATCCTTTACAACCGTTTTGTAATAAACGATATTACTTTCATTCGGTTTGTAATGATTTTATCTTTCGACTTCCGCTGTGTATATAAACTGTGATAAATTGTCTATGATGATATCAACTATGTCACGATACTCCCCACCGGGCCCACCGGTAATACGTGGAAATATTGGGGTGTGACAGCTACTCCTATAGCGCTATAATTGTTAAGGCGGGTTAACAAATAATATGAATTCTAGCATGAACCTAAGAATAACAAAGCATGTATAAGGATTGAATAAATAAAGCATGTTTGTGAATCGTGCATTTTAACAAGTAAAACATGTTGCACCCAAAGTGTATTAAAAAGGAAAAATAGGTCAAGTGTACTCACAAAAATTGCATATGCTTTCCGATTATCCAATTGTTGACGAGTAATGTGATTAGGAGGTCGAATGTATAAGGGTTAAAGTTCAAGGTATGCTTAGAGTCGGGATCGGATTTAAAACATAAGACTATAACATATGAAAGTAATCACCTAGTACATATGATACTTGTTCTTGACACTAGGAAACTCTAAGGAGTTTAGATGTTTTCATGGAACAAATTTCCATTAGAATCGTGCAAGTTAGCAAAGTCTAGGATAATATAATCTAGTACCTTGACATAGGAACACTAGTTTATCATCAAAGATTCGATTATTCGGATAATATGTTTATGTATTATATAGATATACTAATATGTCCAATAGTTTAATAATTCAAGCATGAGGTAGAAGATTAAAATCTTCATTTAGGTACCTCTAAATGTCATAGAAATCATGTAGGAGGTAGGAAGAACAAGTTCTTCCATTTAGGCACCTCTAAGTGTTCACCACTACACTTGATGTAAAAACATACAAGGAGGGTCATGAACTACAAGTAATACAAGAATATTAAACACTAATCTATAAGAAATCATCAACAATGTGTGGATTTTATGTAGGACAACCCAAGTTAATCCTTGATCACACATACATCAAGTCTTGGACTTGAACATCACTTGTGGGTTAAACCCTTGACAAAACAGAAAGTTTGTGAGGATTAATCCTCTGATTTTGAATGCCCCAACCTTGTTTTTAAGACTAACTAACCATAGAAGTGGTTATAAGCATAAGGACATAGGTTTGAGATGAGAAAACTCAAGTTTAGTCAAGTTTAACAAAGATTAAATGAAAACAGAAATAAACAGCCACTTTGAAACCTTTTCGGGGACATTCCAGGCCTTGGTTTTCCAAAGAAAACCTATGGAATTGTTCCTTAGGTCAATCCAAGCAAGTGGGAAGAAGAATCGATGAAAACGGACAAGAAATGAAGAAGTTATGCTTGTTTGAAGAACTTGTGTTGAATCTGTCCAAGACTCCGAATTTGCAGTTGATTGAGAGTGTTTGAATTGAGAGTGATTTTGAGATGTTTGAAAAGTGTAAAATGCTTAGAGGAGGCTTGGGTTTTATAGAGGATGCATTAGGGTTGGATTGGTTGAGTATTAATTAGAGTTGTTGGTGGTTAAAGGTGAAAAAAAAAGAACAATCTAAACAGCATTTAAGCTACGTTCGGTTGTGGGCTGTTAACAACCTTGTTTATTCTTTCTTTTTGAACATTTTAACATATATGATTAGGTATTTTACATATTAATATATGACAGGTTAGTTGCACAAATTTACCACTAAAATATCATATTTAAACATTGAAAAAAAAAAGTTAAGGTAATCAGCCACATGGGCTGTTCCGGTCGCAAGGGGGGGGGGGGTTGTCCCCTTTGTTATTTTATTTTTTTTGTGTGACATAATAAGATATATATGTAGTACCTGTTATATATTTATTATATGTATTAATTATTCCACATGAATCAAAGTCACAAGTTTCAAGTAATTGGGATTTATTGAACAAAAAAAGGACGTTAGGGTGGTTGTTTAATTCCATTCGCATGGCTGTTAAGCCATTTAATTATTTTTTTCTTTTTTTTAATCCAATGCCCCTCAATTGATTATTATATATGTTTAAAATACTACCATAAATTAAAGTATAATATGAACATATCTACCAAATTCCTTGAATGGAATTGATGAAAAAAAAGTGTACGTGGATTTGGATTCAAACAACTTCCAATTTTTGGCAAACATTATAATAATGTATATTATGTATTAATAATATATATATTAACTTACATATAAAACATGAAATTAAATAGGTTCGTATAAACTAAAGTATGGGTTGTGTATTGTGAACGTATAGTCAAGTGTTTGCACGTATAGAAGATCTAGAATCACGTATTGATTGTAAGTTATGCATGTGTTTACAAGGGTACGAGCACGCAACAAATGTATATAAGGATTAAATGTTTAAGCTTGTAAAAATAAACAGAGTATGAAGTAATTAATTTTATTGCAATCGAAGTCTCGGGTTACAATGATACGACGGAAAAGGCGATTAAAGGAATACAAGATTTCCAAAAAAATAGAAACATGAACAATGCTTTCTAATTAAGGAAAGTACGAAAAAGTAGGGCGTTACAATTCCGATACTACCGGAATTTCCCTCGGTTCCTTGCCTCTATTGTTAATGATCACCGAGACCATATACACTATGCCTTGCTTCTGTACATATATTGCAGCTTTCATCACATAGATGAATTTGGTTGACTTGGTTGGCTTGTCTCCTCGGATCATGATCATTTCTCTTGTTGGCGTACGAATCTCAAAAGAATTTTAATCACAGAGTATTCGAGCATGGTTGGCTACGAACCAATCCATTCTTAATACTACATCGAATCTAGCTAGATTCATTGGTAGCAGGTTTGTCGCGAACTTATGTCCTAATAATTCTATCTTCCCTCCTTGAAGTACTTCACGTATGTTGGTGGAGTTTCCTTCTTTCGTTTCTACCGTACAAGCTTGACTAAGCTTAGTTAACGGTTGATTAAGTGCTTGAAAAAATGCAGTATTTATAAACTTTGATTCGCACCAGAGTCAAATAATAATTTAGCATATACGTCATGGATAAGAAACGTACCGGAGATCACGTCTGGAATCAACGCTGCCTCATGCGCAGTAAGTACAAAAATTAGTGCATTCTTCTTAGCTCCATCTGCTGCTTTTGCCTTGTTGTCGGGTGCCTTCGTCAGCTTCGGGCAATATGGCTTAATGTGACTTGTCTCTCCGCAATTGAAACAGCTATTAGTTTTCCTTCTACATTCTTCCTCTACATGCCCGGTTGTGTTGCAGAAGTTATGTAACACTCGTCTTAAATCTTTGTTATTTTAATTTATTAAAAGAGGGCTTGTTAAAACAAAACGCATACTTAGCAAAACTTAGTTAAGTTACACATAGTTTAGTGGGTCAACATAAGTGACCACCTAATTCAAAGTATTCACAACTAATAAAGTTTACAAAACATCATTGTCTAGACAAGTTAAGTTTAGAAAGTGCGGAAGCTTCAAAAATTAGTGTTCGATTCTTGGTTTCACGCTTGACCGACATCCGTGGCTAATAAGCATCACCTGAGGTCAAAACACCTTAAATGTTAGTTTTGACAACTATTAGTAAGCACAAATGAGCCCAAACAGCAAACACATAACAAAAACAGTAAAATTCTGGTTCTTGGCCTGTCGCGCCACGCGCCAGACCCTAAGATACCCTTCGCGTGCCACGTGAGGGAGGATGTATTACTACCTAACACTAACGAGATATGAGACTCTCAAGTCTCTTCACACATGATTATTTCAAAAGCATAATTTTGACCCGTTTGGTTGTCGAGTGAAAACCATCACTTCGATGACAAACCAAACTATTTCTAACCTTTATATTGACCCGTTTGATTGCCGAGTGAGCTTCGTCACTTCAATGACGCATCAAACATGTATGTTATACTATGACACCATTTGTACAATAATACCAAACATTTATGCATAATGTAATGGGAATCAGGTCACGTACCTTTAGAGCGCACCCTTCAAACGCGTATCTCCTCCTCCGGCTTGTCCGCTCGATTATCCGGACTCCTTGCCTTATGATCCTCTCAACAAGGTGAACACTAATTCATGTTTAGAATTCGATTTGGGACTGAATTGAACCTCTAATTGATCAATTTTAGTGAGAGCTAGGGTTTGGAGAGGAGCTCTTGGTCGCTCCTGTGTTCTGATCGATCCAAACACACACTTAGGTGTGTGTTTGGAGTTTATTTTATTTATTAATAATTCAGGTTTCAATTTTAACCATTCTAGTCCCTCAATTATTGTTTTCTTTATAATTCAGGAGTTTTCCATCCATTTATTTGATATCACAAGATTCGTATCTAACTGGGTTATCTATTCCTAGTTAGTTTGTTCTTGTTCATTCCTAGTTTTATAATTCTATTATAAAGTTTTATATTTTCGGGATGTTACAAGTCCACCCCCCCTTAAAGAGGGTTTCGTCCCCGAAACCATAGTACGTACCAAATAACGTAGGGTAGAGCCGTTGCATCTCTTCTTCGAACTCCCATGTGGTATCCGAGCCCTTTCTGTGTTCCCATTTGACCTTTACTTGGTTGATCACTTTGTTTCTCAGGCTTTTCACTTTACAATCTAGAATTGCAATCGGCTTTACAGCATAATTGAGACTATTATCCACCTCGATGTCGTCGTAGTGGATATAGGCAGTTTCGTCTGCTAGACATTTTCGAAGATGTGACACGTGGAGTGTGCTGTGTGTGACAACTCGTATTTCAAACCTTTCTTTGTGCTTAATGTAACGTATGTGAACACTATGTGACTATGTGAACTTGATGATTAATGAAATGTTATGTGTTTTGTGTAATGTATGGATGTATATAAACAAGCCCCAACCCACAACACTCACCCGATCGCACAAGCCTCTTCGGGCCACACTCTTTGTATCCGAATGGGCAGCCCATTGTGATGGGTTCGGCCCACCTCTCACACGCATAATCTCATGAAGAGGTTCACACTTCTCATTTGTTGCAAAATCTCTTAACACACACAAAACCCTACTCTCTTCCTCTCCTCTTGAACCGACGGCAACAACATCCCCATCTCTCGAAGATCTTTTCTGTTCGGATCAACCTTGTGTTATCTTCTAACCGGTTAGTGTCTAACTATCGATTGTATGTTATGTGATGTTGTGATTATACATGTTTCATGTGATGATTTGTAAATGATATATGATTGATGATGATGTAAACTGTTAATATTGATGTCCTTAAAATCGGCTCACATGTACAATCGATAATGTTCATATTGCACGATATTAATCAAGAACCGAATGTATAGTTACTTGGCTGTGATGTGTTTACGGTTGGATTGGTTTAGAGTTGATGATTTAGAACCGAATAGATGTTAATTGGCTGTTATGTTTCTGCCTTTCGGATGGATTGTTTGTTAATGTTGAAAACTTTAAATCGAATAGTTTGAATGTTTTAAGATATAGTTTATGCTTGAAACATGATTAGGGTTCATAGAGATTTGATGCTAAAAACATTTGTTTGATCGATTATTGTTTGGTTTGGAAACAGGTTAGTTGTTGATTGATAACCACGAAAATAGGAAACTGTTTGATTTCTTTGACCGAATTAATGTATGATTGGTAACTGTTGATTTCCTATAAATGATTTGCATAATATTCGGATAATAAAACCAATCGCACAAGTTCTCTCGGTCGCACAAGATCAGGTCACATAAGACCTGATCCGATCGCACAAGGGAAATCGCACAAGCTCCAAGCGCACAAGATCAGATCACACAAGATCTGATCTAATCGCACAAGAGCTCAGTCGTACAAGACACCTTTAGTCGCACAAGGTTAATTGGATCGCACAAGTTAAAATGTTTGCTTAATTGTTGGGCCGCACAAGTCTTGGACCGTTTATGTTATTGGGCCGGGTATATGTTTGATTGCACAACATGTTGCGGGTCGCACAAGACTGTGCTGAACGCACAACATGTTGGGCTGGGTATTATTGGGCTTTGTTATTTACTTATTTGATCTTGCTTTACGTGTTTGCCGTGTATATCATGTGTTCGTAACTTGCTATCTCTATATAAACATATGTGCACCATTTGAACCTAGACCTGACTTGTATGGTAACCATGTTAGGACGTGGTTGACCACTAGCAGCTCAATCGACCTTTACTTATCTGCCGAGCTAATCTAAGGTGAGTTCACACTTTCTACAAAGCATGGGATTCCCAGGGGTTGGGAATGGGTTAAGGAACATGGATTCCTCGACCTTTCTTGGGTAGGACAGTACGGGTTAAGGAATATATTTCCTTGTCCTCATGGACAGTTTACATTTCACTAGACCAAAACTCTATCACGAAGTCCCTCCTTTTTATATCGACTTAATCGCCGGGCCAATGGCGAGCGGGTCATTAGTTAGATAGCGCTATTTAGGTCTGATAAGCCTCATACCGTACCACAGAGGACGGGCGTGAACTATTGGATCTGGGCATGTCAATGATGATAGACATTGACAGTTCATGGCACATAAACATGACTACAGTCAGCAGTCGATATGGTAACGAGTCTAGTAGTATATACATGGGGTAGCCCCCACGGCCGAAGAGCCAGATAATTAAACATGGGGTAGCCCCCACGGCT
Organism: Helianthus tuberosus; assembly: GCA_030545235.1. NCBI lineage: Eukaryota > Viridiplantae > Streptophyta > Magnoliopsida > Asterales > Asteraceae > Helianthus > Helianthus tuberosus. Next base: position 182,966,677 of record CM060357.1, read on the forward strand.
GGATTGCTAGAGTAAATGGGATAAACAAATCACGTTTTCAACTATGGGGTAACCCCCACGGCAGGGATGCCAGTTAAAGGAAACTGTTTTTGGAACAACTTAAAACAAACACCCAACTGTGAACTCGCTCAACTTTGTTGTTGACTCGTTACTACATGCTTTGCAGGTCGATAGGTACTTAGCTGGAGCTTGCATGGGGAAGGGTCGTTGTGGGACATGGACAGTTGTGTGCCATGTTAAACATTGAAACGTTTGAACTTATATTTTGTTTTGGTTTTAATCGTTATGCTTCCGCTTGCAACTTAAACTATGTTTTGTTTGGACACCAATTGTATTGGTTGGATATTTATAATTACTTACATGCTTATTCAATATGATTGGTGCCTGGATCCTGGTCAGTCACGCCTCCAAGCGGTGATACTCCGCAGGTGGATTTTGGGGGTGTGACAGATTGGTATCAGAGCCATTGGTTATAGTGAACTTGGTTTTAATAAGGGAAAACGTTTTTGTTAAAACCAAACTATAACCTGAATAGTGCTCGACGATCCACAACGACGCTTCGCTCCACGTGCAAGGCTCGACATTATAGGTGATATGATTTATGCTTATATTGCCTACTTGCTAGATTGCATAGAACTTTGCTTATGGTATGCTTAGATGAACGTAGCAACTATAGTTTGAAAACACATGTGTGCTTACTCTCTTCTGTCATCATACTTTCACGAACCTCTCACACTCATGTTTTCCTTTGATATGAAGATCATGAGTGGACGCGTTAACATGACTCAAGCCCAGTTGACGGCTCTGATTAACCAACATGTTGTTGCGGCACTTGCAGCCGCACAAGCAGGAGGTATACCCTGCAGTTTAAACTCATTCTAGGATCCTTAGGTCCTACTCTCGTGAACCAACCTTTGTGTTAAACTTTGTCCTTTCTTACTCTCACGGCAGGTCAACCTGCACAACCTCCTGTGTGCACCTTCAAAACTTTTATGGACTGCCGACCTACTACTTTCAGTGGCACTGAAGGAGCTATAGGCCTCCTCCACTGGTCTGAGAAGCTCGAATCTGTTTTCGAGATGTGTGAATGCCCTGAGGCTCGCAGGGTGAAGTACGCTACCAGTACTCTAGAGGGTTTAGCGCTCACGTGGTGGAACGCTCAGGTCCAAATGCTGGGGTTGGTTGCTGCTAACGCCACCCCATGGAACAATTTTAAGGAAATGACCAAGGAAGAGTACTGCAATCGTGATGATATTCACAAACTGGAAGTAGAGTTCTTCAACCTCAAGATGACGGGGTCAGAAATTGAAGCTTATACAAAAAGATCGAACGAACTGGCAATTTTGTGTCCTACTATGGTGGATCCTCCCATCAAACGCATCGAACTATACCTCAAAGGCTTAGTGCCAGAGATTCAAAGTCATGTGACTTCAGCTAACCTCGCCACCATCCAGAAAGTTGTTCAATTGGCTCATCGTCTCACTGATCAGGCGGTGGAGCAGAACAGGTTACCAAAGCGTATTAGTGATACAGCTACTTCTGATACTCCCAACGACAACAAGCGTAAATGGGATAAAACATCAAGCAAAGGTTCAACTTCTGTTCAGTCCCAGTCTCAGCAGAAGAGGACTGACGACTACAAGAGCCCTAATCAGCAATCATCTGGTAGTCAAAGTCATGGTGGGTACAAGGGAAATCACCCCAAATGCAATCGCTGTAACCTACACCACGGCGGACCATGCACCAGGAGTAACTGCCATCGGTACAACAAGCCAGGCCACGCCGCAAAGGATTACAGAAGTTTATACCTCGCGAACCAGAATCGTCAGCAACAACAAGCCCTACAAAATCAACGCCAGCAGCAGCAGCAAGGCATAAACAAGGGGTGCTTTCAGTGTGGAGCTGAAGGCCACTTCAAGAGAGATTGTCCCCAACTGAACAGGAACCAGAACAACAACAACAATAACAACAAACAGGGGAATGGAAACAACGGGGGTAACAACGGCAATGGTGCAAGGGGTCGTGTGTTTGTTATTGGCCAGGGTGAAGCGAGGAATGATCCCAATGTTGTGACGGGTAAGTTTCTACTGGACGACTTTTACGTTACTGTTTTATTTGATTCGGGTGCCGACACTAGCTACGTGTCCTTAAAAGTTAGCCAAATGCTTAAGCGTACCCCAACACTTTTGAACACCAAGCACACTGTAGAGCTAGCTAATGGTAAAAGTTTAGAGGTCACACACATAGTCAAGGGTTGTAATCTTGTTCTTGCTGATCACACTTTCTCTATCGACCTCCTTCCTATCTTTCTGGGTAGTTTCGACGTCGTCATTGGGATGGACTGGTTATCCCAACACCACGCAGAGATTCTTTGCAACGAGAAGATTGTCCGTATTCCTTGTTCAGGTGATGAACCTCTTATGATTCGTGGCGACAAGAGGGGTGCTGTTGAGAGCATCATCTCTTTCCTTAAGGCCCAGAAGTGTTTGAGAAAGGGCCACACTGCTATTTTGGCTCTCGTTACTGACACCTCGAAGAAAGAGAAGAAGATAGAAGATTTTCCGATTGTACGCGACTATCCTGAGGTATTTCCTGAGGAATTACCTGGCCTTCCACCTCATCGACAAGTCGAGTTTCAAATCGAGCTAGCTCCTGGAGCAGCGCCTATAGCTCGAGCACCTTATCGTTTAGCCCCATCTGAACTAGAAGAGCTGTCTACGCAACTACAAGAACTCTTGGATAAGGGTTTTATTCTTCCTAGCTCTTCGCCCTGGGGAGCTCCAGTGCTATTCATGAAGAAGAAGGACGGTACCTTCAGAATGTGCATCGACTACCGTGAACTCAACAAGGTGACTGTGAAGAATCGCTATCCTCTTCCACGCATCGACGACCTATTCTACCAGCTGCAAGGGTCGAGCTTTTACTCGAAGATTGATCTGAGATCAGGATATCACCAGCTGAGAGTCCAAGAAGAGGACGTCTCCAAAACAGCCTTTAGAACTAGTTATGGACACTACGAGTTTTTGGTTATGCCTTTTGGGTTGACAAACGCACCTATGGTTTTCATGGACCTTATGAACAGAGTGTGCAAGCCTTACTTGGAAAAGTTCGTTATTGTTTTCATCGACGACATCCTGATATATTCGAAGAGTCAGGACGAGCAAGAGCAGCATTTACGACTCATTTTGGAACTCCTTCGAACAGAACAACTTTATGCAAAGTTCTCGAAATGCGACTTCTGGCTTCGCGAAGTCCATTTCCTAGGCCACGTAGTGAACAAGGATGGGATCCATGTTGATCCATCCAAGGTAGACTCGATCAAGAACTGGCCTGCACCTAGAACACCAACAGAAATTCGCCAATTCTTGGGCTTGGCAGGTTACTACAGAAGGTTTATCAAGGATTTCTCCAAGATTGCGCAACCTCTCACCTCACTAACTCAGAAAGGTGTCACCTATCGTTGGGGTGATGCACAGGAAACTGCGTTTCAGCAATTAAAGGATAGACTTTGCAGCGCACCTATTCTCTCATTGCCAGAGGGCACATACGACTTTGTGGTTTACTGCGACGCATCAATTCAGGGTCTTGGATGTGTATTGATGCAACGGGATAAAGTTATTGCGTACGCCTCACGCCAACTTAAAGTTCATGAAAGGAACTACACTACGCATGATTTAGAGCTGGGAGCTGTTGTTTTTGCACTTAAGATATGGAGACATTACCTGTACGGTACCAAGTGCACCATATACACCAATCACAGGAGTCTCGAGCACATCTTCAAACAAAAGGAGTTGAACATGCGACAACGTCGATGGGTCGAGCTACTGAATGATTACGAATGCTCGATCAGATACCATCCGGGCAAAGCCAATGTTGTGGCCGATGCCCTCAGTCGAAAGGATACTACGCCCAAGCGCGTGCGAGCATTACAACTCACCATTCAATCTAGTCTTCCTGCATAGATACGAGATGCTCAAGTAGAAGCATTGAAACCAGAAAACGTCAGGGTTGAAGCCCTACGCGGCTCAAGGCAACGGCTAGAACAAAAGGAAGACGGCGCCTACTACGTAACAGGACGCATCTGGGTCCCACTCTATGGCAACCTACGAGAGCTTGTGATGGATGAGGCACACAAGTCTCGCTACTCAGTACATCCTGGTTCGGATAAGATGTACCACTATCTCAAAACTACGTATTGGTGGCCTAGCATGAAAGCTCACATAGCAACCTACGTTAGTACATGTTTGACTTGTGCGAGAGTCAAAGTCGAATACCAGAAACCCTCAGGCTTACTTCAACAACCAGAGATACCACAATGGAAATGGGAGCAAATTTCCATGGATTTCGTTACTGGCCTACCTAGATCTCAGCGCGGAAATGACACTATTTGGGTGATCGTGGATCGACTCACAAAGTCTGCACACTTCTTAGCTATCAAAGAAACGGATAAGTTCTCCACTCTAGCAGACGTATATCTTAAGGAAGTTGTCTCGAGGCACGGGGTGCCCACCTCTATTATCTCTGATCGTGATGCACGTTTTACTTCTGAACTGTGGCAAGCAATACACAAGTCCTTTGGCTCACGTTTAGATATGAGCACAGCTTATCACCCGTAAACGGATGGGCAATCTGAACGCACCATCCAGACCCTTGAAGACATGCTTCGTGCATGTGTTATCGATTTTGGCAACGGCTAGGAAAAGCATCTCCCATTAGTGGAGTTCTCGTATAATAACAGTTACCACACTAGCATTCGGGCCGCTCCATTTGAGGCATTGTACGGGCGTAAATTCCGATCACCTCTTTGTTGGGCAGAGGTGGGGGATAGTCAGATCACTGGCCCAGAACTCGTGGTAGACACAACAGAAAGGATTGCTCAAATACTACAACGAATGGCGGCAGCTCGTGACCGTCAGAAAAGCTACACCGTAAGGGCAGGAAACCACTCGAGTTCCAGGTTGGGGATCGAGTGCTACTCAAAGTCTCACCCTGGAAGGGTGTGGTTCGTTTTGGTAAACGAGGAAAACTTAACCCACGATATGTTGGACCATTCGACATCATAGAGAAAATAGGCAGGGTGGCCTACAAACTGAACCTACCAGCAGAACTTAGTGCAGTTCACAATGTTTTTCACGTGTCGAATCTGAAGAAGTGTCTGTCAGATGAGACCCTCATAGTTCCTTTAAAGGAGCTCACTATCGATGAACAGTTGCGATTCGTCTAGGAACCGGTTGAAATCACGGACCGGGACGTTAAGGTCCTCAAGCGTACTATAATACCTCTCGTTCGAATTTGTTGGAACTCCCGTCGTGGCCCAGAGTTCACCTGGGAACTCGAAGATCAAATGAAACAAAAGTATCCCCAATTGTTCGCAAACAGTACAACCACTACTGAGGCTGAAGCTACTGCGGAATTTCGGGACGAAATTCCAAATCAACGGTGGGAGGATGTGACACCCCAGGAAAACCATGCAACTTAACTAGCTTCCTCAGTGAGTACGTAGCAAATTTCCAGATCAACGGGGGGAGGATGTATTACTACCCAACACTAATGAGATATGAGACTCTCAAGTCTCTTCACACATGATTATTTCAAAAGCATAATTTTGACCCGTTTAGTTGTCGAGTGAAAACCATCACTTCGATGACAAACCAAACTATTTCTAACCTTTATATTGACCCGTTTGATTGCCGAGTGAGCTTCGTCACTTCAATGACGCATCAAACGTGTATGTTATACTATGACACCATTTGTACAATAATACCAAACATTTATGCATAATGTAACGGGACTCAGGTCACGTACCTTTAGAGCGCACCCTTCAAACGCGTATCTCCTCCTCTGGCTTGTCCGCTCGATGATCCGGACTCCTTGCCTTATGATCCTCTCAACAAGGTGATCCCTAATTCGTGTTTAGAATTCGATTTGGGACTGAATTGAACCTCTAATTGGTCAATTTTAGTGAGAGCTAGGGTTTAGAGAGGAGCTCTTGGTCGCTCCTGTGTTCTGATCGATCCAAACACACACTTAGGTGTGTGTTTGGAGTTTATTTTATTTATTAATAATTCCGGTTTCAAGTTTAACCATTCTAGTCCCTCAATTATTGTTTTCTTTATAATTTAGGAGTTTTCCATCCATTTATTTGATATCACAATATTCGTATCTAACTGGGTTATCTATTCCTAGTTAGTTTGTTCTTGTTCATTCCTCGTTTTATAATTCTATTATAAAGTTTTATATTTTCGGGATATTACAAGTCCACCCCCCTTAAAGAGGGTTTCGTCCCCGAAACCATAGTACGTACCAAATAACGTAGGGTAGAGCCGTTGCATCTCTTCTTCGGACTCCCATGTGGTATCCGAGCCCTTTCTGTGTTCCCATTTGACCTTTACTTGGTTGATCACTTTGTTTCTCAGGCTTTTCACTTTACAATCTAGATATGCAATCGGCTTTACAGCATAATTGAGACTATTATCCACCTCGATGTCGTCGTAGTGGATATAGGCAGTTTCGTCTGCTAGACATTTTCGAAGATGTGACACGTGGAGTGTGCTGTGTGTGACAACTCGTATTTCAAACCTTTCTTTGTGCTTAATGTAACGTATGTGAACACTATGTGACTATGTGAACTTGATGATTAATGAAATGTTATGTGTTTTGTGTAATGTATGGATGTATATAAACAAGCCCCAACCCACAACACTCACCCGATCGCACAAGCCTCTTCGGGCCACACTCTTTGTATCCGAATGGGCAGCCCATTGTGATGGGTTCGGCCCACCTCTCACACGTATAATCTCATGAAGAGGTTCACACTTCTCATTTGTTGCAAAATCTCTTAACACACACAAAACCCTACTCTCTTTCTCTCCTCTTGAACCGACGGCAACAACATCCCCATCTCTCGAAGATCTTTTCTGTTCGGATCAACCTTGTGTTATCTTCTAACCAGTTAGTGTCTAACTATCGATTGTATGTTATGTGATGTTGTGATTATACATGTTTCATGTGATGATTTGTAAATGATATATGATTGATGATGATGTAAACTGTTAATATTGATGTCCTTAAAATCGGCTCACATGTACAATCGATAATGTTCATATTGCACGATATTAATCAAGAACCGAATGTATAGTTACTTGGCTGTGATGTGTTTACGGTTGGATTGGTTTAAAGTTGGTGATTTAGAACCGAATAGATGTTAATTGGCTGTTATGTTTCTGCCTTTCGGATGGGTTGTTTGTTGATGTTGAAAACTTTAAATCAGATAGTTTGAATGTTTTAAGATATAGTTTATGCTTGAAACATGATTAGGGTTCATAGAGATTTGATGCTAAAAACATTTGTTTGATCGATTATTGTTTGGTTTGGAAACAGGTTAGTTGTTGATTGATAACCACGAAAATAGGAAACTGTTTGATTTCTTTGACCGAATTAATGTATGATTGGTAACTGTTGATTTCCTATAAATGATTTGCATAATATTCGGATAATAAAACCAATCGCTGTCACACCCCGACCACGTAGAACATACAAAACGTGGCGGAAACGTCGGGGAGTGTTGTAACAGAATCATTGTTTCATAACACATGGAAGTTGAAATATTGTTTTATTAAATACACGAGTTACAATGTCTTGAAAATCAAAGAAACATAACATAATTAACTAGTCTGCATCTTTTATTGTCACTAAGGCCCATGTCCGCCTAAGTGTATCTGGATCAATCCTATGCTTCATTTCCTGAAACACATGTGAAAATAGGTACGTCAGCATAAAAATGCTGACGAGTACATAGGTTTTGTGAAAATAAGATTCATGACTTCTGTTTAAGAAAATGTTTAGTCATGAACCTTGTAATTTGCTTTGTCTTTATAAATCATTTGAAAAACAATCAGTTCAGATGATACGTATAAATAAGAGAATAATGCATGGTTAAATGAATAACCATGTAAAATGAGTTTGTATAAGTTAAGTTATTTGTAAAACAATGTATTGTGAAAAGTATGTTATTTGTATAAAATGTTATATGTCAGAAACTGAAATGATTCAAATAACGCTACGATATGTAATACCATACAATCACTTATATATAGGAAGTACCAGCGGCGTATCCACCATGCTTGTATCATATTACACACGCCTCGTTACTTAATCACTTACTCAAACCAAACCAACAATGTAAAATGTCTATGTTTAAACCAACTTTCAAATGTATTGAAATAATATGTTAAAATGTTTATGTCAAAATGTAAATCATGTAATATGAAACCAAAATGATATGTATGGCTAGTGAAATGTATCAACTAAACCATATGCACAAGAACATAGTATTGAAGTAAAACTTGGTTTAAATCAAAGTTATGTTTTGTGGAAATGCATGATCAATGTAAATCATGTAATATGTAAACAAAATGATATGTATGGCTAGTGAAATGTATCAACTAAACCATATGCACAAGAACATAGTATTGAAGTAAAACTTAGTTTAAATCAAAGCTATGTTTTGTGGAAATGCATGATCAATGTAAATCATGTAATATGTAAACAAAATGATATGTATGGCTAGTGAAATGTATCAACTAAACCATATGCACAAGAACATAGTATTGAAGTAAAACTTGGTTTAAATCAAAGCTATGTTTTGTGGAAATGCATGCTATACTGATACGAACATCTATGCGGTGTTGTGAAAATGCATACATCCAAGCCTTGAGACTGCGGCGATAAACCCTTAAACAACTTAAAGGTTTATCTAAATTATGTATATCGAATTCGGTCATTCCTTCCAATCCCCATACCCAGGATTTCAGGAACGGGAGTTGTCAATTCCTATGGTACCACTACCTACTAACGAACGGCATAGCTAATGTTAATTAATGTATTGTTCCATTGTAAACAACCCAAATGTCATAACAAAATGTAAGCATGTGATGAAAACGATGTACTAAGTATGCACGCAATGGACATACATAGCATAAAATGTAAATGTAAAACGATGTACTAAGTATGCACGCAATGGACATACATAGCATAAAAACAATGAAATCATGTAAAACAATGTACTATAAGTGTACTATTGAACATAGCATGTATATGATGTGAAAACATGAAAGCATGAAAGTAACAAGTAGGCACATGTGTTCCACCCCAAAACGTTTGGAAAACAGTAAAAGAGGGGTCTATGTACTCACTTGAGATTGCTCAGGAGTCCTAAGATAACCACCAAGCAACGCTAGAGATCACGGAAATCAAACGGCACCTAATATAGGTAACTATGTTAATAAACCGGACCTAAATCGGAAGATCTGATAGAATGAGGGTTCGTAAACCAAACGAGTATAGAGACTCGTGTCATATGGTTAAACAAAGCCTACATACTAAATGAAACCTTAATCTAAGTGCTTTCGACCCATTACGACCCGTTTAGGTAGCTTATGCTACTTTAACGCGTCGTGCGCGCAAAAGCGCACTCGAGACGTCTAACTAGCCCTATGACAAGTGTTATATGCCTAAACATGTTACATAATCAGTTAAGTGATGAAAGTTTAGGTTACATATGCTTAATTACCAATAACACATGAAAAGGGTATTCTGGTAATTTACCTAAGGCATATAAACTACCTATCATACAACTACTCAAACGATGTGACCATAGGGTATAACCTCGGAAGGTTATTCCCTACCTACTATGGTCACCTAATGTATTTGGTCGGATCCTAATGATCGACCAAATGGGTCGGGTTCGAAGGTATAGGCGATTTATCAGATCGCCTACCCTACGACCCTAGGCAACGTGGTAATCAGTAGGCATAGTCCCAAGGGACTATAACCAACGTGATTACACTCACGTTGCGAAGTTCAAACGAACTTCGCATTGACCATAAGCTGGTCAACGCTGAAAGTCAAACAAAGTTTGACTTTCTGACTCTAAAAGTAATGAAATAAAGAAAAGAACGAAAGAATACTTACGAAGGGTCCCCGAATGCTAATCCCGATTCAAGTAGCTCAGGTATGAAACAATAGTTTCAACTTAGAGCTCCTCAAATCAGAATTCTAGTGAGTTTAGCAATGGGGGTGGATGGGTATATATAGTTTTTGGTCCACCATTAAGATCGTTTCATGGAAACCGTGCTTTAATCGCATCCGTACAAGTGTCGGAACCTTATGGTGGCTAAAATTGATCCTTATCAGCTGACTAAGCATGTGTGAATGTGTGGTGGTGGATAGAACAGCTGGAAACTGCTGTTAAATGCAGTTAATCTGGTCTAGAAGGTGGACGCGGCCCGCGTGGGGATGTACAGAAACTGAGGCGGGCCGCCTGGGCTGCACAGATCAGAAATAAGTTTCAGAATCTACAGTTTTGGTCCCTGCACGTGTTTAAGGCCATTTCCGACACTTCTAAGGCCCGTAAAGCCAACTTTAAGGCCCTAAAATGATGCCTAAACATTGTGGACATGAAACATGCTCAAAAATATGTCAGGTGTTGGTTCGTTTGGCCGTACGAACGCGATGTTCGCTTAATTACGACGGAATGCGCATAAGCGCGAAAAACGATCCAAATGACGCGACGAATGGATTTTTCTTATTCCAAACACTAAAATAAAATGTTTTAGTGCTTACATAAATTTTTGGATGTCCGGATGTATTCAGAACGTAAGATATGCGCGAAAATGCAAACTTGTGCACTTTTTGACACTTTTAGTCCCTGAATGAGCCAAAAGTTTATTTTAGCACACCGAACCCCTCAAAGCCTATTTCTAAGCTATATAAAGGATAATTAAGGTGTGTTTAACTTATGGTCATGTTCCAGAATGTCTGTTACAGTTCAAATTGGCATACTTTCGCAGTTTGTCATATTTAGTCCCTGTAAGCGAATTAACTTGTTTTTGCCATACCAAAGCCTTCAAAACTTATTTCTAAGTTATGTAAAGGTTATTTAAGGTATGTTAAGCCTATGTCACTATTCCGGAGTGTTTTTTGCATTAAACTGGTTATATTTACGCATCGGTGCGCGTATAACCTTCCAGAAAGCGATTTAGAGTTTGGAATTGAACAAAAATTGATACATGCAAATGATACACATATTTTTACCAATCCCAAGTATGAAATATAATATTTCATTGGTTCGGTATTTGTTTGATGGCCGTGGAGGCACAGGTGTTACAATCGCACAAGTTCTCTCGGTCGCACAAGATCAGGTCACACAAGACCTGATCCGATCGCACAAGGGAAATCGCACAAGCTCCAAGCGCACAAGATCAGATCACACAAGATCTGATCTGATCGCATAAGAGCTCAGTCACACAAGACACCTTTAGTCGCACAAGGTTAATTTTGATCGCACAAATTAAAACATTTGCTTAATTGTTGGGCCGCAGAAGTCTTGGACCGTTTATGTTATTGGGCCGGGTATATGTTTGATCGCACAACATGTTGCGGGTCGCACAAGACTGTGCTGAACGCACAACATGTTGGGCTGGGTATTATTGGGCTTTGTTATTTACTTATTTGATCTTGTTTTACGTGTTTGCCGTGTATATCATGTGTTCGTAACTTGCTATCTCTATGTAAACATACGTGCACCATTTGAACCTAGACCTGACTTGTATGGTAACCATGTTAGGACGTGGTTGACCACTAGTAGCTCAATCGACCTTTACTTATCTGCCGAGCTAATCTAAGGTGAGTTCACACTTTCTACAAAGCATGGGATTCCCAGGGGTTGGGAATGGGTTAAGGAACATGGATTCCTCGTCCTTTCTTGGGTAGGACAATACGGGTTAAGGAATATATTTCCTCGTCCTCATGGACAGTTTACTTTTCACTAGACCAAAACTCTATCATGAAGTCCCTCCTTTTTATATCGACTTAATCGTCGGGCCAATGGCGAGCGGGTCATTAGTTAGATAGCGCTATTTAGGTCTGACAAGCCTCACACCGTACCGCAGAGGACGGGCGTGAACTAATGGATCTGGGCACATCAATGATGATAGACATTGACAGTTCAGGGCACATAAACATGACTACAGTCAGCAGTCGATATGGTAACGAGTCTAGTAGTATATACATGGGGTAGCCCCCACGGCCGAAGAGCCAGATAATTAAACATGGGGTAGCCCCCACGGCTGGATTGCCAGAGTAAATGGGATAAACAAATCACGTTTTCAACTATGGGGTAACCCCCACGGCAGGGATGCCAGTTAAAGGAAACTGTTTTTGGAACAACTTAAAACAAACACCCAACTGTGAACTCGCTCAACTTTGTTGTTGACTCGTTACTACATGCTTTGCAGGTCGATAGGTACTTAGCTGGAGCTTGCATGGGGAAGAGTCGTTGTGGGACATGGACAGCTGTGTGCCATGTTAAACATTGAAACGTTTGAACTTATATTTTGTTTTGGTTTTAATCGTTATACTTCCGCTTGCAACTTAAACTATGTTTTGTTTGGACACCAATTGTATTGGTTGGATTTTTATAATTACTTACATGCTTGTTCAATATGATTGGTGGCTGGATCCTAGTCAGTCACGCCTCCAAGCGGTGATACTCCGCAGGTGGATTTTGGGGGTGTGACACTGTGTATCCCACTCAACTCTTCCGGTAAATCGAGAGGGTATGCCACCTTACCAACTCGTTCAATGATTCTTAATGGCCCAAAAAATCTTGGGCTCAACTTTCCTCTTTTTCTAAACCGAATTATTCCTTTCCACGGCGATACTTTCAACATTACCTTATCGCCCACTTATAATTCAATCGGCCTCCTTCGTTTATCCGCATACAACTTTTGTCTATCCTGAGCTGCTTTTATGTGAGTTCGGACTAAGTCGATTTTCTCATTCGTAGTTCGAATTACATCAGTATGTGCTAGTTCACGTGGACCCACTTCTCCCCAACACACCGGGGTTTGGCACTTCCTACCATATAGCATCTCATACGGGGCCATTCCTATGCTCGCATGATAACTGTTGTTATATGAAAATTCAACCAAGGGTAGATAGACATCCCAGCTACCCCCGAAGTCGATAATGCAAGCCCGCAACATATCCTCCAACGTTTGTATTGTTCTTTCACTTTGCCCATCCGTTTTTGGATGGTAAGCAGTGCTAATGAACAATTTAGTTCCCATTTGTTCTTGGAATTCACGCCAGAAGTTTGAGGTAAACCGAGTATCTCTGTCGGACACAATGGATATCGGTACCCCGTGACGTGCCACGATTTCATTGGTGTACACCTCTGACATCTTCTCGGATGTATAGGTCTCACGAATCGGAATGAAGTGAGCACTTTTCGTCAATCTATACACGACTACCCATATAGCATCAAATCCGCGGTTGGTTTTGGGTAGTTTGGTCAACAAATCCATTGTGATTTGTTCCCATTTCCAAACTGGAATGTCTAATGGTTGCAACTTACCATATGGCTTCTGATGCTCTGCTTTGACTTGCAAACAGGTCAAACACTTCTCCACGTATTTCACAATATCTCTTTTCATTCCGGGCCACCAATAGTTTTGCTTTAAATCATTATACATCTTGGTTGCCCCCGGATGGATCGAATAACGAGATTTAAGCTACGTTCGGTTGTGGGCTGTTAACAGCCTTGTTTATTCTTTCTTTTTGAACATTTTAACATATATGATTAGGTATTTTACATATTAATATATGACAGGTTAGTTGCACAAATTTACCACTAAAATATCATATTTAAACATTGAAAAAAAAAGTTAAGGTAATCAGCCACATGGGCTTTTCCGGTCGCAAGTGGGGGGGGGGGGTTGTCCCCTTTGTTATTTTATTTTTTTGTGTGACATAATGATGTAGCGTGAGATACGAAAATGAAGATCAAACACGTTGATTCTACGAATACCCGTGTAGTTCTTCCCCAACCCCAAAATTCAACCCAAAGGGCACGGAATTTGAAGTGAAATATGAGTTTTCTCAAAATTAAAATCTGATTGTTCAAATAACTAGAGGGACATATAAATAAGAACAGAAATTCGAAATGGGCCTAAAAAAGATAACGGGCCAAACACAAGCCCAAAAACAAAATGCCCAAAATACCTCAAAAAACATAAAAATGCAAATAACTAATAGAAATAAGCGATTTTTTGGCCCGGACGATGACCCAAACAACCATAGGCCCAAAACGGAGCTCGTTCTCACGTTCGTTTCGCCTGGTCACACGCCCAAAACGGACCCCCGTAGCCCAAGTTAGAGCCATTTTAGTGAAGTCCCTTTTGTTACGCGATCTTGGGCCTCCAAATACAAGATGGCCCACTCCTCCACACTTGGGCCTGCATCACATAATAAGATATATATGTAGTACCTATTATATATTTATTATATGTATTAATTATTCCACATGAATCAAAGTCACAAGTTTCAAGTAATTGGGATTTATTGAACAAAAAAAAAGGACGTTAGGGTGGTTGTTTAATTCCATTCGCATGGCTGTTAAGCCATTTAATTATTTTTTTTCTTTTTTTTAATCCAATGCCCCTCAATTGATTATTATATATGTTTAAAATACTACCATAAATTAAAGTATAATATGAACATATCTACCAAATTCCTTGAATGGAATTGATGAAAAAAAAAAGTGTACGTGGATTTGGATTCAAACAACTTCCAATTTTTGGCAAACTTTATAATATATATATATATATTAACTTACATATAAAACATGAAATTAAATAGGTTCGTATAAACTAAAGTATGGGTTGTGTATTGTGAACGTATAATCAAGTGTTTGCACGTATAGAAGATCTAGAATCACGTATTGATTGTAAGTTATGCATGTGTTTACAAGGGTACGAGCACGCAACAAATGTATATAAGGATTAAATGTTTAAGCCTGTAAAAATAAACAGAGTATGAAGTAATTAATTTTATTGCGATCGAAGTCTCGGGTTACAATGATACGACGGAAAAGACGATTAAAGGAATACAAGATTTCCAAAAAAATAGAAACATGAACAATGCTTTCTAATTAAGGAAAGTACAAAAAAGCATGGCGTTACAATTCCGATACTACCGGAATTTCCCTCGGTTCCTTGCCTCTAATGTTAATGATCACCGAGACCATATACACTATGCCTTGCTTACGTACATAGCTTGCAGCTTTCATCACATAGATGAATTTGGTTGACTTGGTTGGCTTGTCTCCTCGGATCATGATCATTTCTCTTGTTGGCGTACGAATCTCAAAAGAATTTTGATCACAGAGTATTCGAGCATGGTTTCCTACTAACCAATCCATTCTTAATACTATATCGAATCTAGCTAGATTCATTGGTAGCAGGTTTGTCGCGAACTTATGCCCTAATAATTCTATCTTCCCTCCTTGAAGTACTTCACGTATGTTGGTGAAGTTTCCTTCTGTCGTTTCTACCGTACAAGCTTGACTAAGCTTAGTTAACGGTTGATTAAGTGCTTGAAAAAATGCAGTATTTATAAAACTTTGATTTGCACCAGAGCCAAATAATACTTTAGCATATACGTCATGGATAAGAAACGTACCGGAGATCACATCTGGAATCATCGCTGCCTCATGCGCAGTAAGTACAAAAATTTGTGCATTCTTCTTAGCTCCATCTGCTGCTTTTGCCTTGTTGTCGGGTGCCTTCGTCAGCTTCAGGCAATATGGCTTAATGTGACTTGTCTCTCCGCAATTGAAACAGCTATTAGTTTTCCTTCTACATTCTTCCTCTACATGCCCGGTTGTGTTGCAGAAGTTATGTAACACTCGTCTTAAATCTTTGTTATTTTAATTTATTAAAAGAGGGCTTGTTAAAACAAAACGCATACTTAGCAAAAGTTAGTTAAGTTACACATAGTTTAGTGGGTCAACATAAGTGACCACCTAATTCAAAGTATTCACAACTAATAAAGTTTACAAAACATCATTGTCTAGACAAGTTAAGTTTAGAAAGTGCGGAAGCTTCAAAAATTAGTGTTCGGTTCTTGGTTTCACGCTTGATCGGCATCCGTGCCTAATAAGCATCACCTGAGGTCAAAACACCTTAAATGTTAGTTTTGACAACTATTAGTAAGCACAAATGAGCCCAAACAGCAAACACATAACAAAAACAATAAAATTCTGGTTCTTGGCATGTCGCGCCACGCGCCAGACCCTAAGATACCCTTCGCGTCCCGCGGGAGGCCCCGCGTGTCGCGCCAGAATGACGTTGCTCCATTTGCCCAGCTCCGAAAATCTTAGAAAATTCAGCTTTAAACCATCATAACTTTTTACTCGGTTATCCGTTTTAGTCCGTTTTTTTCCTATGAGTCCGTAATAAAATTACGAAGCCAATCATGTAGGTTTCACATCACGGAAACCGTTTTACGTATCAACGATTCATAAAATCCCTGTTTCGATTATCCAACCCATTAGCACTAAATGCAAAATACCATTATTCATTCCCAAGACTCTTTGGTCATAATTACCCATTTTCCCGGGCTTATAAACCTTGGCGGATCCGCTCCATTCCATGGCTTTACGCTCACATTAGAACCTAATGCTTGCTTCTCAAAACTCAAGCATTTCCACTTCAAGTAACACTTACGACTCATATCTATTGTTTGACCCGATGTTCTCGGATTCGTAAACTTGATTTAGCATAGCAAATTCCTTGACGTATTACTACCCAACACTAATGAGATATGAAACTCTCAAGTCTCTTCACACATGATTATTTCAAAAGCATAATTTTGACCCGTTTGGTTGTCGAGTGAAAACCATCACTTCGATGACAAACCAAACTATTTCTAACCTTTATATTGACCCGTTTGATTGCCGAGTGAGCTTCGTCACTTCAATGACGCATCAAACGTGTATGTTATACTATGACACCACTTGTACAATAATACCAAACATTTATGCATAATGTAATGGGAGTCAGGTCACGTACCTTTAGAGCGCACCCTTCAAACGCGTATCTCCTCCTCCGGCTTGTCCGCTCGATGATCCGGACTCCTTGCCTTATGATCCTCTCAACAAGATGATCACAAATTCGTGTTTAGAATTCGATTTAGGACTGAATTGAACCTCCAATTGATCAATTTTAGTGAGAGCTAGGGTTTGGAGAGTAGCTCTTGGTCGCTCCTGTGTTCTGATCGATCCAGACACACACTTAGGTGTGTGTTTGGAGTTTATTTTATTTATTAATAATTCAGGTTTCAAGTTTAACCATTCTAGTCCCTCAATTATTGTTTTCTTTATAATTTAGGAGTTTTCCATCCATTTATTTGATATCACAAGATTCGTATCTAACTGGGTTATCTATTCCTAGTTAGTTTGTTCTTGTTTATTCCTCGTTTTATAATTCTATTATAAATTTTTATATTTTCAGGATGTTACAAGTTCACCCCCCTTAAAGAGGGTTTCGTCCCCGAAACCATAGTACCTACCAAATAACGTAGGGTAGAGCCGTTGCATCTCTTCTTCGGACTCCCATGTGGTATCCGAGCCCTTTCTGTGTTCCCATTTGACCTTTACTTGGTTGATCACTTTGTTTCTCAGGCTTTTCACTTTACGATCTAGAATTGCAATCGGCTTTACAGCATAATTGAGACTATTATCCCCCTCGATGTCGTCGTAGTGGATATAGGCAGTTTCGTCTGCTGGACATTTTCGAAGATGTGACACGTGGAATGTGCTGTGTATCCCACTCAACTCTTCAGGTAAATCGAGACGGTACGCCACCTTACCAACTCGTTCAATGATTCTGAATGGCCCAATAAATCATGGGCTCAACATTCCTCTTTTTCTAAACCGAATTATTCCTTTCCACAGCGATACTTTCAACATTACCTTATCGCCCACTTGAAATTCAATCGGCCTCCTTCGTTTATCCACATACGACTTTTGTCTATCCTGAGCTGCTTTTATGTGAGTTCGGACTAAGTCGATTTTCTCATTCGTAGTTCGGATTACATCAGTATGTGCTAGTTCACGTGGACCCACTTGTCCCCAACACACCGGGGTTCGGCACTTCCTACCATATAGCATCTCATACGGGGCCATTCCTATGCTCGCGTGATAACTGTTGTTATATGAAAATTCGACCAAGGGTAGATAGACATCCCAGCTACCCCGGAAGTCGATAATGCAAGCCCGCAACATATCCTCCAATGTTTGTATTGTTCTTTCACTTTGCCCATCCGTTTGTGGATGGTAAGCAGTGCTAATGAACAATTTAGTTCCCATTTATTCTTGGAATTCGCGCCAGAAGTTCGAGGTAAACCGAGTATCTCTGTCGGACACAATGGATATCGGTACCCCGTGACGTGCCATGATTTCATTGGTGTACACCTCTGACATCTTCTCGGATGTATAGGTCTCACGAATCGGAATGAAGTGAGCACTTTTCGTCAATCTATCCACGACTACCCATATAGCATCAAATTCGCGGTTGGTTTTGGGTAGTTTGGTCAACAAATCCATTGTGATTTGTTCCCATTTCCAAACTGGAATGTCTAATGGTTGCAACTTACCATATGGCTTCGGATGCTCTGCTTTGACTTGCAAACAGGTCAAACACTTCTCCATGTATTTCACAATATCTCTTTTCATTCCGGGCCACCAATAGTTTTGCTTTAAATCATTATACATCTTGGTTGCCCCCGGATGGATCGAATAACGAGATTTATGGGCCTCGTCAAGTAGAAGCGCCTTGGCTCCACACGAATTTGGAACCCATATTCTCCCAAATTGAGTTTTCAACCCTTGGTTACCATCTGCCAAGTCTTTTAATTGGCCAACTATTATTTCCTTCTTCACATTTTCTTCCTTCATTGCTTCAATTTGGGATTTCCGGATTTGTTCAAGCAAACCCGATGTCACAATTAGCTGCATCGATCGCACTCGAATGGGCGTATAATCTGTCTTTCGGCTCAACGCATCAGCCACCATATTAGCTTTTCCCGGGTGGTAATGTATATCACAATCAAAATCTTTGACAGTTTCTAACCACCGCCTCTGTCTCATGTTTAACTCCTTCTGGTCGAAGAAATATTTCAAGCTTTTATGGTCGGTAAAGATTGTACATTTTACCCCATACAGATAATGCCTCCATATTTTTAAGGCGAACACTACAGCTGCCAACTCAAGGTCATGTGTAGGATAATTATTTTCATGAGCTTTTAATTGTCTCGAGGCATAGGCTATAACATTGCCCCTTTGCATCAATACGCTTCCGAGACCCGAATGTGAGGCATCCGAGTAAACCACCATATCCTCAACCCCGTCCGGCAATGCCAATACCGGTGCATGGGTCAATTTTTCCTTAAGCGTTTGGAACGCCCTTTCTTGATCTTCACCCCAAATAAACGTTTCATCCTTACGGGTTAATTTGGTCAATGGCATAGCAATTTTGGAGAAGTCTTGTATGAATCTCCTATAGTATCCCGCGAGCCCCAAGAAGCTTCTGATTTCCGAAGGATTCTTTGGTGGATTCCATCTTGCCACTGCTTCAATTTTTGATGGGTCTACTAACACCCCGTTTGCACTAATGATGTGCCCAAGGAACTGTACCTCTCGTAACCAGAAGGCACATTTTGAAAATTTTGCATACAATTTCTCTCTCCTGGGCATCTCCAATACTTCTCGTAAATGACTGGCGTGTTCTGTCTCATCCTTTGAATATACCAAAATGTCATCGATGAATACTATCACCGACTTATCCAACATTGGATTGCAAACCCAGTTCATGAGATCCATGAAACCGCGGGTGCGTTGGTTAGCCTAAAGGACATCACGAGGAACTCATAATGTCCGTATCGTGTACGGAAGGCTGTCTTCGGTACATCCTCTCCTTTGACTTTCAACTGATGATACCCCGATCTAAGGTCAATCTTAGAGAACAAATTTGCGTCTTGCAACTGGTCAAATAGGTCATCAATTCTTGGGAGCGGATATCGATTTTTCACCGTGAGTTTGTTCAACTCCCGGTAATCGATACACATGCGCATACGCCCATCCTTCTTTTTCACAAATAGCACCAGTGCGCCCCACGGAGATACACTTGGCCGAATAAACCCTTTGTCGAGTAGATCTTGAATTTGGGACATTAATTCTTGCAATTCTGATGGCGCGAGCCGATATGGCGCCTTGGCCACAGGTTTCACGCCCGAAATCAATTCGATTCCGAACTCTACCTCCCGTTCTGGCGGTATTCCCGGTAAATCTTTCGGAAATACGTCGGCATATTCGCGTACCACCGGTACGTCTTCAATCTTTAGCGATCCCTTGTCTGGTTCGTTTGCGTATATCATGAATGCTCTATATCCGTGCCTCATGAGTTTGTGAGCTTTTAGCATCGAGCACATAACGGGATTACCCCCTTTTTCGCCATATATGGTAACAGATTTTCCACTTGGAGATGTTAATTTTATCTCCTTGCGGAAACACACGACCTTCGCATGATGTCGGGATAGCCAATCCATCCCGACCACTACTTGGAATTCTCCCATCGACATAGGAATCAAGTCTATGGAATATTCTTCATCATCAATGCTTATCTTACAATCTCGACATACATCACACACAAGGAAACTTTTGTTATCACCTATTTCTACCTCTAATGGCATAGGCAATTTTATCAGTACAAAGGAAGGATGTCGAATAAATCCATGCGAAATAAAGGATTTATTCGCACCCGTATCAAATAACACATGTGCAGGAATTGAATTTATAGCAAATGTACCTGAAACCACATCGGGTTCCCTTTTTGCCTCCGCTACTGTTAACTAGAAGGATCTTGCTTTTGCTCTTGGTGTTTCAGTATGTGTATCCTTGTCATCTTTCTTTCCGATCAACTCCGGGCACCCAGATTTCTTGTGACCCGACTGATAACATTTGTAACACACCGACACCTTCCCCGGGCACAATGCAGCCGTGTGCCCTGTTTTCCCACAAATAAGACACAGCTTGTCCTTAAACCGGCACTCACCCTTGTGCCCTTTTCCGCATACTTTACAACTGGGCGAGCTGCTTTTTCCTTCCTGCTTCTTTGACGACTCAGTCGTACGTGCCTTCTTCATGGGGCTTGGATTAACCGCTTGCACCCTTCTTTCACCTCTTTCAATCTGTTTCTTTAATTCAATCCCCCGTTCCCGAGCAACGTTTATGATCTCGGTGAGGGTCTCATACTTTGAAGGAGTCATAAACTCTCTATACTCGGTGCTCAACATATTATAATAATAGTATATTTTATGTACTTCGTTTGTTATCAGTTCATCACAAAACTTCATTTTATCCATGAATATTCCCGTGATTTTGTCGATAGATTCACCCTTGTGTCGAAGCTGCATGAATTCTTCCTTGATTTTGTTAATGACTGCCTTGGGACTATGATGTTTAAGAAACGGCGTCTTAAACTCATCCCATGTCATAGCCTTAGCCGCTTCACTTCCAATTTCTTTCTTCTTGTTATCCCACCAGTCTTTCGCTTGACCCCTTAACTGACTCGTACCATAGGCTACATAGTCGTCTATATCACAATGGGTCCTTTCGAATACTCCCTCGATATCACTTAGCCATCGTTGACATACTATCGGGTCAACCTCCCCATTATAGATTCGCGGTTTACACGCCATGAACTCTTTGTATGAACAAGGCTTTCGTCCTCCGGGTTTTTCCTTTGCTAAATTGGTATTATCTTCCAATTTCTTGATTCTCTCTTCCACCACTGATAGTACCGTGTTTTGGATTTTATCAATGAAATCCGACAAACTATTTTCGATTGCCTTTCCAACTTCCTCGGCAATCACTTCTCTCACTTGCTCGGTGACTCTTGGCACCGCATCATCGTTATCTCTATCCGTCATCTTTAAAACTAAAATGTTTACATCGAGCGTTAAACATTTCATCTATGGCATATGGTTTATTTACTTCAGTTTAGTCAAGTTCATAACTTGTTTTCACCGTTCTTATTTAATGCACCTTCCGGGTTTGAGTGTGTTAACACACTCTTCCCGTGCACGTCAATTCATGTTTTCCCTTTTTATACTTAATAACTCTACTTAGAACAATTTAACTCTTACCGGATGCTTGATCAAGCTTGAACCGAACACACTTTGTTAACAACCTTGAGCTATGATTAACAACTCGTAACACTCGTCTTAAATCTTTGTTATTTTAATTTATTAAAAGAGGGCTTGTTAAAACAAAACGCATACTTAGCAAAACTTAGTTAAGTTACACATAGTTTAGTGGGTTAACATAAGTGACCACCTAATTCAAAGTATTCACAACTAATAAAGTTTACAAAACATCATTGTCTAGACAAGTTAAGTTTAGAAAGTGCGGAAGCTTCAAAAATTAGTGTTTGGTTCTTGGTTTCACGCTTGACCGGCATCCATGGCTAATAAGCATCACCTGAGGTCAAACCACCTTAAATGTTAGTTTTCAGAACTATTAGTAAGCACAAACGAGCCCAAACAGCAAACACATAACAAAAACAATAAAATTCTGGTTCTTGGCCTGTCGCGCCACGCGCTAGACCCTAAGATACCCTTCGCGTGCCGCGGGAGGCCCCGCGTGTCGCGCCAGAATGACGTTTCTCTGCCGCGTGGCGCGACGGAGTGTGTTTTCCAGTAGGTCCAGTTTCTGGACCTGCACATTTGCCCAGCTCCGAAAATCTTAGAAAATCCAGCTTTAAACCATCATAACTTTTTACTCGGTTATCCGTTTTAGTCCGTTTTTTTTTCTATGAGTCCGTAATAAAATTACGGAGCCAATCAAGTAGGTTTCACATCACGGAAACCGTTTTACGTATCAACGATTCATAAAATCTTGGTTTCGATTATCCAACCCATTAGCACTAAGTGCAAAATACCATTATTCATTCCCAAGATTCTTTGGTTATAATAACCCATTTTCCCGGGCTTATAAACCTTGGCGTATCCGCGCCATTTCATGGCTTTACGCTCACATTAGAACCTAATGCTTGCTTCTCAAAACTCAAGCATTTCTGCTTCAAGTAACACTTACGACTCATATCTATTGTTTGACCCGATGTTCTCGGATTCGTAAACTTGATTTAGCATAGCAAATTCCTTGACGTATTACTACCCAACACTAACGAGATATGAGACTCTCAAGTCTCTTCACACATGATTATTTCAAAAGCATAATTTTGACCCGTTTGGTTGTCGAGTGAAAACCATCACTTCGATGACAAACCAAACTATTTCTAACCTTTATATTGACCCGTTTGATTGCCGAGTGAGCTTCGTCACTTCAATGACGCATCAAACGTGTATGTTATACTATGACACCACTTGTACAATAATACCAAACATTTATGCATAATGTAACGGGACTCAGGTCACGTACCTTTAGAGCACACCCTTCAAACGCGTATCTCCTCCTCCGGCTTGTCCGCTCGATGATCCGGACTCCTTGCCTTATGATCCTCTCAACAAGGTGATCACAAATTCGTGTTTAGAATTCGATTTGGGACTGAATTGAACCTCCAATTGATCAATTTTAGTGAGAGCTAGGCTTTGGAGAGGAGCTCTTGGTCGCTCCTGTGTTCTGGTCGATCCAGACACACACCTAGACACACACTTAGGTGTGTGTTTGGAGTTTATTTTATTTATTAATAATTTAGGTTTCAAGTTTAACCATTCTAGTCCCTTAATTATTGTTTTCTTTATAATTTAGGAGTTTTCCATCCATTTATTTGATATCACAAGATTCGTATCTAACTGGGTTATCTATTCCTAGTTAGTTTGTTCTTGTTTATTCCTCGTTTTATAATTCTATTATAAAGTTTTATATTTTCGGGATGTTACAAGTTACAGTAACGTGTTCTCTTAAAATTGCATTTTCCTGAATGCTTCCTTCTATAGTTTCTATAGAAAGGTTGTGCAGAAGACTGTCCAACTCCTCTCCTTCTGTAGATATTAGAGCTTCATATTCTGCTTCGTTGGTTGTGGTTTGAAATTCACAGGCAATGGACTGTGGTATTATGTCCCCCTGTGGCAATTTTAGTAGTATCCCTAATCCAGATCCTTTAATATTTCAGGCTCCATCAGTGAAGAATGTCCAAGGATCCTTGGTCTCTCCAAGTTGTTGAACCTCTAATTCAGCTTCTCTTTGTAAATCACTACTGAAATCCGCCACAAAGTCAGCCAATGCTTGAGACTTGATAGCAGTCCTTGGTCCATATTTTATATCATATGCACTAAGCTTAATTGCCCATTTTACCATTCTACCTGACATTTCTGGTTTCCTGAGAACATTCTTGATTGGAAAATTAGTTTTCACAATAATAGTATGAGTTCCAAAATATTGTCTTAGTTTAGTGGTAGCCATGATTAATGCAAGAATTATTTTTTCTAAATGAGAATACATGGGTTCAGCATCAAGAAGACTTTTACTTACATAATATACAAGATGTTGTTGGCCTCCATGATCCTTAACTAATACTGCACTTACCGTGATGTATGTCAGAGTGTATGGATTTTTTAATGTATTTTTAGTACCTTTTTACTCTTTTATCAAGCTTCAAATTTATAAAACACGATATGAAACTATCACTCTCTACAACACGTTAGGGCAAGTGAACCCATCGTTGGCATAGTGTAGTGATGGTAAGATACTGAGGTCGTACAAGGACACCAAAGCTTTAATACCGGTTTATCATCAACATCTAATCGACCCAAATTTTGAGAAAATGTTTTAAACAATTAAAAATAAATAAAGAAACTAATTATTAAAAGAAACAAAAAACAAGAAAGAATCACTTGGTTATGACTTATCTATTAAGTATCCTTTGATGATTTCCGCACTTTGGGTTTTTTTAAGAGATTATCTTAGTTATAGTGGCATGTCCCTCTTTTGGAGGCAACGCTACCATCAGCCATATTGGTCTGAGTCAGCAGGGATATAGTCCCGCAAGGCCGGATTATTGAAAGATAATTAAGTAAGTTATTAATGCAAAATGTGGCATGTCCCTCTTTTGGAGGCAACTCTACCCTCGGCCATATTGGTCTGATTCAGCAGGGATACAGTCCCACAAGGACGGTTTAAAGTTTTAATAGTATCTATTTATAGGGGATTACAAGCCGTTCTTACTTCCCCCGATTTGATGTTATCTGCCTCGAAGGAAATCCTAATAAGGTTGAATCAAGTCCTCGCAGGATCTATACACTGAACGAGGCAATAACTTTACCCAAACCACCCTTCTAACCCCCTTCTAGGCAGTTAACACGCTTTATATAGACCGTAAATACACGAATGAGTGAATTAACGAAACATGAAGAATGATAGAGTAAAAATTCACTTTCAATAAAAAACTAGTTATTAAAGTCATTAATACATACCCAAATAAAAAGTGACCAAAGGATGGAAATTAAAAGTAATACATAAAATATTTCGTCTTTACCAAGTGATGTAAGAGATTAGCCAAGCAAGGCCATAGTTTGACAAAGGCCCTTACTATCCATCTTGGATCCCGAGACTACTCTAACTCTAACTATTTTGGTGGAAGATGATGGTATTGTGGTGGTGGAAGTGAGAGAATTGGTTTCCTAAGGGATGATTTGCATGTGAGCCAAGCACCTCTATTTATAGTTGGAAACAGAAGATTCACACAGCCCCATGCTTGGTGGGCACGACCCCGTGTCCTTCACCTTCTCTGTCTTCATTTAACGCTCTTGTCAGCTCTTTTGCACACACGGCCCCGTGTGTCAACGGCACGGCCCCGTGGCCCTTGTACTTGCTGTACGAACCCAAATTTGCAAATCTGAGAGTTGACCACGGCGCGTGCTTAGGAGACACGGTCCTATGTCCCTTGTCGTCTTCTGTTTGTCCTTTTCTTATTACATAGGTTATTATTGTTTCATATGCTAGCTCGCTTGTTACATAAAATAAAGTTTGTTGTTACATTTGTAATTTAGCTTGTTACAAAAGAAACTAGATCAGGGATTTTTTTGTTGTTGTTATGGACAAAAATGAAACACTTTTGTAGATGCATGTTAAATTTTTGATAATGTAAAAAGTGGGGTTTGTTGTAGTTGTTACACAGCTACCTATCACGTTACAGAAATAAAGTGTTCTTTGTTGTTGTTACATATATGATGGCTTGTTACAAAAATATATGTTACGTTTTTATGTGACCTGGCATGTTACAAAATTTAAAGTGTTTGTTACATATGTGGACGTTATTTTGAACATGAAAGTGGGTTTTGTTATTATTGTCACACAAGTTATATATGTAACTTTTTGTGTAAATTATTTATGTAACTTTTTTTATTGTCAGATTAAATGTACATTTATTGGCTTTACTTTTTATTGATACATACATAATTTTTTTTGCATTTATCTCTTAATTTTGAAATTGATGATAAAAAGAATTAAAAGTATAAAGAAAGAGAGGGAAAAAAAAGTTAGATAGAGGAGAGATAATAAAAAAAGTTGAAGATGAATGAATGAATAATAAAGATCACCCATGAAGATTTCTATTTTGTTATTTTATTTATGCTTGTTATACAAAAATAATAGGTGTGATGATTATAATAGGCTTTTCTAGATGGCTATGCGATTTGATGTATCTGACTATGAACAGTTTACATACCTCAAGAGTAAATTACAAGTTTTGTCCTTTTATGTTTGTATCAAATTGCAGGCGGTGTCCTTTACCTTTAAATTTGACGAGTTTTGTCCTTAATGTTTCAAAATACTGCACGTTATGTCCATTAACCCTAACTCAGTCAGATTTTTTTGTTAAATATGGTCATGTGCTTTGCACATGAGGGTATTCTTGTCATTTTACATTCCCAAGGGCTATTTTGTAAATAACTATTATTCAGGGACTAAATATTATATACAAAACTAAAAATTAAAAAGAAAATATAAACACTCTCTCTCTCTCTCTCTCTCTCTCTCTCTTCTCTCTGTCTTCTCTCTTCAGTCTTCTCTCTCTGTTATCTTCCCCACACAAAAATAACACCCAAACACTCAAAGGCAAGATCAAAAGAGAAAGAAAAGACAGAAACTGAAAGGCAAGATCAAAAGAGAAAGACATGTTATAAGGGATCTTAAACTGAAAGGCAACATCAAAAGAGAAAGAAAAGACAGAAACTGAATGGATGAACTCACCAACAGATCTAAGGTAAATAGTTTCTTCTTGTTGTTGTAAGAAATGGAGTGAGAGATGTGTTGTAGTAACTAGGTGTGAGACTGCAAAAAGGTAAAAAAAAACTGTAAATGCAGAACGAAGGGTGGTATGACGATGACAAATTCATGCTTGCAGCGACGGCGGATCACGGCGGCGAGAACTGGTAACTTTGAGTCGCGAGAAGTGCAGAATTTGGAGAGAATCGAGGATCCGAATGGGTTTGGACCAGTCGCGAGAAGTGCAGAATTTGGCGAGTTGAGCTCGCTGAGTCACGTTGAGGCCATCGGCTGTTAAGATTAACAGATCGGAGTGAATGTTTGTTGCAGTGAATGTTTGATATGAGTTTGTATATGATGTTTTGAATCTGAACGAACAAAGTAGAGAGTTTCAGATCTGACATTGTAGCATTAAAGATGACTGATTTCGTTATTTGATCTGAAAGTATAAAAGAACGTTTCTGAATTTGTTGTTGTTACGGTGAGGAGAGAGAGAGAGAGCAGTGGAGAAGACTAAAGAGAGAAGACATAGAGAAGAGAGAGAGTGTGTTTATATTTTTTTTTATTTTTAGTTTTATATATAATATTTAGTCCCTGAATAATAGTTATTTACAAAATAGCCCTTGGGAATGTAAAATGACAAGAATACCCTCATGTGCAAAGCACGTGACCATATTTAACAAAAAAAAATCTGACTGAGTTAGGGCTAAAGGACATAACGTGCAGCATTTTGAAACATTAAGGACAAAACTCGTCAAATTTAAAGGTAAAGGACACCGCCTGCAATTTGGTACAAACATAAAAGACAAAACTTGTAATTTACTCCATACCTCAATGAGATATAAAATGTCATTCATACCAAAAATACCCCTCTTTGTACTTATATTAGTATTATACTAAAGAGTAAATTACAACCGGTGTCCTTTACGTTTGCATCAAATTATAACCGGTGTCATTTAACTAAAGAAATTACAGGATTTGTCCTTTATGTTACCGGTTTTTAACACGTTATGTCCTTTAGACCTAACCTAGTTAAGTTTTTTTAGTTAAGTCTTATTATGTGCCTCTCACATGAGGGCAACATGGTCTTTTCATCTTAATTTTATATTAAAAAGTCGAAATAAATAAATCTCTTTTAGCCCCTTTATTTTTTCAGTCGATCGCTCCTTTTTTTTAGTTAATCCAAACAAAAATATAATGCATGGTGTGGAATTTAAATTATAAAATCAAAGTAAAATATTTAAAATTTTCAATTAATCTAAACAAAAATATAATTCATGTTAAATTGAGATAAAAAAAAAAAAAAAAAAAAAAACTCATGTTGCCTCATGTGAGAGGCATATGGTAAGACTTAATTAAAAAACTTAACTAAGTTAGGGCTAAAGGACATAACATGCTAAAAACTAACAACATAAAGGACAGAGCTTGTAATTTCTTTAGTTAAAGGACACTAATTGTAATTTAATACTTTAGTATTAAGATCATAACATAAGAATTGATCTTGACCATTGAAACTATTCAATTAATGGTTCATATATAGTTTTCTGTGTTTTTTGAACTCATAGGGGTTTTCTTATTATTGAACCTTTTTCCACCTGAACCGTCTCGATCTGTACCGTTTCTACCTGAACCGTTTCGACGCGAATAATTTTGACTCGAACTGTGTAGACGCAAACCGTTTCGACCCGACCATTTCCACCCGAACCGTTTCCACCCGTATCATTTCGACCCCAACAGGGGGTGGTGGGTGTTGGTGTGAAGTATTCCAATTCATTTGACAACCAACCACATAGAAAATGGAAAAATGGAATTGAGATTCCAATTCCAATTATAATGTTTAAATTCTAAAT
This sequence comes from Helianthus tuberosus, assembly GCA_030545235.1. Taxonomy (NCBI): domain Eukaryota; kingdom Viridiplantae; phylum Streptophyta; class Magnoliopsida; order Asterales; family Asteraceae; genus Helianthus; species Helianthus tuberosus. Next base: position 182,995,654 of record CM060357.1, read on the forward strand.
CCAATTTCCTTCGAATTCTATGTCCCATATAAATTCCAATTCCAAAACATTCTGCGAACCAAACACCCTCTAAAAGTTTTTGTGTGCGTACATTACTTTTGAAACTTTTAGAAACAATTTTAATGTAATCGTAAATGAAAATCTATAAATATGTTTTTTGAACAGCAGAGGATTATGTGATTATAGAATAGGGTCAGCGAAGCGTAAAATTGAAAACAAAAACAACAAAGAAAAAAACAAATCTCAAAACGACTTTAAAGATTAGTTGGGTAAGTATCTTATTAAACGAAGACATTTAAATGATTTTGTCTCTCTTTTTTGGTTAAGAAACCCTCAAATGTCAAACCACAAACTTATGAGTTATGTCACACAAGTATTAAATTTGGAGAGTGGTACGTGGTAAACCAAAACGACAAGCATGTTTAAATGCCTTATCACCTGTAGTGGGAGGTTTTGGGTGTTTTTTCCCCTAAAAAAGCCCCACAACGCCCATCAACCGCCTCCCGGTGTGTTTTTTCAAAAAATAAAAATGCAAATGAAGTTTTTTTTTTCACGCCATTGTTCAAGATCTTTGGCCAATCACAGGTTTTCTTCTTTTTTGTTGGCCAATACCCTTTTTTATGTTTTATTATTTAACTTTTTACACCTCTTTTAACATAATGCCCCACAATGCCCACATCCTCACTACACCCATTTATTCAAAACGCCCAACAATGCCCCTTGGATCACTGGACTGCCAAGTATCGAATAATGCCCAAGAATAATGGCATTATTCATGTGTACTACTACACATGGTGATGCAGGGATATCAGATATTATTTTATATTTATTTGAATTTTAGTTTCCTTATCAGATATTATTTTATATTTATTTGAATTTTAATTTCCTAATATTTTGTTATTTAGTTTCATATTTGAATTGTAATGCCCAAGTATAAAATGGGATCTAAGGTTTATTGTTTACATAGTTTTTGATTTGATTATTATAAAAGAACTTTGTTCTTGGAACCTTTGGTTCGATTTATCGTCTTTGATTATCAATAGTTTCTTGAGCCATTTGATTACACGCGAAACTGCATCAGTTGGTATCAGAGCTTTGGTTCTCAAATGGCTCTGCGTGGAGGAAGATACTTGCTCGATCGTAGATTCGCCGACAGAGGCAACGACAGAAGTATGTTTGTTTCACGTTCGTGGAGAAGATCGACACCCTGTTCGTAGAACCGCCGACCGAGGCAACGACGGAGTTGATTCCGACCCACGGGATCTTAAGATCATTCGACTTCGGCAACAAGTCAGAGATCTCGAGTTACAACACGAGATCATACGACTCAAGCAAAGGATCCGGGATCTTGAGGACTCGTCATCGTGGAAGGAAACAGAACCGGAAAAACCCGTCAGGGATGAGGAGCATCCTACCAATGGCGACACTATCTATGATTCCCCTTCCGTGTATGATGAATACGGGGACGAGGAATGGTATTCTTGGATTACCGGTGGTGATCGGAACTTATCGGGTGTTACGGTTGAAAACGGAGGTGATGCGATAGCTTCCGGTGGTTCTATGGCGGTGATAAATGGTCTGACGGCTAGTGATGGATCTCAATCATAGTCTGTGGTATGTCCTTTCATGCCGGAAGAAACGAGGTTTCAAAAGGAAGGTGTTTTTAGTTAGAAAATTCAAGGTGAAAAGGAGATCAGGATTGCTAAACTTGCGGGTAATTCTAACCACCATATTGATATTAATTTAGCAGTCCCACATATCATTATGAATTTTAAAAAAGGAATAGATATTCGAACAAAAGACAATATCATGTATAACAATAAAGATTTCTTAGAAGATAAGGAAGAGTGCATTGATCCTATGCATGAAAATATTACACGTGGGCTTCTACATAAAAATGGTGAGCTAAAATTGAGTTTTCTAAAGTAAATGATCATGGGTAGGTGGATGTGGTTCAAAATATTGATCATTATTGATGTAGAGTTAAATGGAACAATTAGGTTGGTTCAAAATTGTGGGCCCATAGAGAATAATCAATGTGAACCAAAAGTACGTGGGGGTGTAGCACTTACGAGTGGGCCTTACATGACTCAAACGAGTCTAAAAGGTGACACAAATAATCGTGGGTCTTGGCCCAATTTCTCAATGCATACGGCTAATACAAGTGGCAAGGCTTGCATTTTGTCGACTATTGTTACACAAATAGCTTCGAAATTGGATCATGACTTGAAGGTATCTGTAATTCCATTGCATACAACCTGGGGCGACCTAATTCAATTTGGGTTTGTCCCTCAAAGATCTCATCATGAGTCTGCTATTTCCAAAACTAGGGCGCAATATACGAATTCGAGTCGGTGTAAACAATATTTGTGTTTAGAAGACCATGCTAGTGATTTAACATACGCATGTGGAGTAAAAATCTGGGATAAGGTATTTCAACAAGTGGTTAATGTTCAAGAAGTGGAGAACGAAAAATGGCTCAATGCTCCCTTTGATCCAGGTGGTACAGGTCCAAAGTCTAGCGAGATGACCCATGAAATTGAATTGTTTGGGTGGGTCGTGATAATAACAAATCGAAATCGGGTTGATGTTCCTTTTGACCCGGGTGGCTTTGGTCTGAAAACAAAACTCGAGGACGAGTGTTTTTGGAAGACGGGGAGTATGATGCAGGGATATCAGATATTATTTTATGTTTATTTGAATTTTAATTTCATAATATTTTGTTATTTAGTTTCCTATTTGAATTGTAATGCCCAACTATAAAATGGGATATAAGGTTTATTGTTTACTCAGTTTTTGATTTGATTATTATAAAAGAACTTTGTTCTTGGAACCTTTGGTTCAATTTATCGTCTTTGATTATCAATAGTTTCTTAAGCCATTTGATTGCACGTGAAACTGCATCACATGGTCTTATAGCTTTTGCCCAAAGAAATAATGGGATCTGAGAGTCTTACACCCAACCCATTGATTTATATGTCATACATTGACTAATTATTAATGATACATAAATACAAATCTATAACCACGATAGACAGAGATAATTAATTAAGATTGAAAAGAAATAGAGGGTACATATAAAGTTCTCAATTAAATTAGTAAGGTGTAATAAGGAGTTTATCTTTCAACTACATTTTTTTAACGGCCAACAAACTCAATCCCGAGCACTCTTGGGGCACCCACTGGACAAACGGAGTACTCCAAAAGTAACCTGAGTCCACCACCAATTCCGGGGAAAACCTGGTAACCCACCCGCCCGTAGGCACGACAGTGAAATTACTGGTAAAACCCGTTTGGCTCAAGGATCCAACCCAGGTTTTCCTGGGTCTCCTATTATTGCTCATCAGTGCCTCACTCTGCACCAAGTGGGAGTCGAACCTGCATCTCTCAAGAGAAATGCAAGCCCTCCACTACTTGATCTAGAGATCATTGACCTTTCAACTACATTTTAACCTTCATTTAATCATAACATATCAAATTATTTTTTCCCCAAACTCTCCTAAATCATAACATATCAACTCATTTTTTCTCTAAACTCTCCTAAACATACGGGGTGGACTTCCCTGAACTTCCTTAAACCTTTTTTAACAATTAATTTTTACCAGAAATTAAACAAAAATTTTAATTTACCATTTTAATTAAATCAAAATATATTTTTTAACAATAAATTTACTACCAGAAGTTAAATAAAAAAAATTAATTTACCATTTTATTTAAATAAAAATATAAAATAACATTTTATTATACCAAAAATAAAAAAAGATCATACAACTAATTATTATTATGTGGTAATTCAATGCTTGCAATGTGCTTCACAATATCCGCTCAATGGGCGTGGTGCATGGTAGAATTTCACAATTCGAAAAGGACATACTCGTTCACCTCTTCATTTGTTTGCGGATCGGGCACGTACTCCGATGATATCATCGTTGTAACCCTCGTGAAATTTTCAAGCCTTTAATTTTTTACTAATATTCGTTAACACGAACATTACAATTTTAACTTAGTGTCATTACCGTAAAAATCTAAGTATCACATACCTTATAACCTTCCTAAAATTATTAAGGGATTAGAATCGCCAAAACATCGAAACTCAAAGTCTAAGGATTAAAAATATCAAAAACCTTAAGTTACCATGTTATGTCACCTAGCAAGACACTAATCACTTCCTAAAACACTCATGGACACTTGCCCTAACCATCTTCAAGCTCTAAACACATCATAGGACACTAATCATCTCCTAAGACACCCATGAACACTTGTCTTGCCCATGTTTTGCCACCTAGCTTCTCCTTTGTCACACTTCTTCTATTGTTGACACGTAAATGGACATTAATCACATTCTTAAGCCTCCATGGACACTTGGCTTAATCTCCTTAACCTCCCTTCACTATAAATAGCATTATTTGATCACCATTTTCTTCACACCAACTCAAAACACAAACAAAGTCTTGTGTGAGTTCTCTAGTTCCTAATTTGCAAGCTCCTATTGGTCTTTTGAGGGAATCCTTTGAAGTTATCCGAAATAGTAGTAAGTTCCCTTCCTTTAGCTCTTGCAATAAACAAATAGTTTCATAGCTTATTTCTATCTGAACCCGGATTTTTACGTATAATAAAACTACCAACATGAACACATAAGTGTTTTTCCTGTTTTGGACAGATTATGTGTTGTCACTTTGAATGACCATAACTTGGTCAAAACTAAATCAAATAAAGTAAACTCTTATTTCATGATTAAGTACTTGGAAATACGGTTCCAACGATGTATCATACACTTAAAACACTTTTGTTTGGACCCTCAACCGTTTAAAACCAAATTGAAGCGCAAAACTGAACGATCTATAAAGATCCACGGTTTTCACCATTTTCTAGGTTCCAAACAGAATTATTTTCTAAATTATGTAGAACACACTCTGATTTATTCGACTGGAAATTTTTATAATTTTTCGACATAATTTACTATTTTTAAAACATAAAACGAAAACAACACAAAATTGTTGTCAAAATTTATATTTTCTAAAAAAAAATCCGTTTATAAATGGTTCTTTTAATCAATACCTTCCACAAACATCATTGCAACAAAACCTTAACAAACAATCTTATAAACCTCAAGAAAATACAAACTCATCACTAGGACATCAAGGTGAGTACATAGTTCCCTTTTTTCTTAAAGTTTTGGGGTGAAACATATGCTTACTTATAAAACAATGTTTATATCACTATATGTTCCTAAATGTCTTTGTATGAAACTTGTTTGGATAACTCCTCGCGTTGCATTCACTAACTTTGATCAAGCCGACCGATAGTATATTATAGTGTTATAGGTGTGACGACCCATCCCATGCATGGACTTGGTCATGGTACATGAGATGTATCTCGTGGGATCATAGAATCCGTACGTATATGTTAACGTTAGGCTTGAATGTGCCCCTTTTAGTTCCCATACATTATTATATGCAAATTGCTTTAGTTATCGTATATTGCCATCACAAAACTACTATTAAAACTAACGGATTGCAATACTAAACATTTTGCCATGTTCTTAGCCATAAAACCTATTTTACTCACCAACTCTTGTAGTTGGACAACATATTACAATACCAAACTTTTCGCCATGTACTTGGCCACAAAACCTATGTAACTCACCAACTTTTTAGTTGACCCTTTATTTTCGCATATGTTTAAGGTGCTAGTGTTTGATGACTTTATCCAAGTTTGCTACACATGAGGAAATGGACTTTGCCTTAGTATGCTTTAATCAAAAACAAATATTATGTGACATTTTGAGAACAATGTAAATACAATACTTCAATTTTAATAGTGCTATGTGTTGTGAACAATCTTGTAACGTGACTCCCTGACGTTTCCGCCGCAGGTTCCAAACGGTCTGGGTGTTACAATCGCCCCTTCATCCATATTGTGTAATACAATACATATTATGTTTCTAATTATGGATGGAATAGTTGACCATGCCGGAAGTCAAAACTATACCCGAATGACTCTTTAACCAACCGAATGCATGTTCAACATCCTTTCTTGCCGACTCTTACACCACCTTGAACCTTTTTCCATTTTTGTCCATTGAATATTTTAATGATTTCATAAAAGTTGCCCAAGTTGGGTATATTCAATTTTTAATGTAGTATTCACATTTGTATGGCACCCCGTTTAATTACCTCGAACAAAGTCGTCCAGGTCGTTCCGTGTATAACGACATTGAATAACGGGGATCGGTAGAGAATGTTGAGATCCTTGTTTAAACCTAAAACACCAAATATAATGTCTGGTTTAGTATGCTAGATTAATTTATATTCTATTCAGTTTGTGCCACTTAAAGAAAATATTTAATGCCAATGAGGTGGTGGTCCATTAGTAATGTTAGGACCGGTTTTCGACTCCGAAACGATTGCGTATGACACGTTCGACGTGCGGAATCCGTGAACGTGCGTGACCGAACACACGAGAACGTACTAAATCTGTGATTCCATTGATAATATGAAAAGTATAAATGAACCGTGAATCACCTCTTGCACTTTCTCTCTCTAGTTTCTCATTCTAGGATCCAAGCTCTTCAAGTATCCAAGTGTGCAAAAGTCTCCAAAAGTTCTAAACCTAACACCTTAGGTTCCTATTTATAGGCCAAGGGGCTTTAATGAGATTTCTCATTATTACAGAAATGCCACCTTGCCTTTTACTACAATATAACAATGTAAAGCAAGAATTAAATTATTTTAGCTACGATTTGAGATGACGGAGGCGATAGACATAAATGCACTAACAGACTCCCCCTTGGATATTGCCGCAGTCAATATCAAACATTTAGTCAGACTCGTAGCTTCTGGTCTTTCTCTCTCTCACTGAGTCTTCTTGAAGCTTTAATACGTTTTCAGCAACGAAGACTCCCTCTTGCTTGAACAGAATCCCCGTGGATCTGTCTTCAGCTTCAGCTCCCCCTTTCAGTAAGCTCTTTCCTCAGGCTCCTCCTTTCGTCAAGCTTCCGTGCTTTTGGGATCGACACCTGCCTTTCCGGTTACAAGCTCCTTCAGGATAGATACATGGCTCCTTGAATGCATGCTCCCCCTTGCGTTGTGCTCGTCTTCAGACTCCCCCTTAGACTCGGCTATTGGGATCATAGTCTGGAAATTTCATCTGTAGATTCTCAAACATTTATAAGTAAAACATTTTGAATCATCCAGGATTGAAAACCCTGGCTCTATCATCATAAGCTAAAGTATTTCAAATATACTACAGTGAAAGCATTTTCAGTTGTCCAGGAATCGTAACCTGGCTCTGTTAAACTTTCTAAAACAAGATCCTGACTTAAGATATAATAATATGAATATATTCAGGATTACTTGATTCCACTCCTCCTATCAACAATCTTCATGGATTTGGCAGTTTTAGCGAACCGGATCGGAAACTGGCTTTTTTACATATTTTAACAGTCTAAGCATCCAAATCCTTCCCGGTTAATCATCCAAGTCCAATTTAATGACCTTGGAGATATCACAAACTGTTTTTGATTTTTGACTAAAAACTTCAAGTTTCAAGTTAATGAACTTGTTTTATTTTCAGAAACACGATCAGCGTACTTAGATTTTGAAATTTAGCATTCAGACATCGGTTGTCGAAAATAAAGCAGAAATCAAAATCTTTTTGTATTTTTCTGAAACATAAAGCAGTAAAGAAATATTTACAAACATATTTACAGACAATATTTTTGTTTGAGTTTGCGTCAGAGGATCATATCAGTTTTTGACGAGTCACAAGTACCGTTGAGCTTAGTTACACAATAAGAATTAAACAATTCACTTAGATTGTCGATATACTGATCCACTTAAATTTTCACACAAATTTCAACTGATTCAGGATACGAATTAGGTGTATTAAGAACTTAAACTCATTCATGTGTCCCACCTCTTGAATATACTCCCGTATCCAAATCCCAATATTCAGTCTTACAGGTGAGTATACCTAGATGATATCTGTAAAGGGTTAAATTGCGAGGGTCATGAGAGCTCAGGTCAGAACTTCCGTTCAGCAGAGAGATGATGGCTTCGACTTTAGGTGTGTTCCCTTTAGAGAATCTTTTCTTCAACAGCACATGATTAGCATTTTGCAATGTTTCGTCATTTTTTATACTGAGGGCGATGTTATGTTTCAAGCAAGCGGAAAATATTATACGGGGACTAGGCCATTGCTTCCGCAAAATCAGAAGTCCCGGGATAATACCCCAGATATCACTAAGTATAAAGACCTAGTATCTCAGAAAGAGGGGTCCTTCAAACAAGATTTCAAGGGTTACCTATATATCCAAGTATTGTTCCCCAAGGAATAAGCAAGTTTGAATTTTAGTTTATATCCCGAAAAAGTTTACTAAATGTATAAAAACCTATCGGCATATCATCAGTGAGACTGTTTAACGCTATATAATCATTACATTTCTTTAGCATACTGTAACTGCCTACTGATGTACTATCATTTCCTCTTTTTACACAAAAACCCTTTTTCATTTTTTCATGTTTTTGTCATTTTTCAATATTTTTCAATTCAAAATGAGTTTTGTGCTTTTTCAAATTTTCAAATGTTTTTGTATTTTCAAAATTTTTACTCCCCCTAAAATCCAAAACCATTTAAAGAAAATTTGACAAACTGTCACGGCCCCCGACCCAGTTTGAACCCGGTTCAGGAGCCGCGGGACAGAAAATCCCGTGGTATTTATTTGATTGAGTTAACAGCGGAAGATTTTAACAGGATCTTTTTAAAACTGAAATTTCCCGATTATTTTATTTCACAATTCGGGATAAACCCCGGTAGTTTATAATCATATGATTTCACTGAGAAATCTTTATTTTTCAAAACATGTTTCTTTATTTTATATTGAGCCACTTCCTTAAGCTTGTAGTGCTTCACGACACTTTTCCTGGATCACAACAGATCACCTGAAACATGTTTGAAAAAGGTTTTGTCAGCGGGAAATACTGGTGAATCATTCTTTTACTAAAATGACACGTTTGTTATAATTTACAGTATTAAGAGCAATTACAATGTTTTCATATATCAACCAACTACCCACGGTATTTGTCACTCGACCATCCATTGGTAACCTCATTGTCCAATGGTGTCTGTGACTATGGTCATATCACCCCTTGGCTAACTCATTGTCCAATGGTAAAGGTTATCAAGTATTGTATACAAACCCCACATACCGGTTGTAATTTGGAGATTACAAAGACTTAATCCCTGTAATTATAACTTTGAAAACATTTAAGAATTTATAAAGTACTTTGATAAAAAGAGAATGACTCACATTGCAGATTTTACTACGGTAGCGGATTTACCCCCAGACTCAGGCTTGCTGGGTGGCGGTCTGCGAGGTGGGATCACCTCGGCGGTTGGGAGGACCGTGGAATATCCCCCCCCCCCCCACATTGCAGATTTTATATGGGCAGGGCTTAGCCTACTGATTAACCTTTTAACCTAAATTTAAACAACATGCACACGAACTCGGTTAGTAACTAATACAGCATTTATGATAACTCACGAGATTAAACCTTCACAATGAATGACAAAGTGCGATACTTAAACATCCATCGATTTAACGACGAATGACAAAGCATAAACCCTAATGTGGGCAGCACTTAAACATCCATTTGATAGTTTAATCGATCGGACATTGAATCGTAGCAGCGATCGAGTTAATACCCGGTATCGGAGCAGCACCCCACTAAAATTGAAAGTAATTTCGACTTCAGAGTAATGAGAATTCATTTTTACGAAAAGATCTCGACACAAGTGGACTGTGCATGCAACAAGCTATTTATAGCTGATTTTTAAGGTTCACGCGGCCCGCGTAAACCATAACCCAAATCTTACGCGCCCCGCGAGGCCGCCTAGTCTACGAGTAGGGTTGATTGGTCACGAGTTGCTAGCCAGGTCGACACCATGTGTATCCGGAACACTTATCCGGTCAAACATGTCTTGACGCGGCCCGCGTAAGACTATGCTTACTCTTACGCGGCCCGCCTGAGAACCATATTTCTTGTTTTCTTGATTTTTTATGCACAGTATGGTTTCAGGGGTCCGGGTTTTTACTTACGGATATTTTTAGGGCAATTTTGAGAGTCCTTACATTCTCCCCACCTTATTTAGAATCTCGTCCCCGAGATTCATCGGAATAAGTGAGGATACTTTCGCTTCATTTCCGATTCCAGTTCCCAAGTGTATTCAGGTCCTCTCTTTGAATCCCACTTGACTATAACTAGCACTAGTCGTTTGTGCTTGAGAAACTTAATCTTTTTGTCTTCTATTTGCAGTGGTTTCTCCACAAATTTTAGTTTCTCATTTACCTCTATATCTTGAAGAGGTATTATTAGAGATTCGTCTGATAAGCATTTTTTGAGGTTGGATATATGAAATACATCATGTACTCCAGCTAACTCCTCTGGTAGTTGTAATCGATAAGCAACTGGTCCTATACGCTGGATCACTGGGAATGGTCCTACGTATCTTGGGCTTAGCTTTCCTTTCTTACCAAATCAAACTACTCCTTTCCATGGTGAAACTTTCAATAGTACTTTGTCTCCAACTTGAAACTCAAGTGACTTGCGTCTATTGTCTGCATAACTCTTTTGACGATCTCGAGCAGTCTTTAATCTTTCTTTGATTTGTGTGATTTTGTCAGTAGTTTCTTGCACTATCTCGGGACCTGATAATTGACTTTCTCCTATTTCTGCCCAACAAACTGGAGTTCTGCACTTTCGTCCATACAAGGCTTCAAATGGGGTAGCTTCAATGCTTAAATGATAACTATTGTTATAGGAGAATTCGATCAAAGGTAAATGATCGTCCCAATTTCCACCAAAATCTATCACACATGACCTAAGCATATCTTCCAGAGTTTGTATTGTCCTTTCACTTTGTCCGTCTGTTTGAGGATGATATGCTGTGCTTAAATTTAGTCGACTTCCCATTGCTTCTTGGAAACTTGTCCAAAAATGGGAAGTGAAACGACTATCCCTATCTGATATAATGGAGAGTGGAACTCCATGTAAGGATACTACTTCATCTACATACAACTTTGCCAACATTTCCATACTAAAGGTTTCTTTCATAGGTAGAAAGTGAGCTGATTTGGTTAATCGATCTATAATTACCCAAATCGCGTCATTACCTTTTCTGGTTTTAGGCAACTTAGTAACAAAATCCATTGTTATGAGTTCCCATTTCCATACAGGCATTTCTAATTGTTGTAGTAGACCTGAAGGTTTCTGGTGTTCTGCCTTAACTTGTGAACAAGTAAGACACTTAGAAACATATCGAGCTATATCCTTTTTCATTCCTATCCACCAAAAGTTATTTCTTAAATCTTGGTACATTTTATTGTTTCCATGGTGCATGGTATACCTAGATTTATGGGCTTCTTCTAAAATCTTATTTCTTAATTCTCCCTGCTTAGGTACCCAAATCCTTCCTTTGTGGAATCTCCAAATTCCATCAACTCCTTGTTCTAATTCTTTTATTCGTCCTTTCATTCATTCAGCATCATCCTTGATTGTTGTTTCTTGAAAACGCTTTAGTTGTTCCATTAAATCTAACTGTAGATTTAATCTAAGAGCACGAACCCGTCGTTGTTTCTCATGGTACTTACGACTTAAGGCGTCAGCAACTACATTTGCTTTTCCTTCGTGATATTGAATATTACAATCGTAATCACTTAGGATTTCCATCCATCTTCTTTGCCTCATGTTTAACTCTTTTTACCCAAATATATATCTTAAACTTTTGTGATCCGTATAGACAGTAAATTTACTTCCGTACTGATAATGTCTCCAAATTTTAAGAGCAAAAATTATGGCTCCTAATTCTAAATCATGAGTCGTATAGTTTTCTTCGTGCTTTTTCAATTGCCTTGAAGCATACGCAATTACCTTCTTGCGTTGCATTAGCACACATCCTAATCCTAGTTTTGAAGCATCACAGTAAACTTCAAAATCTTCAGTTCCTTCTGGCAAGGCTAGGATTGGGGCATTTGTTAACTTTTGCTTTAGAATCCTAAAAGCTTCTTCTTGCTTAGGTCCCCATTCAAACTTAACTGCTTTACAGGTTAGCTTAGTTAATGGTACAGCTATTTTTTAAAAATCCTTAATAAACCGTCTATAATATCCGGCTAAACCTATAAAACTTCTAATTTCTATTGCGGATTGCGGAACCTTCCATTTGGTAATTGCCTCTATCTTAGCAGGATCTACATGAATACCTTCGTGATTCACCATGTGTCCTGGGAATTGTACTTCTTGCAGCCAAAATTCACACTTCGAGAATTTAGCGTAAAGCTTTTCTTTTCTTAACAAAGTTAAGAGTGCATGCAAGTGCTGACAATGCTCATCCTGACTTTTGGAATAAATAAGTATATCGTCGATAAAAACAATTACAAATTTATCCAAGTAAGGTTTACAGATTCTATTCATCATGTCCATGAATGCAGCAGGTGCATTCGTTAACCCGAAGGGCATGACTGTAAACTCGTAATGACCATACCTAGTTCTGAAAGCAGTTTTAGGTATGTCTTCTTCTTGTACCTTCAATTGATGGTATCCGGAGCGTAAGTCGATCTTAGAAAAATATCTAGCTCCTTGAAGTTGATCGAAAAGATCATCAATCCTAGGTAATGGGTATCGATTCTTAATTGTAACCTTATTCAACTCTCTATAATCAATACACATTCTCATCGAACCATCCTTTTTCTTCACAAACAATACTGGTGCTCCCCACGGGGATGAACTAGGTTGTATGAAACCTTTACTTAGTAATTCATCTAATTGCTTTTTCAATTCTAACATTTCTGTGGGTGCTAACCGATAAGGTGCCTTGGCTATTGGTGTAGTTCCGATAATTAGATGAATTCTAAATTCTACTTCCCTATCTGGTGGTAATCCTGGTAATTCTTCTGGGAATACATCTAGGTATTCTGAGACTACAGGAATCTCCTTAAGTTCTTTACCCTTAGTACTAATGATTACTGAAATCATATATACTATTCCTTGCTTTCGTTCATAACTAGCATCTTTCATTACTGATATGAACTTCATGGGTTTACGTGGTTTATCTACTGTAATCATGATTACTTCCCCAGTAGGTGCCCGAATTTCTATAGAGTTTTTATCACAAAGGATTCGAGCATGGTTGGCTATTAACCAATCCATTCCTAACACAACATCGAACCCAGCTAGATTCATTGGTAATAGGTTTGCATGAAATTTATAACCTGAAAGTTCTATATTTTCTTTTTGCAAAACCTTATCTATTTTAATAAAATTCCCATCTGCTGTTTCGACTGTAAAGATTTGCCTAAGGTTGGTTAAAGGTAGGTTAAGAGCTTGGCAGAATGAAGTATTTATAAAACTTTGCTTTGCACCAGAGTCAAATAATACTTTTGCATATACATTGTGAACTAGGAACGTACCAGCTATCACATCAGGAATCAGTTTTGCCTCCTGAGTAGTTAATTGGAATGCACGAGCATTTTTCTTGATAGCTCCGTCGGCTGGTTTAGCTTTATTGTCTGCTGGTTTTACCAACTTAGGGCATTCTGGCTTAAAATGTCTTGTTTCTCCACAGTTATAGCAGACTCTTGTTTTCTTTCTGCAGTCTTCTTCGCGATGTCCTACGACTTTGCAGAAGTTGCAGGTTACATTACATCTTCCATAATGTTTCTTTTTTCAATTCCTGCAGAATGGCGGAGTTGAAGATTGCCTTGTTCCTCTTCTCTTGAAGCTGCTATTATTACCCGTACGAAATCCTTGAGTAATTTTCTGAGCCAGTTCCTTTTTCCTGTTTTCATCTCTTGTGCGTACTAATTCGTCAGTTAGGGTGTTAGCTAATTCCACCACATCGTCAATAGTACGAGGTCTCGCAGCTTTAACGATATTGCGGATTTCGCCAATCAATCCCCAAATATAGCGAGAAATAAGCACTGATTTTGGCGAAGCCAGGGTTGGTACTACTCTCGCATACTCGAAGAATGTCGAAGTATATCCTCGACAATCTACACCCACCATTCCAATGGTTCAGGAATTTTTTGCCATTTGTTCTTTTTCGTATTCGGGGCAAAATTTTCTTTCTATTAAATGCTTAAATTCTTCCCAACTCATGGCGTAGGCCATATTTCTTCCTTTGGCTTGAAGTACTGTATTCCACCATTCTAGCGCCCCTTCTTGGAAAAGATTTGAAGCGTACATGACCTTGTCGTCCTTGGCACATTTACTTATTGTAATTACTGCCTCGGTTTACTCTAACCAACGCAGTGCCGCAGTCGCTCCTTCATTTCCTGCAAACTCAGATGGTTTACAAGCAAGAAATTCTTTGTAAGTGCAACCAAGTGTTGCAGTTTTCATTTTCTTAGGGAGCGGAACCTGCCGTGGATTATTATCATGATTAGTATGATTACTGCCTCCGTTTACACTATTACTGAAGTTATCTTCAGAAATACGTTTGCTAGGAATGATTTGTTGAGGTTCAACAGGTTTCTGGGCAGCAGCAAGTATTGCTGGAATAGCATTGGCTATTCCTTGAGCAACGATATTTTCGATATCTTGCCTAGTCATAAATTGATCCTCCGGGTGTTGTTCAGATTGGTTAACCTCATTAACTGGTTCATTATTAGCGTTTTCCATCTGATAATTAATATATATAATTTATTAGTATCGAATAAATAACAATCATATACAAACTAATCTTACAAATTTCACAACACACATATAGCCAAAATTATCGATTTCTCGATTCCATTTATATATATATATATATATATATTATTCATCATTACACACCATTATCTTACAAAGTTTTATTTGTAGTTATTTTACAAGATTATATTTTACTATTATTATTATTATTATTATTATTATACAATCACAGTTTCATAACCCCACTATCCCTCGTCAGTTGTTACTTTAGTAACGATGTTCCCTTCGTCGTACTTCCAGGAAATCTGTTCTCCTACTTCCCGAATCCTATTTCCTGCATCCATCAACTCTTCGCCAATGTGGCGGAGTTCAGCTAAATTCTCATTGCTCATTGGTGGGTTTGGTATTGGTTCCGGGTCGAACTGAGGGAGAAAGGTATAGGGATTATTGAGCAGATTTTGAAACTACCAGTCATTAGTCCACCACTCGTCCATTCCTAGAGGTTGGGTGTGGATTATAGGTTCTGGGATTGCTGGTTCCAAGTTTATTGGAAGTTGATTTTCAGCAGGATAAGGGTAGAGGTTATTATTAACAGGCCTGATGATATCACAGCTCTCTAATGCACGATCCAATTCCTCCTGAAATGGCAACTCCTTAATTTGCCTAGAGCTTTCCCCAACTTCCATCTTTGTTTGCCTAGAACCTTCCCCAATCTCCATTTCTATCTGCCTAGAACCTTCCCCGATTTCAATACTCTTTCCTTTGTCTATGGGATTTTCTATTTTGGGAATCTTCCTAGTTGAGGGTTTCCTCCTGCGCACACGCCTCCATCCTACAAAACTTCTCCTTTTCTTAGACTTGAGTTTCTCCGGAGGTGAAGCGTTAAATTCCATGGGTTCCTCTACATCGGCTATGTAACCAGTAAAGTCTCTAGAAACTTCTATTTTCACCGGATAGAGGTTGAGATTCTGAAGGGCTTTAGATAACTCATTCGTGTTATTTAGCATATATGCAAAATACACACAAAAAGGATAAGTTAAATTTTATAATAAAATTTCATAGATAACCTTAAAATATTATTGCATACCGTGTGACTAATTTAATACAAAGGACAACTGACAACTAAAACATATCAGGGTTTACTGTAACTTATTTATTTACTGGGTAAAGTTTCTGGCTTGTAGGTGATAAGGGTGCTAAAACTTGAGTCAGAGTATTTAAAGATTTGCATTTACTGCTACAGTGGCTAGCATATAGAGATCTGCCCATTTTTCATCTAACTTGTCTTCCCATGGTGGGTTATTATCTAGTTCTTGGGTTTTCTGATTAACTCTCTTTTCTTTTGGTTGTGACTTCTTTATTTTCTCCTGACTTTTCCTAATAATCAAACTTCTTTTATTAGGAGAAAGTGGTTCCTCATATTGTGCCTTTCGAACAAATATTCCTTCATCAGTATCTGTTGGGTACTTTGAGGAATTTGTTTGGGATGAACTTCCCTTTTCTTTTGATGACCTATCTAATTTAAGATAGATGTTTGAAAGCTTTTGCTTACCCATACTGTAACTAACAAATAGTTAATTAATAAAACACATAAGCACAAAATGAAAATCAAGAAAATTAAGTATTTTAAATACTTAATAGGCTTAAATCAGTGGCTATGATACCATCTTTTTCTGTCACGGCCCCCGACCCAGTTTGACCCGGTTCAGGAGCCGCGGGACAGAAAATCCCGTGGTATTTATTTGATTGAGTTAACAGCGGAAGATTTTAGCAGGATCTTTTTAAAACTGAAATTTCCCGATTATTTTATATCACAATTAGGGATAAACCCCGGTAGTTTACAATCATATGATTTCACTGAGAAATCTTTATTTTTCAAAACATGTTTCTTTATTTTATATTGAGCCACTTCCTTAAGCTTGTAGTGCTTCACGGCACTTTTCCTGGATCACAACAGATCACCTGAAACATGTTTGAAAAAGGTTTTGTCAGCGGAAAATACTGGTGAATCATTCTTTTTACTAAAACGACACGTTTGTTATAATTTACAGTATTAAGAGCAATTACAATGTTTCCATATATCAACCAACTACCCACGGTATTTGTCACTCGACCTTCCATTGGTAACCTCATTGTCCAATGGTGTCTGTGACTATGGTCATATCACCCCTTGGCTAACTCGTTATCCAATGGTGAAGGTTATCAAGTACTGTATACAAACCCCACATACCGGCTGTAATTTGGAGATTACAAAGACTTAATCCCTGTAATTATAACTTTGAAAACATTTAAGAATTTATAAAGTACTTTGATAAAAAGAGAATGACTCACATTGCAGATTTTATATGGGCAGGGCTTAGCCTACTGATTAACCTTTTAACATAAATTTAAACAACATGCACACGAACTCGGTTAGTAACTAATACAGCATTTACGATAACTCACGAGATTAAACCTTCACAATGAATGACAAAGTGTGATACTTAAACATCCATCGATTTAACGATGAATGACAAAGCATAAACCCTAATGTGGGCAGCACTTAAACATCCATTGGATAGTTTAATCGATCGGACATTGAATCGTAGTAGCGATCGAGTTAATACCCGGTATCGGAGCAGCACCCCACTAAAGTTGAAAGTAATTTCGACTTCAGAGTAATGAGAATTCGTTTTTACGAAAAGATCTCGACACCAGTGGACTGTGCATGCAACAAGCTATTTGTAGCTGATTTTTAAGGTTCACGCGGCCCGCGTAAACCATAACCCAAATCTTACGCGGCCCGCGAGGCCGCCTAGTCTATGAGTAGGGTTGATTGGTCACGAGTAGGCTAGCCAGGTGGATACCACGTGGATCCGGAACACTTATCCGGTCAAACATGTCTTGACGCGGCCCGCGTAAGACTACGCTTACTCTTACGCGGCCCGCCTGAGAACCATATTTCTTGTTTTCTTGATTTTTTATGCACATTATGGTTTCAGGGGTCCGGATTTTTACTTACGGATATTTTTAGGACAATTTTGAGAGTCCTTACACAAACCGATGTAGATAGCATTGTCTCGCCATCCATTTTCTGCATCTCATGCTCTGTTTTACAGAAAATATAATGTACCCCCATGATTTACAACACATTGATATTTTACAGTTTGAAAACCGTTTTTCAATCTTGTGAAATTAATCATGTTTGTTCAGCCGTGAGGGTTTCGGCGTATTCACTCAACATATTTTTGTAATTTTTTTTTTTTTGAATTTTTGACAAAATTTAAAAACAAACATATTTTTTATTTTTCAAATTTTTGACAAAATAAAAACATATTTTTGGTTTTTTAAATTTTTAAATTTTTAGGATTTTGAAATATGGTTTATTTATGTACAGAAATGAACAAACTCCCTGATTAACAATCGCAGGGACTAACAGCCTTCTCTCCTCGTGCCAGGCTGCTCTCTGTTCCTTCTTGATAATTTTCAAAATTTTTGAGCACCTGCACATTCAACTTAATTCAATCACTTGAACAAGTTAGCCCAGGCCTGTTTGACCTTAGGCATTTCGACACAATAATTTTCATTCAATCTTGGAAAATTATCATCATTCGGTACAAACAACTTTTCTTCTTTTACTTCATTCTTTTTCTGTTCAGAAACAGATTATGTCTTAACCACCCAGCTTTGTCCTTTTGGAGCACTTCTCTTGTAAAAATGTGAATCTTTTCGAACATTTTGATTTTGAACAACAACTTTTGGTTTCCAAAACTGGTTTGGTTTTGTTGCATCAACAATTGTTTTCCAACTTTGTGTTGTTCTTAATCTGGGTGTCACTGATTTCCATGTTTGTTATGAGTCAGCCTTTGACATTTTCGGCTTCCAAGTTTGCTTTGAATCAAACTTGGTTGACTTCTGATTCACAACATCAGACTTCTTTTTCGTTTCAACACCAACAGGTTTACAATTTGGACAATTTCGACTGAGATGTCCAATTTGATCACACTTGAAGCATGTTCTCTTGGACACATCTTTAACCTGTTGTTGTTGCTTTTTCTTTTGAGCATAGAACTCTTTATTAGACTGTCGTCTAAATTGGAGTTCTTTCTCTTCTTCAGAACTTGTTCCGTGAACAAAGTTCATCTTTTCCTGATAATTTGGTGTTACATTTCTTTTCCAATTATGTTTCTTTTTATAACCCAACCCAGCCTTCATGTTTTTCTTTTTGTTACCAGGTTTGTTATAAAAAGTTTTCTGACCTTTTCCAGCAAATTTTGGAATTTCAGACTTTTGAATCTCAGACTTTTGAATCTCTACCATTTTGAAAACTTTGTTGATTTTATCTGAAATCACATTTTGAATTGGGAATTCATTATCCGAAAATAGTTTGTCTAATCCAATCATGGTATAGACCAATCCTTTTGAATCATCATTCACAACTTTTTCAGATTTTGAGTGTTTAAGATAACTATCATGAAAACTTCTCTCATTTTCATCTTGTGATTCAGACTTATCTGTTTTGGTAGAGTCCTTTGCTAGAACACTTTCAACAACCTTACCGGCCACCTCTGAATTACTGATGTCATCAGATTTGGTGTAAGTCACATCGATGTTGTCGGGTAACTGGTCAACCATGTTTATTGCTTTTTCCACCTTTTCGCCATCATAGAATGTATAATTATTCTCCAACGGTGGTGGAACCTGATGGTATTCAGACCCAATTCCCTTTTTGTTCTTTTCTGACTCTTTCCCATCGGGTGTGATGTTGAAAATACGTTCCAGAATGTATGAAGACGCATGGTAACTTTGCAATTTATTGACCAACTTTTCTTTATCTGCCAATTCTTGTTTAAGCTTAGCGACATCATCAATATATTGATTTAAAACCTTTTGTTTTCCTTCAAATCTGGCTTCAAGAAATTTAGTGTTTCTCTGGCAAGCACACAATCTATCATCTAAACTTTTGACTTTACTTTTCAAAGTTTCATACGCTTCTTTTACAGTGTGATATGACAATTTCATTCCATCATATTCCTTTTGCAACTCTTGAATTGTTTTATCTTTTGAAACACATTCATTGCAAACAGCTGAACACTTTTCTTTCAGTATTTTATTTTCTTTTTCAAGATCATCACATTTTTGCTTTAACTTTTCATTTTCTTGTGTCAAAATCTTTTCATTTTCAATCATTTCATGACTTTTATCTTTGAAAATCTTTTCTATTTTAGTGAATTCTATGTCTCTGATTTTAAGCTTTTTATCCTTTTCAGTACAAGCACTGAACGTTTCCATGTATTTCTTGCACTGTTGTTCAGCTTTATTATCAATTTGATCAGAAGTATCAGTTTGAGTAGTTACCTCAGTGATTGGCACTGTGGTTTCGTTTGCTTGTGGATTCTGAACTTCCTCAAACACCTGTTGTTTCTCATCAACAGCTTCCTCAACCTTTTCATCAGTTTTCTTCACCTCATTCACCAACTTCTCACTCTCATTCACAATCTCCTCAACCGTCTTCTTCTTCTTCTCCAAACTGGCATATATCACCTTCCTAATGCCTTCTTCAACCTTCTCTCTGTACCTTGGAATCTCCGCAAGGCCTTTACACCAAACACTTACAGTAGGTATAGCAGCAACTAATGCTTCAAGATCAACCTTCTTAGGATCAACCGTCGGGTTTCCTTGAGGATCAACATAACATTCCTTTTCTTTGCTCCACCTGCCTGCTAGTGTTGCTTCTTTGTAAGCATCATACACATCATCCAGTCTAAGACGAGCATGCCTTTCTTCACGGCTTTGTTTGATTTCAGCAACCATTGTAACAACTCTCATCAAAAGTCCTATTTATTATATTATTTTATCCAAAAGGAAACCCTAATTAAGACCCCCAAGTGATTCTGTATAAACCCTAAAATTTTCAGAATAATCAGAATCAGGATCTGGGCCCCTAAAACTCAGGGGGGGTATTCCCTAGTTACGATTATCCACTTAATTTGTTGTCAAAAACGAATTTTATCATTCCGTCAACTCAGCAAGGCTAGTTAGGGACGTGGCTACCCTATGGTAGGTTGTGACCCCTCGCGCCACGCGACGCCCAAAGGGGTACCCCTCGCGTCACACGAGGGGGTCAAATTTCATGTATAAATAGTGGGCTTTGGGACTTGAATTCTGGCACTTGAACGACGTTAAAATTCGTTTTACATTTAGAGATATCGTCTGTTTACTACAAAAACACACACGAATCACGAATCGCTGCCGCAAACAGGGTAATAACTCGATCGCTGCTACGATTCAATGTCCGATCGATTAAACTATCCAATGGATGTTTAAGTGCTGCCCACATTAGGGTTTATGCTTTGTCATTCGTCGTTAATTCGATGGATGTTTAAGTATCGCACTTTGTCATTCGTTGTGAAGGTTTAATCTCGTAAGTTATCGTAAATGCTGTATTAGTTACTAACCTAGTTTGTGTGCATTGTTATTTAAACTAGGTTATCAAGGCTAATCAGTAGGCTAAGCTCTGTTCATATTAAATCTGCAATGTGAGTCATTCTCTTTTTATCAAGTTGCTTTTCAAAACCCTATTTATTTCAAAGTTATAATTACAGGGATTAAGTCTTTGTAGTCTTCAATTACAGCCGGTATGTGGGGTTTTGTATACAGTACTTGATAATCGTCACCATTGGACAACGGGTTAGCCAATGGGTGATATGAGCATAGTCACAGAAGCGAGTCGAGTGACAAATACCGTTGGGTAATTGGTTGATATATAAACATTGTAATCGCTCTTAATACTGTAATTTATAACAACGTGTCATTTTAGTAAAAAGAATGATTCACCAGTATTTCCCGCTGACAAAACCTTTTTCAAACATGTTTCAGGTGATCTGTTGTGATCCAGGAAAAGTGCCGCGAAGCACTACAAGCTTAAGGAAGTGGCTCAATATAAAATAAAGAAACATGTTTTTGTAAAAATAAAGATTTCTCCGTGAAATCAATGATTGTAAACTACCGGGGTTTATCCCGAGTTGTGAAATAAAATAATCAGGGAAATTGCAGTTTTAAAAAGATCCTGAAGAAATCTTCCACTATCAACTCAATTAATAAATACCACGGGATCCCGCGGCTCCTAAAACGGGTCAAACCGGGTCGGGGTCCGTGACAACCATGGCCTTGGCTTTTCCATTTTCCTTGTCATGTTGACTCCAATCATACCCTTCATCATCATGAATTATGAATCTGGGTCCTTCTGTTTCATAGAAGTTTTTATCCCAATCAAAATTTTCCAACACAGATTTTTTAGATCTTTCATAATCTAAACTAGCTTCACTTTGATTACGCAGTGATAAAACAGCTCTCTTCTCTTTAGAAGATCCTTCTTCAATCTGCTTTCTAGTTGGCTGCTCGTTATTCTTTTGATAAATGGCCTTTTTGTAGTAATCTTCATAGAAAGGATTCACGCTATCATCGGCTTTGTCGTTTGTGCATTCTCTCTTGAAGTGCCCCTTTTGTTTACACTTGAAACAGGTGACTTTGTTCTTGTCAAAACCTATCTTCATTTCCGGGCCTTCCAGACACCTTTTGCCAGTAATCTCCATGAATCTTTGAGCTCTTCGGATGACACTTGCCATGCACCAGCGAATGTCCATGAGTTCCATCTCTTCTGGATCGACTTGATCGTAATCCTCCTTCGTCATGTTTGGATTCCCGATCTTACCTGCAATTAAACCTTCGTAAGATACCAGAATAGAGGCTAAGAAGCTCATGTGCTGTTGAGCAAACTCATTGTTCAGAAGTGGATTATTTTTCCAATCCTGGTTTGGATTAGATTTTGATGATCCGGATGCAGATGAAGAATGACATCCTGGATCATAACTAGAAGATTTGTTCTTTGACGAGTCACCAGTCTTTTCTACACTAAAACCAATTTTGATCCTTGGAGATTCATTGTTTTGTAGCATCCCTCTGCGATAGTACAAACCAACATTCTGTTGATAACTAGAGCTAGACACCTTGTTTTGTTTTTGCATCAACAGATCATGTCCCTCTATCTTTTCAATCAGATTGTCTAATGTCATATCATCAAATTTATCATCATTTTTCAACACAATCACATAGGTTTTCCAATCTTCTTGATGTGTTAATGCCTCAACAAATTTATCCACCATTTCTTCTCTCTCTTTGTGGATTCCAAACCTTTCCATTTCAATCTTCATTTGACAAAATCGTTCAATCCTTTGACGAACTGTTTCATTCTTCATGCAACTAAACAAGTCAAACTCTTTTTTTAACAGTGATATTTTGTTTTTCTTGATATCTTTTCCACCTTCAGCTTTCAACTTTAACGCTTCTCAAATTGACTTAGATGTTTCACCATGCTGAAGTAGTGAGAAAATATCCTCTCTGATAGATTGTTGAAGTAGAGTTTCCATTCTTAATTCACTTGAATGTTCCTTTTTATCATCAGCTGTGAAATCTTTAAGTGTGATTAATCACGTTTTTCATTTCTTGGTTTTTCATATCCTATTGTTAAACAAATCCAGCTATCATATGCATAAGCTTGCACCCAGTTTTCAAATCTTTCATACCACCAGTGATAATCTTCGATATTCATGAGCTTTGGTGGTGTGAGTCAACAAAAGTCAACAGTGAGCTCCTGCTCTGGTCGATCGGACGGGAAAGTTGTTCGATCGGACCGGGTGCTGGTCGATCGGACACGGTGCTGCCCACATTAGGGTTTATGCTTTGTCATTCGTCGTTAATTCGATGGATGTTTAAGTATCGCACTTTGTCATTCGTTGTGAAGGTTTAATCTCGTGAGTTATCGTAAATGTTGTATTAGTTACTTACCTAGTTTGTGTGCATTGTTATTTAAACTAGGTTATCAAGGCTAATCAGTAGGCTAAGCTCTGTTCATATTAAATCTGCAATGTGAGTCATTCTCTTTTTATCAAGTTGCTTTTCAAAGCCCTATTTATTTCAAAGTTATAATTACAGGGATTAAGTCTTTGTAGTCTTCAATTACAGCCGGTATGTGGGGTTTTGTATACAGTACTTGATAATCGTCACCATTGGACAACGGGTTAGCCAATGGGTGATATGACCATAGTCACAGAAGCGAGTCGAGTGACAAATACCGTTGGGTAATTGGTTGATATATAAACATTGTAATCGCTCTTAATACTGTAAATTATAACAACGTTTCATTTTAGTAAAAAGAATGATTCACCAGTATTTCCCGCTGACAAAACCTTTTTCAAACATGTTTCAGGTGATCTGTTGTGATCCAGGAAAAGTGCCGCGAAGCACTACAAGCTTAAGGAAGTGGCTCAATATAAAATAAAGAAACATGTTTTTTGTAAAAATAAAGATTTCTCCGTGAAATCATATGATTGTAAACTACCGGGGTTTATCCCGAGTTGTGAAATAAAATAATCGGGGAAATTGCAGTTTTAAAAAGATCCTGAAGAAATCTTCTGCTGTCAACTCAATTAATAAATACCACGGGATTTTCTGTCCCGCAGCTCCTGAAACGGGTCAAACCGGGTCGGGGGCCGTGACAGAAAAAGGTGGTATCAGAGCCACTGATTTAAGCCAATTAAGTATTTAGAAAATACTTAATTTTTACTGATTACCATTTTGTGATTATGTGTTTTATTATTTGAATATTTGTGTACAGTATGGGTAAACAAAAGCTTTCAAACATCTATCTTAAATTAGATAGGTCATCAAACGAGAAGGGAAGTTCATCCCAAATAAATTCCTCAAAACATTATGCAAATCCTGACGAAGGAATATTTGTCCGAAAGGCACAATATGAGGAACCACTTTCTCCTAATAAAAGAAGTTTGATTATTAGGAAAAGTCAGGAGAAATTAAAGAAATTACAACCAAAAGAAAAGAGAGTTAATCCGAAAACCCAAGAACTAGGCAATAACCCACCATGGGAAGACAAGTTAGATGAAAAATGGGCAGATCTCTATATACTAGCCACTGTAGCAGTAAATGCAAATCTTTAAATTACACCTGACTCAAGTTTTAGCATCCTTATCACCTACAAATCCAGAAACCTTATCCAGTTAATAAATAAGTTTACAGTAAACTCTAGTATATTTTAATTTCTAGTTGTCTTTGTATTAAATTAGTTCCATGGTATGCAATAATATTTAAAAGGTTATTTATGAAAATTTTGTTATAAAAATTTAACTTAGCAATTTTTGTATATTTTGCATATATGCCAAACAACATGAATGACCTGTCTGAAGCCTTCATAATTTAAATCTCTATCCGGTGAAAATAGAGGTTTCAAGAGATTTTAATAGGTACATACCCGATATAGAAGAACCTATGAAATTTAACGCTCCACCTCCAGAGAAACCCAAGCCTAAGAAAAGGAGAAGATTTGTGGAATGGAGACGTGTGCGCAGAAGGAAACCCGCCACTAGGAAGATTCCCAAAATAGAAAATCCATTAGACAAAGGGAAGGGGATTGAAGTCGGGGAAGGTTCTAGGCAGATGGAAATGCAGTTTGAGGAACATTCTAGGCAAATGGAAATGGAATTTGGGGAAGGTTCTAGACAAACCAAGATGGAAATTGGGGAAAGCTCTAGACAAATTGAGGAGTTACCATTTCAGGAGGAATTAGATCGTGCATTGGCAAGCTGTGATGTCGTCAGGCCTATTAATAAAAATCTAGACCCTTATCCTGCTGAAACTCAATTACCAATGAACTTAGAACCAGCAATCCCAGAACCTATAATCCACACCCAACCTCTAGGAATGGACGAGTGGTGGACCAATGATTGGCAGTTCCAAAACCTTCTCAACAGTCCTTATTCCTTTCTCCCTCAGTTCGACCCGAAACCTATAGGAAACCCACCAATGAGTAATGAAAATTTAGCTGAACTCCGCCACTTTGGCGAGGAGCTGGTGGATGCGGGAAATAGGATCAGGGAAGTAGGAGAACAGATCTCCTGGAAATACGACGAGAGGGAACGTCGTTACTGAAATACCAACTGAAGAAGGATAGTGTGTTTGTGAAACTGTGGTTGTATAATAAATACTAAAATATAATCTTGTGAAATAACCTAAAATAAAACTTTGTAAGATAATGGTATGTATTGACGCATAGTATAAAATATAAAAATGGGAATCGAGAAATCGATAGTTTTGACTATATGTGTATTGTGAAATTTGTATGATTGTTTTGTGTATAATTGTTATTTATTCGATACTAATAAATTATATATATTAATTATCAGATGGAAAACGCTAATAATGAACCAGTTAACGAGGTAAATCAATCTGAGCAACCTCAAGAGGATCACTTTATGACTAGGCAAGATATAGAAAATATCGTTGCTCAAGGGATAGCCAATGCTATTCCAGCAATAATTGCTGCTGCCCAGAAACCCGTTGAACCTCAACAAATCATTCCTAGCAAACATATTTCTGAAGATAACTTCAGTAATAGCGTAAATGAAGGCGGTAATCATACTAATCACGATAATGATCCACGACAGGCTCCGCTCCCTAAGAAAATGAAAGCTGCAACGCCTGGTTGCACTTACAAAGAATTTCTTGCTTGTAAACCCGCTGAATTTGCAGGCAATGAAGGAGCGACTGCGGCACTGCGTTGGTTAGAGAAAACCGAGGCAGTGATTTTAATAAGTAAATGTGCCAAGGATGATAAGGTCATGTATGCGTCAAATCTATTTAAAGAAGGGGCGCTAGAATGGTGGAATACAGTACTTCAAGCCAAAGGAAGAAATGTGGCCTATGCCATGAACTGGGAAGAATTTAAGAATCTTGTGGAAAGAAAATTCTGTCCCGAGTATGAAAAAGATCAAATGGCGAATTAGTTTCTAAACCATCGAATGATGGATGTAGATTGTCGAGGATATACTTCGACATTCTTTGAATATGCTAGAGTGGTACCAACACTGGCTTCGCCAGAACCAGTACTCATTTCTCGCTATATTTGGGGACTGATTAGCGAAATCCGTAACATCGTTAAAGATGCGAGACCTCGTACTATTGACGATGCTGTGGAATTAGCTAACACCCTAACTGACGAGCTGGTACGCACAAGAGATGAAAATAGGAAAAAGGAACTGGCTCAGAAAATTACCCAAGGATTTCGTGTGGGTAATAATAGCAATTTCAAAAGAAGAGGAACGGGACAATCCTCAACTCCGCCGTTCTGCAGGAATTGCAGAAAGAAACATTTTGGAAGATGCAATGTAACCTGCAACTTTTGCAAAGCTGTAGGACATCGTGAAGAAGAATGCAGAAAGAAAACAACGATCTGCTATAACTGTGGAGAAAAGGGACATTTTAAACCAGAATTTCCTAAATTGGTCAAACCAGCAGACAACAAAGCCAAGACGGCCGACGGAGCTACTAAAAAGAATGTCAGAGCATTCCAGCTGACCACTCAAGATGCAGAACTAATTCCAGATGTGATAGCTGGTACGTTCTAGTTCACAACATGTACGCAAAAGTATTATTTGACTCTGGTGCAAACCAAAGTTTTATCAATACTTCATTCTGCTAAGCTCTTAATTTACCTTTAATCAACCTTAGGCAAATTTTTACAGTCGAAACAGCAGATGAGAATTCTGTTAATATAGATAAGGTTTTGCAAAAAGAAAATATAGAACTTTTAGGTCATAAATTTCATGCAAACCTATTACCAATGAGTTTAGCTGGGTTTGATGTTGTGTTAGGAATGGATTGGTTAGTAGCCAACCATGCTCGAATCCTTTGTGACCAGAACTCCATAGAAATTCAGGCACCTACTGGAGAAGTAATCATGATTACAGGAGATAAACCACGTAAGCCCATGAAGTTCATTTCAGTAATGAAAGTTGCTAGTTATGAACGAAAGCAAGGAATAGTATATATGATTTTAGTAATCATTAGTACTAAGGGTAAAGAACTTAAGGAGATTCCTGTAGTCTCAGAATACCCAGATATATTCCCAGAAGAATTACCAGGATTACCACCAGATAGGGAAGTAGAATTTAGAATTCATCTAATTCCAGGAACTACACCGATAGCCAAGGCACCTTATCTGTTAGCACCCACAGAAATGTTAGAACTGAAAAAGCAATTAGATGAATTACTAAGTAAAGGTTTCATACAACCTAGTTCATCCCCGTGGGGAGCACCAGTGTTGTTTGTAAAGAAGAAGGATGGTTCGATGAGAATGTGTATTGATTATAGAGAATTGAATAAGGTTACAATTAAGAATCGATACCCGTTACCTAGGATTGATGATCTTTTCGATCAACTTCAAGGAGCTAGATATTTTTCTAAGATAGATTTACGCTCCGGATACCATCAGTTGAAGGTACAATGTCACACCCCCAAAATACCACATGCGGAATCACCGCGGGACGTGTGACGTACCAGGATCCAAGCCACCAATCACATTGAAATACGCGTAATATTTAATAAAAACATTCCATTCATTTCAAAATATCAATCCAAGACATAAGTTAAACCAAAATAAGTATTCAGCGGAAGCATAATGTAAATAGTAAATCAAATGTTTCAAATCATATGTTCGTAATCAATAAAGCGAGTATTCAAGAGTTTCGATCCATGACCACTCCAGTGCTCCCAGATAGCAAGTCCATAGACAGAAATCTAACGACCTGCAAGCATGCAGACAAGTGTGTCAGACGACGCTGGTGAGTTCAAAGTTTTGTTAACGCGTTTAGTTACCAGATGTGTGTTTAAAACAGTTCAATATTTTGTTTTGATGATGTTATTAACTCGATTACCGCAACTGGCTACAAGATATGAATGCCCAACCCCAATGCCTCTATCAAGGCATTGGTCAAGTGGTCGAGGTAATTAGCTCAACTAATAACCTCGAGTAGATGTAAGGGGTCTTACGTGATACAAGATGTGATTGCCCAACCCCAATGCCTCTATTAAGGAATTGGTCAAGTGGTCAAGGTAATTAGTTCACACCCATCCTTTCGGCACGGTGTGAGGGTGCCAAACCTAATAGCGCTATCAACAAATAACCTCGTTGCCTCCCCGGCAACTATCGGTAGATGTAAGAGGTCTTATGTGATAGACGATGAGTGTAATAACAAACATCCCATTAACCTGACGTTCCTCCCTGGAACGTTACCCGATATCCCTCCCCGGGATGCATGCTTGGAAAAGAGCAGTGAACTCACCTTAGAGTGCTCGGTATTTTATGTTACGCTACCCGTTCCTATTGATCAACCAAGCCCTAGTGTTGTTACCAATAACAGTTAGTTCATATGCACATAGAACACGTACTCTCTACACATTCCGCACTTGTAGCGCACACAGATTTCACATAACATTATTCAAGTCACTAAAGTACTTCATACAGCATACCAGTTCATTATCATGTATCCACCTAGTGGGTAGTTATTTCATTTACATGTTCATATTACGAGTTCGTATTTCACAAGATGCGTAACCGATAGCATGTTATTCACAGAATGTATAATTTGACAAGTTAAAGTTCCAACCAATATTGTATAACCCAAGCTCCTAATTCCCTAATCAAAACAGTCAATGGCCCAATGACTTTAAGCCCATTCGGTGATGCTTTCAACTGTCCGGCCCATCCCAATGTATTATTAACCATAGTGTGCGGCCCAGTTTGTGTGAGTTAATAACAAGTAAAGCCCAATGTGACTGGCCCATAAATATGGTGTGCATTTGGACTTCGAATGATTATTACAGTACACTTATCACAAGATATTCAATCATGTCAACACACTTCCCTTACCAACACAATCTCATACATAACAGTTATGTCTAGCATCAAGCTCCAATAAATCGGATCATGCTTTAAGAGCCGAACCCAAGTAACTATTAACATGGGTCAGCCCAATATCAAAATACTCTATTTGGCCCACCACTTACAACAATCCGATTACATATTTCATTTCATATCCATTCATAAGTTAGATCCACCATATGGTCAATCTTTCACAATGTTATCATAAAAACCTTGTCTGTGTTTTCTTTTAATAATAAATCCCACAATTTCTTATGACACACACCACACCAATCCCTAGAATACCCAATTCCCAAAATAATCATTGAAGTTTGGACTTATACAAGAACACATGTGCATACACATAACATGCAGATTATTCCACCTATTGTAATCATTGTACTACAATCCATCCTAGCCCACTAAGTCAAAATTTAATCAAGATCAATCATTACATATTTTGTCAGCCTTTTATTTTTGTAATCCTTATCACACTAATCTTAATACATATAGTTCTCACAAGAAATCAGAAATTTATATCATTAACATGAAGGATTATCATGCACGGATCAATCAACATATCATATATCGGATCATGTCTATCACAATTACGCTACTTGATTATCATGTTAACAATTTACCATATTCGATAAACCTAGTTATCATAAGTTGCATATAACCACTATATGTTAATCATGCACATCAATACAAATACACCTCACAATATCAACGAGTAGCAATTTAGCATAAACACAAAGCACTAACCACGAATTCTGGTCCAATAGTCGACTGTTTCGGAGAGGGAGGGGGTTTCGTCCACTGTTGATGCGATTTGGGAGAGGGTAGGTTTTGTTGTTGTGGTTTTGAAACTGACCAAATGATTACGTAAATAAATTCTATGCTAGGGCCACAACTCAATTAAATGGATCAATCCACAAGTGGGCCGATCACAAGGGTTCACACTTGGGCCGGCCTAAGTTAGATATACACAAGGAATAATTAAACACATCAAAGACTAGTTGGGCTCATGAAATCTATTTGGGCCGACATGGTATGTGTTTGTAAGGTATATCCATAAAGCCCAAGATATACGCGGCCCGATCCAATTCCACTAAGTTAATTAATCAGGTTATCGTTTAAGTTTCACGGAGTTAATATCGCAATATTACACGTTACTAACCTCGGAAGTTTGGGTTGTCACATCATCCCCAACTTGAAAGAAATTTCGTCCCGAAATTTGACAAGTAAGCACAAAGAAATGAAATGAAGAAATCAATGTTGCTACGGATTTTGCTCAGGTGTCACATCATCCCCAACTTGAAGAGGAATTTCGTCCCGAAATTCACCAGCTTTACCAGATTTAGACTTGTCTTCAGGAAAAAGTTAAGGATACTTAAGCTTCATCTGATCCTCACGTTCCCACGTGAACTTTGGTCCACGTCTTGAGTTCCAACGAACTCTTACGATTGAAATTAGACTATGTTAACAGTGGGTTCCTCAACAAGGGTATCACAAGTGTTGCGTCGAACAGACGCTTGTTTAGGTTCGAGACATAAATGACATCGTGTACGTTACCCAATTCGTCAGGTAACTCGAGTTCGTGAGCCATATCATCAATCCGTTCCAGAATCCAAATGTCCCAGTGTACCGCAAACTAAGCTGGCCCCGTTTCCCATAGCGTACCGCACCCTCCGAGGGTGAGACTTTTGATTATGATACTTTCGCCCACAGCGAACTCCCAGTGTTTCCTAAGCTTAACAGCTTCCCAATGGGTTCGATTACAAATTCTGGGTCTACGATTAGGTTGTCACCCTCCTTGGTCCAACAATAAGATTGGCATTATCGTCCATGTGATGCTTCAGCCAGAGCTGCCTGAATACTAGAATGGTAGCTGTTGCAGTAAAGCCAACCATAGGTAGGTGTCCTTTTCAAATTTTTACTAAGTCATTCACATACATGCTCGCAGCATGTCTTCAGAGGTTCGCTGACTCCAACCGTTGTCCTATGATGCTGAGTAATGCTCATGTCTATACGTGAGCCAAGAGTGTTGTATACTGCCTGTCATAAGTCAGGTATGGATCAAACTCAAAGGTAACAGGAGTTGGCACCTCGTGCCTAACAACCGCCTCTCCCAGGGGGATATTCACAAGCTGTGAAGACTCGTCAGTTTCCTTGATTGCAAGAAAGTGTGCTGGTTACGTGAGGCAATCAACGATCACCCAGGTGATAACGATAGTGTTTCCGTTTCGAGTTTTAGGTAGACTAGCGACAAAGTCCATGGCAGTCTGTTCTCATTTTCATATGGGTGTTTCTGGTTGCTGATACTCCACCTTGACTTTTCTTACAGGTCAAGCATCACTCACATACATTGCAAGATGGGTCTTCATGCCCGATCACCAGTACAAGATTTAGAGATCCTAATATCTCTCATCAAAATTCAGATGACTAAAATATCGAGGTCGGCGTGCTTTGCTCGACACGAGTTCCCTACAGTTGCCGTATAACAAGATCCACATTCGTTCCATGAGGTAGCGCATATCGTCCGACCTGCCAAAGGTTGTTTCTCCATGCCCCGCATGGGTTCTTCTTGAAAATCCTCTTCCTTCAGTTGTCCAGTCTGAACAGAATGAGTTTGATCAGGTAGGTTAGAGTCGATAATGAGATGCAGAGCCCGTGTACATTCAAGTTTCATAGTCGTAATCATCCAAAAAGTCCATCCAGCGATGCCATTAACTGATTTAGCCCTTTCGAAACAAGGGTACACGGGAGGCCCTTGTGATCGGTCTAAGTAGTGCATTCGGTACCGTCCAAGTAATGCCTCCAACTTACATCCAAAGACCACGGTTTCCACCGCAGATTGTGTGTCGTGCAATTCTCCTTGTAAGTCTATTACGTAAGCTATTACCTTCTCGTGTTGCATCGGCGTGTAACTGGGACTTTGATTCGAACCATCATGATATACCACTAAATCACCCGCACCATCGGGTAGAGACGATGCTCAGTGTATTGCAAAGTTGGGATTCGAAAGCTGAAAAGACGTCCTCCTGTTTTGTCTCCCACGAACACAGCACCCTGCTGCGCTAAAGAAATTTAAGCTGCGCGATCTTCGAAAATCCTGTGATGAATCTGCGATAGCATCTAGTGAGACCAAGAAATTGCTGCATCCTCGAAGGGATCTCTGGTGCCGATGAGTTTCTAACCAAAATGGGTCTTAGCGAGATCCACGTGTATTCCCACTCCGTTGATTATATGAGCAAAAATGTATCCCTAAGTCACATTCATCAAGACTTCACGCGGTGTGGCTCCCCCTTCAGGAGCTCTCAAATAAGATACAAAGCTGCCCATGATGTTCTTTTCTCCTGGAAAGGATTCAAACGTCATCCAATTGCATGGTCGGTTCACATGATCCATAAACCTGCTGGTGCGATGATTACCCCAAAGGTCATGGAATACAAAGTCGTATGGCCGAATTGCGTCTGATAAGCCGCTTTAAGAACATTCTCCCCATGGGCTTCCATCTGATGGTAGTTCATTCGTTAGTCAATCCTCAAATGGAAGCTTGTCCCTCGCAACTGGTCGACAGGTTTTCAATACATGGTCGAAGCAAGCGGTTCTTAACTGTTACCTTGTTAGGTTCTCAATAATCAGTACACATATCCAACGATACAACCTATCTTTCTGGATATAACTGGGGCTCCCTAAAGCAAAAACTAGGTCCGACAAAGCTCCTGTCCAACAGTCCCTGTTGTTGATTTGACAACTCTAGCAACCCTCCTGGTGCAAGACGGTAAGAAATACGAAGAATCAGGGCTGCCTCTGGCATGAGATCAAACTGAGAGTCTGACTAATAGTTGTGAAAGTAAACCTGATAGTTCCTCCCGTAGCATGCTGCGTGGAATCACGAACAATTGGTGGATCCTCTATCCTCTTTTCCTTAGCCTTATCATCAGAAACGGTTGCTAACATAGGGGGGTCATCCCTCCGTAGACACTTCTGGGCCCTCATAGCTGGAATAGCGCTAACCCTTGCACCCCTTTGACGCTTTAGAACAGACAACGGTCCTCCGCTAGGGAGAAGGATACGCAAAACTACCTTCTTACAGGGTATATCTGCGCGATATCTGAATAACCAATCCACCCTATCTACTGCATCAAAACTGTCAAGGGTAGTAGAAGGAAGGTCGATGTCAAACACTTGTCCCACAAGGTCGAGTTTGCATCCCAACGAACATATAAGGCTTCAATTAACTTGCATCAGCCGACTCCACAACAGGTTCGGTTACAAGAAGCATCAGGGTTAAACAGAACAGAGACGAAGCGAATAGCTACCCATCCAAGCTATCGTGTTGCTATTACGCCTGGTATAGCCTATGCCAATACTAAATTTCCTTCCATGAGCTTCATTTCCAGTGTTGTTTTCGTCACGAGAATTTCCAGTACTGCCGCCGTTCCCTTGGTTGTCGTCACCTTGACTTAACACAGTCAATCCTTGTCGAGGTCACCTTCATTTCCATACTGTAAGCTACCATCACGAGTACCTTGATGTTGCCACGACTGTTGACTCTAATATTGTTGCCTGTAACGGTGTCCTGCGTCCTTTCACCAACAAGATCCATCTTTTCACATTCCGTGCTACGTCCTAAGGCACTACTCATGGTGCGGGCGGTTACACAGTCCGCTCTACAGTCAATCGTCATCGATTTTGTTCCGATTGGTTCGTAAGAGTCGACTCCCATGAGTCGCTGGCTGGGGTTAAGGATTCGATTGGAGTCAAATCGCTGTTGTTCGTTGCCGGTAACTTGGGACGTTCAAATGCTGAAGTCGGTAAGGTACTACGTTTACCCTCTTGTCCATCGTTCTTGCAAGTTGACTGTGTAATACACGGTATGTCGCGAGAGTGTTGCAGAAGTGATCGCACTTCGGGATCTAAGGCGTCAACACGCTAAGTTCCAGCAAACAAAGATAGGTGGGGAAAGTATAGTCCAATCATTTGACGCTGAGCCATCCAACTCAGGGACGTTCGTACTAGCACCTAACATTCTACACAGTTCGCTAGGCGTTCAGATGTGTGATCAGGTGATACTCGATAGCATCGAGATTCGTAAGGATTCAGAATGGGGTGAAAAGATCATGTTCGAGTAGGAGACAATCACTGCTATGACTCCTATAGACTGCTGAGTTCTAACATAACATCAATTAACAGAGCGGAACCCCCCTCACACTCGTTAATCCTCACTGGGACTCACATGCACCCCACATTATTATTATATGTGCACCCATAATAGTATTGTGATTTGCATGCTCATCTCAGCTCGTCCCAACTCATGTCAAATGGTTCCCCAAGCTCGAGTAGCAAACAAAGAGCATCACGAAACGTAAGTCATGAATGTTTAGGGAAATACCACCCTATCAGCCACATAACACAGGCAAGTAATACATGAATTCATATTGTTGTGCTAAACATGCAATCACATGCAATATCATATGTAAGTGTTCACTAGTTGTGCAGTACCATGAGTATACGAGAGACGAACCTTGCAGTCTGGAGCTGAGTGTCATGGTCGTATTCAGAACTTGTTCGGTTATAGTCTGGTTTTATGAAAACGTTTTAAAACCAAGTTCACTATAACCAGTGACTCTGATACCAAACTGTCACACCCCCAAAATACCACATGCGGAATCACCGCGGGACGTGTGACGTACCAGGATTCAAGCCACCAATCACACTGAACTACGCGTAATATTTAATAAAAACATTCCATTCATTTCAAAATATCAATCCAAGACATAAGTTAAACCAAAATAAGTATTCAGCGGAAGCATAATGTAAATAGTAAATCAAATGTTTCAAATCATATGTTCGTAATCAATAAAGCGAGTATTCAAGAGTTTCGATCCATGACCACTCCAGTGCTCCCAGATAGCAAGTCCATAGACAGAAATCTAACGACCTGCAAGCATGCAGACAAGTGTGTCAGACAACGCTGGTGAGTTCAAAGTTTTGTTAACGCGTTTAGTTACCAAATGTGTGTTTAAAACAGTTCAATGTTTTGTTTTGATGATGTTATTAACTCGATTACCGCAACTGGCTACAAGATATGAATGCCCAACCCCAATGCCTCTATCAAGGCATTGGTCAAGTGGTCGAGGTAATTAGCTCAACTAATAACCTCGAGTAGATGTAAGGGGTCTTACGTGATACAAGATGTGATTGCCCAACCCCAATGCCTCTATTAAGGCATTGGTCAAGTGGTCAAGGTAATTAGTTCACGCCCGTCCTTTTGGCACGGTGTGAGGGTGCCAAACCTAATAGCGCTATCAACAAATAACCTCGTTGCCTCCCCGGCAACTATCGGTAGATGTAAGAGGTCTTATGTGATAGACGATGAGTGTAATAACAAACATCCCATTAACCTGACGTTCCTCCCTGGAACGTTACCCGATATCCCTCCCCGGGATGCATGCTTGGAAAAGAGCAGTGAACTCACCTTAGAGTGCTCGGTATTTTATGTTACGCTACCCGTTCCTATTGATCAACCAAGCCCTAGTGTTGTTACCAATAACAGTTAGTTCATATGCACATAGAACACGTACTCTCTACACATTCCGCACTTGTAGCGCACACAGATTTCACATAACATTATTCAAGTCACTAAAGTACTTCATACAGCATACCAGTTCATTATCATGTATCCACCTAGTGGGTAGTTATTTCATTTACATGTTCATATTACGAGTTCGTATTTCACAAGATGCGTAACCGAT
This sequence comes from Helianthus tuberosus, assembly GCA_030545235.1. Lineage (NCBI taxonomy): Eukaryota > Viridiplantae > Streptophyta > Magnoliopsida > Asterales > Asteraceae > Helianthus > Helianthus tuberosus. Next base: position 183,031,857 of record CM060357.1, read on the forward strand.
AGCATGTTATTCACAGAATGTATAATTTGACAAGTTAAAGTTCCAACCAATATTGTATAACCCAAGCTCCTAATTCCCTAATCAAAACAGTCAATGGCCCAATGACTTTAAGCCCATTCGGTGATGCTTTCAACTGTCCGGCCCATCCCAATGTATTATTAACCATAGTGTGCGGCCCAGTTTGTGTGAGTTAATAACAAGTAAATCCCAATGTGACTGGCCCATCAATATGTTGTGCATTTGGACTTCGAATGATTATTACAGTACACTTATCACAAGATATTCAATCATGTCAACACACTTCCCTTACCAACACAATCTCATACATAACAGTTATGTCTAGCATCAAGCTCCAATATATCAGATCATGCTTTAAGAGCCGAACCCAAGTAACTATTAACATGGGTCAGCCCAATATCAAAATACTCTATTTGGCCCACCACTTACAACAATCCGATTACATCTTTCTTTTCATATCCATTCATAAGTTAGATCCACCATATGGTCAATCTTTCACAATGTTATCATAAAAACCTTGTCTGTGTTTTCTTTTAATAATAAATCCCACAATTTCTTATGACACACACCACACCAATCCCTAGAATACCCAATTCCCAAAATAATCATTGAAGTTTGGACTTATACAAGAACACATGTGCATACACATAACATGCAGATTATTCCACCTATTGTAATCATTGTACTACAATCCATCCTAGCCCACTAAGTCAAAATTTAATCAAGATCAATCATTACATATTTTGTCAGCCTTTTATTTTTGTAATCCTTATCACACTAATCTTAATACATATAGTTCTCACAAGAAATCAGAAATTTATATCATTAACATGAAGGATTATCATGCACGGATCAATCAACATATCATATATCGGATCATGTCTATCACAATTACGCTACTTGATTATCATGTTAACAATTTACCATATTCGATAAACCTAGTTATCATAAGTTGCATATAACCACTATATGTTAATCATGCACATCAATACAAATACACCTCACAATATCAACGAGTAGCAATTTAGCATAAACACAAAGCACTAACCACGAATTCTGGTCCAATAGTCGACTGTTTCGGAGAGGGAGGGGGTTTCGTCCACTGTTGATGCGATTTGGGAGAGGAAGGGTAGGTTTTGTTGTTGTGGTTTTGAAACTGACCAAATGATTACGTAAATAAAGTCTATGCTAGGGCCACAACTCAATTAAATGGATCAATCCACAAGTGGGCCGATCACAAGGGTTCACACTTGGGCTGGCCTAAGTTAGATATACACAAGGAATAATTAAACACATCAAAGACTAGTTGGGCTCATGAAATCTATTTGGGCCGACATGGTATGTGTTTGTAAGGTATAGCCATAAAGCCCAAGATATACGCGGCCCGATCCAATTCCACTAAGTTAATTAATCAGGTTATCGTTTAAGTTTAACGGAGTTAATATCGAAAGATTACACGTTACTAACCTCGGAAGTTTGGGTTGTCACATACAAGAAGAAGACATACCTAAAACTGCTTTCAGAACTAGGTATGGTCATTATGAGTTTACAGTCATGCCCTTCGGATTAACGAATGTACCTGCAGCATTCATGGACATGATGAATAGGATCTGTAAACCGTATTTGGATAAATTTGTAATTGTTTTTATCAACGATATACTTATTTATTTCAAAAATCAGGAAGAACACTGTCAGCACTTGCATGCACTCTTAACTTTGTTAAGAAAAGAAAAGATATACGCCAAATTCTCGAAGTGTGAATTTTGGTTACAAGAAGTGCAATTTCTAGGACACATGGTGAATCACGAAGGCATTCATGTAGATCCTGCTAAGATAGAGGCAATTACCAAATGGAAGGTTCCGCAATCCGCAATGGAAATTAGAAGTTTTATAGGTTTAGCTGGATACTATAGACGGTTTATTAAGGATTTTTCCAAGATAGTTGTACCATTAACTAAGCTAACCTGTAAAGCAGTTAAGTTTGAATGGGGATCTAAGCAAGAAGAAGCTTTTAGGATTTTAAAGCAAAAGTTAACAAATGCCCCAATCCTAGCCTTGCTAGAAGGAACAGAAGATTTTGAAGTTTACTGTGATGCTTCAAAACTAGGATTAGGATGTGTGCTAATGCAACGTAAGAAGGTAATTGCGTATGCTTCAAGGCAATTGAAAAAGCACGAAGAAAACTATACGACTCATGATTTAGAATTAGGAGCCATAATTTTTGCTCTTAAAATTTGGAGACATTATCTGTACGGAAGTAAATTTACTGTCTATACGGATCACAAAAGTTTAAGGTACATATTTGGGCAAAAAGAATTGAAATGAGGCAAAGGAGATGGATGGAAATCCTAAGTGATTATGACTGTGATATTCAGTATCACGAAGGAAAAGCAAATGTAGTTGCAGATGCCTTAAGTCGTAAGTATCATGAAAAGCAAAAGCGAGTTCGTGCTCTCAGATTAAATTTACAATTAGATTTAATGGAACAATTGAAGAATGTTCAAGCTACAGCAATCGAGGATGATGTTGAAGGAATGAAAGGACGAATAAAAGAATTAGAACAAGGAGCTGATGGAATTTGGAGATTTCACAAAAGCAGAATTTGGGTACCTAAGCAGGGAGAATTAAGAAATAAAATTTTAGAAGAAGCTCATAAATCTAGGTATACCATGCACCCAAGAAACAATAAAATGTACCAAGATTTAAGAAATAATTTCTGGTGGATAGGAATGAAAAAGGATATAGCTAGATGTGTTTCTAAGTGTCTAACTTGTTCACAAGTTAAGGCAGAACACCAGAAACCTTCAGGTCTACTACAACATTTAGAAATGCCTGTATGGAAATGGGAACTCATAACAATGAATTTTGTTACTAAGTTGCCCAAAACCAGAAAAGGTAATGATGCGATTTGGGTAATTGTGGATCGATTAACCAAATCAGCTCATTTTCTACCTATGAAAGAAACCTTTAGCATGGAAAGGTTGGCAAAGTTGTATGTAGATGAAGAAGTATCCTTACATGGAGTTCCACTCTCCATTGTTTCGGATAGGGATAGTCGTTTCACTTCCCATTTCTGGACAAGTTTCCAAGAAGCAATGGGAACTCGATTAAATTTAAGCACTGTGTAGGATCGGTTTCGACACCGTACGATTGCGTAACGAACGTTCGACGTGCGGAATCCGTGAACGTATGTGACCGAACACACAAGAACGTACAAATGACGTGATTCTATTGATATGATGTCGTGTACAAAGCCGTGAATCACATAGAGAGACTTTCTCTCTCTAGACTTTCTCTCTCTAGGATTAGATCTCTAAATCTCCAAATGAGCCAAAAGTCTTGAACCTAACACTATAACTCCCTATTTATAGGCACAAGGAATATAAGGATTTCTCCTTATTTACAAGTTTGCCACATTGCCCTTTTAACTAGATATTACAATAAAATGCTTGATTCTTCGGTTTCTGCTACGGACTAGATTGACGAAGGCGATAGACAGATAATGCACTAACAGACTCCCCCTTGGATATTGCCGTAGTCAATCTCATAGCATCTTGTCTTTCTCTATCTTGAACAGAATCCCCGTGGATCTGTCTTCGAGCTTCCGTTGCTCCCCCTCTCGGTAATCTCTTTCTTCAGGCTCCCCCTTTCGTCAAGCTTCCGTGCTTTTGGGATCGACACCTGGATTTCCGTATACAAGCTCCTCCAAAATATTTATCTGGCTTTTTTAATCCACGCTTTCTCTTGCGTTGAGCTTGTTTTCAGACTCCCCCTTAGACTCAGCTGTCGGGATCGTAGTCTGGCTTTCATAGATTCACAATTTCATGATCAATTCATGGCTCTATTCTGTATCTACTCAGGATTTGAAACCTGGTTAACCTGCAAATCCTCTACCTCAACATAAGTTTTACAAATTTATAACACTATGATTTAAGAAACTTACTGGTAGAAATCATTAATTCATCAATCTGTATAGTTACATCAAGTTCAAACGAATGACCTTGATTAACTAAACACACAATCTTTCAAAACATTTGTATATGATATTCAAAGTTTTCAACATATACTCCCAACCCTCTAGTTCATCAAGTTTAGCACTTGGAATTTTGAATATCAGCTCTTCAACATCAGTTGTCGAAAATCTTTTTGGCTTTTTCAAAAGATTTAAGCTAAAACACACTAAAATATTTTTGGATTTTTAGTTTAAAGAAGTGCAGTAAAGAAATATATACAAACAATATTTTTGTGAGTTTGTGTAAGAGGGTCATATCAGTTTATGAAACAAATCACTAGCATCGTTAAGCTTTTGACATTTTAAGTTTTAAACGATTCACGTAGATTGACGATATGTTTGTCCTCTTAAGCTCAATCTAAAAACTTTCGACATGCTTACCGATACTTTAAGGTATATTAATTTTGCACTAAATTCATATGGAGCCCACGATCTTAGCATATCCCCTCATCATGTAATACACTAACTCAAGTAATGCCTTTAAACTTTCATCAACTGTGATATGTGCATAAACAACGCAGAATGTTTAAACATTAACAATCAGGTCGATACTTTCGTATACCCAGAGAAAGTCCAATGTTTAAACAAAATAAGAAAATAAAACAAGTTGAAGTTGTTTAGGCTTTAACCACCAGGTCGATACTCCCGTATATGCAGAGGTGATCCAAAGCTTAAACGAAACACCAAAGAAAATAAAGCAGAACGTTTAGGCAACAACATCCAGGTCGATACTCACGTATACGCAGAGGATGTCCGATGCTTAAACAAAATAAAGAAATAAAACAAGTTTAAGTCTTTGCAAAATGAAATGCACAAAATCACAGCGACTTTTCAGCAAAGTTGTGAAAGTTCACAAACTGACTGGTTTTTATGTCTTTCGACATTCAGCGATTACTGAGTAGGTACACAGTCAAGAAGGACAAAACTAAGTACTATGCTTTCAACCGTGTTTCCCACTAGAACTAGGCTTTTTCATTTAAGTTTGTATCGTTATCGCAAATCTACTAGTCTAGCTAAGCCTATCGTCACATCCTTAGTGAGACCGTTTATCACATTTGACATTACATTTCTTTAGCATGTTGTGATAGTCCACTGATTTACTATCATTTCCTCTTATTCACAACCAAACTTATTTTTGATTTTTCAATGTTTTTTACATTTTCAAATTTTCTAATTTTTTAAAAAAAATTTCTCCCCCTAAAATCAAAATATGTTTCAATTTTGATTTTCAAGGAAAAATTGAAAACAACAAGAAACGTGACAAACTGATATCGAATCACTTCAATCTGCCATCCACCTGGCATAAACAATCAAAACTCCCCCTGACAACAAACTATTTTCCCATTTAGATTTCAAAACACTTAAGTTTGTTTTAATCAAAATGGTTTTGACACCGTTCGATTGCGTAATGAACGTTCGACGTGCGGGATCCGAGAACGTACGTGACCGAACACACAAGAACGTACAAATGACGTGATTCTATTGATATGATGTCGTGTACAAAGCCGTGAATCACGTAGAGAGACTTTCTCCCTCTAGACTTTCTCTCTCTAGGATTAGATCTCTAAATCTCCAAATGAGCCAAAAGTCTTGAACCTAACACTATAACTCCCTATTTATAGGCACAAGGAATATAAGGATTTCTCCTTATTTACAAGTTTGCCACCTTGCCCTTTTAACTAGATATTACAATAAAATGCTTGATTCTTCGGTTTCTGCTACGGACTAGATTGACGAAGGCGATAGACAGATAATGCACTAACACACTGCATATCATCCTCAAACAGACGGACAAAGTGAACGAACAATCCAAACTCTAGAAGACATGCTTTGAGCATGTGTGATAGATTTTGGTTGAAATTGGGACGATCACTTACCTTTAATTGAATTCTCCTATAACAATAGTTATCAATCAAGCATCGAAACTGCCCCATTCGAAGCACTGTACGGACGAAAGTGCCGAACTCCAGTTTGTTGGGCAAAAATAGGAGAAAGTCAATTATCAGGTCCTGAAATAGTGCAAGAGACGACCGACAAAATTTCTGAAATCAAGGAAAGACTGAAGACGGCTCAAAATCGTCAAAAGAGTTATGCAGATAATCGACGCAAGCCACTGGAATTTCAAGTCGGAGATAAAGTACTTTTGAAAGTTTCTCCTTGGAAAGGAGTAGTTCGATTTGGTAAGAAAGGAAAGCTAAGTCCAAGGTACGTAGGACCATTTCCAGTGATCCAACGTATAGGACCAGTTGCTTATCGTTTACAACTACCAGAAGAACTAGCTGGAGTACATGATGTATTTCATGTATCCAATCTAAAGAAATGTCTATCTGACGAATCCCTGGTAGTACCTCTTCAAGACATAGAGGTAAATGAAAAGTTAAAGTTTGTTGAGAAGCCATTGCAAATAGAAGATAGAAAGATCAAGTTTCTCAAGCACAAGCGACTAGTACTGGTCAAAGTCAAGTGGGATTCAAAGAGAGGATCTGAATACACTTGGGAGCTGGAATCGGAGATGAAACGGAAATATCCTCACTTGTTCCAATAAATCTCGAGGACGAGATTTTTATTAAGGTGGGGAGGATGTAACAACTCTCATCAACATTCCTATTTATTATATTATTTTATCCAAAAGGAAACCCTAATTAAGACCCCCAAGTGATTCTGTATAAACCCTAAAATTTTCAGAATAATCAGAATCAGGATCAGGGCCCCTAAAACTCAAGGGGGGTATTCCCTAGTTACGATTATCCACTTAATTTGTTGTCAAAAACGAATTTTATCATTCCGTCAACTCAGCAAGGCTAGTTAGGGACGTGGCTACCCTATGGTAGGTTGTGACCCCTCGCGCCACGCGACGCCCAAAGGGGTACCCCTCGCGTCACGCGAGGGGGTCAAATTTCATGTATAAATAATGGGTTTTGGGACTTGAATTCTGGCACTTGAACGACGTTAAAATTCATTTTACATTTCAAGATATCGTCTGTTTACTACAAAAACACACACGAATCACAAATCGCTGCTGCAAAATAGGGTAATAACTCGATCGCTACTACGATTCAATGTCCGATCGATTAAACTATCCAATGGATGTTTAAGTGCTGCCCACATTAGGGTTTATGCTTTGTCATTCGTCGTTAATTCGATGGATGTTTAAGTATCGCACTTTGTCATTCGTTGTGAAGGTTTAATCTCGTAAGTTATCGTAAATGCTGTATTAGTTACTAACCTAGTTTGTGTGCATTGTTATTTAAACTAGGTTATCAAGGCTAATCAGTAGGCTAAGCTCTGTTCATATTAAATCTGCAATGTGAGTCATTCTCTTTTTATCAAGTTGCTTTTCAAAACCCTATTTATTTCAAAGTTATAATTACAGGGATTAAGTCTTTGTAGTCTTCAATTACAGCCGGTATGTGGGGTTTTGTATACAGTACTTGATAATCGTCACCATTGGACAACGGGTTAGCCAATGGGTGATATGAGCATAGTCACAGAAGCGAGTCGAGTGACAAATACCGTTGGGTAATTGGTTGATATATAAACATTGTAATCGCTCTTAATACTGTAATTTATAACAACGTGTCATTTTAGTAAAAAGAATGATTCACCAGTATTTCCCGCTGACAAAACCTTTTTCAAACATGTTTCAGGTGATCTGTTGTGATCCAGGAAAAGTGCCGCGAAGCACTACAAGCTTAAGGAAGTGGCTCAATATAAAATAAAGAAACATGTTTTTGTAAAAATAAAGATTTCTCCGTGAAATCAATGATTGTAAACTACCGGGGTTTATCCCGAGTTGTGAAATAAAATAATCAGGGAAATTGCAGTTTTAAAAAGATCCTGAAGAAATCTTCCACTATCAACTCAATTAATAAATACCACGGGATCCCGCGGCTCCTAAAACGGGTCAAACCGGGTCGGGGTCCGTGACAACCATGGCCTTGGCTTTTCCATTTTCCTTGTCATGTTGACTCCAATCATACCCTTCATCATCATGAATTATGAATCTGGGTCCTTCTGTTTCATAGAAGTTTTTATCCCAATCAAAATTTTCCAACACAGATTTTTTAGATCTTTCATAATCTAAACTAGCTTCACTTTGATTACGCAGTGATAAAACAGCTCTCTTCTCTTTAGAAGATCCTTCTTCAATCTGCTTTCTAGTTGGCTGCTCGTTATTCTTTTGATAAATGGCCTTTTTGTAGTAATCTTCATAGAAAGGATTCACGCTATCATCGGCTTTGTCGTTTGTGCATTCTCTCTTGAAGTGCCCCTTTTGTTTACACTTGAAACAGGTGACTTTGTTCTTGTCAAAACCTATCTTCATTTCCGGGCCTTCCAGACACCTTTTGCCAGTAATCTCCATGAATCTTTGAGCTCTTCGGATGACACTTGCCATGCACCAGCGAATGTCCATGAGTTCCATCTCTTCTGGATCGACTTGATCGTAATCCTCCTTCGTCATGTTTGGATTCCCGATCTTACCTGCAATTAAACCTTCGTAAGATACCAGAATAGAGGCTAAGAAGCTCATGTGCTGTTGAGCAAACTCATTGTTCAGAAGTGGATTATTTTTCCAATCCTGGTTTGGATTAGATTTTGATGATCCGGATGCAGATGAAGAATGACATCCTGGATCATAACTAGAAGATTTGTTCTTTGACGAGTCACCAGTCTTTTCTACACTAAAACCAATTTTGATCCTTGGAGATTCATTGTTTTGTAGCATCCCTCTGCGATAGTACAAACCAACATTCTGTTGATAACTAGAGCTAGACACCTTGTTTTGTTTTTGCATCAACAGATCATGTCCCTCTATCTTTTCAATCAGATTGTCTAATGTCATATCATCAAATTTATCATCATTTTTCAACACAATCACATAGGTTTTCCAATCTTCTTCATGTGTTAATGCCTCAACAAATTTATCCACCATTTCTTCTCTCTCTTTGTGGATTCCAAACCTTTCCATTTCAATCTTCATTTGACAAAATCGTTCAATCCTTTGACGAACTGTTTCATTCTTCATGCAACTAAACAAGTCAAACTCTTTTTTTAACAGTGATATTTTGTTTTTCTTGATATCTTTTCCACCTTCAGCTTTCAACTTTAACGCTTCTCAAATTGACTTAGATGTTTCACCATGCTGAAGTAGTGAGAAAATATCCTCTCTGATAGATTGTTGAAGTAGAGTTTCCATTCTTAATTCACTTGAATGTTCCTTTTTATCATCAGCTGTGAAATCTTTAAGTGTGATTAATCACGTTTTTCATTTCTTGGTTTTTCATATCCTATTGTTAAACAAATCCAGCTATCATATGCATAAGCTTGCACCCAGTTTTCAAATCTTTCATACCACCAGTGATAATCTTCGATATTCATGAGCTTTGGTGGTGTGAGTCAACAAAAGTCAACAGTGAGCTCCTGCTCTGGTCGATCGGACGGGAAAGTTGTTCGATCGGACCGGGTGCTGGTCGATCGGACAGGATGCTGGTCGATCGGACAGGATGCTGGTCGATCGGACACGGTGCCGGTCGATCGAACGGGTATTCGATCAAGTGAGTCAACGAATGTCAACTTGTTGTTCGATCGGGTGGTAAAGTTGTACAATCGGCTGGGATTGTATCTTGAATCGGTTGGTTGTCCGTTCGACCCTCTGTTCGATCGATCAGCACTACACGACAAAACAATATGCTGTTCGATCGGCTTGCACTTCAAGCAATGGCACAAAGGACAAAAGATGCTTGATCAATCGGTTGGCACGTTGATGCTGTCCGTTTGATGTCACAAAATGACAAAATTCTTGATCGATCGGTTGGCGTTGTCACTTTGACTTTTAATAAATTCTCACATGCAACAATCTATTATGGCCGACAATCCGTTTAATGTAAGATTAAATATATTATGTATTAATATTTAATCTATAGCCATTATAATCATTTACATAATATAGATCAAAATATATAATAACCTATTAAATAATTAGTTGGTAATTGTTGATGGACCATATTACCCTTATTAACTAATTAGGTTTCCTCCTGGGTGCTTATATAAGGAGACTCATGTGGAGGTTAAGGGGTTAGACAGTTACACCATTAGACATACCCCATAAGCATAACATCACATTCGACCTTCATCTCCATAGCCGATACCCTTTTCGTTTTAATCAGTCACCATCATCAGTCAGCACCCTAAGGAGAAACCAGATCACCTTGACAAAGATGTCGAACTCCATGTCGTCTTCTCTCACTGGATTCTCCACTGCACTGTCTGCGGTGACAGGTATGTTTTCATGTTTTCCATTATGATTAAACAGAACTGATCCAACATGTGGTATCAGAGCATATGTTGATTAGTTAGTTCTGTTTTCGTATCCATAATTCTGGGATTGAAATCATGAAAACAGAAATTTTTAACTTAATAAACTAATAGCCGGTTTTGAGTCGAATATGTCCACTCAAGATCACTGTTTTCGGAAAAGGTTAATCACATGTTCATTCGAAATCAACTGGATTATGTTTATGACCGAAATCTGTTTTAAAAACCTTAAAAATTCAGGTTTCGGGTTCCAGAATTTATGTTTTATTTTTAGGGTTCATCATGTTCTTAGGAAAATTCGAAAATTCTGTTATGTTTTGGAATGTATTTAGGATTGATGAGTGTTTTTCCATGTTTGATCCAATTTTATCTTTTAAGTTTATTCAAAAAACTGTTAAAAGATATACAGTTATAATTTTTCGAAATATTTTGATAAAATTAGATCATCTTAAAACAGGAAATCATATCTCATAATCCCTTAGAATTCGAGTTTTCAGTTATTATCACAATAAACAGCTATCAACAGTGGGCTCGAGACCAACAGATCTCGACTCGAGACCATAAGGTCTCGACTCAAAATCATAAGGGCTCAAAAGTTTACAACTCGAGACCATAAGGTCATAACTCGAGACCATAAGGTTGCGACTCGAGACCGTGGTTGCGACTCGAGACCTCATCATGAGTCGAGATCTCATAAGATATAGTAGTCGAGACCATGGTTCCGACTCGAGACAATAAGGTTGCGACTCGAGACCTCATAACTGACTCGAGATCTCATAACTCAGTTCGATCCGCGCTAACGGGTGGTTTGCTATTAAATAATTGGTTTTGTAATTACTTAGTTAATTAATCAGAATCAGATAATGTTTTACAAAACCAAAATAGCTTAACTTGAATGAGCTTTTGATGTATCATTTCTAGCCAAAGCTGACTAGATACATCTACTTATCGTTCAAGTATTACGAAAGCTATGTTAAGTGTGCATCATAAACATGAATGTCTTAATATCTGGCCAAAGCTGATTTAATTCCTTCATAGATGGCATACTTAACAAGTGCATAACTAAAGTGATTGTCTCAATTTCTGGCCAAAGCTGATTTGTTACAATCATTTTGCACACATGCTTAAATGATTACACTTCTGGCCAAAGCTGATTTGTCTTCGTTTAAGTAGAATTTTAACTAAGTCTATTATTTTGATGTTAGTAATAGACAATATCACAGCTTCATAATTAAAATGGTCATTATTTATGCCTGCCTTAGTTTAACGTGCCCTTAGATCACATTAGGACTTCTTCCTTAGTATCATAAGTTGCTCATCTTATTTCCACTATCAGCGCCCAATTGCGGGATTCCACCTTTGACTGGTGATAACTTTGCTGCATGGAAGGATGCTCTCATGCTTACACTTGGATTGCTGGATTTTGACTATGCTCTAAGAGAGGATAAGCCAGCGGACCTTACTCCACAAAGTACTGCTGCTCAGCAGTTAACTCATGAAAAGTGGACTAGGTGTAACCGCATGTCTCTCATGTTCATGAAGCAGTCCATAAGCAATGCAATCAGGGGAGCTATTCCTGATTCTGAAGATGCTAAAACCTACTTGGCTTCTGTGGAGGCGCAGTTCAAGGGGACGTCTAAAGCACACGCTAGTACTCTTATTCTCAAGCTGGTGACAACTAAGTATGATGGGAGGAGCGGCATTCACGAGCACATCATGATGATGAATGACATGGCCAATAAGCTGAAGGGGCTGGAAATGGAAATCAGTGATGGTTTCCTTGTTCATTTCATCATTACTTCGCTTCCTTCGTCCTTTGAAGCATTCAAGATCAATTACAACACTCAGAAGGACAAATGGACAATGAGTGAACTGGTCGCTATGTATGTACAGGAGGAAGAGCGTATGAGGATGGATCGCACTACCGATGTTGCTAACTTCACCACCTCCAACTCTAAGAAAAGGAAGAACAATCATCAGAGGAATGATGCTTCAAAAGTCCAAAGGCCTAATCCTAATACAAGTGCACCTTCCAGCTCTAAGAACTCCTTAGGCAGTATCCGCTGCAAATTCTGTAAAAAGACAGAACACATGCAGAAGGATTGCCCTGACTTTAAGGAGTGGCTGGCTAAGAAATGTAACGATTATTTTATGATACTTAAGTCCTATAATTTAAGTGTTCCTGCTAATTCTTGGTGGTTTGATTCTGGTTCTATGGTTCATGTTACCAATTCAACTCAGGGATTCCTTTCAATCCGGAAGCTGGAAAGAAACCAAAGAACGCTTAAGGTTGGGGATGATCGAGAATTAGAAGTGAAGGCCATTGGAACATTACAATTAGTTATGAAAACTGGTTTATGTATTAAACTTTATGATACCTTATATGTTCCTGAGGTAACTCGGAACCTTGTACCAGGACCAAAGTTAGACATGGACGGTTTTATTGTTTCCCATGGTCATCGCAAACTCTCTATCCTCTATGATTCTGTTCTTTATGGTACTGGTGTTCTGGATGGTGGTCTCTATAGATTAGAACTAGATGATGGCTTTTCCAAATCTTTGTTGTCATATAACATTAATGAATCACTCACAAAGATGGAAGAGAAACGAGACTTAGAGACTTCATCCATGTTGTGGCATCAGCGTTTAGGCCACATTTCAAAAGAACGATTAAATCGTCTTGTAAAGGATGAAGTCTTACCTCCTCTCGATTTCTCTGATTTTGGAACATGTGTCAAATGTCTTAAAGGTAAAATGACATTAGCGAATAAGAAAGGTGCCACTAGGAGTTCTAACTTATTAGAACTCATTCACACTGACATTAGTGGTCCCTACCAAATCGCTGGCATAACAGGACATACTTCATTTATCACTTTCATTGATGATTATTCTCGTTATATGTACTTGTATCTAATTAAGGAAAAATCTGAATCTCTAACAACTTTTAAAGATTATAAGGCTGAAGTTGAAAAGCAATTAGATCGTCAGATTAAAGTTGTGAGATCAGATAGAGGCGGTGAATATTATGGAAGACATACTGATGTGGGTCAAGCTCCTGGTCCATTTTATGAGTTTTGTAAGGGCCAGGGGATTGTGAACCAATACACCATGCCTGGTACACCTCAGCAGAACGGTGTCACTGAAAGAAGAAATCGTACCCTTATGAACATGGTGCGCAGTATGTTAGCCAACACTAATTTACCATTATTCCTCTGGACTGAAGCGTTAAAAGTAGCTGTTCATATACTCAATAGAGTTCCTTCTAAGTCTGTCCCTAAAACTCCTTATGAACTTTGGACAGGAAGGAAACCGAGTCTTAAATATATGAAAGTATGGGGCTGCATTGCTGAAGCAAAACTTTACAATCCTTTCCTAAGGAAACTTGACCCTAAAACAGTTACTTGTTTCTTTATCGGGTATCCTGATAATTCAAAGGGTTGTCGTTTCTATTGTCCTTCTCATGTCACCCGTATTGTTGAAACCAAGCGTGATGCGTTCCTGGAGGATTTCAAGGTCAGTGGGAGCAGTACCAACCCTTACGAAGAATTGCAAGAAGTACAAGACGCGGGGGGGGGGAGACTCGTCGCTTACCATTACTCTGATTACTCCTGTTGTACCCAATGCAACTACTGCACCTGAAGCTACTGCGCCAACTCCAAATTTACCTCTACAATCAGAACCCATTATACCTCATAATGAAGGCACATCAAACGCTCAACACCAAGACAACGCTGAACCCGATAATCCACTCAGGAGGTCATCTAGGCAAAGAAGGCCTACTAATTGGGATGATTATGTTACCTACCTTACTGAAATGGATCCCAGAAAGCTCAATGATCCTATCTCTTACAATGAAGCCATTAGCAGTGATCAGTCTTTTGAATGGAATAAAGCGATGATTGATGAGCTTGAATCCATGAAGAAAAATGACGTTTGGGATTTGGTAGAATTACCCAACGGAGTCAAACCCGTAGGATGTAAATGGGTGTTCAAAACAAAACTGGATCCGAATGGGAACGTTGAACGCTACAAAGCGAGATTGGTTGCAAAGGGCTACACTCAGAAAGAGGGAATTGATTATCAAGAGACGTTTTCACCTGTCTCTCGTAAAGATTCATTAAGGATCGTCATGGCCCTAGTAGCTCATTTTGATTTGGAGTTACATCAGATGGACGTTAAAATTGTTTTCCTTAACGGAGATTTGGACGAAGATGTTTACATGAAACAACCTGAAGGCTTTAAACCTGAAGGTCAGGAGCATCTAGTCTGTAAGCTGAAGAAATCCATTTACGGGTTAAAACAAGCATCACGTCAGTGGTACCTCAAGTTTGATGAAGTCATGAAGAAACAAGGTTTTATGAAGAATCAAGTGGATCAATGCACCTACCTCAAGATTAGTGGGAGCAACTTTACTAAACTTTTCCTTTACATAGATGATATTCTATTGGCAAGTAATAGTTTAGACATGTTGCATGAGTCGAAGCGGTTACTCTCGCATAACTTCGACATGAAGGATCTCGGAGATGCTTCTTACGTCATTGGCATCGAAATTCACCGAGATAGACACAAAGGGATCTTAGGATTGTCTCAATAGACTTACATAGATCGTGTCCTTACACGTTACAACATGCAACAGTGCAAACCCTCCGTTGCTCCAGTAGTTAAAGGAGATGTTTTCGGTTCATTCCAGTGTCCAATAATAGAGGTTGAGAAGGAGCAAATGAGCCAGATACCTTACGCGTCAGTAGTCGGGAGCCTAATGTATGCTCAAGTTTGTACTCGCCCAGATATCGCTTATATTGCTGGAATGCTAGGCCGTTATCAGACTAATCCTGGCCTAGATCACTGGAAAGCAGCTAAGAAGATACTTCGATATCTGCAAGGGACGAAAGACTATAAACTGACTTATAGAAGAAGTGATCATTTAGAAGTAGTGGGCTATTCTGATTCTGACTTTGCCAAATGCAAAGATGACAAGAAATCCACTTCGGGCTATATCTTTATGTTAGCAGGCGGCCCTATCTCATGGAAGAGTCATAAACAACAGTTGACCACAACTTCCACAATGATGGCAGAGTACATTGTTGTTTATAACGCAACCTGTCATGGAATGTTGCTTAGAAATCTGATCACTGGACTCAAAATCGTTAATTCCATTTCTAGACCATTGAAGCTTTACTGTGATAATTCAGTTGCCGTTAGTTTCTCGAACAGTAACAGTTCGACTGGAGCTGGTTTATATCTCGATACAAAATATATGTTCGTACGTGAACGAGTTGAGGAAAATAATCTTTGTATCGAGTATATTAGTACTAAAGATATGCTTGCGGATCCGATGACTAAAGGTCTCCCTCCTAAGGTTTACGAAGAACATGTTCGGAATATGGGATTTAGTAAAGACCTTATTTAAGCATATTGTACTAGCTTATGTTTTATGATTAATGAAATTTCCTCAGTTTGATTTTGTATGTCTCTTAGAATATGTTCAACCGGTATAATGGCATATAGACAAATAAAGTTACAAATCAAACAAAGGGCTTATGCGTATTTTGATCATGACGATTAGGTTTTAAATTAAGGCTATAGTATGATTAATGGGGGTCCTGAGTCGCATAATGATTCAACGGCTGTATTTCTCTGCTATAGTACTTGTTTAAGGCTAAAATGAGTGTTAACTCCTGATCAGGCTTATCTAATACTCATAGTAAATGATTACTCGGCTAAGTGGGAGAATGTAAGATTAAATATATCATGTAATAATATTTAATCTATAGCCATTATAATCATTTACATAATATAGATCAAAATATATAATAACCTATTAAATAATTAGTTGGTAATTGTTGATGGACCATATTACCCTTATTAACTAATTAGGTTTCCTCCTGGGTGCTTATATAAGGAGACTCATGTGGAGGTTAAGGGGTTAGACAGTTACACCATTAGACATACCCCATAAGCATAACATCACATTCGACCTTCATCTCCATAGCCGATACCCTTTTCGGTTTAATCAGTCACCATCATCAGTCAGCACCCTAAGGAGGAACCAGATCACCTTGACAAAGATGTCGAACTCCATGTCGTCTTCTCTCACTGGATTCTCCACTGCACTGTCTGCGGTGACAGGTATGTTTTCATGTTTTCCATTATGATTAAACAGAACTGATCCAACATTTAATTCATCACATATATCAACAATTCCTCATACAAGAACACATGCACTAATTAATGACCCACTGACATTATACAAACTTGATTGGGCCGAGAAACTTTAAGTCACATGGGCTGTAGCAGATCAACGAATATCACATGCAGACTAATAACAATTTTGACAAACTTGAAATACTCACATGGGTTTATCAGATAATGTCACACCCCTATTTTCCACGTGTCACCGGTGGGCCCGGTGGGGAGTATCGTGACGTAGTTGGTATCATCATAGACAAACAACACAATATATATAAATTCACAGCGGAAGCAAAGATAGATTCATTTCAACTTTAATAAAGTGTAATATTAAATATCACTAATAGTTGAAACGGATCCACAGGCGGATCAAAATAAAATAAGATATTGTTCAACAGTTTATTGTCGTCCAAGCTTGCGAGACTTATTGTGGACGCTCTAGAAGACAGCCAGCCTATTACGTGTAGCACCTGCACTTAACCTTTTGGGAAAATACGTCAGTTTACACTGGTAAATACAATTTAACTGACTCATTTTGAAAAGGGTTGAAAATTGATTTGAATGCACGTGGCACAAAACCTTTTTATAACTTGGGTTAATTATACAATATAATCATGTGAACGAATTACATGTTACTTATGCGTTTAGTAGCCCGGATCTTGTCCGGGTTAAAGATCAATAGACACACCACATTATAGAGTTATACACTGACAGGTGTACGCCTACACCTCGTGCTCAGGTCGTGGCCATCTCGTAAGATGATGCCAAGGATATCCGGGACATGGTCATTAACCCCCCAAAGGCTTTAAGTGAACAAGACTGTTTAAACGAGCCGATCAAATTATTCAATTAACCACCCAAAGATGTAAGATTTGATGCTCGATCAAGCGGTATTTTATATACCGTAACCCAAGCCCGTATAGGGAAAATAAGTTAAAAGTATTTACCTGAGTAAGTATAATTCTCAACAAGCAAAATGCAAGTAGCTTTTACCGGTGCTCCTAATCTGGAACGAAGGTTTATAATAACCTATTAGATTCCTAACGGGTCTTTATTTAAGCTTATGCTTAGACCGGTTAGCTTTAAGGACGAACGATTCAAACGCACGATTAAGCGAAGACCGGATAGAATGTGATTTAGACCCGACAAGTTTGAATACTTGTATAATATGGGTATACTAAATACATTCTGGATTTTGAGACAAAAATGATAATGTTTGACCCGTCTTGGTCAATTTATGCAAACTAGTTACATAAACCGAACCGAACGCGAAAAGAGCGTTACGGGTAACCGTAAGAGTCATATGCGAGTTCCCTGAGATAATATGCTCTAAATATGTTATAATATCAGTAAGTCATCTTCTATTATGCCCCAAATGAATTTAAACACAATTTATGCCTCATAAGGGCATTTTGGTCATTTAAAAGATTATAAAAGAGTTAAATTAGAAATCTGAGTTACAGGTCTGGTTCATACAGTAAATATATTTAATTTAACATGTTATAACAGTAGATTATGACCCATAAGTGAAAATCATCATTTAAAACCAAACTATGCACCTTAGGGGTATTTTGGTAATTTCACAAGGGCTAAAAATGTCCAAATTGGAAACCTGAGTTCAAAAACTTGTACTTACTGTTATTTTATAAAAATATACTAAAAACATCAGTAGGTATCAATCTTATATGTCCAATATGGTTATAGTGCATACTATGCGATAAAAACGCTTAAAAAGGCGATTTAGAGCCGTTTCCGGGTTTTTAAAAGAAAGCTGATATTTTTATATTTCCAGAATGCTCAAAATATTTTATTTATCAAATAAAATCAGTAGAAAAATGTTTGGGGTCAAAAGGATTTGTAAAACTCATTTTATGGCTTAAAATGGCAAAATCGGTATTAACCGAATTAAGCTTAGAGACCTATGTTATGATCAGCCAAAAATTAAATAAAAATCTTTAAAAATCCCAAAATATTATATAACATCAGTGGGTAAAAAGTTTGATATCAAAAAGTGGGTTTAAATGGGTTATATGTTAATTACGCCGTTTAAGTAACAAAAAGCTTTCAAATCACGATATTGAGCATAACTCTTATTCTGGACCTCAAACAGATATCAAATTTTCGGTGCAAGTTTATAAATCAGTGAAAAATGTTTCTACTCTTTCACTTTTTCAAAAATCACGTTTTATAGTCAAAAGGGCATAATAGTCAACTTTAAGCATAAATCGGAAACATGCATATGAATCGGATAAGTGTTGAACCAAGTTGTATAATTTCAGAGAGTTAAACTTATATGAAAATTGGTCCAAAATAAGCTCTAAGGCAGATCTCAAACATGCATGAACGGATCAGAACTGAAAGTCAAAGAAAAAGTCAATTTATGCGACTTTCGGTTCCGATTCGGGTTTAAACTGAAAATTGTCGAGATGAACATGTTGAGACATGTTCTTACATTAATTATCAAGTTATTTTAATGATCAAACAGGTTGCATGTACCCTACATTGCTAATCATGCTTAAATTTGCAAAAACACATTCTGTTGACTTTTTGAAACAAGCTTTGACTCGACAATTAACATACTTAGAGTGGGAATCTGAAAATACCCTTTTGAGGGTTTGTTACCCACATAAATACCAACTTGTAAGTACTTTCAATTCGAGAAATGACTGAGCAATTTTTGTTTAATCACCAAGTCAAACTTAAATTACGATGGATTGACTTTCGGTTAATATACTAAGCTAGAACGAATTAGGAAAGGTTATGAACACTTACAAGAGTCCTAACAAAGCTTAGAGATCACTAAGAAGTTGCCTTGTCGTCCAGAGAGCTCCAGAAGTTGCCTTGTGAAATTTGTGAATGCAAGTGTTCAAATTAGTGAGCTTCAAGACCCTTTTATGACCATTTTGATCTGATTTGATGATGATACAGGTGTTTGTAGATGTTGTATGATCAATCCAAGTGTCCTAACATGCATGTAAGTTCATTGGTGAGCTCCTTGAATCGAAAACAGCTGGAAACAACTCCCAACAGAACTGAACTGGCAGCTGCGCATGTATTTGTCGCTGGCAGGTCGCTCGCGTAGCGCGAGACCCCCCTCGCGTAGCGCGACCATGTGCAGATCAGGTTACAAGTTTCCTAACAATTGCAATTCAGTCCTTGTCCTTTTGTAACGTGTTTTTACTTATTTATCTTGCACATTAGACCCTAAAACCTGACTTTTAAGGGCCTTGGGACATTTACAAATATGGTAAAGTCCATGGTTAACTTTGTGTTTTCCCGAAAAGTCTCGAAATTCAACGTTAACGCAATTAACCCTTCGTGCACGGTTTTGATCACAACTTTCTCATATGATAACGAAACTTGATGAAATTTTTATCACATATTCTAGTGAGTATATTTTACCATTACAAAGCTTCGGGTTTGCCAAAAGATCACTCAGAGGTATACTTTCAACATGTTGACACTTTTAGCCCCTGTAGTTTGTAATTCCTCACTTTCTTTCATTTCTCGCTTCGTATGATCCATGATTTATCCGTTTAAGGTTATAAACACCATGTAGGGTTATTGTAGAGCTTATTTATCCATTGTTGACACTTTGGACCCTTATAATCACATAGTTTCACTGTTTGTCAACTTTAGTCCTTCTTAAGTATGTTTTCACATATTCAAAGCCCATGACACGTGTCAATACATTATTGGACGTAAATTTTCGAGGTGTTACATCCTCACCCCCTTAAAAGAAATCTCGACCCGAGATTTACTGAAACAAATGAGGGTATTTTTCTTTCATCGTGGATTCTACCTCCCATGTGTATTCGGGACCTCTACGGGCATCCCATTTGACCTTTACAATAGGTACATGCTTCCTTCGAAGCTTCTTTACCTGTCGATCCTCAATCGATAATGGATTTTCCACAAATTTCAAGCTTTCATCAATATGTACCTCCGTATGTGGTATAACCAGTGATTCATCAGCGAAACACTTCTTCAAATTACAGATGTGGAACACATTATGGATAGCGCTAAGTTCTTCAGGCAAGTTTAACTTATAAGCGACTGACCCGACACGTTCGATAACCTCGAAAGGTCCTATGTATCTCGGGCTTAGCTTGCCTTTCTTACCAAATCGCATCACCCCTTTCCAAGGTGATACTTTAAGCAATACTTTGTCACCTACTTCGAAGTGAAAAGCCTTACGCTTTGGATCCGCATAACTTTTCTGCCTATCCCTGGCAGCTTTCAAACGATCGCGAATCTGGACAATCTTGTCCGTTGTTTCAAAAACTATCTATGGTCCTGATAGTTGGACATCTCCAACTTCCGCCCAACAAATGGGCGATCTACACTTTCTACCGTATAAGGCCTCAAAAGGCGCAGCTTTTATGCTGGTGTGGTAGCTATTGTTGTAGGAGAACTCAATTAGTGGTAGGTTCTTATCCCAACTACCACCCAAGTCGATCGCACATGCACGTAGCATGTCTTCCAATGTTTGAATAGTACGCTCACTCTGTCCGTCTGTCTGTGGGTGGTAAGCCGTACTAAAATTCAAGCGCGTACCCAAAGATTGTTGGAAACTTTTCCAAAAATGAGAGGTGTATCTTGTATCTCTATCCGAGATAATAGATACAGGTATACCATGCAAAGCTACAATCTTATCAACATATAACTGTGCCAACATATCGGAGCTATAAGTCTCCTTGATGGGTAGAAAATGTGCTGACTTCGTCAGTCTATCCACTATGACCCATATAGTATCGTTTCCCTTCCTCGTCTTTGGCAATTTGGTGATGAAATCCATTGTCACCATCTCCCACTTCCATGTGGGAATTTCAGGTTGTTGTAATAAACCTGACGGCTTCTGGTGTTCCGCTTTGACTTGCGCACAAGTCAAACATTTAGCTACATAAGCAGCTACAGACTTTTTCATACCAATCCACCAGTAGTTTGCCTTTAGATCCTGGTACATCTTGTCAGCTCCAGGATGAATAGAATATTTGGAACTGTGGGCTTCCTGGAGGATAACATCTCGAAGTCCTCCAAAAACTGGAACCCATATTCGTCCATTCAATCTTAGCATTCCGTCCTTGTCATGGGATAACTACTCCTCAGTTATTCCTAGTTTTTCTTCAGGATAGTTAGCTTCCAACACAGCTTCCTTCTGTGCAGCTAACACCCTTTCGTTCAAACTATTCCTGATTTCGATGCGCTTGGCATTGATTCTTATTGGCTTCACTCTTTCTTTTCTGCTTAAGGCGTCAGCAACTACATTTGCTTTGCCTGGATGGTATTTTATCTCACAATCATAATCATTTAGAGTTTCCATCCATCGTCTTTGTCGCATGTTCAAGTCCTTCTGATTGAACAAATGTTGAAGGCTCTTGTGATCTGAATAGATCACACACTTAGTTCCATATAAGTAATGCCTCCATAATTTCAATGCAAATACAACGGCACCCAACTCCAAGTCGTGGGTGGTGTAGTTCTTCTCGTGCACCTTTAGCTGTCGTGAAGCGTAGGCAATAACCTTGCCTTTTTGCATGAGTACACAGCCCATACCAGTGTGGGATGCATCACAATACACCACAAATTCTTCTATACCATCGGGCAATGTTAACACTGGTGCATTGCTCAACTTTTTCTTCAAAATGTCAAAGGATTCCTGCTGCTTAGGGCCCCAATCAAACTTAACTTTCTTACGTGTCAACGAAGTTAGGGGCGCAGCAATCCTTGAAAAGTTTTCGATGAAACGCCTATAATATCCTGCTAAACCCAGGAAGCTACGAATTTCAGTAGGTGTCTTCGGCTCTTGCCAATTCATAACTGCTTCTACCTTAGCGGGATCCACTTGGATACCACGCTCACTTACCACATGTCCAAGGAATTGGACTTCCCGAAGCCAAAATTCACACTTCGAAAATTTGGCGTAGAGTTTCTCATGATGTAGAAGTTTGAGAATACAACGAAGGTGTTTCTCGTGGTCAGCTTGGTTCTTCGAATAAATAAGGATGTCGTCAATAAAGACGATGACGAATTTGTCTAAGTAAGGCTTGCAGACGCGATTCATGAGATCCATGAATGCGGCCGGTGCATTAGTGAGCCCAAAAGGCATCACTAGGAACTCGTAATGTCCATAACGAGTCCTAAACGCTGTCTTGTGCACATCTTCATCCTTGACCTTCAACTGATGATAGCCTGACCTCAAGTCGATCTTAGAGAAGTAGCTTGCCCCTTGTAACTGATCGAACAGATCGTCGATCCTGGGCAAAGGATACCTATTCTTGATAGTGACTTTATTAAGCTCACGGTAATCGATGCACAGACGCATCGATCCATCCTTCTTCTTGACAAACAAGATCGGCGCTCCCCAAGGAGACGAACTAGGTCTGATAAAACCTTTGGCTAGCAGATCGTCTAACTGCGTCCTTAACTCCTTCATCTCCGTTGGTGCTAACCTATAAGGCGCTCTCGCTACCGGTGCCGCACCCGGGATGATGTCAATTCGGAATTCCACTTGCCTATCCGGTGGTAAGCCAGGCAGTTCTTCGGGAAAAACTTCAGGATATTCCGAAATGATAGGGATGTCTTCAATCCTAGGCTTTGGCTCGTCTATAGTAACTTGTGCCATATAAATGACACAGCCCTTCTGCAGACATCTGGATGCCTTGAGCATAGACACTTGCTCAGGCAATCCATGCTGGGTATCCCCTTGGATGGTAAGTGACTCCCCAGACGGAGTCTTGACTACTACTTGCTTTCTATTGCACACAATCTGGGCTTGGTTATGCGATAACCAATCCATACCTATGACTATATCAAAGTTGGCTAGCTTAAAGGGAAGTAAGGATAAAGGAAAAGAGTGATTCCTAATGGATATAACACATCCATCTAAAACAGTCGAGGCGGTTTCTATGGTTCCATCAGCTAATTCCACCTCATATTTCACGCTTAAGGGTTTTACAGGTAATTTCAACAACTCACAAAACTTATTATCTACAAAAGACTTATCTGCTCCAGAATCAAACAATACTCTAGCAAAAACATCATTTACGAGAAAAGTACATGTAATCACGTTGTCATCCTGAACAGCTTCCTTAGCATCCATCTTGAAGACTCTCGCGTTGGTCTTCTTCCCATCTTCGGCTTTCTTGGCGTACTTTGGGCAATTAGACTTAATGTGCCCTTTTTCGTTGCAACCGTAACACGTTGCATCCTTCAGTTTCTTACACTCCAGAGTCTTATGATCCGTAGATTTGCAAATCCCACAGGATCTTACGTGAGACTGGGATTTCGACTCAAATCGACATTTCCCAAAATGGTTCTTCTTGCAAGTTTTACATTTGGGCTTATCCCCCGATTGTTGCCCATCTCTCCTAGATCCCGACCCTTTCCTGTGGTCGTCATTTCCTCGGTGTTTCTTACCTGATTTTCGTGAGGTATCGTCCTCACGCTTCCTCTTGTTCTCTTCTGAATTCCTGAGTGCTCTCAACCTGACTACATCCAGGGTGAGAGAGAGATAGATCAGTTGCTGATCTGAAGGTTGCAGGCCTTGATGCCTTAACACTTGATTTAATCTCTGGGGCTAAACCCCCGATGAAGCGGGCAATCCTCTTAGGTTCTGGGGTTACCAAGTATGGAACCAACCTGGATAGGGTATTGAAAGTGGTGAGGTATGCCTAGCAGTCTAAATTCTTCATCACTAAAGATAGGAAGTCTGACTCAATTCTCT
Source organism: Helianthus tuberosus (assembly GCA_030545235.1). Taxonomy (NCBI): domain Eukaryota; kingdom Viridiplantae; phylum Streptophyta; class Magnoliopsida; order Asterales; family Asteraceae; genus Helianthus; species Helianthus tuberosus. The sequence goes on from CM060357.1 coordinate 183,056,117, forward strand.
CAACTTCATGCTGCGGGCAGTAATTATCCTTAATAAGGACAACGAACTGATCCCATGATAGATTGTAGAGTGGGATCTTTCCAGCAGCTTGTATGAGGGATTTCCACCACGCCAGTGCATCTCCTTTGAACGACTGGGATACGTATTTCACTACGTCCCTTTCAGCACACCCGCTGATGTCTACAATCGTTTCCATTTCGTCCAACCAAGTTATACAATCTACCGCTCCCTTTTCCCCAGTAAAGTCCCGGGGTTTACATGAGACGAAGTATTTGTATGTACAGGACTTACCACGCGGTTCCTGTTTAGGCTCGACCTTCCTTGACGGGACACTGTTCTGATTCGAGGAGTGACGTTCATCATCATCCTTCTTTGGCTTATCCTTCTTGGGTACATCTCTCTTAGAGGGCGGCTTGCTATGAGCCTCATAGTGGACTTTGGGTTTGGAATGTGGTGCAGATCGGGTCCTACTTCGGGTCCCGCTCGATTCACTATACTGTCTATTTAGTGCTTCGACAACAGCATCATTTACTAATGCTTTCAACTCCGCACCAGTTACTAATATCTTAGCATTTTCAGGGTTTTCTGTTGGACGACTGTTTAGTTCTTCAGACTTAGCCATGTAGTTTTAAGTGCTACATAAAAATAAGGATAAGGTCTATTTAGAAGCCTAAACAGTATTATCGTTCTTGACGATCTATTAACCATGGTAAATAAAAGCCATATTAGTTAATTTAATAATTTCATTCAAGATTTTTACTAGTAATCTTTTTAGAATGAAATATAATATTGGCATAATAAGCCTAGTCACGTAGACAAATTTCTAAATTACAAATTTAGATCTTATAGGATTAAAGTTTGAATAAATAAGACAAATCAATCCTTTTCTTGGCAGGGAGTTTATAAACTACGGCTGCCTTTTGTTTTATGTGACATTAGTTATAACCCGTAGGCATTATGTCACAACCAAATATATATAAAAATATTAAACTTGGATAACTTATTAAAAGGGTGACATGTGTGATTTTACGGATCACACTAGCCAAGAATGTTAACATGTTTACAGATGTTAACAGAGAATTGAATCTTTTAAAGAGGTTCTACCATATTGGCTAAATTTATGACAACATAACAGCTAGGTTTTACCTTTTAAGATCCTTATTATATTATTAAAATGGTAAATCAAAATATTAAATGTTATTTTTCATTTATTTATACACTATGCTTATGCACATAATTTAAAAATGAAAAACTTAAATTAACCATTCCAAATAAAAATTAAACCAATACGAGTTTTGCCCTAAACGGGACTTTTACCAAAATCATGCCCACGCAGGGGCCAACTAAAAGATATGCCCTCGCAGGGGCAGAATAGAAAGAAATACCCACGCAGGGGTAGAGTACAGAAATAAATATATGTCCACGCAGGGACATGATTACAACTAACATAAATAAACAAACAAAGGATTCAGTGACCCTTCTTGCTTTTACCCTTAATCAAATCCACCATCTTCTTAAACATCCCCCAGTTATGCCTCCGATCATGTCGCAACTCATGCCGCGTCTCTTGACGCACCCCTTGTATCTCATGAAGGATTTCTTGCATTTGGGGCGGTGACATCGCCGGCGCCTGAGGTGGTTGTTGATAATGCGGAGGTTAAGGAGGCTGTTGTTGATAATGTGGAGGTTGAGGAGGCTGCGGTTGCTGATACCCATATGGTGGGTATCCATAGGTCGATTGCCCCGAAGCCCAGGGACCTCCGTAGGGACCTTCCTGATGAAGAGTGTTGGAGTTTGCTGCTATCCAGTAGGGATCCTCTGTAAAGTTGTAGCCTATGTGGATCTGCTGCTCGAAAGGGTTGAATGCAGCCGCGCCAGTGAAAGTGGGAATTGGGTCTCCAAAACCCAATGGTGGCTGTGGCGCGACTGGCGCAATGTTCACTTCTGAGACGGGTTGTGAAGATTCTCCCGTCTCCGGTTCTTCGTGGACAGGCGAGTATCGGCTGCCACTCGAATGTGGAGGGGTGTTGATGCGTATTCCCCCTCGTGCGGATATTCGCGCTGTAGTTCTCCTTCGCCTCGGGGCCAAGGGAGGCTGAAGTCGAGGTGGTGCTGCCGGTGGAGTGACCGCGACTAGTCTGGAATCCTCGGAAGGATTCTGCTGCTGCTGAGGCTGCTGCTGCTGATGCAGGGGAGAGTTAGGCTGAAGCTGGTGTAGGGGAGAGTGATGTGGCTGGTGCAAGGGAGAGTGATGTGGCTGGTGCAAGGGAGAGTTATGGTAACTGGGAGTAAAAGCCCAGTCATACTGTTTGAACATCTCCTCATAACTATCGGGACCATTGTATGGTGATCCCATGAAAGGTGACCCATCAGAAATCTCGATGGGGTGGTTTGGAGTTCCAGATGGCGGCATTGCAGGATCAGTATCCTCATCGATGTCCATCGGGTTGCCACCAGAAAAGTGGTCTTCGGGCCCAAGTGGGATAACACCCATAGGCACATCCAGGTAGTCAGCAGGGTTGAACAAACCCTGGAAAACAGGTGATGGTTGGTCAAAAGGTGATTGGTGTCCTAGAGGAATATAGGACTGGTGAGAGTTATGGGGCTCATTCTCAGAATGAGGCCCAAAGGAGTGTGGGATGGAAGGTGAGGTACTCAGTGAAACTGAGCGCCTAGCTGGTTCAGTAAAGGATCTCCAAAGATCCTGAGCATCCGTGCTGTGGGGGTCCGATGGTGTTCGCCGGTGTGATGGTCCGGCCTCGTGGTCATTTGGGGCTACATGAGCTCCTTGTCCCCTTCCTCTTCCTCGCATACGTGGCGGCATTTTTTTTTTTTTTTTTGAACCTGTCAAAAACAACAAGTGATACAACACAAAAATATATGTAAGACAAAGTTAGAAATAAAACCAAAATTTAGAAAATTCCTAAGTTCTTTGCCTAGACTCGAGAATCGAGAATTGTGCAATTGTGTATCTGAGATTAAACACAAAAGGCTAGTGTTTAATTCACTCAGAGTTGGCTCTGATACCAACCTGTCACACCCCTATTTTCCACGTGTCACCGGTGGGCCCGGTGGGGAGTATCGTGACGTAGTTGGTATCATCATAGACAAACAACACAATATATATAAATGCACAGCGGAAGCAAAGATAGATTCATTTCAACTTTAATAAAGTGTAATATTAAATATCACTAATAGTTGAAACGGATCCACAGGCGGATCAAAATAAAATAAGATATTGTTCAACAGTTTATTGTCGTCCAAGCTTGCGAGACTTATTGTGGACGCTCTAGAAGACAGCCAGCCTATTACGTGTAGCACCTGCACTTAACCTTTTGGGAAAATACGTCAGTTTACACTGGTAAATACAATTTAACTGACTCATTTAGAAAAGGGTTGAAAATTGATTTGAATGCACGTGGCACAAAACCTTTTTATAACTTGGGTTAATTATACAATATAATCATGTGAACGAATTACATGTTACTTATGCGTTCAGTAGCCCGGATCTTGTCCGGGTTAAAGATCAATAGACACACCACATTATAGAGTTATACACTGACAGGTGTACGCCTACACCTCGTGCTCAGGTCGTGGCCATCTCGTAAGATGATGCCAAGGATATCCGGGACATGGTCATTAACCCCCCAAAGGCTTTAAGTGAACAAGACTGTTTAAATGAGCCGATCAAATTATTCAATTAACCACCCAAAGATGTAAGATTTGATGCTCGATCAAGCGGTATTTTATATACCGTAACCCAAGCCCGTATAGGGAAAATAAGTTAAAAGTATTTACCTGAGTAAGTATAATTCTCAACAAGAAAAATGCAAGTAGCTTTTACCGGTGCTCCTAATCTGGAACGAAGGTTTATAATAACCTATTAGATTCCTAACGGGTCTTTATTTAAGCTTATGCTTAGACCGGTTAGCTTTAAGGACGAACGGTTCAAACGCACGATTAAGCGAAGACCGGATAGAATGTGATTTAGACCCGACAAGTTTGAATACTTGTATAATATGGGTATACTAAATACATTCTGGATTTTGAGACAAAAATGATAATGTTTGACCCGTCTTGGTCAATTTATGCAAACTAGTTACATAAACCGAACCGAACGCGAAAAGAGCGTTACGGGTAACCGTAAGAGTCATATGTGAGTTCCCTGAGATAATATGCTCTAAATATGTTATAATATCAGTAAGTCATCTTCTATTATGCCCCAAATGAATTTAAACACAATTTATGCCTCATAAGGGCATTTTGGTCATTTAAAAGATTATAAAAGAGTTAAATTAGAAATCTGAGTTACAGGTCTGGTTCATACAGTAAATATATTTAATTTAACATGTTATAATAGTAGTGTATGACCCATAAGTGAAAATCATCATTTAAAACCAAACTATGCACCTTAGGGGTATTTTGGTAATTTCACAAGGGCTAAAAATGTCCAAATTGGAAACCTGAGTTCAAAAACTTGTACTTACTGTTATTTTATAAAAATATACTAAAAACATCAGTAGGTATCAATCTTATATGTCCAATATGGTTATAGTGCATACTATGCGATAAAAACGCTTAAAAAGGCGATTTAGAGCCGTTTCCGGGTTTTTAAAAGAAAGCTGATATTTTTATATTTCCAGAATGCTCAAAATATTTTATTTATCAAATAAAATCAGTAGAAAAAGGTTTGGGGTCAAAAGGATTTGTAAAACTCATTTTATGGCTTAAAAGGGCAAAATCGGTATTAACCGAATTAAGCTTAAAGACCTATGTTATGATCAGCCAAAAATTAAATAAAAATCTTTAAAAATCCCAAAATATTATATAACATCAGTGGGTAAAAATTTTGATATCAAAAAGTGGGTTTAAATAGGTTATATGTTAATTACGCCGTTTAAGTAACATAAAGCTTTCAAATCACGATATTGAGCATAACTCTTATTCTGGACCTCAAACTGATATCAAATGTTCGGTGCAAGTTTATAAGTCAGTGACAAATGTTTCTACTCTTTCAGTTTTTCAAAAATCATGTTTTATAGTCAAAAGGGCATAATAGTCAACTTTAAGCATAAATCGGAAACATGCATATGAATCGGATAAGTGTTGAACCAAGTTGTATAATTTCAGAGAGTTAAACTTATATGAAAATTGGTCCAAAATAAGCTCTAAGGCAGATCTCAAACATGCATGAACGAATCAGAACTGAAAGTCAAAGAAAAAGTCAATTTATGCGACTTTCGGTTCCGATTCGGGTTTAAACTGAAAATTGTCGAGATGAACATGTTGAGACATGTTCTTACATTAATTATCAAGTTATTTTAATGATCAAACAGGTTGCATGTACCCTACATTTCTAATCATGCTTAAATTTGCAAAAACACATTCTGTTGACTTTTTGAAACAAGCTTTGACTCGACAATTAACATACTTAGAGTGGGAATCTGAAAATACCCTTTTGAGGGTTTGTTACCCACATAAATACCAACTTGTAGGTACTTTCAATTCGAGAAATGACTGAGTAATTTTTGTTTAATCACCAAGTCAAACTTAAATTACGATGGGTTGACTTTCGGTTAATATACTAAGCTAGAACGAATTAGGAAAGGTTATGAACACTTACAAGAGTCCTAACAAAGCTTAGAGATCACTAAGAAGTTGCCTTGTCGTCCAGAGAGCTCCAGAAGTTGCCTTGTGAAATTTGTGAATGCAAGTGTTCAAAGTAGTGAGCTTCAAGACCCTTTTATGACCATTTTGATCTGATTTGATGATGATACAGGTGTTTGTAGATGTTGTATGATTAGTCCAAGTGTCCTTACATGCATGTAAGTTCATTGGTGAGCTCCTTGAATCGACAACAGCTGGAAATAACTCATAACAGAACTGAACTGGCAGCTGCGCATGTATTTGTCGCTGGCAGGTCGCTCGCGTAGCGCGAGACCCCCCTCGCGTAGCCCGACCATGTGCAGATCAGGTTACAAGTTTCCTAACAATTGCAATTCAGTCCTTGTCCTTTTGTAACGTGTTTTTACTTATTTATCTTGCACATTAGACCCTAAAACCTAACTTTTAAGGGCCTTGGGACATTTACAAATATGGTAAAGTCCTTGGTTAACTTTTTGTTTACCCGAAAAGTCTCGAAATTCAACGTTAACGCAATTAACCCTTCGTGTACGGTTTTGATCACAACTTTCTCATATGATAACGAAACTTGATGAAATTTTTATCACATATTCTAGTGAGTATATTTTACCATTACAAAGCTTCGGGTTTGCCAAAAGATCACTCAGAGGTATACTTTCAACATGTTGACACTTTTAGCCCCTGTAGTTTGTAATTCCTCACTTTCTTTCATTTCTCGCTTCGTATGATCCATGATTTATCCATTTAAGGTTATAAACACCATGTAGGGTTATTGTAGAGCTTATTTATCCATTGTTGACACTTTGGACCCTTATAATCACATAGTTTCACTGTTTGTCAACTTTAGTCCTTCTTAAGTATGTTTTCACATATTCAAAGCCCATGACACGTGTCAATACATTATTGGACGTAAATTTTCGAGGTGTTACAGATAATCACGGGAAAATGTTTCAATAGTCTTGAGTCTTGACCCGATTATCAATATAAAATGTTAATTGGACCTTTTATTTTAGTGGACAGAGAATTCACATGCAATACAGTTTGTGATGTATGAATCGAATCTTTATGATCACGTGAACTAACAGGCAGACCTGAAATGTTGACTGACAATTATAACAGAGTTGACCAAGAAAGATAGCAGTGTTGACTTAAGTGGCTTAAAAGGTGAGGTGTTAAGAAATGATTTGCTGACCGTTCGGCTGGGATGCTAGCCGATCGGTTGGGACGCTAGCCGTTCGGATAGCTGTCCGTTCGGTTAGGTCAACAAAGTCAAAGTCTTTAAAAAGTGATGCTATGGATCGGACAGGCGTTCGATCGGACTGTTGTACGATCGGTCATCAGTCAATCAAGTCAACTATTTAAATGAAATGTAAAGTGTTGCAATGGAACGGATTGTTGTTTGATCGATCAGCAGTCAACAAAGTCAAACAATTAAATGAAAGTTATGAAGGAATGCTTTGGTTCGGACAGCTAGCCGATCGGTCAACTAACCGATTGGTCGGCATTCAAGTGAAACATGAACAGCAACAGTACCCATTTTATCAACTTTTTCGAACAAAAAATTTTAGATTTCTCTCAAACGGCTTTGAATTAAGATCTGAAAATTTGTAGGCTTTTAGATCAAAGGTTTTCGCATAACATATTCAAAAATCAGCAATTTTGAACCGTTAAAACCCGTTTAATTTGACGATTTTCAGTCGAAAACGTGAAGAAATGTAAAGATGAAGAAATTTGACAAATCTGAGTGAAATTTGAATCTGATTCTGCTGGATTCGTGTGCGAAATTGTGTGTTTGATCCGTGCAATCGAGCTCCTGCTCTGATACCACTTGTTAGGACCGGTTTTCGACTCCGAAACGATTGCGTATGACACGTTCGACGTGCAGAATCCGTGAACGTGCGTGACCGAACCCACGAGAACGTACTAAATCTGTGATTCCATTGATAATATGAAAAGTATAAATGAACCGTGAATCACCTCTTGCACTTTCTCTCTCTAGTTTCTCTTTCTAGGATCCAAGCTCTTCAAGTATCCAAGTGTGCAAAAGTCTCCAAAAGTTCTAAACCTAACACCTTAGGTTCCTATTTATAGGCCAAGGGGCTTTAATGAGATTTCTCATTATTACAGAAATGCCACCTTGCCTTTTACTACAATATAACAATGTAAAGCTAGAATTAAATTGTTTTAGCTACGATTTGAGATGACGGAGGCGATAGACATAAATGCACTAACAAGTAAAGAGAAAGCCTATAAACACCAAGGTGAGAGAGGGGAGATATTAGGTTTAAGTCCCGCAAACAATATGAAATTAAAGAAATTTGCGGTTCAAAAAAAGAAAGTATTTAATGGTTAGTTTTCTTTAAAAAACACATAGGCAAAATATGAATATAATTTTTTTTTGTTCTGAGTTTATTTTGTATAGGTTACTTATATCTGTCGACATCTCATGCACACATGCATACTCTATATAATTTGTCTTGTTCATGTGTATTTTTTTTATTTCATGCGCAAATATAGTCCAAATAAATGTATTTCTTTGTTATATATATAGAGTGGTTACAATACAAGAGAGATCTTACATACGAAGTGTACGTGGGAATTTTAACCATACATTGCTCATAATCAATAATCAATGGTTGCAAATGAAGCAGTGACATTTACGTAAATAGCAAGATCAAACAACTGAAGAAACAAATACAAAAAAGTATTCTGATCCTTTTTCACTTGAACTCCTTCCCCCTTTGATTTTCAAAAGGCTATATTTTTTTATACGTTAATATTTTTTTTAATTACACCGTATTAACAAACATTTCATTCTCTTTAACTCGACAATATTAGTTGATATATGTCTTAGTATAGGCCAGGCCCTAATTATTGTAATCCTAGTCTATATACATCCTATATGTAACCTCCTTGTAATCACAATCATAATACAATCAATATACAATTATACCAAGTTTATCTTGGTATCAGAGCCTAACCCTAATCAGTCGTCGCTCCGTCACTGTTCACGGGTACTGTTCACGGTATTATTGTTCACAGTTACTATTCACTGTCACACATCTTCTGAAACTTTTTTTCTTCTTTTTCGATGGCTGATCAACAACTAATAGCCTTCACCACTGAAGAAAAAACATCACACAATTCTCATAAGTTTGGCTTTACCTTATCCCCCATAAATTATGGCCATTGGAAACTTATAATACAACCCTTTTTAACCACTCACAGCCTATTCGGCTATGTTGATGGCAGTATTCCCTGCCCACCACCAACCATCACAGCCTCATTCGCATCCCGTAAAGATAAAGAAGGCACAGAACCCGTTACTCGACCCAACCCCGAATACACAACATGGTTGTGTAACGATGCACATGTCCCGGATGCTGATCATCTTTACTATCTCGGAAGCCTCTTTTCAACACGTTCAAGGTGTCACTTCCCGTGATATTTGGCTTGATCTTGAACGTGCTTATGCACCACACACCTCCTCTAAAGAATTTACCTTGAAAACACAACTTTTGAAGATCCAGAAGAGACATCGGCTACCTATCTGTCCAGGGCACAATAGTATGCCAATGCCCTTGCCAATATTGGCCAACCCATGGTTGATAAAGATATTGTGATGCTTGTTGTGGCAGGTCTCCATGACGAGTACAATGGAATCAAACAGAATCTTTTTGTAGCACAATTCACAGTTGTGTTTAATGAACTTCCTGGTCTCCTTGCTGACCACAAGTTCTTAGTCAACAAATCAGTCCCAGAACCTGCTCCTGTACAGGCATTCACGACTGCTACAACAGCAAATTCCTCATCAGCCTCGGTTGAAACAGTGCAGGTCATCCAACAATTTGTTTCTCGCTTGGGGTTTCAACTTCAACCTGTCTCGGGTGCCCCTCAGAATCACACTCCTCAAGCTTTTTACGACCGGACAACCAAACTATTCATGTGGCCGTGGTCAACGTGGTGGTCAGCATACCAACTACAACCGCAATCAAGGCAATCGTACTTCAGGTCAGTTCAATTGGGCCTCTAACCAAAACACTGTATACGGTACTTGTAACAGGTGTGAAATAGGACATGTTCCATCCCAATGCCCAAACAGAGATCCATCTACAATTCGCAACAGACAAACCACTGCCAACTATGTGAATTTTCGATCACAAGCATCCACTACCTATCTTCCAGACACAGGACCCAATGGCCATGCTTCAGTCGATATGTCAGGTTTTGATTCTATTGAGCCCTACTTCGGTGATGAGAGTCTGCATGTTGGTAATGGTATGGCTCTACCCATTTCACATATTGGTTCACAAAAAAAATATCCTCTCCTAACAAAACTTTTTACCTAAAAAATATCCTTCATGTTCCCGCACTAAAAAAAATCTTCTTTTTGTTCAAAAATTTTGTCAAGACAATAATGTATATTTTGAATTTCATGCAACCTTTTGGAATTTTTAAACAATTTGACACTATGGCTGAGCGCCAGTTTTCCACCAAACTAAAAATTGTCCAATCCGATTGGGGAGGAGAGTTTAGAAGTCTTTCACCTCTACTTGCCTCCTTTGGCATCATCCATCGTTTGTGTTATCCACATACCAGTGAACAGAACGGTATCGTTGAATGTCGTCACCGTCATGTCACTGAAACTGGCCTCACCCTCATGTCACAAGCCCATGTTACCCAATGTTTTTGGCATTATGCTTTTGAAACGGCTGTTTATTTAATCAACCGCATGCCCTCTCGCACACACTCCACAATGTCTCCTTTTGAATATGTATTCAAATGCCCACCTGAATTCTCCTTCATTCGTGTCTTTGGTTGTCAGTGTTTTCCCAATCTTCGACCTTATAATCCACATAAAATGGATTTCCGTTCCATACCTTGTATTTTCCTCGGATACAGCACATCTCATCATGGTTACCGTTGTTTTGACCCTCTCACCGAACGCATGTATATCGCTCGTCATGTTCGGTTTCATGAACATATTTTTCCCATCTCCATTACCACCACAAACAAATTAACCACACCTCCAACTGACAACCCTTATGTTTCCTCTTATCCAAATCCGCCAATTCCTATCCCACATGACATACCCACAACACACACCGCACCAGCACCGAAACCCGGAACACCCCAGCACCTGCCCCAACACAAGCTCAACATCACCTAGCCCAGCACCTATCACGGCCCCCGACCCAGTTTGACCCGGTTCAGGAGCCGCGGGATAGAAAATCCCGTGGTATTTATTTGATTGAGTTAATAGCGGAAGATTTTAACAGGATCTTTTTAAAACTGAAATTTCCCGATTATTTTATATCACAATTCGGGATAAACCCCGGTAGTTTACAATCATATGATTTCACTGAGAAATCTTTATTTTTCAAAACATGTTTCTTTATTTTATATTGAGCCACTTCCTTAAGCTTGTAGTGCTTCACGGCACTTTTCCTGGATCACAACAGATCACCTGAAACATGTTTGAAAAAGGTTTTGTCAGCGGGAAATACTGGTAAATCATTCTTTTTACTAAAACGACACGTTTGTTATAATTTACAGTATTAAGAGCAATTACAATGTTTCCATATATCAACCAACTACCCACGGTATTTGTCACTCGACCATCCATTGGTAACCTCATTGTCCAATGGTATCTGTGACTATGGTCATATCACCCCTTAGCTAACTCGTTGTCCAATGGTGAAGGTTATCAAGTATTGTATACAAACCCCACATACCGGCTGTAATTTGGAGATTACAAAGACTTAATCCCTGTAATTATAACCTTGAAAACATTTAAGAATTTATAAAGTACTTTGATAAAAAGAGAATGACTCACATTGTAGATTTTATATGGGCAGGGCTTAGCCTACTGATTAACCTTTTAACCTAAATTTAAACAACATGCACACGAACTCGGTTAGTAACTAATACAGCATTTACGATAACTCACGAGATTAAACCTTCACAATGAATGACAAAGTGCGATACTTAAACATCCATCGATTTAACGACGAATGACAAAGCATAAACCCTAATGTGGGCAGCACTTAAACATCCATTGGATAGTTTAATCGATCGGACATTGAATCGTAGCAGCGATCGAGTTAATACCCGGTATCGGAGCAGCACCCCACTAAAATTGAAAGTAATTTCGACTTCAGAGTAATGAGAATTCGTTTTTATGAAAAGATCTCGACACCAGTGGACTGTGCATGCAACAAGCTATTTATAGCTGATTTTTAAGGTTCAATCGGACCGCGTAAACCATAACCCAAATCTTACGCGGCCCGCGTGGCCGCCTAGTCTACGAGTAGGGTTGATTGGTCACGAGTAGGCTAGCCAGGTGGACACCACGTGGATCCGGAACACTTATCCGGTCAAACATGTCTTGACGCGGCCCGCGTAAGACTATGCTTACTCTTACGCGGCCCGCCTGAGAACCATATTTCTTGTTTTCTTGATTTTTTATGCACAGTATGGTTTCAGGGGTCCGGGTTTTTACTTACGGATATTTTTAGGACAATTTTGAGAGTCCTTACATTCTCCCCACCTTATTTAGAATCTCGTCCCCGAGATTCATCAGAATAAGTGAGGATACTTTCGCTTCATTTTCGATTCCAGTTCCCAAGTGTATTCAGGTCCTCTCTTTGAATCCCACTTGACTTTAACTAGCACTAGTCATTTGTGCTTGAGAAACTTAATCTTTTCGTCTTCTATTTGCAGTGGTTTCTCCACAAATTTTAGTTTCTCATTTACCTCTATATCTTGAAGAGGTATTACTAGAGATTCGTCTGATAGGCATTTTTTGAGGTTGGATATATGAAATACATCATGTACTCCAGCTAACTCCTCTGGTAGTTGTAATCGATAAGCAACTGGTCCTATACGTTGGATCACTGGGAATGGTCCTACGTATCTTGGGCTTAGCTTTCCTTTCTTACCAAATCGAACTACTCCTTTCCACGGTGAAACTTTCAATAGTACTTTGTCTCCAACTTGAAACTCAAGTGGCTTGCGTCTATTGTCTGCATAACTCTTTTGACGATCTCGAGCAGTCTTTAATCTTTCTTTGATTTGTGTGATTTTGTCAGTAGTTTCTTGCACTATCTCGGGACCTGATAATTGACTTTCTCATATTTCTGCCCAACAAACTGGAATTCTGCACTTTCGTCCATACAAGGCTTCAAATGGGGCAGCTTCAATGCTTAAATGATAACTATTGTTATAGGAGAATTCGATCAAAGGTAAATGATCGTCCCAATTTCCACCAAAATCTATCACACATGACCTAAGCATATCTTCCAGAGTTTGTATTGTCCTTTCACTTTGTCCGTCTGTTTGAGGATGATATGATGTGCTTAAATTTTGTCGAGTTCCCATTGCTTCTTGGAAACTTGTCCAAAAATGGGAAGTGAAAAGACTATCCCTATCTGATATAATGGAGAGTGGAACTCCATGTAAGGATACTACTTCTTCTACATACAACTTTGCCAACATTTCCATACTAAAGGTTTCTTTCTGATGCGTGCGAAGTGTCGTATTTTTAGGTGTATATTTTAAGCCCTTTTTAACACTTATTTTAGCCAAGTTTTAAATTTATAAAACACGATATTTCACTAACACTAAACACACATATGGGCAAGTGCACCCATCGTTGAGTGTAGTATAGCGTTGGTAAGATACCGAGGTCGTCCAAGGACACAAGAGCTTTTAGTACCGGTTTATCCTCAACGTCTAATCAAAATAAAAGTTTAGAAAAATGTTTAAGCTAAGAAAAAATAAAAACTAACTAAAATGCTGAAAATAAAAATAAAAGAAAAAACAGATAGACAAGATGAATCACTTGGTTCCGACTCGTATCTAGTATAACCTTTGATTATTTCCGCACTTTTGCACATAATTAAGAGATTATCTTAGTTATTGTAGTAGGCCCCTCTTTTGAAGGTGACGTTACCCTCACCCCAGTAGTTTGAGTCAGCAAGGATACAATCCTAAAAGGGTGGATTATTGGAAGATAATGAATTAAGTTATTAATGCAGTATTGTGGTAGGCCCCGCTTTTGGCGGTGACGTTACCCTCGGCTAAGTAGTCTGAGTCAGCAGGGATACAGTCCTAAGTAGCCGGGTTATAGTATTAATAGTAGTTAACTTATGAGGGGATCAAAGAGTTTGGACCCCCGCCATCCAATACCGTGAAGCATTGAAGGAGGTCCTATTAAATTTGACCCAGGTCCATTGCAGGACCTCTAAACGCTGAACAATGGCAAGACCTTTACCAAACCGTTCCCTTAACCCCCGACCAGGTAGCCAACATACCTCCATATAGACCGTGGAGATACGAATGGTGAAAATCCTTTATTTTATATAGACAGTAAAATAATGCCAAGACACCACGGACAAACGATAAGGAAAGATCACCTTCAACATAAGTAACTAGTTATTAAAGTCATTAATACAAAACCAAATAAAAAGTGCAAAAGATTAGAAATAAAAAGTATTATACCAGACACTTTGTCTTCACCAAGTGATGTAAGAGACTTAGGCAAACATGGCCTTGATTGTCAAGAACTCTTACGATCAATCTTGGATCCCGAGACGACTCACACACTCTACGATGGACAATGGATGATGGTGGTGGATGATGGTGTTGTGATGGTGGTGGGTGGTGGATGAAGTGTGAGAGAGGTGGTGTGCCAAGGGATGAGATGAAATGAATCCAAGCACTCCTATTTATAGGCTGAATAGAGAGCTGGACACGGCCCCGTGTCCGCTGGACACGGCCCCGTGCCTGTCTGACACTCTCTCTCCTCATTAATTGTAATTCGCAATTACAATAAATGCGCCTGCTGTACTTTCGACACGCCCCCGTGTCCGCTGAGCACGGCCCCGTGGTGGGCAATAGAAGCTTCTATAGGTTTGTCTTTTCTGCTGCTTCTTGGGCACGCCCCCATGCTGGCTGAGCACGGGGCGTGTTCAGACTTCTGCCTTCTCCATTTTGCTTTGGAAGGTGCCGTTGAGGGTTCGGGCAGTCCACTAATGTTCCTTTCCTTGTATTTATGTTGGATTTAGCTGTCTTTTTGCTTCTTTTGTGTTTTTGAGCTCATTTAATCCTAAAAATACAAAAGGAAGACAAAAACACTCTTTTTCCAATATTAGTACTTAAAAAGGGTTAGTTTTATGCCTCATTTGATGTAATTTATATGTTGCATTTTACACACATCAAATACCCCCACACTTGAACTTTTGCTTGTCCTCAAGCAAAACTCTTTAATATGTGGCTTACACTCCCAAATGGAATAGGTAGAAGAGAAGGTTTTTGAGCTTGTCGTAGAGTGTCGGGATGTCCAAGATCTTTTTGGGTTTTATTTTTATTTATTTGCAATCCTATTCGTAATGATTTATTGAGAACGTTTCATAGGAGAAATTACTTATTTAGGCATAACATGCCTTTTTAAAATTCCATTTATATACAAGTTCACATACCTCACGGGAGAAATCACTCACACTCGGCCGAAGGTGTATTTTTAGTGGATCACTCGAGAGCGGCATGGAACTTATTTCTACCATAGGCTTGCCAAGCAATCAATCCTCCTCCTTTTTAACTTTTATACCTTTGTAAATATCAGGAGGACTTTGTGGGTTAAGGGTTAGGCTTGGGTTAAAGGTAGGTGGTTGGGAAAGTGGTTAGTGGTTAGTAGAAAAATGGCGAAAAGCGTAACAAGTGTCGGTTTTCGTAAGATTTTCTTATTTTTATTTTGATGAAGCTTTTATTCAAACAAAGTTATTTTTGATAAACTTGTTTGTTTATTTTCTTTTTGCTTCATCATCAACAAATTTTTTTTTTTTTTTTTTTTAAGGAAAACCGAACTTGTTACTAAAACAAAGGGTTAAAAATAAAAAAGGTTTTGGTGGGTAAAAGGGTTTTTGGTTTGGGTGATGAAATGAAAAGGTTTAGGCTCAAAGGGGTTAACTAGGGGGATTTTTGGGTAGGTGGTAAAAGAAAAAGAAAAATAATGGTGTAGAAATAAAAAGGGTTAGTCCTAATGCCTCCATCATTTACTTACTCGGGTTTAAGTTGATAAGGACCGGGAATGTATCGTCATGGCAAGTTCTAGAGTCGTAAGAACCAAGCGGCTATTCACACAAGAAACGAAAAATGAGCATTTAGTCTAATGATATGTAATTGTGCTCAATAAAGGCTCAAAACTCACTTTTTGTGGGAATGGGTTTTTATGTGATCATATATAATCAAATTTTAACTAAGTTTGTCATGCCTTTTCATAATTTTCTTATGTTGGTTCTTTTTATCACTACGCTATCGGTTGTAAATTCGTAAAAATATAACCTTTTTGAGAACTTGAATTTCCCGAGTTAAACCTAGACAAGTAAAAAAAATGAAATTTTTGAAAAAAATTGGGGTGATTAGCGGTTCCAATAGAGTTTTGTGTAAGGCTTGTATTTAGGACTTGCAAAATTCAAGGTTTTAGCATCCCCCCCACACTTAAATTACACATTGTCCTCAATGTGTCCCAAAAATAAATTTTTAGGTTGATTGGATGTGTAAAATAGTGTTTAAAAAGCAAAAATTTGTGTTACTGGGCACTGAACACGGCCCCGTGTTATCCGGGCACGGCCCCGTGTTCAAGTGCCAGTAACAAAATTAAAATAAGAGAGACAGAAGTCTGGACACGGGGGCGTGTTGGGTGAACACGGCCCGTGTCCAGGTACCTGAACTGAGCGTTTTTCTGCAGGTGGTTCGGCACGGGGCCGTGTTGGTTGTGCACGGCCCGTGTTGAACCTTCTGAACTGGAGAGAATTGTCGGGTTGCCTTGTTCTTGTGCATGAGTTCATTTTTCTCGTTCCCCTTTTCATCCTTTACCACCATGAGTGTGTTTTATTCCTGAAAATTAAAACTAACTAGAAAACATAAAAATTAATCTAAATTAACTAAGGATAGTTCCGTGGAATGCCTCCATGGTGCGCCACGTTTATAAGGGTCCTTGGCTAGACCCGAAGCCTGGTCATATGTTACCCAAGTGGGATGTGTTGCATCCCATGTTACACCGTCGGAGAGCGTCATCCAAGCTTGAGTCTATGACCTTCATGTAGTTGACCGGATCTTCTTCCTCTACTCGTTTTCCACATTCAAATTTCACTTCCTCATCCCCAAACTTCAATGTTAGAGTTCCGTCATTCATATCCACCAATGCTTGGGCGGTGGCTAGAAATGGCCTCCCGAGGATGAGAGGGATATCGGTGTCTTCTTCCATGTCTAGGATGACAAAGTCGGTTGGAAAGACGAATTTGTCAACCTTGACTAGCAGATTCTCGGCAACACCTTGTGGGAATTTGACGGACCTGTCGGCGAGTTATATGCTCATCTTTGTAGGGCTTGTTGTTCCTAGGCCGAGTCGCTTGAACATTGATGTGGGCATGAGGTTAATGCTAGCCCCAAGATCGGCTAAAGCATTTCGGACGGGAGACTTCCCAATCGAACAAGGGATTGTGAAGCTCCCGGGGTCGATTTTCTTTTGTGGAAGTTTGTTGAGTACTAAAGCTGAGCATTCTTCGCCTAAGTTAACTAATTGCAATGATTCAATTTTCCTTTTGTGAGTGAGGAAATCCCTCATGAATTTTGCATATTTAGGCATTTGGGTTAGGACCTCAATAAAAGGAATATTAACATGCAATTGTTTTAGTAAACTTTCGAACTTTGCGAATTGCTCATCGGCCTTTTGACGATTTAACCTACCGGGGTACGGAATTGGAGGAGTCTTGGTGGCCTCTTGATTTGGTGTAGAAGCCTTTTCTGGCGCAGGAGGAGTCGTAGGCTGGCTAGAATGGCTTCCTTCATTTGGCGGCAATGGAGCATCCTCGGGACCCACGGTTCGATTTCTTAATGTGATGAGATGTACTTGTGCCTTCGGGTTTGTTTCGGTATTACTAGGTAATGCGCCTTGTGGTCTCTCGGAGAAATTTTGAGCTAGTTGATTTAATTGTTTTTCAACGTTTTGAATGCTAGCTTGTTGATTTCTGAAATTCGATTCTAATTGTTGAAATCGATCCGAGTTTTTCTTTTCAGTGTCAGAGATTAGGCGAGATACAGTATCTTCAAGCCTTTCTCTTCCACCTTGTTGTTGAGAGAAATTTTGCGGTTGTTGAAAATTAGTTCGTTGGTTTTGTTGGTTACTACTATTACCGGGATCTCTCCAACCAAGATTTGGGTGGTTACGCCATCCTTGGTTGTAGGTACCCGTTGGAGGACCCGACGGCCTAGGTCTATTATCCATGTAGTTTACCGTTTCTGTTTGTTCATCTAATTCTTTCATACAACTCCAATTTTCATGTGACCCACCACACCCTTCACAAGCCATAACCGAGGCCACTTTTGTCATTTCTAGCTTTTTGATTTTTGAAGAGAGGGCCTCGATTTGGGCTTGTAAAGAGGTGCTTTCATCAACCTTATGGGCGCCCGGGGCAATAGATTTATTACCTCGGGGAGTGTGCCATTGAAAATTGGTTTGAGCAATTTCCTCAATTTGGTTATATATTTCATTTGGGCGACGATTACCTAAAAGTCCCCCGGAGCTTGAATCAAGTGTTTGTCTTGTGTGTGGCAACAACCCATTGTAGAAAGTGGATACTTGTTGCCACACCGCTAGACCGTGATGAGGACACTTTCTTAGAAGCTCCTTGAACCTTTCCCAAGTTTCATATAAGGATTCCCCATCCTCTTGTGAGTATGTATTAATTTCAGTCATTAATTTAGCCGTTTTAGCAGGAGGGAAATACTTATATAGAAACTTTTGGGCAAGTTCATCCCAAGTGTTTACCGATCCAACTGGGAGGGTGTTAAGCCAAGCCTTAGCTCGGTCTTTTAGTGAAAATGGAAACATTCGAAGGCGGATGGCGTCATTTGATGCTCCATTGATCCGAAAGGTATCACATATTTCTAAGAAATTAGTAATATGTAGATGGGGATCCTCGTCCGCAAGCCCGTGGAAGGTTGCGGAGTTTTGGAGCATTTGTATCAAATGCGGCCGAAGTTCGAAGTTATTGGCTTCGACATTCGGTGCATTGATAGCGGCGCCGAGATTGCCTACGGTGGGCCGTAGGTAATCCATGAGGGTACGTTGGTCCGCCATTGGAAGTGGGTCTCCCGAAACTTTCTCTTGATTTTTGGCTTTAAGTCTTTTTCTGAGAAAGCGTTCGGGTTCTTCTAGAGGTTCTTTTATGTCTCTACTAGAACTGGAGCTCATGCACTACGTAGGAGGTTTAGATGTGGCGCCTAGGTTCCAAGTCCTGCAATAAAAACAGAAAAGAACGTTGGTCAGAACATTCACCACGGCCCCGTGCTCAGCGAACACGGCCCGTGTTCAGAAGCACAGTAATTGATTTCTGGATCCCTGTTACTGGGAGTTGGACACGACCCCGTGTTGCACCGACACGGCCCCGTGTTCAGCTCGCTGTAACTCAGAAAATAAAAACTGCCAGTGATAATGCTAGGCACGGCCCGTGTCTGACCGGGCACGGCCCGTGCTGAGCGCTGCAGAAGCTGAAAAACTAAGAAAAATCTAAAAAAATTAAAAAGAAAAATAAAAAATGATTAGGCCGTTGATTCCTAACTTTCTTAAAATCCTTGTGTCCCCGGCAACGGCGCCAAAAACTTGATGCGTGTGAAGTGTCGTATTTTTAGGTGTATATTTTAAGCCCTTTTTAACACTTATTTTAGCCAAGTTTTAAATTTATAAAACACGATATTTCACTAACACTAAACACACATATGGGCAAGTGCACCCATCGTTGAGTGTAGTATAGCGTTGGTAAGATACCGAGGTCGTCCAAGGACACAAGAGCTTTTAGTACCGGTTTATCCTCAACGTCTAATCAAAATAAAAGTTTAGAAAAATGTTTAAGCTAAGAAAAAATAAAAACTAACTAAAATGCTGAAAATAAAAATAAAAGAAAAAACAGATAGACAAGATGAATCACTTGGTTCCGACTCGTATCTAGTATAACCTTTGATTATTTCCGCACTTTTGCACATAATTAAGAGATTATCTTAGTTATTGTAGTAGGCCCCTCTTTTGAAGGTGACGTTACCCTCACCCCAGTAGTTTGAGTCAGCAAGGATACAATCCTAAAAGGGTGGATTATTGGAAGATAATGAATTAAGTTATTAATGCAGTATTGTGGTAGGCCCCGCTTTTGGCGGTGACGTTACCCTCGGCTAAGTAGTCTGAGTCAGCAGGGATACAGTCCTAAGTAGCCGGGTTATAGTATTAATAGTAGTTAACTTATGAGGGGATCAAAGAGTTTGGACCCCCGCCATCCAATACCGTGAAGCATTGAAGGAGGTCCTATTAAATTTGACCCAGGTCCATTGCAGGACCTCTAAACGCTGAACAATGGCAAGACCTTTACCAAACCGTTCCCTTAACCCCCGACCAGGTAGCCAACATACCTCCATATAGACCGTGGAGATATGAATGGTGAAAATCCTTTATTTTATATAGACAGTAAAATAATGCCAAGACACCACGGACAAACGATAAGGAAAGATCACCTTCAACATAAGTAACTAGTTATTAAAGTCATTAATACAAAACCAAATAAAAAGTGCAAAAGATTAGAAATAAAAAGTATTATACCAGACACTTTGTCTTCACCAAGTGATGTAAGAGACTTAGGCAAACATGGCCTTGATTGTCAAGAACTCTTACGATCAATCTTGGATCCCGAGACGACTCACACACTCTACGATGGACAATGGATGATGGTGGTGGATGATGGTGTTGTGATGGTGGTGGGTGGTGGATGAAGTGTGAGAGAGATGGTGTGCCAAGGGATGAGATGAAATGAATCCAAGCACTCCTATTTATAGGCTGAACAGAGAGCTGGACACGGCCCCGTGTCCGCTGGACACGGCCCCGTGCCTGTCTGACACTCTCTCTCCTCATTAATTGTAATTCGCAATTACAATAAATGCGCCTGCTGTACTTTCGACACGCCCCCGTGTCCGCTGAGCACGGCCCCGTGGTGGGCAATAGAAGCTTCTATAGGTTTGTCTTTTCTGCTGCTTCTTGGGCACGCCCCCGTGCTGGCTGAGCACGGGGCGTGTTCAGACTTCTGCCTTCTCCATTTTGCTTTGGAAGGTGCCGTTGAGGGTTCGGGCAGTCCACTAATGTTCCTTTCCTTGTATTTATGTTGGATTTAGCTGTCTTTTTGCTTCTTTTGCGTTTTTGAGCTCATTTAATCCTGAAAATACAAAAGGAAGACAAAAACACTCTTTTTCCAATATTAGTACTTAAAAAGGGTTAGTTTTATGCCTCATTTGATGTAATTTATATGTTGCATTTTACACACGTCACTTTCATAGGTAGAAAGTAAGCTGATTTGGTTAATCGATCTACAATTACCCAAATCGGGTCATTACCTTTTCTGGTTTTAGGCAACTTAGTAACAAAATCCATTGTTATGAGTTCCTATTTCCATACAGGCATTTCTAATTGTTGTAGTATACCTGAAGGTTTCTGGTGTTCTGCCTTAACTTGTGAACAAGTAAGACACTTAGAAACATATCGAGCTATATCCTTTTTCATTCCTATCCACCAAAAGTTATTTCTTAAATCTTGGTACATTTTATTGTTTCCAGGGTGCATGGTATACCTAGATTTATGGGCTTCTTCTAAAATCTTATTTCTTAATTCTCCCTGCTTAGGTACCCAAATCCTTCCTTTGTGGAATCTCCAAATTCCATCAACTCCTTGTTCTAATTCTTTTATTCGTCCTTTCATTCCTTCAGCATCATCCTTGATTGCTGTTTCTTGAAAATGCTTTAGTTGTTCCATTAAATCTAACTGTAGATTTAATCTAAGAGCACGAACCCGTCGTTGTTTCTCATGGTACTTACGACTTAAGGCGTCAGCAACTACATTTGCTTTTCCTTCGTGATATTGAATATCACAATCGTAATCACTTAGGATTTCCATCCATCTACTTTGCCTCATGTTTAACTCTTTTTGCCCACATATATATCTTAAACTTTTGTGATCCGTATAGACAGTAAATTTACTTCCGTACAGATAATGTCTCCAAATTTTAAGAGCAAAAATTATGGCTCCTAATTCTAAATCATGAGTCGTATAGTTTTCTTCGTGCTTTTTCAATTGCCTTGAAGCATACGCAATTACCTTCTTGTTTTGCATTAGCACACATCCTAATCCTAGTTTTGAAGCATCACAGTAAACTTCAAAATCTTCAGTTCCTTCTAGCAAGGCTAGGATTGGGGCATTTGTTAACTTTTGCTTTAGAATCCTAAAAGCTTCTTCTTGCTTAGGTCCCCATTCAAACTTAACTGCTTTACAGGTTAGCTTAGTTAATGGTACAGCTATTTTGGAAAATCCTTAATAAACCGTCTATAATATCCGGCTAAACCTATAAAACTTCTAATTTCTATTGCGGATTGCGGAACCTTCCATTTGGTAATTGCCTCTATCTTAGCAGGATCTACATGAATACCTTCGTGATTCACCATGTGTCCTAGGAATTGTACTTCTTGCAGCCAAAATTCACACTTCGAGAATTTAGCGTAAAGCTTTTCTTTTCTTAACAAAGTTAAGAGTGCATGCAAGTGCTGACAATGCTCATCCTGACTTTTGGAATAAATAAGTATATCGTCGATAAAAACAATTACAAATTTATCCAAGTAAGGTTTACAGATTCTATTCATCATGTCCATGAATGCAGCAGGTGCATTCTTTAACCCGAAGGGCATGACTGTAAACTCGTAATGACCATACCTAGTTCTGAAAGCAGTTTTAGGTATGTCTTCTTCTTGTACCTTCAATTGATGGTATCCGGAGCGTAAGTCGATCTTAGAAAAATATCTAGCTCCTTGAAGTTGATCGAAAAGATCATCAATCCTAGGTAATGGGTATCGATTCTTAATTGTAACCTTATTCAACTCTCTATAATCAATACACATTCTCATCGAACCATCCTTTTTTCTTCACAAACAATACTGGTGCTCCCCACGGGGATGAACTAGGTTGTATGAAACCTTTACTTAGTAATTCATCTAATTGCTTTTTCAATTCTAACATTTCTGTGGGTGCTAACCGATAAGGTTCCTTGGCTATTGGTGTAGTTCCGGGAATTAGATGAATTCTAAATTCTACTTCCCTATCTGGTGGTAATCCTGGTAATTCTTCTGGGAATACATCTAGGTATTCTGAGACTACAGGAATCTCCTTAAGTTCTTTACCCTTAGTACTAATGATTACTGAAATCATATATACTATTCCTTGCTTTCGTTCATAACTAGCAACTTTCATTACTGATATGAACTTCATGGGTTTACGTGGTTTATCTCCTGTAATCATGATTACTTCCCCAGTAGGTGCCCGAATTTCTATAGAGTTTTTATCACAAAGGATTCGAGCATGGTTGGCTATTAACCAATCCATTCCTAACACAACATCGAACCCAGCTAGATTCATTGGTAATAGGTTTGCATGAAATTTATAACCTGAAAGTTCTATATTTTCTTTTTGCAAAACCTTATCTATTTTAATAAAATTCCCATCTGTTGTTTCGACTGTAAAGATTTGCCTAAGGTTGGTTAAAGGTAGGTTAAGAGCTTGGCAGAATGAAGTATTTATAAAACTTTGGTTTGCACCAGAGTCAAATAATACTTTTGCATATACATTGTGAACTAGGAACGTATCAGCTATCACATCAGGAATCAGTTCTGCCTCCTGAGTAGTTAATTGGAATGCACGAGCATTCTTCTTGATAGCTCTGTCGGCTGGTTTAGCTTTATTGTCTGCTGGTTTTACTTTAGGGCATTTTGGCTTAAAATGTCCTATTTCTCCACAGTTATAGCAGACTCTTGTTTTCTTTCTGCAGTCTTCTTCGCGATGTCCTACGACTTTGCAGAAGTTGCAGGTTACATTACATCTTCCATAATGTTTATTTTTGCAATTCCTGTAGAATGGCGGAGTTGAAGATTGCCCTGTTCCTCTTCTCTTGAAGCTGCTATTATTACCCGTACGAAATCCTTGAGTAATTTTCTGAGCCAGTTCCTTTTTCCTGTTTTCATCTCTTGTGCGTACTAATTCGTCAGTTAGGGTGTTAGCTAATTCCACCGCATCGTCAATAGTACGAGGTCTCGCAGCTTTAACGATATTGCGTATTTCGCCAATCAATCCCCAATATAGCGAGAAATAAGCACTGATTTTGGCGAAGCCAGGGTTGGTACTACTCTCGCATACTCGAAGAATGTCGAAGTATATCCTCGACAATCTACACCCACCATCCGATGGTTCAGGAATTTATTTGCCATTTGTTCTTTTTCGTATTCAGGACAAAATTTTCTTTCTGTTAAATGCTTAAATTCTTCCCAACTCATGGCGTAGGCCATATTTCTTCCTTTGGCTTGAAGTACTATATTCCACCATTCTAGCGCCCCTTCTTTGAAAAGATTTGAAGCGTACATGACCTTGTCGTCCTTGGCACATTTACTTATTGTAATTACTGCCTCGATTTTCTCTAACCAACGCAGTGTCGCAGTCGCTCCTTCATTGCCTGCAAACTCAGATGGTTTACAAGCAAGAAATTCTTTGTAAGTGCAACCAAGCGTTGCAGTTTTCATTTTCTTAGGGAGCGGAACCTGCCGTGGATCATTATTGTGATTAGTATGATTACTGCCTCCGTTTACACTATTACTAAAGTTATCTTCAGAAATACGTTTGCTAGGAATGATGTGTTGAGGTTCAACAGGTTTCTGGGCAGCAGCAAGTATTGCTGGAATAGCATTGGCTATTCCTTGAGCAACGATATTTTCGATATCTTGCCTAGTCATAAATTGATCCTCCGGGTGTTGTTCAGATAGGTTAACCTCATTAACTGGTTCATTATTAGCGTTTTCCATCTGATAATTAATATATATAATTTGTTAGTATCGAATAAATAACAATCATATACAAACTAATCTTACAAATTTCACAACACACATATAGCCAAAATTATCGATTTCTCGATTCCATTTATATATATATATTATTCATCATTACACACTATTATCTTACAAAGTTTTATTTGTAGTTATTTTACAAGATTATATTTTACTATTATTATTATTATTATACAATCACAGTTTCATAACCCCACTATCCCTCGTCAGTTGGTACTTTAGTAACGACGTTCCCATTCGTCGTACTTCCAGAAAATATGTTCTCCTACTTCCCGAATCCTATTTCCTGCATCCATCAACTCTTCGCCAAAGTGGCGGAGTTCAGCTAAATTCTCATTGTTCATTGGTGGGTTTGGTATTGGTTCCGGGTCGAACTGAGGGAGAACGGTATAGGGATTATTGAGCAGATTTTGAAACTGTCAGTCATTAGTCCACCACTCGTCCATTCCTAGAGGTTGGGTGTGGATTATAGGTTCTGGGATTGCTGGTTCCAAGTTTATTGGAAGTTGATTTTCAGCAGGATAAGGGTAGAGGTTATTATTAATAGGCCTGATGATATCACAGCTCTCTAATGCACGATCCAATTCCTCCTGAAATGGCAACTCCTCAATTTGCCTAGAGCTTTCCCTAACTTCCATCTTTGTTTGCCTAGAACCTTCCCCAATCTCCATTTCTATCTGCCTAGAACCTTCCCCGATTTCAATACTCTTTCCTTTGTCTATGGGATTTTCTATTTTGGGAATCTTCCTAGTTGAGGGTTTCCTCCTGCGCACACGCCTCCATCCTACAAATCTTCTCCTTTTCTTAGACTTGGGTTTCTCCGGGGGTGAAGCGTTAAATTCCATGGGTTCCTCTACATCGTCTATGTAACCAGTAAAGTCTCTAGAAACTTCTATTTTCACCGGCTAGAGGTTGAGATTCTGAAGGGCTTCAGATAACTCATTCATGTTGTTTAGCATATATGCAAAATACACACAAAAAGGCTAAGTTAAATTTTATAATAAAATTTCATAGATAACCTTTAAATATTATTGCATATCGTGTGACTAATTTAATACAAAGGACAACTGACAACTAAAACATATCAGGGTTTACTGTAACTTATTTATAGACTGGGTAAAGTTTCTGGCTTGTAGGTGATAAGGGTGCTAAAACTTGAGTCAGAGTATTTAAAGATTTGCATTTACTGCTACAGTGGCTAGCATATAGAGATCTGCCCATTTTTCATCTAACTTGTCTTCCCATGGTGGGTTATTATCTAGTTCTTGGGTTTTCTGATTAACTCTCTTTTCTTTTGGTTGTGATTTCTTTATTTTCTCCTGACTTTTCCTAATAATCAAAGTTCTTTTATTAGGAGAAAGTGGTTCCTCATATTGTGCCTTTCGAACAAATATTCCTTCATCAGTATCTGTTGGGTACTTTGAGGAATTTGTTTGGGTTGAACTTCCCTTTTCTTTTGATGACCTATCTAATTTAAGATAGATGTTTGAAAGCTTTTGCTTGCCCATACTGTAACTAACAAATAGTTAATTAATAAAACACATAAGCACAAAATGAAAATCAAGAAAATTAAGTATTTTAAATACTTAATAGGCTTAAATCAGTGGCTCTGATACCACCTTTTTCTGTCACGGCCCCCGACCCAGTTTGACCCGGTTCAGGAGCCGCGGGACAGAAAATCCCGTGGTATTTATTTGATTGAGTTAACTGTGGAAGATTTTAACAGGATCTTTTTAAAAATGAAATTTCCTGATTATTTTATTTCACGATTCGGGATAAATCCCGGTAGTTTACAATCATATGATTTCACTGAGAAATCTTTATTTTTCAAAACATGTTTCTTTATTTTATATTGAGCCACTTCCTTAAGCTTGTAGTGCTTACGGCACTTTTCCTAGATCACAACAGTTCACCTGAAACATGTTTGAAAAAGGTTTTGTCAGCGGGAAATACTGGTGAATCATTCTTTTTACTAAAACGACACGTTTGTTATAATTTACAGTATTAAGAGCAATTACAATGTTTCCATATATCAACCAACTACCCACGGTATTTGTCACTCGACCACCCATTGGTAACCTCATTGTCCAATGGTGTCTGTGACTATGGTCATATCACCCCTTGGCTAACTCGTTGTCCAATGGTGAAGGTTATCAAGTATTGTATACAAACCCCACATACCGGCTGTAATTTGGAGATTACAAAGACTTAATCCCTGTAATTATAACTTTGAAAACATTTGAGAATTTATAAAGTACTTTGATAAAAAGAGAATGACTCACATTGCAGATTTTATATGGGCAGGGCTTAGCCTACTGATTAACCTTTTAACCTAAATTTAAACAACATGCACACGAACTCGGTTAGTAACTAATACAGCATTTACGATAACTCACGAGATTAAACCTTCACAATGAATGACAAAGTGCGATACTTAAACATCCATCGATTTAACGACGAATGACAAAGCATAAACCCTAATGTGGGCAGCACATAAACATCCATTGGATAGTTTAATCGATCGGACATTGAATCGTAGCAGCGATTGAGTTAATACCCGGTATCGGAGCAGCACCCCACTAAAATTGAAAGTAATTTCGACTTCAAAGTAATGAGAATTCGTTTTTACGAAAAGATCTCGACACCAGTGGAATGTGCATGCAACAAGCTATTTATAGCTGATTTTTAAGGTTCACGCGGCCCGCGTAAACCATAACCCAAATCTTACGCGGCCCGCGAGGCCGCCTAGTCTACGAGTAGGGTTGATTGGTCACGAGTAGGCTAGCCAGGTGGACACCACGTGGATCCGGAACACTTATCCGGTCAAACATGTCTTGACGCGGCCCGCGTAAGACTATGCTTACTCTTACGCGGCCCGCCTGAGAACCATATTTCTTGTTTTCTTGATTTTTTATGCACAGTATGGTTTCAGGGGTTCGGGTTTTTACTTACGGATATTTTTAGGACAATTTTGAGAGTCCTTACAGCACCCCTCACCGACACCACCCACCGACCCGGTCCACAATATCGGCCTGGAACTAAATCTAGAATTATCCCAGCGACAAACCCAACCCATTACTACCTACTCCTGTCGACCCACATCTCAGCCCACAACTCAGCCAACCGCTTTTGACCGCTTCCAAACCTCCATCGAAACAGCACCACCTCCGCCTGCTTTCCCCAACACATCCACTACCACTACAAATCATCCACCTCAGCCCTGTACTCGCCCACCAAACCTACGTCAAAACCCCAAACAAACAAACCCATTTACACCCACCTTCTTCCATACATCCACCACAACACCCAAATCATCACCTGATGTTGAACCCACCTCCTTTGCCATTGCTAACAAAGCATCTCACTGGCGTCAGGCTATAGCAGATAAATACACTGCACTTATTCAAAATGGTACTTGGTCATTGGTTCCTCATGCTCCTAATACAAATATAGTTTACTGCAAATGGGTGTATAAGGTTAAAGGGGATCAACATGGGGCTATTAAGCGTCATAAGGCACGTTTGGTTGCTAAAGGCTTAAATCAACAGGCGGGTATTGACTATACTGATACTTTCAGTCCAGTTGTAAAATCTACCACTATACGGGTTGTTCTTTCATTTGCAGTTACACGTCATTGGCCCTTACGTCAATTGGACGTTCAGAATGCTTTCTTCCATGGTGACTTGAAGGAGACATTTTATATGAAACGGCCACAAGGGCTTGTTGATCCTCAAAACCCAAATCATGTGTGCCTTTTACATAAGTCCCTTTTATGGGCTCAAACAAGCACCTCGGGCATGGTTTGAAAGACTTACAGGAGCTTTGACTGCTCTTGGCTTTCAGGGTTCTAAAACAGATCCCTCCCTTTTTATATACTCACACAATGGAACACTTTGTATATGCTTGTCTATGTAGATGACATTGTTTTTATAGGAAACAAACAACAATACAATTGATCATATTGTCAGGGGTCTCAGCTAATCTTTTGCCATACAAGACATGGGATCCTTATCTTATTTCTTGGGGATTGAAGTGGTACGCACTGGGTCTGATATTCACCTCTCTCAAAAGAAATATATTGCTGAATTACTTGCTCGGGTGAACTTATCACATTCTAAACCGGTCACCTCATCGTGCACTACCAGTGTCTCATTTTCTCTTGGTAACAGTCCCCTGTTTGCTGATCCAGTTAAATACAGGCAAATGGTTGGAGCATTACATTATGTTACTCTCTCTCAGCCTGAGATCACCTATGCATTCAATAAAGTTTTCCAGTTCATGCACTCTCCCACTGACAATCAATGGTCTGTTATTAAACGTATTCTACGGTATTTACATAGGATGATTGATCATGGTCTTTTGATCTCTGGAACTTCTTCTTCTGTTTTACATGCTTATACCGATGCCCACAAGTTAACCGCCTTTTCTGATGCGAACTGGGTTGGTTGTCCAGATGAAAGTCGATCCACGACAGTGTTTTCAGACCCGGATCGGATCGGCCGGTCAGACCGGTCGAACCGGGAACCGGAGGTTGAGCCGGTCCGGGTCATGGTATCGGGTCGGAAATGCATTGAACCGGAGTTGAACCGGCGACCCCGCGGTTGGACAGGGAAACCGGCCGGTCGGACCGGTTTTAGGAAGTGTTGGACCGGTTTTTTTATATATTTTTTCAGATTAAACCCTATTAATTTTTATAATATTTGCGATACCTTCCGGTTCTTACGTCAGGTCCGACCTGTCGGACCATTGAATCGGTAAGAAGACCGGTTCGACGTCCGGTCCGGTTCTGAAAACATTGATCCACGGGGGGATATGTCATCTATTTGGGGTCAAACTTTGTTTCTTGTTCAACTAGGTAGCAAAGGACTGTCTCTAGGTCATCCACTGAAGCAGAATACAAGGCCATAGCCAATACAGTTATTTAATTAACTTGGATTGAAACATTGTTGGTTGAACTTCATGTTTCTATGAAGATACCTCCGATTTTATGGTGTGATAATTAGGGAGCTACATATCTTTCTGCCATTCCAGTCTTCCATGCCAAAATAAAACATGTGGAAGTAGATTTTCACTTTGTTCGTGAGAAAGTTGGAAACAAGAAGTTATTTGTTCAGTTCATTTCTACACATGATCAGATTGTTGATGTCTTCACAAAAACTTTGTCTTCAGATCGCTTCCTCTTCTTGAAGTCCAACCTGAAAGTTCGGTCCCGGCCTTAGCTTGAGGGGGAGTCTTAGTTGATATATGTCTTAGTATAGGCCAGACCCTAAGCTGATTATAGCCGGCCCTAATTATTGTCATCCTAGTCTATATATAGCCTATATGTAACTTCATTGTAATCACAATCATAATACAATCAATATACAATTATACCAAGTTTATCTAACAACCTACTACTATAGCTTTCTTTAAAAGAATTTACATGATTTTGAATACCCATTACGTGATTACGTGATTTCATTATAGTATGTAAAACCACACTAATTGATAACGTAATTACGTAACAATAGTTGACTATGTATTATTATGTGACTACGTGATTTTGAATACCCATTTCATGATTACGTGATTTCATTATAGTATTTTATGTGAAACCACACTAAGGTGGTGTTTGTTTTTTGGCCAGAAGCACTTCTGGCCACTTATGTCTGCGCCACGCAGACGCACGCAGAGGTTTGGAGTCCGCAGCTTGTTTGTTTTCTCGCAGACCTTTCAATAAAAAAGGTCTGCGAGACCTCTTCACCACACAGACATGATTCCATGTCTTCTTGGAACCTCTTTTTGGCAGACCTCTTCTTCCACCACCTCCACCACCACATCCCTGCCACCACCTCCACCACCACATCCCTGCCACCACCTCCACCACCACCTCCGCCACCACATCCCTGCCCAAACCTCCACCACCACATCCCTGCCCAAAAACCCCAAATCAAACAAAACCCTAAATCGAACAAAACCCCAAATCGAACAAAACCCTACCGTAGAGAGAGAGATCGGTGGTGGTGGTGCTACCAGATCGGAGATCGATGGTGGTGCTTGAACCGAAACCCTAAATCGAACAAAACCATACCGTAGAGACTAGAGAGAGAGAGGGAGCGGCAGGAGACCATCATCATCATCGAAGATCGGTGATCGGTGGGTTTGCGGTGGTGCTTGGTGGTGGTGATGAAGGCAGAGAGAGAGAGAGAGGGAGGAGAGTGTGACGGGGGTGGGTGGTTGCGACGGGGGAGATTTGTGGTGACGGTGGTGCTTGGTGGTGGTGATGAAGGCAGAGAGGAGAGAGATCGAGGGAGGTTTGTGTGTGAAAGTGTGTGTCTTCAGTGAGAAGATGTTTTTATAAAATAAAAAAACAAACCCTCTTTTCCTTGCAGACTGCAGACCTTTGGTCCACCTCTTCTCCTGCAGATGTGGTCCGCAGACTGCAGACCTTTTCCCGCAGAAAAAACAAACAGCACCTAAGTGATTACGTAATTACGTAAAAACAAAAACATGTAATACATAATATGTCATATGATATTCCAGGTCTAATCACGTATTAAGGATAAATTATATACAAAACATTAGCCAAAATCAACCTATAATGACTACATAATGTCGTATATTAGAAATTTAATCACGTAATAAAGCATAAACAATCAAGTTCTTATTATTTGAATGTGTAATCACGTCATAAGCATAATTGTAATAACATTAGTTATAACAAATCATATTGAGTGTGTAATCACATAATTGATTTATACTGAATGTGTAGTTACATAATGGTTTATGTTTAATGTGTAATCACGTAATGGGTATTCAAAATCACGTAGTCATGTGCTGGGTATTTAAAATCACGTAATGGACTAATGGGTATTCAAAATCCTGTAAAAAATTTAAGAAAACTATAGCAATAGTCTGCTCGAATTAAAGAGAATGAAATACTCGTTAATACAGTGTATTTTTTTTAAATAGTAACCGTATGAAAAAGTTATAACAATTTAAAAATCAATGAAGGAAAGTTGTTCGAAAGGATAGTAATACTCTTTCTGACTTGCCCTCTGATTCTCGTGTATGCTTCATAAGTAAAATTTGTCATGTACTGATCCAAGCCAATACATGTGTGTGTTTTAAAAAAAAAATAAAGTTGATTTATGATAACTTTATGTTTTTTAATTTGTTTCGACAAGATTCAGATGGCCGGACATCATGTTGCATGTCACCTACATTTTTGTTTTTAACATGCTTTGATAACAAGATATATAATTTATTTAGTTGTATAAAAAAATATATATTGTTATATTGATAAAAATTTTGATCTTGAATAAATATATATTGTTTTAGTTATTTTCAACTAAGATCATCTACGATGCGAGCTTTTAGAAGGTCATGGGCTAAGGTGGAAGAGAGACATCGACGTGAAGGAGTGAGATGAAGGTTAGAGTCAATAAAAGTTTGAACAATCAAATAGCACGTAAAGGAGAGAGGAATTGATTGTAAGAGAAAAAGAAGATGAGGTCCGGGTGTAGTCCATAAAATTTTTCTAAACATGTCTGATATTGAGGATCTTCTTGTATTTGTAGATTCTGGAGGTTCGGGAGCTTCCCTCATCCGTCGACGGACCACAAAGATGCTCCAATATCCACATGGGCTTTAGGTTGCATGTGAACAAAAATTTGGTTTTCAACAAGCTTAATTAATAAGATATAATTTAAAATCAACTAATTTAATAGTTACACCTTTTTTAGTGTTCAAGACCATCAGTAGTGGTTAATGCCCTCTAAAAGGCTTTTCCGCCATATCAACATCATAACGTCCCTTAAAAGAATGTGTAATGATTAACGCCCTTTCAATTATTACCTTCCAATTTATTTTTCTCCTCATATGGGTAAAACTAGAAATGTCACTCTCTTTTCATGCCCATATAATGCCCAGGTGGACGGTGTTAGGGGCGTTATCAAGTTCTTTCACAACCCTATAATGCCCATTACTCATAAGTAAACAAGGCGTTATCCTGTTGTGTGCGAATAAATAAGACCCTTCACAAATTGAAAAGATTATGAAAACGGCACTAGAGCCATTAGATGGTTATAAAATCTGGGTTCATCTACACCAAAATGTGTGGCTTAGTGACCAAACCAGCATACATATGTTTGTACATCATGCTACCTTGTGATAATCATGGTCCAGCTACAACATTTGCAGTTTCTTGATTTTGATTTTGAAAGAAGGTGCCAAGCTGTTTCTCCATTTCTGTTAAACTGTAACACAATTGATAACAAAGAATAGTGAGCCACCATTGAATAAATAATAGTAAGAGGTGGCTATTTCGACTCATTAACCTACAAATGACCCAATTAGATACTCATTAACCTACAACTGACCCAATTAGATTACTATTGAAATAATATATTAAACACGGTGACAAAACAAAGTAATTTTCTGTAACAAAAGTTCACTTGCAAAAGGCGTTTGGGTCAACCCAACCCAACCCGACCCGTTACCCAAACCCCTCGACAATCTGACATGACCATTTTTCCTTAATTATAAAAGTTGTCCCTGTGCTTTGCAATATTTGCACAAGAGGTACAAATTTCTAGAAAATTCTAAGATAGTAACTAGAGTAAAGTACACGAATAGTCCCTGACTCCATGTGGTTGATCAAAACTTTGGATTTTGTCCCTAGCTTTCCAAAAGTACACGGATGGTCCCTATGGTTTGTACTTTGAAAAGCATTTAGTCCCCAACTTTTGCCAAAAGTACATGGATGGTCCCTGTGGTTTGCACTTTGTTACGCATTTGGTCCCAAACTTAGACCTACTGAAACCATTAGACTTGTTAGTTGGGAACTAAATGCGTTATAAAGAACAAACAATAGGGACCATTTTTGTACTTATGAAAAGCTAGGGAGTAGGGACCAAATCCAAAATTTTGGTCAACCACAAGGACTATTCGTGTTCTATACTCTAGTAACTATTTTCAATGTTTTATAATTTGGTCCCTCCATTTTTAAAAACGAAAGTTAAAAAAGCACTCACATCTGGTATTTTCGAAAAGCTTCATTCCGTTTCACCATGTATATAGGACTATCCTTGGGAAGCTTGGCCACGCTACTGCTACCTGCAAAACGAAAATTTCCAACATTTTTGTAAAACAAATTTAGCGAAAATGAAAAGAAATCATAAACGCAGACCAATGAATACATTAACCAAGTAAAAGAAAAGTTATGCACGGAAAAATAAGAGAGTCATACTTGAGAGCATAGCTAGTGATTTCTTTTCCTCAGACTTGTGAGCTTTAGAACTTAATTTAATGGTAGCATGCAATCCCTGCAAAATGATTAGCATATGAAACCTCCATTATGAAATCTAAATTAATTCAAGTCAAAAGAAGAAAGATATTGTCCGATCTTTGCCTAATTCTTGTTTAAAAGCTTTATGCAATAAATTAGATAGCAAACTGCATGAAAATACAATGTACATCCTTACCATTTCTTAGCAGAATATGCAATTCGTAACAACATACCTCTGTTTGGTAGTTAATGAAATAAACCACGTATCTTGGTAAGAAATGGTAGATATATTGGGTAAAAGAATTAAGAAAATGTGCATTGCATTTGCATATATAACTATAAAAACTACGAAGTGATTAAAACATTGCACTTTCTTGCAGAGTTACTTAAATTAAAACGAAATCACGTCACGCGAAGAAAGCATTTTAAATCAAGTGATCACAAAACTGCATGAAAATACAATGTACCTTTTTTTAACCGTTTAATGAACATACCGATTCTTACCAAAATATGCAATTTGTAACAACATACCATTTTTGGTAGTTAATGATATAAACCGCGCAATTTGGTGAAAAATGGAAACTATATTGCATTAAATACCAAAAAGAATGTGTATTGTATAACTGTAGAAACTAAAAAGTGACTAGTAAATTGCATTTTCTTGCAGTTTTCGCCAAATAAAAAAAGGAACAGCGAATCAAGTAAGCAGGAAATAAATTAGATAGCTAACTGCATGAAAATACAATGTACCTTTTTAACAATTTAATGAATATACCATTTCTTACCAAAACACACTACTAGAACAGCATACCATTTTTCGCAATTAACAAAACAGACTGCGTGATTTAGTAAGATATGGCAAGTATATCGCATTAAATAATTAAAAGTAAGCTTTCTTGTAGTTTTCCCTAATTAAAACAAACCAAAATTTGCATTGCATGTATGTATACACCAAAAAGTGACAAATGCATTGCATTTTCTTGCAGTTCTCCGTAAATTAAAATGAAACAATGTCACGAAAAGAAAGCTTTCTGAATCAAGTGAACACAAAATAAAGATAGATTATAATATAAATTTTACCTTTTTCTTCTCTCTTTTCTTCAGTATTTTCATGTGACATTTTTTGATGTAGTGCATTAGATGGTAACGAGAATGTCTTGACAGCAAATCGTCCCGGATCTCATGATTCTCAGTAAGCCAATCTAGAATTTCTTTCGACTTGATTACCTCATCGGTTTTTAAAGTCTCTAACCATGAATATATTGGCATCCATTGATCAGAACGTTGGAAACGGAAATGGTAAGGATCTTTTTCCTACAAGAAGAAAATACACATGATCAACAAAACAACCATATTATACATGAAACGTGTCATTTAACACCCCCATAGATTGAAATAAAAAAAAATGCCCTTAAAGCCACATTCAATCTTTCATGGAGCGCACATCATGATATCAAAGTGAATGAACCTTGACAATCGATTTCAAGACATGACATCAAAACTCTCATAGTACAAGACCATTATTCCGAATTCATATTGACAATATTATTTTCAAAGTCTTGAACTTATACCTTAGCAGTTCATATAGTTAATGACGGAACCATAACTATTGGGTCAGGTTCATCTTAAGTTCTCTTCTCTACCAACTACAACTAAGGGGTCAAACTCACTTTTTTCAGAGTCGTCATACCAAAAATCTAAAGAATTCGGGTAACAGGGTCAGCCCCTTTGTACTTTCTAACCTAGGGATGAAATCCTGGTCGTACCGTCGTACCGATACCATACCGCAAATTACC
Source organism: Helianthus tuberosus (assembly GCA_030545235.1). Classification (NCBI taxonomy): domain Eukaryota; kingdom Viridiplantae; phylum Streptophyta; class Magnoliopsida; order Asterales; family Asteraceae; genus Helianthus; species Helianthus tuberosus. Next base: position 183,091,799 of record CM060357.1, read on the forward strand.
GAAACCCAAAGGAACCGATACCGAGTTCGTTGAAACCAAAGACCAGTACATATACCGTTGGTGTTTGGTCAGGAGGAGATTGATATGTATACAGTCAACCTCATGATATTTTCACCAATACCATACCAATTATCCATCCCAAAAAGGTGTTTTGACAACATAAATCAAAACATATATCATCCTGTCTAAAAAGTAGATATTCATTTGATGAATTGATGTTAATAGATCAGTTTTACAAATCCAGTAACTTACAAAAAATATATGTGTTCTTATAAAGTTGGTTGTACATAAGGGTGGACTGGATTGGAGACCTCGCAAACATCAAGGTGACGCGGTAACATCCGAGAACACCACCCCACACATCTCAGCGTCTAGCAACCATTTCCTTAACGGCAGAGTTTTACCGATGCGAGGAGAATGAAAAATAGCCGCTGGGAACGCGTTTACTGTTGGAAATATATAAATAAAAATAATATAAACCTAATATTTCCAATATAAACAAATTTAAATCTACCATTTTATCCACAATCCACTCTCCTCAAAATCCTTCTACACTTTCACAATCCTTCTAGTTCGTCATCTTCATCAAGTTCCAATTCATCGTCCATGAGACGAACACTCATAACTTGCAGTTTCTCGCCATTACTCAAGCCGCGTTAGGTGTTCACTGTTCAAGAACCCCCAAGCATGAGAAGACTTTTAGGTCGTGATCCAGAAGGGGCAAACAATCGTCTCCTACAAGACTACTTCGTTTAAAATTCAACCTATGGCCCTGCACATTCAACCTAAACAAATTTTCCAGATTACCTCAATAGAGGATAATCGTATAACTACATTAAAATGTCACTAACTCAAAAGGACAATTCGAATATAACGTTGTATAATTCAATGCAGACTGTTTTGTTTGTTATTATAAAATTAGCTGTGTGCATAAAACTATAGCTACATTTAAATGTAACAAACTCAAATGTAAGGTTGAATTGCTCAATGTAAACTCCATACAACATCTAAAGCCCAAACTGTAACCCTACATATGTAAATATAATAGCCTAAACTGAATAACAAGTGTGAAGATGAAAATAAATGTATAATACCTCATTTGATGGATTAACATCGGTTGAAAACGAAGTAATCAGCTGGAACACGTCCGATGGAGGCATCGATTTGAGGTGATCAGGTAGCGATGAATTGTTGGATTGAAGCCACGTTTCGACGTCGAAAACGGTTAGAGAGTGATCGGTGGGGAGCGTTGATAGCCACGATCGAGCAAGTGTTTCGAAATCGTGTGCTGTATCGGTGCCGTTGTTAGGGTTTTGACGAACGCCGCCGTTGTTAGGGTTTTCCGGTAAAGTTTCAGTCTGTTTCTCCGTTGAAGTCGCCATTTGCAGGTTGCTTTTTGTGGGGTGAGGGTTTTGTTTTGTATTAACAAAAAATAATAAGAGTAAACTGCCATTTTGATCATGAGAGTTGGCCAGTTTTGCCACTTTAGTCCAAATTTTAAATCTTTTGTCATTTTAGTCCCTGTGGTTTCGTTTTTTTGCCATTTTGGTCCAAATTTCAAATTTTGCCAGATTCCCCAACTTAAAACCTTCTATTTTGTCTTTATCCTCAAGGGCATTTTAATCATTTTAGAATTATTATAACACATTTTTAATTAAAACAATACAAATAAAAGCACCCATGTCTTCATTTTCCCCAAAAGCAGAAGACCACCACCGCCACCTCCTCTCTCTTCTCACCACCGCCACCTCCTCCCCCTTCTCACCACCGCCATCATCAACACCCACCCATCAACACTTGATAAAAATAAAAACGAAAATATGAAAAAGAAGAGGCTCGGATCTGTTAATAATAATCAAGACAAAGAGGAACCAACTGTCATGGCTGCAGAACCATCCCCACCACCAATCTTAATCCCATTCTCTTCAAAACCACCCCCAACATCCACCCTTGACCCAATTTCACCAGAAAACCCTAATTCCTCTGCACCTAAGCACCTACACTACCGTTCCGTCGCCACCTGACCACCGCCGCCGCGGCAGAGAGGGGTCGGCTCCCCCTTCTCACACCGCTTTCTCTCTCCTCGTACTCTCCCTCTCTCTCTCTTCGTCAATCTTTTTCTCTCTACTCGTCTCTCTCTTCTTAGATCTCCCAACCGACACCACCCACCACAGTTGGATGGTGGTTGTTGGGGTTTTGAGAGGATCGTGGTGTTGGTGGTTGTCCAGAGGTGGCGGCAGTTGGATGGTGGTGTTGGGGTTTCAGTGGGATGGTGGTGTTGGCGGCAGTGGGATGGTGGTGGTGGAGATGATGCGGTGGTGGGGGTGGGGGTGGTGTGGTGGTGGTAATTGAGAGAGAGAGAGAGCAAAGTGAGAATAGGGTGGTGTGGTGTGGTGTCTGTATGTGTGTGTATTTTAGGGTATTATATATATAAAATTAGTTATAATAATTCTAAAATGATCAAAATGCCCTTGAGGATAATGGGGTCCAGGTAACAAGGGGTTGAACGACAACAGTTAACCGGAGACAAGTGTTTTAGGCAATAAGTTAATCGGGAAAAGCTAATCAGGCGATTCGGATTTTGAATGAGCGGTTGTCGGATTTTGACGGATATGTTCAAAGGCGGTTTGATGAAGCAACAACAGCAACTCCGTCGTCATCGCGTTTGTAGATCGAGTGGTAACGGTGAACTTTTTCAGCAAATAAATGTTGTCGCCGCACCATTGTCATGGTATCTCAGTTTGCCGGAACCCTAACTTTTTTCTTCCATTTTCCTTTAAACTTTATACTCCTGTATTCTGATCATGTTTTCATATGTTGGTGGTGGGTTTCAAGCTCGCAAGTGGTGGTGTACGGGTTGTTTTGTGGTGGTCTGATGGTGGTGTATGTTGGTTCAGTTCTGTTTGTTCATGAAGGAAAACAGTAAAACATACCTGTTACAGCAGATAGTGCAGTGGAGAATCCAGTAATGGAGTTCGACATGCTTGTCATCGTGATCTGGTTCCTCCTTAGGGTGCTGACTGATGATGGGAACTTAGAAATCGAATAGGGGATTCGATTAGGAGAGGAGGTCGAAATTATTGATGTTATGGCTAATGGGTTGTGTCTAATGTGTAACTCAGTAAACCCTTTAACCTCCACATAATTCTCCTTATATAAGCACCCAGGAGGAAACCTAATTAGTTAATAAGGGTAATATGGTCCATCAACAATTACCAACTAATTATTTAATAGGTTATTATATATTTTGATCTATATTATGTAAATGATTATAATGGCTATAGATTAAATATTGTTACATAATATATTTAATCTTACATTCTCCCACTTAGCCGAGTAATCATTTACTATGAGTATTAGATAAGCCTGATCAGGAGTTAACACTCATTTTAGCCTTAAACAAGTACTATAGCAGAGAAATACAGCCGTTGAATCATTATGCGACTCAGGACCCCCATTAATCATACTATAGCCTTAATTTAAAACCTAATCGTTATGATCAAAATACGCGTAAGCCCTTTGTTTGATTTGTAACTTTATTTGTCTATATGCCATTATACCGGTTGAACATATTCTAAGAGACATACAAAATCAAACTGAGGAAATTTCATTAATCATAAAACATAAGCTAGTACAATATGCTCAAATAAGGTCTTTACTAAATCCCATATTCCGAACATGTTCTTCATAAACCTTAGGAGGGAGACCTTTAGTCATCGGATCCGCAAGCATATCCTTAGTACTAATATACTCGATACAAAGATTATTTTCCTCAACTCGTTCACGTACGAACAGATATTTTGTATCGAGATATAAACCAGCTCCAGTCAAACTGTTACTGTTCGAGAAACTAACGGCAGCTGAATTATCACAATAAAGCTTCAATGGTCTAGAAATGGAATTAACGATTTTGAGTCCAGTGATCAGATTTCTAAGCAACATTCCATGACAGGTTGCGTTATAAACAGCAATGTACTCTGCCATCATTGTGGAAGTTGTGGTCAACTGTTGTTTATGACTCTTCCATGAGATAGGGCCGCCTGCTAACATAAAGATATAGCCCGAAGTGGATTTCTTGTCATCTTTGCATTTGGCAAAGTCAGAATCAGAATAGCCCACCACTTCTAAATGATCACTTCTTCTATAAGTCAGTTTATAGTCTTTCGTCCCTTGCAGATATCGAAGTACCTTCTTAGCTGCCTTCCAGTGATCTAGGCCAGGATTAGTCTGATAACGGCCTAGCATTCCAGCAATATAAGCGATATCTGGGCGAGTACAGACTTGAGCATACATCAGGCTCCCGACTACTGACGCATAAGGTATCTGGCTCATTTGCTCCTTCTCAACCTCTGTTGTCGGACACTGGAATGAACCGAAAACATCTCCCTTAACTACTGGAGCGACGGAGGGTTTGCACTGTTGCATGTTGTAACGTGTAAGAACACGATCTATGTAAGCCTTTTGGGACAATCCTAAGATCCCTTTGTGTCTATCTCGGTGAATTTCGATGCCAATGACGTAAGAAGCATCTCCAAGATCCTTCATGTCGAAGTTATGCGAGAGTAACCGCTTCGACTCATGTAACATGTCTAAACTATTACTTGCCAATAGAATATCATCTACGTAAAGGACAAGTATAGTAAAGTTGCTCCCACTCATCTTGAGGTAGGTGCATTGATCCACTTGATTCTTCATAAAACCTTGCTTCTTCATGACTTCATCAAACTTGAGGTACCACTGACGTGATGCTTGTTTTAACCCGTAAATGGATTTCTTCAACTTACAGACTAGATGCTCCTGACCTTCAGGTTTAAAGCCTTCAGGTTGTTTCATGTAAACATCTTCGTCCAAATCTCCGTTAAGGAAAGCGGTTTTAACGTCCATCTGATGCAGCTCTAAATCAAAATGAGATACTAGGGCCATGAGGATCCTTAATGAATCTTTACGAGAGACAGGTGAAAACGTCTCTTGATAATCAATTCCCTCTTTCTGAGTGTAGCCCTTTGCAACCAATCTCGCTTTGTAGCGTTCAACGTTCCCATTCGGATCCAGTTTTGTTTTGAATACCCATTTACATCCTACGGGTTTGGCTCCGTTGGGTAATTCTACCAAATCCCAAACGTCATTTTTCTTCATGGATTCAAGCTCTTCAATCATTGCTTTATTCCATTTAGAAGACTGATCACTGCTAATGGCTTCATTGTAAGAGATAGGATCATTGAGCTTTCCGGGATCCATTTCAGTCAGGTAGGTAACATAATCATCCCAATTAGTAGGCCTTCTTTGCCTAGATGACCTCCTGAGTGGATTATCGGGTCCAGCGTTGTCTTGGTTTTGAGCGTTTGATGTGCCTTCGTCATGAGGTATAATAGGTTCTGATTGTGGAGGTGAATTTGCAGTTGGTGCAGTAGCTTCAGGTACAGTAGTTGCATTGGGTACAAGAGGAGTAATCGGAGTAATGGTAAGCGACGAGTCTCTCCCCCCGCGTCTTGTACTTCTTGCAATTCTTCGTAAGGGTTGGTACTGCTCCCACTGACCTTGAAATCCTCCAGAAACACAGCACGCTTGGTTTCAACAATACGGGTGACATGAGAAGGACAATAGAAACGATAACCCTTTGAATTTTCAGGATACCCGATAAAGAAACAGGTAACTGTTTTAGGGTCAAGTTTCCTTAGGAAATGATTGTAAAGTTTTGCTTCAGCAATGCAGCCCCATACTTTCATATATTTAAGACTCGGTTTCCTTCCTGTCCAAAGTTCATAAGGAGTTTTAGGGACAGACTTAGAAGGAACTCTATTGAGTATATGAACGGCGGCTTTTAACGCTTCAGTGCAGAGGAATAATGGTAAATTAGTGTTGTCTAACATACTGCGCACCATGTTCATAAGGGTACGATTTCTTCTTTCAGCGACACCATTCTGCTGAGGTGTACCAGGCATGGTGTATTGGTTCACAATCCCCTGGCCCTTACAAAACTCATAAAATGGACCAGGAGCTTGTCCCACATCAGTATGTCTTCCATAATATTCACCGCCTCTATCTGATCTCACAACTTTAATCTGACGATCTAATTGCTTTTCAACTTCAGCCTTATAATCTTTAAAAGTTGTAAGAGATTCAGATTTCTCCTTAATTAGATACAGGTACATGTAACGAGAATAATCATCAATAAAAGTGATAAATGAAGTATGTCCTGTTATGCCAGCGATTTGGTAGGGACCACTGATGTCAGTATGAATGAGTTCTAATAAATTAGAGCTCCTAGTGGCACCTTTCTTATTCGCTAATGTCATTTTACCCTTAAGACATTTGACACATGTTCCAAAATCAGAGAAATCGAGAGGAGGTAAGACTTCATCCTTTACGAGACGATTTAATCGTTCTCTTGAGATGTGGCCTAAACGTTGATGCCACAACATGGACAAAGTTTCTAAGTCTCGTTTCTTTTTCATCTTTGTGAGTGATTCATTAATGTTATATGACAACAAAGATTTGGAAAAGCCATCATCTAGTTCTAATCTATAGAGACCACCATCCAGAATACCAGTACCATAAAGAACAGAATCATAGAGGATAGAGAGTTTGCGATGACCATGGGAAACAATAAAACCGTCCATGTCTAACTTTGGTCCTGATACAAGGTTCCGAGTTACCTCAGGAACATATAAGGTATCATAAAGTTTAATACATAAACCAGTTTTCATAACTAATTGTAATGTTCCAATGGCCTTCACTTCTAATTCTCGATCATCCCCAACCTTAAGCGTTCTTTGGTTTCTTTCCAGCTTCCGGATTGAAAGGAATCCCTGAGTTGAATTGGTAACATGAACCATAGAACCAGAATCAAACCACCAAGAATTAGCAGGAACACTTAAATTATAGGACTCAAGTATCATAAAATAATCGTTACCGTTCTTAGCCAGCCACTCCTTAAAGTCAGGGCACTCCTTCTGCATGTGTCCTGTCTTTTTACAGAACTTGCAGCGGATACTGCCTAAGGAGTTCTTAGAGCTGGAAGGTGCACTTGTATTAGGATTAGGATTAGGATTAGGCCTTTGGACTTTTGAAGCATCCTTCCTCTGATAATTGTTCTTCCTCTTCTTAGGATTGGAGGTAGTGAAGTTTGCAACATCAGTATGGCGATCCATCCTCATACGCTCTTCCCTCCTGTACGCACATAGCGACCAGCTCACTCATCGTCCATTTGTCCTTCTGAGTGTTGTAATTGATCTTGAATGCTTCAAAGGACGAAGGAAGCGAAGTAATGATGAAGTAAACAAGGAAACCATCACTGATTTCCATTTCCAGCCCCTTCAGCTTATTGGCCATGTCATTCATCATCATGATGTGCTCGCGAATGCCGCTCCTCCCATCATACTTAGTTGTCACCAGCTTGAGAATAAGAGTACTAGCGTGTGCTTTAGACGTCCCCTTGAACTGAGCCTCCACAGAAGCCAAGTAGGTTTTAGCATATTCAGAATCAGGAATAGCTCCCCTGATTGCATTGCTTATGGACTGCTTCATAAACATGAGAGACATGCGGTTACACCTAGTCCACTTGTCATGAGTTAACTGCTGAGCAGCAGTACTTTGTGGAGTAAGGTCCGCTGGCTTATCCTCTCTTAGAGCATAATCGAAATCCAGCAGCCCGAGAGTAAGCATGAGAGCATCCTTCCATGCAGCAAAGTTATCACCAGTCAAATGTGGAATTCCGCAATTTGGTGCTGATAGTGGAAATAAGATGAGCAAGTTATGATACAAATGAAGAAGTCCTAATGTGATCTAAGGGCACGTTAAACTAAGGCAGGCATAAATAATGACCATTTTACATTATGAAGCTGTGATATTGTCTATTATTAACATCAAAATAATAGACTTAGCTAAAAAATTCCACTTAAACGAAGACAAAACAGCTTTGGCCAGAAGTGTAATCATTTAAGCATATGTGCAAAGTGGTTGTAACAAATCAGCTTTGGCCAGAAATTGAAACAATCACTTTAGTTATGCACTTGTTGAGTATGCCATCTATGAATGAATTAAATCAGCTTTGGCCAGAAATTAAAACATTCATGCTTATGATGCACACACAACATAGCTTTCGTAATACTTGAACGATAAGTAGATGTATCAAGTCAGCTTTGGCCAGAAATGATATATCAAAAAACTCATTCAAGTTAAGCTATTCTGGTTTTGTAAAACATTATCTGATTCTGATTAATTAACTAAGTAAATTACAAAACCATTTATTTAATAGCAAACCACCCGTTAGCGCGGATCGATTAAGGCCCAAAAAATTTTTAGTCTTGTGCGATCCATTATGCCCAAAACTTGTGCGATCCATAAGGCCCAAGTGAACTTGTGCGATCCATTAAGGCCCAAGTGAACTTGTGCGATCCATTAAGGCCCAAGTAAACTTGTGCGATCCATTAAGGCCCAAGTGAACTTGTGCGATCCATTAAGGCCCAAGTAAACTTGTGCGATCCATTAAGGCCTTGTGCGATCCGTTATGCCTTGTGCGATCCGTTATGCCTTGTGCGATCCGTAAGTTTTGTGCGATTATCTTATGCGATCAGATCATCTCTTATGTGATCTGATCTTGTGCGATTATCTTATGCGATCAGATCATCTCTTATGTGATCTTGTGCGATCCAGTTGTTGTTTATGGTTATAACAACTGAAAATTCGAAATTTATGAATTGTGATAGAGTTTCCTATTATAATGTTGATCTATTTTTATCATAAAATTTCGAAATAATGATCTGTTTATCGTTTTAACAGATTTCGAAAAATCCTTATTAGAAAAAATAGATCAAAATCAGGAAAAACATATAACAATTCAAATCATGCTCCAAAACATAAAGGATATTTCGAATTTTAACTAAGAACATGATGAACCCTAAATAATTAAAACATGAATTCTGGAACCCGAAACCTGAATTTTAAGGCTTTTCTAAACAGATTTCGGTCATAAAAAACATAACCCATTTAATTTCGAGTAAACATATGATTAATATCTTCCGAAAACAGGGATTTTGAACATATAACCACTCGAAACCGGCTGTTAATTCATAAGATTTCAAAAAATTCCGTTTTCCAAGTTTCAATCCCAGAATTATGGATACGAAAACAGAACTGACTAATCAACATATGCTCTGATACCACATGTTGGTTCAGTTCTGTTTGTTCATGAAGGAAAACAGTAAAACATACCTGTTACAGCAGATAGTGCAGTGGAGAATCCAGTAATGGAGTTCGACATGCTTGTCATCGTGATCTGGTTCCTCCTTAGGGTGCTGACTGATGATGGGAACTTAGAAATCGAATAGGGGATTCGATTAGGAGAGGAGGTCGAAATTATTGATGTTATGGCTAATGGGTTGTGTCTAATGTGTAACTCAGTAAACCCTTTAACCTCCACATAATTCTCCTTATATAAGCACCCAGGAGGAAACCTAATTAGTTAATAAGGGTAATATGGTCCATCAACAATTACCAACTAATTATTTAATAGGTTATTATATATTTTGATCTATATTATGTAAATGATTATAATGGCTATAGATTAAATATTGTTACATAATATATTTAATCTTACAGTGTATCGAGTTTGAAATAGAGCTATAACCATTTGGGTATGAACAAAGCTATCGAGTTTGTGGATTTGTTGATTTTGCCACGAAATGAGTGAGATAATGTTGAAATGTATATGATTTTAACTAATTTAGCAAATCATTAATTGGTATAGCAACCTAATTTCACGTGGGTGGAAAAGTTATTGGCGATATTGAAACGAAAACAATGTTTGCATCGTATAAGAATATTGGTGAAAGTATATTATTATTTTTTTAACATTTACTTTTGTAAATGAGGTATATAATTAGTTAAGATTATATAATGTTACGTATGAAGAAAAATATAGTTTTATGCAGAAGAAAGGATGGTATTACATCACATGTTTTACTAATAAAGAAACAAAACTGAAAAATTTGTTGCCGGAAATGAAAAGCCCGCCGGAGAAGATGACCGTAAAACATGGGGGCATGAGAAAGATGAAGGCTTGAAACTTTGTAAAGTGGGTCCCATCTTTAATTGTTTTGATTTATTTTTAGAATTTTTTATATTATGTTTTTAATAACAGGGGCAGTTTAGTCATTTCACCCAAACTTAACAACATAATTGGACGGGGTTAACGGAGGTGGACTGTAATAGTTACGAAAGTGAAACCACAGGGACCAAAGTAGCAATTTCTAAACTAATGGGCTGAAATAATGATTTTTGACAAACCACAAGGACGAAAAACGTAATTAACTGTAACTTTTTTGTTTGAGAAAAATGTCCGGATAGTTTGCGGTTTGCTCTATTTTCACCTATACTCCCAACATTTCTAAAAATTAGAGTTATAGATCTCAACTTTTGCATATTCCTTCTCGGATAGTCTCTGAAGCGGATGAAGATTAGTTTTTTATGTTACGTTGGTGTGAAATGACCAAAATATATTTACCAGTTAAATTAATACCTAAAAAGTTAAAAAAAAAATATAATTAATATTCAATAATTTATGTGGGACCCACCACCACTTCATCTTCCCCACTCTTCACCACCACCATCTCCACCACACCACCACTGTCCACCTTTCACCACCATAACACCTCCACACCACATAACACCACCACCCACTTCATATTCTCTCAACAGTTCCCAGATGTGCAATTCAAATAATTGCAATTAAACACATAATGCAGTTGATCATGGTTCCCCAAGACCCAACTAAACAGACATGTGCCATTACAAGACTACCAGAAAAGAACCCACCCCACCATTACAAGGCTGTCGGAAAAGAACACACCCCACATTTGACACCACCATTGTTTAAAATAACCACTGTTGAGTTTCTGTCGGAAGCAACCGACCACTGCCAAAGAAAGACGCAGCCACTGTGGACCATCGCGATGAGCCGTCGTGACCGCTAAGAGGCGGGTTTGAAACCACAACCTCTGACCTTCTCAGCCTAACAGTGTGATTTCGAATTCACTAACTTGCGAGTGGTTTTCTCCGAGCACGTGGTGAATCACACGAAGATGATAGTAGAAAGGTTTGAAATGTTGGGGATAATGAAGATGGTGATTGTGATTGTAGAGGAAGATGGATAGAGGTAGGGCTGTAAACGAACCGAACGTTCAGCGAACAGTTCGTGAACCGTTTGGCGGGAAGTTCGTTTACGTTCGTTCGTTTAGTTAATGAACAAACATGAACAAGAAATTCCGTTCGATTAGTTAAATAAACGAACACGAACAACTGTCTCGTTCGTTCAATTGCGTTCATGAACGTTCGGTAACGTGTCCGTGAACATTCGTTCATGTTCGTTTGTTTATGTTGTACATTAAATATTTTTTTAGCATTTATTTATTTACCTAAACCTTTTATATTCCCTAATTCTTATTTATCTCATTGCCCAAACAAATAAAATAGGAAACCCTACCTCCACCTTTCTTTCTTATTATTCACATCGAAAAATACAATTGAACTCCGTCGATCTTATCTGTGTCCGTTTGTGTTCGTGAACCGTTCATGAACACGTTCATTTCCTTAACGAACGAACACGAACAAAAAATCTCGTTCGGTAAGTGTTCATGAACCGTTCGTGAACACATAATATTCTTAACGAACGAACACGAACAATGCCTTGTTCGTGTTCGTTCGGTTCGTTTACAGCCCTAGATAGAGGGATAGATCTAAAATGAAGGGCATGTTTGGCTAAGCTTATTATAGTTAAAAAGTACTTTTGGAAAAAGACTTTTGAGAAAAAAGACTTTTTGAAAATGAGTTTTTAAAAAAAGTGTTTGGATTAGCTTATTGATGTAAAAAGACTAAAATGGGCATTCTTTTAGATATAAGGGGGTAAAGAAGGGGTATATTGGTAATTTGTAGTTTGTAGTTTGAAAAGTTAAAAGCTGGCCAAGAAGTCACAATATTGTGACTTCTTGAAACCTCCTTTTTCTTCTTTGCAAAAAGCCATTTCTAAAAGGACTTTTGGCTTAGCCAAACACAAAAACAACTTATTGGCTTTTTGATAAGTCAATAAACCAATAAGTTGTTTTGAAAAGCTTAGCCAAACATGCCCGAAATGTGGGGTGGGGGTGTGGTGGAACAGGGTTGTAAACCGTGGGTCCCACATAGTTCTTTTAATTTCTTTTTACTTTTTAGTTATTAATTTAGCAGTAAGGGTAATTAGGTCATTTCACATCAACTTGACTAAAAAAACTAACATCCATGGGGACTATCCGAGAACGAATGTGTAAAAGTTTGGAACTATAGCTATAATTTTAGAAATGTAGGGACTATAGGTAAAAATAAAGAAAACCACATGGATTATCCAGACATTTTTTTCTCTTTTTGTTACTTTTTAAATTTTATGATTTTCTAAGAGGGTGTTCGAGATTGCTTATTTAACGCTAAAAATATTTTTTTTTTTGATAAAAAGTGCTTATTGATTTATTATCTTTTTAATTTTAATTTGTTAAAAAGTGCTTATTGATGTATTACCTTTTTAAAAAAAGTTTTTAAAAAAATATTTAGATTAGCTTTTGTAGTGAGAAATAATAAAATGACTAAAAAGGATATGGTAAGTTTCCTTGCAGTGAGAAATAATAAAATGATCAAAAAGGATATGAGAAATTTTCATGTTTAGTTGTTATTTTAAAGGGTGATCTTAGATTTGTAATTTTACTTTCAAAAAGCCAAAAGCCATTTAAAAAGCCAGGTTTTGTGGCTTTTGAAAACACTTATCAAAAAGCCAAAATAAAAACACTTTTGTTAATGTGTTATGTGTTACACTGTTTTAACTTATTGGTTTTTTGAAAAAGGCAATAAGTCATTTTCAAACTCAATCCCAAACACTCTCTAAAACGTTTTTAGTTTTAGTTTGGGTGTGCTGGTATTCTGATTTTGAAATCTAGAGTTTTTGTTCACGGGTGAAACAAATATTGTTTGGTTTTTTTTATACAAATCGAGTTTGAGTTATGTTTGTGTTTTGAGTTGATTATCTTTGTTAGTCGTAGCATACTAACGGTCTTTTTATATGTGTCACTAGTGTGATGCACATATATCTATGTATTTTTACCTTATATTTTGTGACTGTGTTTATGAGTGCTTATAGTTTGATGGTTGGGACCTGTGCAAGGGCGGATCTTAGTAGAGCCGTGGCAAGGCCACGGCCCGGGCAAGTTTTTCGGCCGTAGTGCTAATTTTCCGCATTTCGATCGAAATTTTGTATATATACTATGTTAGGCCCGGGCAAGTTTTTCGGCCGTAGTGCTAATTTTCCGCATTTCGATCGAAATTTTGTATATATACTATGTTCGGCCCGGGCAAGTTTTTCGGCCGTAGTGCTAATTTTAGTGCCCGTGTCTTTCGGCCCTGGCAGGTTCAACGGGCAAGATCCGCCACTGGACCTGTGGTAGATAAGAGAGAGACCGTAGCAACAAATGTAACTATGAGATATATGATGACGATAGCAATGATGATAGAAGGATGAGATAACTAATAACTAAGTGGTTTTTTAGGGTTTCAATGAAGAAGAAAAATGTTTACTAAAAATGGAGATTGTTGAGGGTGGTGTTCCTGGTTGACGGTGGTATGGCTAGATGTCTTTTAGTAACAATAATAATTATTTATAAACTAACATTAAAGTAAAAAAAAAAAAAACCACATTTATGATCCTAAACATTGTACTACAAAAAACCATTCATCAATCAATATTTTTACAAAAAAAAAAAAACCCTACCGTAATTATACATTGTAAACTAACAAAATTTTAAACTAAGATAATTATGGATGTTAAACTAAGATAATTATACAAAAAAACATACCATATAATACACAATTAAAGCATATAGAAGTAGTATTGGTGGGAGTGGGTGGTGATCGTTTCAAAGGGCAGTGATGAGACGGTGGTAATGGTGGGAGATGGTGGTGATGACGGTGGTGATGGTGCTGTTGATGGCGGGGTAGTGGAAGAATCCCCCTCAAACCTGAAGTTGAAGGTCCGGTTGTTAAAAAAGCGAAGCACCACCGTGAACTGGACTACACGGTGGTTCTGGCTGTCGTCGACCCTAACTTCGGCTACAATCAAGTTCAAATTTGAAGTAAAATCAAGTATTCAAGTTTAATTTCAAGTAAAAATCTATTCTAACCTAAAACAAGAAACATCAAAAGAAATTGAGGTTTAACAGCAATTGCCAGAGTTTTAACTACAAAATGAACATTAGTAGCCATGATTGTGACAACTCGTATTTCAGAACCTATCTTTGTACTTTGATGTATAGTATGTAGACCTTATGTGATTACATGAACCATGTTGATTATTGAATGTTATGTTGTTATGTTGTTATGTTTTGTGATTATGTGTAATACACGTATGTATGTAATATGAACACACAACACAACCCAACCGCACAAGTCTAATCCGATCGCACAAGCCCATTCGGGCTACACAACTTGTACTCGAATCTATAGGGCAGCCCAAGTTTGGGTTCGGCCCATTCCCATTGGTTCGGTTATCACATAGGGTGTTAGTACATATCCCACACTTTACCTAATCATTCAAAGTTTACAAAACCCTACTCTCTTTCTCTCCTCTCGAAGCCGACGCCAAACAACATCCCATCCTCATCGAAGCTCTTGATTCGGATCAATCCTCGTTCCAATCCTTAACCGGTTAGTGTTATGTTGTTGTTTGATTTCGTTTTGATTAATGTTGTTATATGATCTAGTATATGTTATTCGGGATTTAATATGATGAACAAACTGTTTGATCACTATAGGATTTGATTTATGCTTGATGTTGATTTAGGTGGATAGAAACCGAATAAAAAGAATGTTTATGAAATCGGCTCACATGCGTATGATGATACCATGTCTTGTTTTTGGATTGTTTGCATATTATTGTTCTAAGAATTGAATGCTTGTTAATCGGCTGCATGTATGTTAAAATCGGATCAGTTGTATGGTCAAATAAGAAGTAGTATATGATGATTGAAACCCCTAATTGAATAGTTTAATGTTGTGAATTGTTTGAATGTTTTGAACATGTCTAGGGTTCTTAAGAGAATCATGTTAAAAACCTTGTTTGATCAATTATTGGTTAGTTTGGAAACTGTTAGTATTGTTAAGTGATAATTTCACAAAAGGAAACAATATAACTGATTGCATGAAATTCGGATGTTTAAACTAATTGCACAAGACTCCTGGTCGCACAAGATCAGATCGTACAAGATCTGATCTGATCGCACAAGGAGTTCAGTCGCACAAGATATTCTGAGTCGCACAAGAGTGAATGAATCGCACAAGTTGTAATGTTTGTTTAACTGTTGGGCCGTGTATATCATGTTGGGCTGGGCTAGTTCCGATCGCACAAGAGATCCCGGATCGCACAAGAGATTCATGTTTAATTATTTGGGCCGTTTACTTACTGAACTGTTATGTTAATTGGGCCGGGCTTTCTGAATCGCACAACCCATTGTGGATCGCATAAGTATGCTGATCGCACAATAGGTTGGGCCGTTGTTTTATTAGGCTTTATCTTTCGGGTTGCACAAGTTTGGACGTTTCGTGTTTAACTGTTTTGCTTGACATGTATTATGTGTTTGCCATGATCAACACGTGTTCATAACCTGTTAAACTATTTGTAATCATACGTGCACCTAGACCTGACTTGTATGGTAACCATGTTAGGACGTGGTTAGCCTCAACTAGCTCGATTGACCTTTTGCTTATCTGCCGAGCTAACCTAAGGTGAGTTCACACTTTCTACAAAACATGGGATTCCCAGGGGTTGGGAATGGGTTTAAGGAACATGGATTCCTCGTCCTTTCTTGGGTAGGACAGTACTGGTTCAGGAATATAATTCCTCGTCCTCATGGACAGTTAACTTTTACTAGACCAAAACTCTATCACGAAGTCCCTCCTTTTTATATCGACTTAATCGCCGGGCCAATGGCGAGCGGGTCATTAGTTAGATAGCGCTATTTAGGTCTGACAAGCCTCACACCGTGCCGCAGAGGACGGGCGTGAACTAATGGATCTGGGCACGTCAATGATGATAGACATTGACAGTTCAGGGCACATAAACATGACTACAGTCAGCAGTCGATATGGTAACGAGTCTAGTAGTATATACATGGGGTAGCCCCCACGGCTAAAAGCCAGATAACTAAACATGGGGTAGCCCCCACAGCTGGATTGCCAGAGTAAACGGGAATAAACAAAACACGTTTTCAACTATGGGGTAACCCCCACGACAGGGATGCCAGTTAAAGGAAACCGTTTTCGAAACAACTTAAAACTAACACCCAACTGTGAACTCGCTCAACATTGTTGTTGACTCGTTACTACATGCTTTGCAGGTCAATAGGTACTTAGCTGGAGCTTGCATGGGGGAGAGTCGTTGTGGGACATGGACAATTGTGTGCCATGTTAAACCTTGAAACATTTGAACTTATATTTTGTTTTGGATTTAATCGTTATGCTTCCGCTTGCAACTTAAACTATGTTTTGTTTGGACACCAATTGTATTGGTTGAATTTTTATAGTTACTTACATGCTAGTTCAATATGATTGGTGGCTGGATCCTGGTCAGTCACGCCTCCAAGCGGTGGTACTCCGCGTGTGGATTTTGGGGGTGTGACAATGATGATCCGACGTGTGCGTGTGGTGCCAATGTAGGTGGTTAAGTTGTAAATGTAAGGGACTAAAGTGAAACGAAAGTGATCCGACGGGTGCGTGATGGTTGATACAGTAGCAAACTTCGACAGTGTAGTGGTGTGTGTGAAACGAAGATGATGAATGATGAGGAGGCAGGTTGTGAAGAAGATAAGGAGGGGGGGGGGGGTTGTTTGATGAGAAGATTGGGAAGAGAAGTTACCATTTTACCCTTTCAAGTAACGGTTAATAAACAATCAAATGACGAAAAGATGATAAAGTGTTACGTTTGGTAACTAGGGAGAGCCAAAATGCAAAAACCAAAAGATATGAAGGAAAAGTACAATCGTCCCCAAACCACACGAAGGCAAATTGTAGTCGACTCTAAAAGAAACCGGATTTGTGCACCTCACTTAATACTAGTGGTGCACAGATCGGGTTTTCTGAATACCCGGTTCCGGGTATGGACCCGGGTTCGGGTACGATCGGGTTCTATAAAATCGGGTATTGACAATACCCGGGTCGGGTCCGGGTCCGGGTTTTATATAAAAATGTATACCCTATATACCCGGGTTCGGGTAGGGTTCAGGTCGGGTTTTCTAATACTCGGGTTTTATAATACCCTATTTTCGGGTTCGGGTAGGGTTGGGTATGGATCGGGTTGGGTTCGGGTTTGGTTCGGGTATGCCTCGGGTATTCATTTTTTTTGGATAAATCATAGAAATATAAAATACAAAACCTTTTTATTTCATAAAACATAGAAATACATGAAACCTAAATAATCATTGAACCGGATCGAATAAGATGATGAACATAGATAGCTTCGAATAACTTGATCGTCTTCGTTTATTGTTTGTCATCAAAGACCCCTTTTATAGGGTATAGAGATACAATGTAAACCAAACAAATGATCATAATACACTTTCTAACAGCTATATAGCCGTTACCAAGGTACAAAACTCGAAAAAACACAAAAAAACCTGAATAGGGTATTGGGAAACCCGGACCGGGTATTGAAAAAACCCGGTTCCGGGTTCGGGTTGAAACCGGGTACTCGTAAAACCCGGGTTGAAAACGGGTATAAAAAAACCCGGTTCCGAGTTCGGGTTTTATAACAGAAATGCATACCCAACCCCTACCCTATGGGTAGGGTCGGGTTCGGGTATAAAAAACCCGGGTTTTATAATAACCGGTTTCGGGTTTTATTTTCGGGTCCGGGTCCAGATTCGGGTTTTTTGTGCACCACTACTTAATACTAGTTAAGAAGACTTGCCTAATATCATCAGCCCAGTAAAAAGTGAGCCCAACCCAATAACCCGTGACAACTAATTTGTTCATAACCGACCAAACCGAAACCAGTATCTAAAACCCTAACGTAACCCTAACCCTAACGAGCCTGATGAGCAGAGGTTTATCACATTCAATCAAACACTCAACCTAATCGGAACCATTCAACGATGTCAATTATTGAAGAACCACCTGCAATTAAACAAGCAACAAACGAAAACGAAGATCCAGAGCCATTAGAAGACGAAACAGACGACGATGAAGAGCTTTCATGGTCATCGGATTCCGAAATCGGAGAAGCGTTGGATTATTTGGACTTGAAGGATGATGCCGGAGCAGTTGACGGAGCTCTGGTGCTAAACGCACGCCGGCCGAATGCTCACGGAGGAGTACACTCTCGTCCTAATGCGTCGGCTCTGCAACCGCTTTCGAATCGGAACCAGAAGTTTACTAATCATATTAGGGCTTCTCCATTGGAGGTATATTCATTTCTGTAATTTGATTTATTGATTGGATGATGATGATGATATATAACCGTAGGCATTATGCTTGGAGTTATGCTATAGTCTTGAACAATATGAAGTAGAGTTATTATTATTAAGCTACGTCAAATATTACAAAATGAACTAGAGTAATTGTTTGTACCAGATATCACCCATGATAATGGTTGTAAAAATCGCTAGGCGGCTAGCGATTAATCGGATATGAATTTTATGTGTATTTTTTGCTAACTTATATATATACACACACAAAATAATTTAAAATGTTAAATATAATATCATAGTTATTAAAGCGCTGGGAGCACTCAAGGCGCATAGGCCTCGCCTGGGGCCTAGGTGCAAGGCGGCAAAATAGCGAGGCCTAATAAAAGAAAAGCGTACAATGAAAAAAAAATAAAGCATTTTATGTATTAGAAGATTAATACTATTCTTCAAATAAAATAAACTAAAGCTATTATATAACATTTGATATCATTTGTTTAGTACCAAAAGTTTAAAATATTAGTGTATTAGTGTAAAAAATAGGTTCCGATCGATAAAAGTAGAAATTTAGCTGGAATCTTGCCAGAATTTAGAGAATTTGGCCGAAACTTCCTAGAATATAGGAATCTCACCGGAAGCTGCGACTGAACCATTATTTGGAGAATTAAAGCGCAATTTCCTTGACTTAAGACGCAATGGCCTCGCCTCGCCTACAAAATGGGTCTAGGCGCAAGAGGCGATGGCTTTTAACAACTATGTATAATATATATACAAAGTTTTCAAATTTTTATATATAAATTTTCTAAATTTTAAATATGAAGTTTCAAACTTATTAATAGGGTTGGATTAATAAGTTTAATTTTCAAAATACTTTAAAGAATTTGACTGATTTTTAGTGTTTTGCCCGAATTTTGACTGCCTTTGATTGATTACTGCCCGATTAAGTGAAATTTAATCAGCAAACTACCGATTACCGATTAATCACCTCGGTGATTAATCTTGATTTTTACAACACTGTTTGTGATGATGCTTGGGTTTTCATAATCTGATAATTGATTTGGACATTATGTTGTACACAGGAGTGGGAAGGAAGGTGGAACCGTGGCATGTCAAACTCAGTCACCACTGCTATCCGTGAGAGTGTGCGAGGGATGGCTATTGGTAAGACCAAAACTACTGAAAAAGCTGATAGAGCAACTGTTGAACAAGTGAGTGACATAAAGTCATCAATTACCTATCTTGGACGTTTGATTAGAATCACTAAGATATTCTTATATTGAATGTTGTTAAATACTTAAATGAAATGCTTGTTCACTATAGGCCATACTTGTGATGATGAACTACTACTGTGTTGCATTGAATGGCATCATATTGTGACATAATTACATGATAGTTTTTATACTTTCTATGTTGACTTTTTTATATTTTATTTTGTTGTGACTTGTGCATAATGTACATCAATGGTTCTGTTTTTCGACTATGTTTTATTGCTTTTAGTCAACCTGCTCTTTATTCATGTTTCTAGTGAAAGTTAATGCATGGTGGTCACCACAGTTATAGACATATAACCTTTGCATTATAATAATTTTCGGCAACTTGGTTGTATTTTGTCTTACATGGATGCATATGGTTTATTGTTTTTTCAATAAATTTTTAAAATTGTGTTACTATGTTTCAGGCAATCGATCCTAGAACTCGCATGGTTCTGTTCAAAATGTTGAATCGTGGTGTTTTTCATGATATTAATGGCTGCATTTCAACCGGGAAGGAGGTATGTGCTGCCTTTCAACTTATAAATATTAGATTTGGAAGAGAATGTTTATTGACTTTAGATTAGAATGAATGTTATTGTGATTTGTTTTCTCACACCTTCAACTTATATCGGTCAAACAGGCAAATGTATATCATGCTACGAAATCTGATGGCCAGGAACTGGCAATCAAAGTGTACAAAACTTCTGTTCTCGTCTTCAAGTATGTTTCGTATACCAAACCTTGTACCTTCATTAAATTATGTGTAAATTACAATGACATATATGTATTACACGTATGTTTTCCCACTTCTATTGTTTGGTTCCATTTATTTTCTTGTCTATTGACCATGCTATTATTCTTTCAAGATTGCATCGTTAATCTGATATTCAAAGCAGCGACACAATATTCAATGCTATGGCTTTATGTTCATGTTTTTTTTTGACAACTATAGGGATAGAGATCGCTATGTACAAGGTGATTACAGGTTCAGACATGGATATTGTAAGCACAACCCCAGGAAAATGGTGAAGACATGGGCCGAAAAGGAAATGAGGAATCTTATGCGGTAACATAATTTTCCTTTTCTTGGTGAATCTGTATAAGAATATAACTACATATGTTTCTAACGAGTATTTGACTGCAGCCTGAAAGCAGCTGGAATTCGTTGCCCAACTCCACTTCTTTTAAGGCTCCATGTTTTGGTTATGGAGTTCATAGGTAAATGGTTATATTTACCGTTTTACTGATATGTTGATGGTATACTATCATATGATCACTATGAATTATCATCTGAGGATTTATCTTGTTATTAATATTTATATATTTTTAATTTTCAGGGACCACTGGATGGGCTGCACCTCGACTCAAAGATGCCGCACTTTCTCTAGACAAGTTACGAGAGGGTTACGTTGAGGTAGACCAAAACTCAGGATGGTTACGTAATTTTACATTCTTACAACTATTTATGTGTCTCTATGTAGATGATAACTTCAATGCGGGTACTATATCAAAAATGCAAGCTAGTACATGGAGACCTTAGTGAGTATAACATACTCTACCACGAGGCAAGTTTTCTTACATTTTATTTATTTTCTATTTATTCATATTCAAACAACCACCTTCATGTGATAATTAAATTCATTAGTATTTCTTTTCTGCAGGGTCACTTGTACCTCATCGATGTATCTCAATCAGTTGATCTTGATCATCCTCATGCGCTTGATTTTTTGAGAGAGGATTGTGTTCACGTATCCGTAAGTTCCTTATATTAAAACCTTCTTTAATCTGTAGTCCATAGAGGTGTCGAGTGCCGACTTTAACCAGTGGCCCATAAGATTATGCTTCACGAAATTTTCACAACTTCAAGAATTCAACACGCTTAGATTTCAATCCTTACTAAACATAATTTAATATGCAAAATCTTTATGAGTTGATTTTTATATTTATATGGTGTTTAAACTTTGAACCGTTCATTAATTTCATGCAATTAGTTTTTTCACATGGTAAAACATATGACAACAGGGGCGCTGCATAGTGGGGGTGGCCGACCCCCCGAACTTTTCGCTCAGTAGTGGAGAGTATGTAGTTTTCGTATAGAAAGTTTTGGGTATATACGTTTTCGAACCCCCGGTTTTAAAGAATTTTTTGGGTATATACGTTTTCGACCCCCCGGTCGGAAATCTCAAGCTTCACCTCGACCCCCCGGTAGGAAATCTCAAGCTTCACCTAATGAAAAAGACAAAACATTTGAGTAGGATAGTTCTCCTGATCTGATATCTTCATCTTGCAATAATCAAAATAATCTCTGTTTTAACCTTGAAAACCTTGTTTTAAAGCCTAAAGCATCCTAAATTGTTTTATGCAAAAACTAAATTAACATTGTAACAATACAGGTTCTTTTAGAAATGCCATTTTCGTTCATGATGTTTGGCCGAAAGGTTTGTTTTTTCTGCATCTGGATCCAAAAGGTTTGAAATATTTTGCCATTTTCATTCGGCTCGTTAACTCCATCCTTTTTTCTCCGTTAAGTCAGGTATCTCTGTCTTTTTTTGTTAACTTTAAGGGCAATTCGGTCTTTTTCAGGGGTATTTGGTCTTTTTACATAAAGTGAAAAAGACCCAGTTGCCCTTAAAGTTGACAAAAAAGACGGAAATACCTCTGACTTAACGAAGAAAAATGGATGGAGTTAACAAGCCAGATGAAAATGGCAAGATTTCAAACCTTTTGCATCCAGATGCAGAAAAACAAACCTTTGACGAAAGTCGCAAAACTGGCCAAGCCTCAAAGACGAAAATGGCATTCTACTCTTTAAACATGGACAATTGTTTTGAGTTCCTAAACTAAAAAAATGACTCTTTAGACACGTTTTCCAGACTCTACCTTCTGCAACATCTAGTAATTCAGTAGGCACTTATCATATAACTTTGTTGTGGAATGTAGGATTTCTTCAAGAAACATGGGGTGGCGGTTATGACTATCCGTGAGTTGTTTGACTTCATTGTTGACCCATCAATCGGTGATGAATCTGTTGACAGTTATTTGGAGGAGGTATGTTATGGTTATGGTTATCATGATTTATTAATGATTTGTATTGAAGGAATTATATTTACATCATTGATCAAATTAAAAAACTTTTAGGCTCAAAAAAAAGTTATGGCTCGGGGACACGAGATTTCTGTCGAGGATGAAATTGCAGATGCCGTTTTCGTCCAGGTGTGCATGAGAATAAAAAAACTTCTAGTTTCGATGGGTCCCATTTTCTGATTCTTTATTGAAGTAAATATTGTTTTGTTTCGATTTATGTAGTCATATATCCCGAAGACACTGGATAATGTGAAAAACGCTGAGGCGGATGTAATACGCTTAACAAGCGGACAAGACACGGGGGATATGTATTATCAAACGATTACAGGACTCAAACACGCGCGTCAAATTAAAGAACAACAACATCAAGAAACAAATCATCCAGAACATTCCCTTGGTGATCCGACACAACATTCTAATTCACATGATCAAGAATCACCAACCGTTGAAGATAACGACTCAGATGATTCTGATGATGATGACGATGATGATGATGAATCCTTTTCTGATAATGAGAAACCGACACCTTTAGATAAGAAAGCAGCAAGAAAAGAGAACAAGAAGAAAGTAAAAGAAGAGAAGAGAGAAGCCCGGAAGACTAAAGTGCCCAAAGCGGTTAAGAAGAAAAAGAAGAAGCTGGCCAAAGCTAAGAAAACTCGGTAAAAAGTATCGGTTCGACAGTTTTATAGTAAGATTCTCGTATACCGTAGATAATTTTGTATCTTGTTGAGCTTTCTTAGCCTTCGCGTCTATTTATACTGTATGCGTGAACAATCCCAATTATCTCTTTAAGTTTTTAATTCGTTTTATTTAACCTAACCTTTCTTGGTTATGTTGGCTCTATATGCTATTGGTGGGATTTACTGCTATAGAATACCAACGGGATTATTGATATATAAAGTAACTTTATGATTTCAACCTTGACATGTATATATGATTTGATTAGCCAAGTGTTACGCTTCAAATATGGGTGAAATAAAGTTAGTCTCTAACTTGATGGCTCTTGTATCCTTTGTAGTGAAGGGTGTTTGTGAGTGCATGAAAGTTGATGCGACAAACTAAACAGAGTGATCCGCTTCCAAAGTCTGAATTTCGGTATGGTATACAGTCCCAAACGCGGATCTTAATTTGATGCATCGAATTTGCTTATTCTGAAGTCAAATAGTGTCATGAGCATATGCCTTCTGGGTCTCTATTTGATTATTGAGACGACGACCAAGAAATGAAACCTCGCAGTTAGTCAGTAGGTTGTTATGCAGATGCTGTCACCTAATACGATATCAATGTATCAATCTATCATAATACAAAGAACTGTCTGAAATTTACGACTAACCCAAATCTTTAGTTAAAACCTTCAACCTTTTGGTGTTTGCGAGACATGTATTAGGTCTTTAAAAACACAAACCCCCTTTTACTAACTTGTAATCTTTACAGTGCCTCACTTGCAATTGTGTGTAGACTCGTCTTTTGATCTTTGATTTTGATTAAAGTGCTTGAACTTGTACTAGTCATGAGTACGAAAGATTATGTTTGGTCTAACACAAAATTAGTTCTTTTGAAGAATAGATAAGTTTCAACTAATCACAATGTTAGCAAGACTTAATGATATGGTAATAAGATCAGTAGAACTTAGTACTGAACTACTGATCCTTCAAAATAATGTTGTCACAAATGATATATGAAAAAGTTCCATGCTGACTCTATGTGTTGCCCTTTAAACTTTTAAGATCAAGTCTTGATGAATGATGTTACAATTGTACAACTTGTTGAAGTAGATAAGTTTTTTATATTTAATTTTGTATTAAAATAGTTAAAAGTGACGTGGTGATGGGGTGTTCTAAGAGCATAAAAAAACGATTTGTCCGTTGCTCAAGGCTGTAGAGTGGACCACCCCCACCGGACTTCTCTTGTTGGAGGCGTTTGACCCATGCAGTCTGGTTTGCTTGAGCGGACCAGCTTGGTTTGACAAGGTGGGGACCACCCACTCACAAACTTATTATTTTTTTTTGTTTTTTGTTTTTTCGTGTAAAAAGTGGGGGTGTGATGTGAAGTTTGGAATGGTTATTTGTTGCGGGAAAAAGTGAGGTTCGGAATGATGTGGCATGCTGACTAGACAGTTTGGAGTATGGACTTTGACCACCGTTGTAGGTGCTCTAATAGTTGATACATAATATTGAGAGTGATTCACGGTGGTAATAGACTGATAAATAGTGTTCCATAATGCGTAGCAATAAGGACGACAAAGAAGTATGGGATTGAAACGCCGAGAAATGCAAATATATCAGTATTAAGAAAATTTATGTCAATGTTGATAAAATAAGCATGTGGTGGCATGTTGATTCTGGACAAAGTCTATTCAGATACGAAGATAAAACTAATTATAAAAATTAATATAATTAAAAAAACTGTTGATTCATTATAAAAAAATTAAATAGTTTAGTATGTTAATGACACTTAGTGGCTAAACTTGTTGTATCCATTTGGTTTAGATGAATCTTGTTGTATATGTTTAATGTTTGGAGTTTATTTTAGTGGTATGTCCTTACATTTGAATTTTTAAATACTTTTATGTTTTATTGAAGATAAGTTAACCATGGGTTTTGAATTTCTGTGTATATGTTCACCACATGTGGTCTTTGCATACATTCCGCAGTGGCGGATCCAACCAGTTTTTTCACTGGGTTCCTTTTTCCAAATCATACAAGGTTTACACTACAAAAAAAAAAACGTTTTTTCTAAATCATACAAGGTTTACACTACAAAAAAACGTTTTTTTCCAAATCGACTGGGTTTCTGGGAACCCGTAAAAAGGCTCTAAATCCGCCCTGCATTCGGTGTTTGTACTTCTTTATACAAGTGCGGTTATTATACTAAAGATGGTGGGTAGAGTTTCAGCTCTCGAGCTAACTATTTCAAAAAAAAAAAAAAATCATTTGAGTTTCATATTTCCACCATAAACCATATACATATTGGTAAGTCCCATATTTTTGCAAAAAAAAAAAAAATTCAAAATTATTAAATATGTCTTTAGGTCAACGGATATGTATTGCAATGCAAATTCTAAATCGCATTCTCATAATAACAACAAAATATAAACCTAGAAAATATAAAACTTACAACTACACAACATATAACAACAAAGACTCCAAGCAACAACTTAACACGTTGTAAATGTTCAAAATAAACAGATTTTAAGCACCAAAAACATTGCCATCTAGTGCCTCTTCAAAATAAGGGATATCTTTAACTTCTAGAAAGACAAATGCTTCCACTCCATTACCTTCCTTATCGTCGATCAAATACGCTGAATTTTTCACAGGCATAGTCCCGGGAACCACCCAAACCGGCTTTCCAAAACCAAAGTCAACTTCATAAAAAGGGAACTTACACCAACTAGTTATTGGAATCGCTTTCGTTGATTCAGGAATGTTGGTCATACCTAAGAAAGAATTCAAAACCATCATTTGCCCTTGTTCGCTATCATGGTGTACGTTTGAGTAGTCGTTCACTGCTTTGGTGACAGATTCGTTTAAAAGATTCGCTAGTTCTATAGTTGTTTCAAGAATCGTAGGTTTCGTAGCACAAATCCCCCAAATATTTCCACAAGTATGTTTGGATATTGAAGAAGCCATTTTTTCCCTTAGATTTATTGGCTGGAAGAGCATAGATTCTCTTGGATGACCATGTGTTGCGCGATCCACGCCAATGAGAGCCTTCCAAATGATCGCTGATACTAACTGCGCCTTTGACAAGCGTACGCTTGTTTTGACCTTTTCTTTCATGCTAGATATTGCACTCTCACTAAATGATAATTTCTTTCTTGTATATTTGTCTAACATATAATCGTCGGTAGTAAGAGGTAGTGGCATGGGATGGAAACCACGAGGAGGAAACAACGAGGATGAGATGAAATCAGGCGTCGTGAATTTGATCTCATTTTCTTCTCGGTTCATGGCAGCCCATTTGTTTAGGAATGTGCATAGTGTCGACGCATCAACAACCGAATGTGTAGCACTTACACCAAGTGCTACCCCTCCACACTCAAAGGTGGTCAATTGAATTGTAAGAACAACTTCTTGAGGTTTTGTTTTTAATGGAATAAATTCCTCAAGAAACAAAATATTCACCTCATGACCAAGAATATTTTCAAGTTTGATATTAACACTGGCTTGTATGAACTCAACACCTTCGTCGTTACAGTCAACATACTGACTTTCTTCAACATATCTACCCGCGAGAGGGTAAAATTGTGTCAAGGTTTTTGCTAGGGAATTCTCAAGTTGGGTAACAAACTTCGGATCGTGATTTTTGCTAAAGAAAAGGACGATATTTACATTCACAAACGGAGCGAGTTCATCGATGAAGCCTTTCTTGTAGTGTTTAAGGTTTGAAGGAGTTGGAACCAATGGTTTTATGAATTTTCTTGCTTCTTTTTGAAACTTCATTGTGTTTAATGTTTTGTATTCACAAGTTGATCAAGAAGAAAAGTGCTAATATAATGTGCTTTCACCCAAACCCCAATGGCAGTTTATAAATAATGTAAGAATTCATCTTATTTATCGTTTTTTAATGAAAAAAATGCAACTAGTGATACGTATTAAAATAACCTATGTTTACATACTTTATTATATATGTATCCATCATTAGTTTGGCTTGGCGACTTATTTGTATTAGTGTAATCTAGTCATAAATTCATCATTAAGTTTGGCTCTGCGACTTATTTGTTTTTTTGAACGGCAAGGAACGACGAGCCAACCATCGTGATACCGGACGTTGTGGCTAAGGTCGACTACTCGACCGCTGCCAACCCCTTGGCTCTCCCAGATGCGTGGAAACCCGACCTCCACCCGCCCCGAAGGCACGACGGTGGAATAATCGGTAAAACCTCTCCTCCCATCCAAGACGAACCGGCGCCACCCGTATTCGCCCTTCACCTGGATGCCGCAAAAAATAACGGAGAGAGTGGGAGTCGAACCTACGTCACAAGAAACACCAAATCTTTCCCCAACCACTCCACCACTGCCCGACTGGCGGATCCAGGAATATTTTCCACCGGGTTCCTTTTGGTAGATTCTCACTAATTTTTTCCAAATCATATAAGGTTTCCACTATTTTTTTTCCAATTTTTTTTCAAACTAAGGGGTTACCAGGAACCCCCAAAACACCCCTGGATGCGGGAGGGGGCGGCCGACCCCCGAACTTTTCACTTGTTAGACCATCCGTAGTCGGCTATATTTGGGAGTTTTCTCCCCCAAATCACGCCCGACACCCGCTCCTTGGGCGTTATTCAGCGTTTTTAGGCAAAAAAATTCACTTTGCGTGATTTACATCACGCTCTCAAGGATTGTGTTTGGCCAATAGCATTAACTCTTCCCTTTTTTAATCCAATAGGTGTTTTTGTTGGTTTTTTATTTTTATTTAATTTTTTACACCCTTTAACATAATGTCCGCATCCCCACTACACCATTTTAGAAAAACGCCCAATAATGCCCCTTGCTGACTGTACTGACACGTGGCGGAAAACACCCTAGGGTAAGGGCATTATTCACCCAAACCACTACACATGGTCTTAGTGGAGAGTATATAGTTTTCATATATAAATTTTTTGGTATATACGTTTTTGACCCCTCGGTTTTATAGAAATTTTTGGTATATACGTTTTTGACCCCTGATAGGAAATCTCAAGCTTCGCCACCGTATAAATCCATCATTAGTTTAGCTCGATCGGCGACTTATCTGTATTAGTGTAATCTAGTCATATAAGGCATGCTTTTGGATAATGATTGTTTAATAAAATAAAGTTACGTATATGATTTTATTATGGTATTAGTGTAATCTAGTCATATAAAGCATGCTCGGCTTCTTTTTGTATTTTTTAACTTTCACTTTCACCCCTTTTTGTATTTTTTAACTTTCACTTTCACCCCCTTATATTATTTCTTTAACCCATTTAATTTCTAATTTGTTTTTTTCCCCTGATAATTTTCGTTAGTTAACTTTTAAAAAACAACTAAATATGTGGTTGTGTTTAATTTTTGTTTATGGACCATTTGGTATAAAATTTATTGGTAACAAAATTGTATTCAAAATAGAGCATATCTTTGATATCATAAAATTTATAGTAAGTGCCGATAGGTCTTAATGAAACAAGTACTGGTATTCTTTTTTGATGGTTCTTGATCGACATAAAGTATTGGTCGATATCTTTTTTGGCATGTCACAACTTTATTTTCTGAGTTCTCTTTAGTTGTTATACCGAGTGTCAGCATTGTACCAGTACCGTAATGAACCAAACCAATACCGACAAAATGTTTGCCGCGTAGCGCAGCGAGAATCCAACTAATATATATATTAATTGCAAAGCTAGGTACATACACCCAAACTAAGCCACCTCCGCATAGCACGATAATAATACTAGTTGGAAATATCTTTGAAGATATTGAAGAGCACTCTAAAAAACAAGGCTAAGAGCACCTACAACGAGCCGTCCAAAACCAAACCACCAATTCCGAATCACCCCCGTTGTAGGAGATTGACTTTGCTTGTCCATGTGGAGGTTTGGAACGATTTATTGTTGGATGATAAAGTTGGTTTGGAATGATGGAGGTTTGAAATAAATGTGTCGGGTTAGGATTTTGGACTTTGACCAACATTGTTGATGCTCTAAGGGGCTGTTTGACAACTTCTCAATGGTTAAATGTTGAACCAGTAAGAGGTCTGAACCGTTAAGTGCTGAAGCAGTAAGAGGTCTGAACCATTAAGAGTCAGTATGATGATTAACCGTTTAGAGGCAAATTTTCACCAATTCAGATTAGAGGTCTTAACCATTCAGACTCAGTATAATGCTTAACCATTCAGAGACAAATGTCTGAACCATTCAGACATTTGCTCGAAAACATACAGTCTTAATCAACCAATAAGAGGTCTGAACCGTTAAGAGTCCCGTGAAGAGCTAAACAAATAGCCTCTAAATATGTTTTAATACGAATAATACAAAATATAGAGTTAAATACCTGGTTTGTCCATGTGGTTTACAGATATTGAAGACTTGGTCCTAGTGCTTCGATAATTACAAAGTTGGTCCCAGTGGTTGTAATTTTCGCACTCGGGTGATCCTTATCATTAACTCATGTTAAGTTTCTCAGTTAAAGTTAAATGTGTGTGAAATTACTAGATTGCCCCTAAACAACAATTTATTTTTAAAGATGGCCCACCCTTCCTCTCACTCTCTCTTTAACCTACCTACCAGCATCACCATCACCACCACCACCACCACCACCACCTCCACTTTAGTTATTTGCAAACCACGGGGACCAACCAGACATTTAACTCTAAAATATAAGTGTACTTTTCAAACTGGCATATCAAGTTTTTCTTAAAAAGAAAAGGGCAAACTCACACGTCTATTCAATTTGCTCTTAATAAATAAATACCAATTACTAATTTAGGGGCTGTTTGGCAACATCTGAATCAATAAGTGCTGAATGAATAAGAGGTCTGAATGGGTAAGAGGCTCTGAACCAGTAAGTGCTGAACCAGTAAAGTGCTGTTTGGTTGCACATCTGAATGACTGTGTAAAATGACATTTTTACCCCTTATAATTAAAAAAAAATCATTTTATAAACATAATTAAAAAAACCAATATTTACCCAACTTTCGGTGTCCTGTCGTTTGAACCTTGTGATTTATTGACCATTTCTTCATTTTATAATACATGTTCATCAATCATCCTCAAACTCTCCACAGAACTTTCTCTCTCTCTTCTACCTAAACCATCTTTTTTTTTTTTTTTTTGAAGATCTCTACCTAAACCATTCCTTTGAAACATCTGAGCACACAACTTTGACTTCATCCATCTCTCATTTTCAACTTGGAGAGAACCTTACATAAGCAATCGATACCCTCAAGACTCCTCTCACCCTCACTTCCTGCAGTGTATGGTAAAGATCAGAGAAACAGCGGAGCAGTCCGGCGACGGCTCCACCGGGAGCGGCGGCGGCAGTAGTTCAGGCGCACGACGTGGTTCCATGGCAGAGAGAGAGAGTCGGAGATCGGAGATCGGAGAGCAGAGAGCAGAGAGAGAGAAACTCGAAGAGAGAGAGATCGGAGGTTAGTTGACGGCGGCAGCGCCGCCGTACACGAAGGCGGTCGTGGAGGTGGCGATGAATTTTTTTGGCAGCAGTTTAGCGGCGTTGATGGTGGACGTTGGCTGTGGTGGCATCGCAAAAGGTTGAGGGAGGAGAGCAGCGTGTTTTGTTAGAGGAAGGGTACAGAGGTCTTATTTTTCATTCAGCATGTTTCCATATCTGAATGACTCAGCACTGAATCATTAAGAGGCACAACCAAACACCTTCACCTCTGACCGAATCAGAGGTGGACCTCTGAATGGTTTCATTCAGAGCCAACCAAACAGCCCCTTACAATGCCATTTTCTAGAAAGCTATACCATTTTTGGTCAAGGAAAGCACTGTACGAAGCCAACCGGGTCATGATCATCGATCTTCAATTCTCGAATAAAGAATTTCATACCTTTTCTTTTATGAATTTGATTTTATGTGGTTTTGACTAGATCAATGATTAATTTTAAACTGGTATTCTTATTTTGTTGTTGGAATTAAAGTAGATAAACTATAGCTATCACAATATTAGATGTTCAATTCACAATTTCCAAATTCCAAGTTCAAATTAATAAAAAGTTAAGATTTTAAAAGTTTACCGAGAGGCGGACCTATGTACTTGTCTATGGGTTCATACAAACCCATTGCGTTTTGAATTTTTAATAGACCTTTTATTTACAAAACTAGAGTGAACCCATAATATAATGTTTACTAATTGTCTAATTCAATTCACAATTTCCAAGTTCAAATTATTAAGGACGGGCGGTTAATTATGCATCATGTGATGGCGTTGATAGCCAAAAGACATGGGGGTACATGCACCAATTGGTCTTTGTCCCAATTGCTAAGTGTTATGTGTCTTAGTTCCAAGGCTTGATGCAAAACTACTATTGAGCCGGGGATCTTATTGGAACCAGTCTCTCTATTTCTTTCTACGTGATAGATGTAAGGTTGTCTACTTCTTACACTCCTGAGACCATAATTTAGCTTTACTATTGGTAAGATTTACCGAGTATGATGATGATCTAAAAATTATAATTGTAACCTATATAAATTATATAAAATTTAAAATGTATAAATGAATAATTAAATACTGAACTAAAAGAAAATGAGCCAAGCCCAAGTTTGAAAAACAATTCACGAGCTGAGCTCGAGTTTTTTAGATATAAAAAAGTCGAGTTCTCACTCTTGTAAGCTAAACAAGCTGAGCTACCCCTATACGAAAAACATAACTAAACACGAGTAATCAGTTGGGCATCTGCCGGGTCGGTATCGAGTTTAAATAACTTTTTTGCTTAGATTTGTTGAACATCATCAATCTAGTAAAGTGAGCCCAGCTCAATAAATCATGATAACCGAAACCTATAAATAGCCCCGATTGAAGTGAGACCAAAATCTAAAACCCTAACGACCTCGTGGGTGGTTTATCATATCCGATCGAACTAATAATCTAATTTTCTTATTATTACACTAGAGTAACTTAGAGTATAGAGTACTAATAGTTATTTTTCTTTCAAGTCTATACTCTAAAACTCAATACTCTAGAAACCCTTGAGAAAATGTCACTAACCAAATTTTAAAAGTGTTCTAATTAGGTCACTCGTATTGTTTTTCTCCCAATTAGATAATTTAACATTCAAATCGAGTCATGTCTTTTTTTCCATTTGTCAAGAAAAAAATGGAGCATAAGTTGCTGGGGTCGGATTATTTTAATATATGAAGTTATATTTATTAAAAATAAAAACATTTTAATTACATTAAAAATTAAAAAAACAAGCTACAATCCACGTTATCACTCGACGTTAACATCAAATAAAAGGGAAAAAAGAAACAAAAATCCACATACCCTAAAAATTAACTAGAGTAATTTAGAGTATAGAGTAATAATATCTATTTTTCTTTCAAGATTGCATTAATTTGATGGTCCATGGTATGGCTTTATATTCATGTTTTCTTTGTTGACAACTTTATGGATAGAGATCGCTATGTACAGGGTGATTATATGTTGAGATACATACAGATATTGTAAGCACAACCCAAGGAAAATGGTGAAGACATGGGTTGAAAAGGAAATGGGTGGGTTGGGTGGCAAATTAAAATGGGTTTGAACTGAAACATGCAAGCATTTTTTTTGTCAGATTTTTTAATAAAGAGTTGATGGGTGTGACTTGGGTTTTGAGCATGGGCCAAAGCTGGACTAAAGTAGGCCCTCCAAGCAACTTGGTATTTTAGCTTTCTGTAGACAAGTTACGACTTACGAGAGGGTTATGTTTCTCACGATTAATCTTGTCATAACTCAAAAGTTGAAGAAAATGTTAAGTATTTAGTTTATTTTAGGTGGAATATTTAGTATTTATGGTACTTTTATTTTATTTTTATTTGAGTAAATTTCCGTTTTCCTCCCTGTGGTTTGGTCACTTTAATAGTTTTGCCCCAAACCTTTAAAAATAGTCATTTTACTCCCTGATGTTTCCATTTTATTACCAGTTTGTTCCCCGCCTCTAACGCAGTTAAAAATAACAATTAAAAGTAAGGGTACTTCAGTAATTTTACTTGCAATCAGAAGGACATTTTGGTAATTTGATATATACAGATTTAATTATTTATCACTAATTTATTAATTCATAAGCCTAGGCCTGATATATACGGACATTTTGCAATCAGACTATGGGTATGGGGCGGGGGTTGGGCGTGGGTAGGGTGAAAACGCCCAAGTCACCACCTCGGGTGGGCTTGGGTTTGGGCGTAGCCCCTTGGGCAGGACTTTCAGCCCGGGCGTTGGGCATGCCTAGCGATCCTATGTGGCCGACTTTTATTGGCTTGTTGACTAGGGCATAGCGGGCCATGTTTAAATTTTAAAATATAACCGTTTGGCCAAGCCAAACGGTTCACCTACCCACCTGTCCACTTCGCTATATAACCCCCAACCCCACCGGTTGTCCCCATCGCTACCCCAACCCAAGTCACCTACCCGAACCGCTACCCACAAACACTTGATCGATGGCCTCTTGGACACACGAGGAAGAGCTAGCCCTTGACAAGCTCGCCCTTTTCGAAATCAACCTAACGCTTTAGGTTTTTTTTTTTTTTTTTTTTTTTTTGTAATCTTTTTTTTTTTAGAATTTTGTAATGTTTAGGAAATTTTAATAAAATTTTAGGCTTTTTTTTTTTAATGTTGTGTGTATTTTTTAATTTTAGATTTTTTTTAATAAACCTGGTCAAGCCACGCGGGCTAGCCACGTCCCGCCATAGCCCACGAACACGCCACTCACCAGCGGGGGGCTCGAACTCCACGTGTCAACCCATGCCCCAAACCCCCGCCTCACCATACCCCACGATCTCAGAAGGACATCTTCATCTTCAACCTGAACCAAGAACATGTTGCTAGACCTCCTAGTTGTGCAAACCACCTGCAAATCTTAGCCGCTATTGAAAACTTACACGATATGCAGAGCCGATTAAAGATTAGAATTGGCACCGAAAATCTGAAACGACTTGGATTCTCTTGGAATCGTGATACACTTTCAGATCAAACATTTGATGGTACACTCAAAGATTTGATCGGATAAGACCAAGAGTCGTCAAGAACGAATTTGATTTTTGATGAAAAGTACAAATCCCGTACCCGTAATCTTCGACCAAGGAAAACCGTTTTTTCTTTTTCTCTCGTGATAGTGTGCGTCCCCCCACCAATTCTTATGGATTTCTTGTTTTGAAACAAAACACCCCAAAAGGCCAAAACCCATGGATCCATTGCCAGTGGCCCACTCATTATCATGGTTGTGTATTGTTTTAATAAAACAAACATATATCATTTTCAGCCCAACACATAAAATTGATAACATGTGTATGATCAGGCCCATCAAATATATATATATATATATAATTGAAAGTAGAAACCGATAAAACGCTAAACCTTATTAAATTAAAACGAGCATGCACTCCCGCATCTCCTAACTCGTTTAATATTTAATAAGATTAACTTGGTCGACAAGTTAATCCAATATCACCAAAATCCGTTGATAACTCTAAAATTACCAACATTCCTCCCCCATTTTAGTGATATCCATGATTAACTTAAAACACTTCTCAACAAACACAAACTTATGCATAAATGAAATATCGCGACGATTAAATTTCACATTAGTATATTACACATTCCAAATATTCGAATATTAGGGTGTCGCTATGGATTGAACCCTTTCTATTCATAATGAATACATGAAGATAATATACACATAAGTTCACAAATTCATATGTTCTTACTTGACACAATATTTTACTAGCCTGTGTCCTATCCTTCAAAGAGTATATCAAAACCAAGTCCAAGCTTCTTGAAGCGGCTAAACTTCATACTCTTATAGGTAGTTCTTTTATTCTCGCACCTGCAAATGCAATTTTTCAAAGAACTATTAAGAAGTTATACTTCAACCTCCTTTATCTTGCAGTCTGAACACAACCATGGGATGATTCTAATCATGTGTTCCAATATCTCTATGACAAGCTTTCCACATTGAATTCTGCATCTAACGTTGTATTAGATGGGAATTGGGTATCTTGACATAGGATATTAAAGTGTGGACTTTAAACTCATCCCTATGACTGATTTATTCACGAGATCTCTCCTAACTCTTTAGTTAGTTAATCAGCCAAATTAAACTCAGATCTTAGAAATTCAACAGATATCACTTTATGCATGATGGCCTCATGAATCATGCTATGTATAACACATAACCGTCTAGACTTTCCATTATACACCTGACTATAATCCTTAGTCAGCACTATCACACCTGATAGATATTAGTGATATCGGTTTTGACCACAAAAAATCTCAAAGATCAAATTTCTTAGCCATTCAGCTTCTTTGCCAGCTGCTGCCAAAACTACAAATTCATATTCCATTGTAGAATTTGTGAGCAAGTCAGCTTCTTTGAAGCCTATGAGATAGCACCTCCAACAAGTAGGAATACCATCCATTTAGTTATACAACTTGCATCAGAATACCCTTCTAAAACTGAAGGAAAACTTTAATAACACAAACCATAGATCATGGTTTTTTTTTCAGGCATTCAAACAATTTATTTACCGCTTGCCAATGCCAAGTACCTGGATTACCGGTAAATTTACTCAATATCCCAAAACATATGCTATATCAGACCTTGTACAAATCATAACATACATTAGGCATCCATCGCTTTATATACTTCATCTGTGAAATAGATTCACCTTAATTACGCAAAAGTCAGATATTAGGACCTAGAGGAGTATTAACCGGATAACAAAGTAATTGAATTTCTTCAACACTTTCTCTATGTAATGAAACTGTATATTAATATACTCTTGTTCCTCCATCTTATCCTTGTTCATAGGATGACAACATCCTCCTCCAAATCCTATATACCAATCGATTACTCCTTTACCAGAGGAATCAAGATTGCTACATATATAGATAATTATCTGCTTGGTTCAGAAAGAACCCGTTAGATAGGATCATCTCAACAATGCTTGTTTAAGGTTTTGCTCAGGAATTGATCATCTTCAATATTAAAATAATATATTGATCCTGATGTCCAACTTAACTCCTAGTCCTTTCAACTAAATAAAGATGAAAGTCAGAACCAAAATACTTAGTTCTTTTTCTCATGCTTTTTCTAGGTTGAGAAGGAATAGATACACTGTCATTACCAGAAGCTGATGAATCTATACTCTATTCCTTTCTCACCTAAACTCTTTCTTTTAGGTTCAGTAAGATGTACAATAGCACTACCACCCCAAAATATTAGATAACTCAACTCCAGGCTTATGTATCTAAATTTATTAAGGGTAGTCTAATTCCTTTTATTAGGAACCCTATGTAGTTAACACTAGGCTATTAACATAGCCTAAAACCTTTCACATAGACATGAATGAGATAACACAGATTTAACCATTTTTAATAAAATACTCCATGTCAAACAAAAGTAACAAGGCATGCTTAGCAATAGAAATATACACAAGTTAATATATCAAAGTGGCTCAAACTCTTCCAACTAAAAGAACCACTAATTTAATACCATTCAAGAGAATGAAGATGCAACTCTAATTATCCCGTTCAGTCCAGATATCAAACATGCCAATTAGCCTTATTTCATTCATATTGAATATAAGATGATATAATTTAACATCAATTTCCTTTATTTTGCTACCTAGTTCTTGTTTGTGTTTCAACAAACACCTAGTGAACAGATTACCTTTAGTCATATATCATGCTTGTTTTAT
The DNA here is from genome assembly GCA_030545235.1 of Helianthus tuberosus. NCBI lineage: Eukaryota > Viridiplantae > Streptophyta > Magnoliopsida > Asterales > Asteraceae > Helianthus > Helianthus tuberosus. The sequence continues at coordinate 183,128,981 of CM060357.1, forward strand.
AAAATCATCTACCACATATATAGAAGGCATTCATACAAATCATGTTTTCCATGTCACACATTCCAAATTATTTACAATATGAGAACTCATCTTATAGATGGTTAATCAAACATTACTATGAGTTAGATACGAAATTAGTAGGAACATAACAAGTATCATGTTAACATAATTCTTTAATCATGCATAAGGACAAAACCGACATCCTTCAAAACGACTCTTGTAACGCACAAGACGATACAACCGCAGCGGTGAACCCTACGCGCCGAGCACGTAAAATTCCGCCATACTTACCCGGTTCAATTCACATATATGATCCGTTAAACAAACAGATCACAAGTGATCTCGGTTTCTATCAAAACACGTTACTTGTTCATGCTTCAGTACATAAAATTTATGCATAAAAGGAAATAACTTATCTGTAATTTGAGACGATCACACGCAAGAAGGCCATTGTTCCTTCAGTTTGTATCAAGAAATAACCCATTAAACGCTCAATGATTGTAAGACCGCGTGTTTCCCTTCTTTGATTTCCTCTTGCTAATTACAACACTCCACGGGTTTTTCTTCTGCTCGTTATTTACGACACAAGTGTCGTTTTTGGTTTCACTTCGGTTGACAAATAGACAACAAACTCCCATGTGCCAACGACCAAATATCAAATCGCTACTTATATGTGTGTGTAAAAGAACCTTCAATGAACATCAGCGTACACCCATGTATGTCCTCATGCACCACATAAACACACATGTCTATATGTGTGAGAGATATAAATAAATAGAAGTATGTCTCTGCACATGCAGATTCATTCCATGGGTTATATTATAGACCAAAAGATATGTATCTGTATGTAGACACACTCATATATATGCAACCATCGATGACTCCCATTTAGAGCAACCCAAACAACTTATGTCCATGCCATGTATTTAGTGAATGAGGAACACATATATGCAAGCCTATGTGTATATGCTCGATCACGCGAGAAAGATCCCATGCGCAGGTCCGATTCGGCGAGAAAAAGAAATAACCGGCACTTGTTGTGTCATTGATTTTCGTGGGGTTGTCGAACCCGGTTTCGATGTCCGTCGCGCCAGCCGCTAGGCTCACCGTGTCCTCCCTTCGAGCAGAAGAGAAACCATGACATCAATCACTTCAAACATTTGATGGTACACTCAAAGATTTGTTCGGATAAGACCAAGAGTCGTCAAGAACGAATTTGATTTTTGATGAGAAGTACAAATCCCGTACCCGTAATCTTCGACCAAGGAAAACCGTTTTTTCTTTTTCTCTCGTGATAGTGTGCGTCCCCCCACCAATTCTTATGGATTTCTTGTTTTGAAACAAAACACCCCAAAAGGCCAAAACCCATGGATCCATTACCAGTGGCCCACTCATTATCATGGTTGTGTATTGTTTTAATAAAACAAACATATATCATTTTCAGCCCAACACATAAAATTGATAACATGTGTATGATCAGGCCCATCAAATATATATATATAATTGAAAGTAGAAACCGATAAAACGCTAAACCTTATTAAATTAAAACGAGCATGCACTCCCGCATCTCCTAACTCGTTTAATATTTAATAAGATTAACTTGGTCGACAAGTTAATCCAATATCACCAAAATCCGTTGATAACTCTAAAATTACCAACAGCCGCTCGACAAAAAACCAGCAAACATCACCGCCACTGCCACTCCACCCCACACCGGCCACCATCTGCAAACATCACCGGTGTTGCCACTCCACCCCTAACCGGCGAACATCACCGCCACTGCAACTCCACCCCACTACGGCAAACATCACCGCCACTGCCACTCAACCCACACCGGCCACGATTAGCAAACATCTGAATAGTCTCTTTCTCTCTAAACCCCCATCAACACCATTGTAGATCCAAGTTGTCTCTCTCTCTAAGCCCCAACCATCATCATCTCAAATCTGAAACATATCTGAAGTTCTAAACCATCTGTGACGGTGATGACGTGGCGACTCTAGCGAAGAGCGGCAGAGACTGGCTGGCGATGGTGTTCAAGTGGTCTGGAGAGAGAGACAGAGAGAGGTGTGTGAGGTGAGAGAGAGAATATTAGGTTCATATATGGGATGGGAAAAGACTAAAATGCCCCTCATGTGAGGGGCATGTGACCTGGATTTAACGGTTGAATTGGATGGCGTTAGGGGCCGGGAGTGAAATAGAGATAAGCTTCATAGATCAGGGAGTAAACTAGCTATTTTTAAAGGTTTGGGGCAAAACCATTAAAGTGACCAAACCACATGGAGCAAAACGGAAGTTTACTCATTTTATTTTATATGGTTTATCGTTGATTATATTGAAAAGCCTGATTTCTAACAATTGGTATCAGAGCGGGATGATCAAAACCATCGAGAGTTGAAGAAATTTGATCGAATGTATAAAGCGCTGATCGAAGCGTTGCGTTTGTGGAATTTACTGGATACCATTGTTGTTGCTGGTTATTAGAGCCGGCCACTGAGCCATCATCCCTCCTCAGCAATATAATAACAGTTTCAAAAACTAGTTGAACCGTTAAAATTATCAAAATAATACCACATTAATCAGTCAAAACAATGCCACATTAATTAATTACCCAATTTATTATGTCATCATGTACCCCCCCCCCCCCCCCCCCCCCCCCCCATTGCTTACTTTAATGATAGATAGCAAGCAGCATATCACCTCCATAAACAACATAAAATACAAAGCTAAAACTTCACTTTTAATCACCGGTGGCAAGGCAATGACAGTCCCCCTCACTTTCAACTCCGGCAAACCACCATTCTCCGCCACCCCATCACAGTTAACTAACAATCTTTCACTCCCACTCACTCTTCTATCCATTCCTTCAAATCCCAAAAAGACTGTTTCTAAACACTTCATAATAACCAATGCTATTGCCAAACAACCAACTGCTGCTACATCACATTCACATAAAGCTTTTGTCGTCTCCAGGTTCGGTCCTGACGAACCAAGGAAAGGATCTGATGTCCTAGTGGAAGCACTAGAGCGCCAAGGCGTAACCAACGTCTTTGCGTATCCAGGTGGCGCCACCATGGATATCCACCAAGCGCTAACACGATCAACCATCATACGCAACATCCTACCTCGCCATGAGCAAGGCGGTGTGTTTGCTGCAGAGGGTTACGCTCGCGCCTCTGGTTTAACCGGCGTATGCATATCTACTTCCGGTCCAGGAGCTACAAACTTGTTGAGTGGCCTTGCCGACGCCCTTCTTGATAGCGTCCCAATCGTCGCCATTACTGGACAAGTACCTTGTAACATGATTGGTACTGATGCTTTCCAAGAAACACCCATTGTTGAGGTTTCACGCTCCATTACAAAACATAACTACCTAGTATTGAATGTACAAGATATCCCGCGAATAGTTCATGAAGCTTTCTTTCTTGCGTCGTCTGGTCGGCCTGGCCCGGTTTTAATCGACATCCCAAAAGACATACAACAACAGTTGGTTGTTCCCAATTGGGATGAACAACAACAACCTATGAGGTTAGCTGGTTACATCTCCAGGTTACCAAAACCTCCAAATGAGACACATTTACAACAAGTTGTGCGTTTGATAAAGGAATCGAAGAGGCCGGTTTTGTATGTGGGTGGGGGTTGTATGAACTCGAGTGATGAACTGGCTCGTTTTGTAGAGCTTACTGGGATTCCAGTGGCTAATACTTTGATGGGACTTGGAACATACCCCGGGTCTCATGATTTGTCGCTTCATATGCTTGGGATGCATGGCACTGTTTATGCTAATTATGCGATTGATAAAAGCGACTTGTTGTTTGGCGTTTGGCGTCCGGTTTGATGACCGTGTGACTGGAAAGATTGAAGCTTTTGCGAGTCGAGCAAAGATTGTTCATATCGATATTGATCCTGCAGAGATAGGAAAGAATAAGCAGCCTCATTTTTCGATTTGTGGGGATATCAAGGCTGCTTTACAAGGACTAAACAAGATTTTGGAAAGAGGTGAAGAATATAAGAACAAGAATCTTGATTTCTCACCTTGGAAACAGGAAGTAATGAATCAGAAAGCGAGTAACCCGTTGAGTTATAAAACGTTTGGGGACGCGATTCCACCTCAGTATGCAATCCAAGTGCTGAATGAACTGACGGGTGGGAACGCGATCATAACTACTGGGGTGGGGCAGCATCAAATGTGGTCAGCCCAGTTTTACAAGTACAATAGGCCTAGGCAATGGCTAACTTCGGCTGGGCTAGGTGCTATGGGGTTCGGGCCTGCCTGCAGCTATCGGGGCGGCTGTTGCACGACCAGATGCAGTCGTGGTTGACATTGACGTGATGAAGTTTTATGATGAATGATCAAGAATTGGCGACCATTCGTGTTGAGAATCTTGCTGTTAAAATGATGGTGCTTAATAACCAACACCTGGGTATGGTGGTTCAGTGGGAAGACCGTTTTTATAAGGGAAAACCGCGCGCACACCTACTTAGGAAACCCGACAAACGAATCAGATATATTCCCAAATATGTTGAAGTTTGCTGAAGCATGTGACATCCCCGCTGCGCGAGTAACCAAAAAGGGAGATATTAGAACCGCGATTCAGAAAATGTTGGATACACCCGGGCCTTACTTATTGGATGTTATTGTTCCACATCAAGAACATGTTTTACCCATGATCCCAGCCGGAGGGGGTTTTAACGATATCATAACTGAAGGCGATGGCAGGACACAATAGGATCAATACTACTATATCAAATAAATTGGTTAGTAAAGCATTGTGTGTTAAATGTTATAATTAATACATGCAGTATGTACCTCATTTGTGGAAGTTATCTGCAATCTAGTAATTACAAAGAAATCCGATTCTTAGCGATAAAGATACCAAGTCATCATGATTCTCGGCGCTGCAAATCTTATACCGAAAGAGAAAATAAAACAAGTAATAATATGTCTGTTAAAAGAATCCATTCAGAACAAGAAAGGCATGATACTTCCTGTCTGAAAAGTAGTGATGACAGTTTTGACCCGTTTATGTAGTCGATTTGCGTTGTGTTTTATCTCAAACGGATCAAATGAGCTTAATGAGAACGGGTCAAATACGTTATGAAAATCTAGTTGAAAGATAAGAAATTTAAGATTATAATTGTAATAACGATTTTTTAAAACATCTGGTATTTATTAAGAACGGATTAACGTTTATAAGCTTACCATTCTCTTGCTTATATAAGGCTGTAACTGCAGTAATGAATCATGAACTTTACTTTCATCACTATTATTTAAACGCCTCTCAAGTTATTTAAACGGTCTGCATGCATATGATTAACTAAATACTCGTTAACAATGTGTTGTGGATTAACTAAACACCCAGTACCAATAACTGAATAAAAAGTAAAAAAAAAAAGACTGGCATGTGATTGGTTGGAAAAGACATCGGCCCCACCATCATCCTCACCTTCTTCCAATTCAAGGTGCGAATGCATTGACAATCTCTCCATTAACATAAACCTATTAAGACCACACGGTGTGGAGGGGCTTGAAAATTGGGCGTTATTCGACATGTGGACAACACATCAGCGCACCTCAGAAACGGAGTGTGGTGAAAAAAACGGAGGGTGTGGGAAGGGGCGTGGAAGAGTGGCGTTATTCGATACGTGGCACATACGTTTTGGTATTATTTTTATATAAAATGTGTATTTATTTTTTTTAAATACCTATATAATAATTAACAATAATAAAAAAAGATTAAATAATGTTAATAGAAAAAGATTACATAAATTAAAAAAAAAGGTTACATAATTTAAATAAAAAAAGACTACATAAATTAAAAAAAAAAAAAAAAGAAAGCTAAAAAACCAGAAGCTTAAAAGAAACTGAAACTAGTTACGATATTTTACCTTTATTTCTTCTTTAAGTTTCTTGTACAATTCCTCTCTTGTTCGGATCAAAGTTGCGGTTGTGTGGATGCATTATTTTTTTATAAAAGGTTGAGAGATTTTATAAAAAATGAAGATTGGGAAGAAGAGAATAAGTTGAAAAGTGTTGAGTATTTTTTATATAGATGAGGTAAAATATTTTTTAAATGAAAAATCTTTTTTTTTCTAAATAATGTCGTTGGGGTCCCAACGGCTATATGCCACCCCCCATTCACAGCACACCACGTTGACACACATTAACTCCAACAACATAAACGCCGTTGATCCATGCCCACATCGTATGGTCTAACGAAAGGACACGGTGTTGAGCCCGTTAATGGGTGATGTGGCACCCCTCCATTAATCCACAACACATAGTCTAAGACTATGTGCTACGATTTAGTGTAAGGCTCCAGTATCCGAAAATTTTCTAATTATTGTGTTTACTTGTTATATGGCATGAAGTAGTTTAATTAGTTTAAATAACTTAGTGAAAATGTATGTTAAATAGAAAGGAAAAAAGTAAGTTTGGATTAAAAAGGGAAATATATCAAATTATGAGGGGTTATTGTTTAAAAATATATGTTAAATAGAAAGGTAAAAAGTAAGTTTGGATTAAAAAGGGAAAGATATCAAATTATGAGGGGTTATTGTTTAAAATGTATGTTAAATAGAAAGGAAAAAGTAAGTTTGGATTAAAAAGGGAAAGACATCAAATTATGAGGGGGTTATTGTGCATAATTATTTTAACAAAATGTTTTTTTTTTTTTGGGGGGGGGGGGGGGGATCACGACACACACTTTGTGTGTGTTCTTGTGTGAGTCAAATAAAAAAAGGAGAAGAGAAGGAAGTGAAATTACATGGATAATTTGCGATTTTAGAAGTGATCATCACCTTCTAAGCATTAAGTATCCAATTCATCTCTTGAACCTTCTTGGTTTGAGTTTTTGGTGGGTTTTGAAGAATCAGCATTGTGATTGAGGGTTCATGTTTAAAAATTTTGGGGTTTTGATTAAATATGGTTTAATATAAATTGTTAATGTATTTGGTGATCATTTAGATTGTGAACATGGATTTTACTTGAAATAATAAACAAACCCTTAAAAAAATTGTTTATGAATATGAATCACTAGGTTATGGGTTGGTAACCCGGGCTGGAAAATTTAAATTACATTAATTATAAGTGTATCAATAAAAGTAATGCAAATAAAGTGTTATTAGGTATGAAGTTTTCTTTATAAGTCATGTACAAAAACATCAAGAAAAAGACAAATAATTTTACATTTACAATTTTGGAATTTTAAGTTGCTACCCTTTTTGACAGCAACTCTTTAACTCACCTGAAAAAACGCTACAAAAGAAAACCCATTTGAGCAAAGGTAAAAACGGGAAAAATCATCAATATACAAGCCCAAACGATAAAGAAGGAAAGATCGGATTCCCCCACTTCAACCTATCAACTGTCACATCTCCTTTCCACAATATTCCTTTAACCAACTGACCCGACCCTGCTGCAATCATCCTTGCCACTGACCCACTATAATCCTCCACGTTTGGCGCCAAGTCACCCATCATTCCTTTCTCCAAATCCAGCTATATAAATATTATAAAAAATGAATACGATCACAAGTCGTTAAAGATGTCTTTGTACACCACATTTATTGTTTTATCTGCAGGATTGTCGTCCTTGTCTAATGTTAGTAATTTAAGTACCCGTGTTATCGAATAAATAATTTATAAGTCTTAAATAATATATTGAAATGAAAGAAATACCAATAGACCGATCAAGTAGGAGAATCAAAAAGGAATTAATACCTATTATATATTAATAACGTTACATTTTCGATTTACATATTAGTGATACATTAAAATTTACAAATGTATAGCTACAAATACAAACAAAGCTCTAAAAACTTCTTTATCAACAACATTGGATGTCCTATTGGTAAGATTACCCTATTTTTTACTTTTTTTGGTCAAAACTTTCAAACAAATTATTAGGATAAAAGAGAGAAATTACAAACAATACATAGTCATCTAGCGAATGGAAATAAACAAAGATCTTAAGCATTTAGCGGTTATGATGCCTAATTCTGAATATGAATTCCATTCCTAGATGACCTTTAGGTTCGTCTTCATTTTTGCAGCCCACTCGCTAAAGATAATTCTCTCATTCGTCTACATAACGTACCTGACATGGTTAAATAAATAGTCGGTATATAAAACATTGATATGATTAATAAAAGAAAAAGGTATGAAAACAAACCGACCTGCAAAAGATTTATGCAAGTAAAAGGGGATGGAAGCCCCCATCTTCATTTCGCTTTTCCAAGGCATCCATAGGGAAAACGACATCCTCATAAGGTGTAAGAACCCTTAGATGTGTGTTAATAAATAAATATAAGGAATCAAAATAGGTTTTTAATTTTTTATATATCAAAAGGCAATGTAAACACCCATAAATGACTTTTGGTTAAACATTAAAAAAACGATATAATTAAAATATGTATATATACTTTTGTCTATGCCATATCATGAAAACCTCAAAACCTCTTAAATTCGTACCTGAGAGGAAGAGAGTGCAGAGAGCTCGGCTATTGAAACCTAGTGACTTCTAAACGGCTTGCAATTCACAAATCAAATTAACGCCAAGAGTTAAATAAACTTTCAAGTAAGGGCAGTTGACTTTGGGGTCAATATTTGTACATAATTAAGCTATGAACACAATATAAAACAGAGATGTTAATATTTAATAATATACATCTTGGTATATTAATATTACTCCCTAATAGCAGCACAAATTAATGAAGCTACTTCATATGTTTGTTTCTTTGGTATCCAATATAAAAAACTGTATACATTCACTACTTTTTTTTTTATTTTCCCCCAACAGGTTGCATGAAAACATTTATCACAACACTAATACTTGATTAATCTAATTTAATTGATATGAATAGATAGAGATATGGGAACCACAAATGTAGAATGAGGAATAGAAGGAAGTGAACACAAAATTTACAAACTGAGACATGGGATAGTATTGTCCTAAGAAAGAATGTCGGGGGGGGGGGGGGGGGGGGGTTAAGGAAATGAATATAGGTCTCATAGTGAAGTGGTTGAAGTTCTCACCGTTGGGCCAAGGTGATCTCGGCCATTCATAGCCGGGGTAGGAGTCAAAGTCTGGTGCCTAATAAGAAGACTATGGGTGGGGTTTGGAGTAGAATTTGTCAAAATTGATAAAGAAGTGTAGAAAGTTGATTTAGATTTTGATGAAAAGTTTGTTTGTGAAGCGAGAAAAGTTGTTGGTGGGTTTTGTTGGTAGCATAATAAATGGGCTGGAGGGAGGGGGGGGGGGGGTCGGTTTAAGGATACATTTCTAGCACTCTATGCTTGTATGAAGTTCAAAATGGCTCTGGTTGTGGACTATGTTACAAAGAGGTTGTTGGTGGGTTTTGTTTGGACCTGGGATGGAAAAGGCTCCATCGATCATCAGTTGAACTGCAAGAAACCGTGGAATTAAATGGGGTTTTGAGCAAACAGATAATGAATAGAACAATTGCATTCTATTCACACCTAATACCATTTGACCCATGAGGGGTGAAAAACTAACCTGTATTTGACCCGTTAGTATGTAACTGGATCAAAACTACCACATCTACTTTACGCTTATACAAAAGGGTTAAACTAACATACTCAAATGAGAGAACAAATAAACATAACAAAGCATTAACTGTAACACTAAACATATAGCTAAAGCTTATTTTGAATTTAAACAACTACATGGTGCATGCTAGATGAAAAGAAAAAAGAATACTAAACAAAAAACATTAAAATGTGTATACTCTTACCTGGCCATGTAACTGCTCCACCAGTGCATGCTCCTATAATGAGCTGTTGAAGTATTTCCCTTCCAAATCATAGGAAAGTTTACTTCTTCACTTTTCAACTTCTCCTGATAACACTGATAAAAAAAACCTTTTTTATGGTATAAATTTTAGTAGTGAAACTGCTTATCGATAGTGTGAGTATTGATGGCTAAAAAACATAATCAAAACACAAATTTACACATCAAACATACGCGTATGGTATTTGTCCTGGATGCGTTGACCTTACATAACAAATGGTTATTAAAATTCTAAAGTACCTTTCTAGATCTTTGTGCTTAGCCTCAAGTCTCAACCTCCATGTTTGTTGGATCCTTGTCATATAGTAATGAAGCCGCATTCTTTATGACCAATTGAATGTGCAAACCTACATGTTGAATGATCTTGCAGTTCATTCTTATACTTTTTTTGCATAAACCAACTACACCATACTGAAGTTTTTCAAGCTAAACTCAATTCTCACTTCTTAATGGGTAAATTGCAAATAGTTAGTTCGATCTCTTTTTCAACACCAAATACGGCTTCTTTAGAGTTTAAAACCAGATTGTACCCTTGGTCTTCGCCTTGCGTAGCCCTATTACGTGAGGTTCTTCCACCTGTTCCACCCAACCCATCAAACAATGATTCAAATAGATCAAACGGGTTGCTGAAATCTTTACACATCGAAATGCAAACCAACTTTAGACCTCGAAGGAGATGCATAACTTTTAAGGGTGACAAAACTGCAACCTCTGGATATCTATATAAATAAATTATTAATGTTTAGGTTAAAAGAAACCCTCACCCCTGTACCAATGCCAGCGCCTTTAAGTCCAGCCTCCCCGTATCTATCATATATGGATCGTTTTTCATCATCTGATAAAACCTGCATAACAACTTATCCATTAAAATTTTGATAAAAAAAGGCTTATAAGTAGCGGATGACATGCCAAATTTACTAAAATATGAGGTAGGATGGGGTACCTTATAAGCATTGCTAATATCCTTTAAATTTTGTTTAGCTCCTGGTTCCCTGAAAGAAGCAACAATATCAAGACATTTTATATTTGTATAATGCACGATCAAGGTTCAACCACGTCTCACCACTACATCCAACCCGCGAATGTAGAGAATATATAGATGAATCATGACAACATGCATTAGATAGTTTCACAAAATTAAATAACATGGTAACACCCCCAGATATTGTCCATGCCAACTTCTCACCCGCTTACATATTGTCATAGTCCATAACATATGAAATCAGAAAAATGGGCCCAGGTGTTCAGAAAGAGATAGAACAAAAGAGCATTTTGAAGGTACCTATGAAGAAGAAAAAAATCTACTTCACTCAACTAAGCTTTACTGAAAAGGCTAGAAATGATCCCACACAAAACCTCACGATCCCATAGTATATGGTGCTAACTTCCATAACTAACAAATACTACAATAGATAAATCTTATTTATTCTTTGGTTTACCTTCTCAATTTTTTTATAACGATAATTCCTCATATTTACCAAAAATAAGAATTCAATTATGGTAAACATTTTCGCTTAATTTAAAATAAATACGTAAAAATGTATAACAAAATTGGTTTGACCAAAAATAATTGACAATTATAGGAGATAATAAAACCTAAGTTTACCATAAATAGTCGTTAGAATATGTTAACGATTTGAATTTAAATTTTATCTTAAATAAACAATTTTAAAATGTATGACATTAATTTTAATTTTAATAACAATATATACGTTTTGACATTTGAATATCCATCTAATGTAAGATAATTCGATTGATAGTACACACCTTACAAATTCTGCACTATCATCTTCATGCACATGACAATTAGACAAACCACCACCGCAACTGGAGCAGGAAGAAGCTTCAGAAAAACAAATACCACATGGTTAAAACGAATAATAAATGTTGGACAAAATAACTAAAAATTCAGGACTAAACATGACTTACAAAAGGTTGATCATACTCATAATCAAACTTAAATGGGTAGTCCTTAGGATCAATTTTAGGAATGTCCAAACATCCATCAGTAACGCTTTGTTCATCATTGTTCATCATCATCGATTGAGTCAACACTATGAGAACCATTACGTAAAGGCTCAAGAATACCACAAGTACAACCCACGTCATCAACAAAGCCTTTATCACTCTCGGAAAAATGAATTAACATATGATTTGCATTAGGTGGTACAAATAAATGGAAATCATTAAAAATTCTAAAAAATTATACAAACATACATATTCAGAAAGACATTAAAAACCAAACGAAAATTAAAAACTATGATGAACATTTACAATCCCTAAGAAGGAAACACAATCAATAGAAAATAAGAAACCCTAATTTCAACAACGAAAAAAAGATGATAATCAGAACAGAGGTTCAATAACAAATATTATCAATCAAAGATTTAGAGTTTTACCTGTATTAGCAGTTGAGGATTTAACCTTTTACCTGTATTATATCAGGTCTTGACTTGTATAGCGCCGTTGATAAAAACATTGAAGACATTCAAGAGAAAATAACAAAGCCTAATTTCAACAACGGAAAAACCTTAATAATCAGAACAAAGGAACAATACCAAATATTAGCAGTTGAGGATTTAACCTTTTACCTGTATTATATCAGGTCTTGACTTGTATAGCGCCGTTGATAAAAACATTGAAGACATTCAAGAGAAAATAACAAAGCCTAATTTCAACAACGGAAAAACCTTAATAATCAGAACAAAGGAACAATACCAAATATTAGCAATCAAAGATTTAGAGATTTACCTGTATGAAATCGGATCTTCCGTTGTATATGAAGTATGAACGATGATGAAAACATTTAACACAGAGAATGAGGAGGAGGAGTCAACGAAAAATAAGAAACCCTAATTTCAAAAACACAAAAACCTAAAGAATCAAATCAGAACAGAGGATAAATAAGAAATATTTGCAATCGAAGATTTAAACTTTACCCTGTATTACATCGGATCTTGATTTTTATATCGGTGAAAGGATTCTAGGGTTCATAAAAGAAGCATATTGTCCCAGATCATACGTATATGATCTGATTGTATACCCGCAATTTAGATCGGCACACAAAAAAAAACTCAAGAAATCGTAGAAGGGATTGAAGAACGCGGAAATGATACATCTGGAAGTGAATTCGTGTGATTATTTAGATGACGGGACGAAGAAGATGTAGGAGATTAGGGTTTTGTGAAAGATCTAAAAAACAAAAGGTGTTTATATTTCAGAGAAGCAGTAGGCGGAACGAAGGAAATTAGGGTTATGAAGTTTATATATGATCCGAAATCATGGGTCGGTTATATCATCAATCAGATTCGCGTCCCATATCTTGACCCGAGAAGTTTCCCGCCAAAACCAATTCTGAGAAGCTCTAATAACGCGCCACGTCAGCCCAAATGTTTTCATTTATTATATATAATAGATAATAGATTGGAATTGGATAAATTGGTGTTATAAATCCATGGTTAAAGGGATTAACATGATGGATTAACGTTTATGCCCACATGGTGTTTGATGAAATGTCTAGGTGATGATAATGTGAGAAATTGTATGCAAAAACTTAACAAGTGTGAATAGAAAACGAATATTTATGTAATTGCTTGTAAACTAAAATGAGCAATGTGTCCATGATGGAATCCATGTGGGAATGTAGTTGATAGTATAATTTGGTAGATGTATGCCTTAGGATCTTGTACTTTATGCTTGAATAGTGTGACACAAACCATGTATTTAATTGATTATTTAGTTGGGATCAAGAAGTAAATTGGTGTTAATTGTGTAGCATGCGGACTTACTAGCACGTAATGTGTTAGAATTATGTTGTATTAGTTAACCTTGGATTATGTTACCAATCATATAATCATGGAAATACTAGTATGTGTGGAATAGAGTACATGGGTATATTTATGTAACTAAATGATCATACGGCTATATGTGTTATAAATTATGTGAATGTAATGCATATGGTGTAACTCATAGGATCTAGTATATCAATATGAATGTATGTTCCTAACTCATATTTTTTCACTCCACGTCACTTTCACATCATAAAGTACCTGTCACCTCATCACACCACTTCTATGGATGGTTTCGCTAGTTTTAACTACCCACTACCCATTAAAATAATATTATTATTAAATAAGTTTAAAAAAAGGAAAAAAAGAAAATTATTTGATTAGTTAAAAAAGCATGGCCCATCACCCCACCTCTTCACTCACGTTGTGCTCATCACCATGCCATCCACCCTTCCATGGGCTTTCACGCCGCCTCCGGCGGTGTTTCATGAATCATGAACTTTACTTTCATCACTATTATTAAGAACGGATTAACGTTTATAAGCTTACCATTCTCTTGCTTATATAAGGCTGTAACTGCAGTAATGAATCATGAACTTTACTTTCATCACTATTATTTAAACGCCTCTCAAGTTATTTGAACAATCTGCATCTGATTAACTAAATACTCGTTAACAATGTGTTGTGGATTAACTAAACACCTAGTACCAATAACTAAATCAAAAGTTAAAAAAAAAGACTGGCATGTGATTGGTTGGAAAAGACATCGGCCTCACCATCATCCTCATCTTCTTCCAATTCAAGGTGCCAATGCATTAACAATCTCTCCATTAACTAAACCCATTAAGACCGTACGGTGTGGATGGGCTTAAAAGTTGGGCTTTATTCGACACGTGGACGACACATCAGTGTGCGTCAAAAACGGGGCATGGTGAAAAACGGAAGGTGTGGGAAGGGGCACCTACTTTTTGTTATTATTTTTATATAAAATGTGTGTTCAATTTTTTTAAATACCTATATAATAATTAACAATAAGAAAAAAAGATTAAATAATGTTAATAGAAAAAGATTACATAAACTAAAAAAAAGGTTACATAATTTAAATAAAAAAAGACTACATAAATAAAAAAAACAAAAAGAAAGCTAAAAAACCCGAAGCTTAAAAGAAACCGAAACTAATTACGATATTTTGCCTTTATTTCTTCTTTCAATTTCTTGTACAATTCCCTCTCTTGTTCGGATCAAAGTTGCGGTTGTGTGGATCCATTATTTTTTATAAAAGGTTGAGAGATTTTATAAAAGTGAAGATTGGGAAGAAGAGAATAAGAGGAATAGTGTTGAGTTTTTTATATAGATGTGGTAAAACATTTTTTTTTAAATGAAAAATCTTTTTTTTTTAAATAATGTCGTTGGGGTCCAACGGCTATATGCCACCCCCATTCACAGCACGCCACGTTGACACACATTAACTCCAACGACATAAACGCCGTTGATCCACGCCCACACCGTATGGTCTAACGAAGGGACACGGTGTTGAGCCCGATAATGGGTGATGTGGCACCCCTCCATTAATCCACAACGCATAGTTTAAGAATATGTGCTACGATTTAGTGTAAGGGTCCAGTATCCGAAAATTTTCTAATTATTGTGTTTACTTGTTATATGGCATGAAGTAGTTTAATTAGTTTAAATAACTTAGTTAAAATGTATGTTAAATAGAAAGGAAAAAAGTAAGTTTGGATTAAAAAGGGAAAGACATCAAATTATGAGATTATTGTGCATAATTATTTTAACAACAAAACGGGATTGGGGGGGGGGGGGGGGAGAGATCACGACACACACTTTGTGTGTGTGTGTGTGTTCTTGTGTGAGTCAAATAAAAAAGAGAAGAGAAAGACGTGAAATTACATGGATAATTTGCGATTTTAGAAGTGATCATCACCTTCTAGGCATTAAGTATCCAATTCATCTCTTCAACCTTCTTGGTTTGAGTTCTTGGTGGGTTTTGATGAATCAACATTGTGATTGAGGGTTCATGTTAAAAATTTTTGGGGTTTTGATTAAATATGGTTTAAATATAAATTGTTAATGTATTTGGTGATCATTTAGATTGTGAACATGGATTTTACTGGAAATGATGAACAAACCCTTAAGAAATTGTTTATGAATATGAATTATTGGAATTGGATAAATTGGTGTTATAAATCCATGGTTAAAGAGATTAAAATGATGGATTACCATTCATGCCCATATGGTGTTTGATGAATTGTCTAGGTGATGATAATATGAGAAAGTGTATGCAAGAACTTAACAAGTGTGAATAGAAAACGTATATTGATGTAATTGTTTGTAAACTAAAATGAGGAATGTGTCCATGATGGAATCCATGTGGGAATGTAGTTGATAGTATAATTTGGTAGATGTATGCCTTAGGATCTTGTACTTTATACTTGAATAGTGTGACAGAAACCATGTATTTAATTGATTATTTATTTGGGATCAAGAAGTAAATTGGTGTTAATTGTGTAGCATGTGGACTTACTAGCAAGTAATGATGTTAGAATCATGTTGTATTAGTTAACCATGGATTATGTTACCAATCATATAATCATGGAAATACTAGTATGTGTGGAATAGAGTACATGGGTATATCTATGTCACTAAATGATCATAAGGCTGTATGTGTCATAAATCATGTGAATGTAATGCATATGGTGTAACTGATAGGATCTAGTATATCAATATGAATGTATGTCCCTAAGTTGAAAGTTTGTATGCTTAACCTTGACTTTTTGAAAAGTCAATGGATGTGGGATAACATCTTTAGGCATCCTAATACAATTGTAAGATTGGGGAAATCATATGATGCATGTTAGATTATTATGTGGTATAATGATGGTAAGTTGAATTGCGTGGATTTGGAACAATGTAATTGTTAATCTATGTCATATGCATGTTAGTAATTTACCAATGAAAGTCAATGTGACATAGGTATCGTATATGATTGATAAAATGTATGATCATATATGCTCACAAAGATATGAACGTGATGACATGTAAGCATGAGAAATCATGTCAAAATGGACTCAACCACGGAAGGCAAACCGGTCAAGAAGAGGTAAGGAAACAAGCATGAATAAGGAAAACTCTAGGTAAGTGATTCCCGACATTAACTCCATTTATGTTAATGAATGTGTGTGTGCGTGTGTGTATATATGCATGAGGTATGGGAATCATGAAAGGATGAATACATAATAATGCGGTCAAGGTATGAAATGTAGTAACATATCGTATGTAGTATAACTATACTTGAATCCAAATGGCGGGAATAAATGAGCCATTAAAAAGAAGACATATAAAGATTAGCTTGGATGTTTGGATAACAAAATTAGTGTTGGGATGATACAGGGCCTTTGAATAATATGTGAAAACTTTAGATTCACGTATCGAGAGTCATGAGAATTGTTAACAGGGCTTGAAAATGGCAAAAATTCAAAAATCCACATGGGGTAGCTGAAGGGGCGTCACCTACGTGGTAAACCCCCGTCGACGACTGCCTAGGCTAGCCAACGTCCACCTGCATTCGCGGGTTTAGTTTTTATCTAAACGGGTTCAGGTCAGTTTCAGGTTGAACCCGTGAACCCGTTTAGCTAAACGGGTCGGGTTCGGGTCAACCCGGTTGGGTTGGCGAGTTGACTCGTTTAACCCTTTTATATTATACTATACTATATTTTTTACAAGGGTGGGAGTTGGCTACAAAGTCCATTTTTCCTACAAAGTGTAAAAACAGGGCCGGCCCAATAGACTTAAGACCCTAGGCCCGGGCCTAGGGCCACCATTTTTCTATTAGGTATTTTTTTTTATACTAGGCCCATTACTAAACATATTAGGCCTAAATGTTACAAATTGAGATACCTATTACCCAGCGGCCTCCATGAACGTGAAACATCAGAAGACAGAAGCGCGTGTGAAGAAACACAGAACTAATTTTAGGGTTAATTAGTTTGGTTTATGTTTCAATCATAAGGGTTAATATTCTTTAACTTTCCTGAGCTCCTATTTGGTCCGTTCTTCCTGCAAAACAGTAACATCGTTAGCTCATTAAGAGGGGAATATGGGGGTTTCCCTCTTAACCAAACTCCGGCGTGAGAATAAGTAACTGCTTTGAGAAAATAAGTGTGTGTTAAGAGTGAGAGAAGAGAGTGTAGAATGTTTAACCTGCGCATGAAGGTCTCTATTTATAGCCGGAGAGGTGTAAAAGGAGATGGGCTGATGGGCCTTGGGCCGGAAGGCGACAACCAGGGAATATCCTCCTTGTCTCACTGGTATCGACCGTTAGTGTCTTCTAGAAGATCTCCGGTGCTGGCGCACCATGATTGGAGCCACGTGTCCTAGTTTTCGGGCTTGTTGTCCCTCTGCCATCGGCAGGTAAGTGGAGATCATGGGGCAGTTGTCGCCGCCCCCTGATTGGTGACACGTAGTCGTCCTTGTGTACTCACTGTCTCCTGCTGTCAGACAATCGTGGAGCACGATAGAGCACAGCCTGGAGGACGCCGATTGGCCTATTCTTCTACCACTCGTACCTTCTGTACTCTCTGAAGTGGCCTTGCGCTCTAACTCCTGCGCGACCCTTGCTGGAAGCAAAAGTTCTTCTTTATAAGGGAGGAAGTTACTGATCGCGATGATCTTCCGCGAGCTTGATACGATTGATAAGGAGGAACTGGCAATTCCCAAGGGAGCCGACTGGTACTTGAAGCTAACTGCAACACCAAATTGATTTTTTTGGTGAGAATGTCCTGGTCGCGTCGCAGATGAGTGACAAGTGGCCGGAGGACAGCAACGAGGTGCCCGTTTTGAAGTTTCAAGATAGAGGTTTGTTATTTCTTTGATTATTCCCCTTTTGTAATTCATTTGCGCTTAATTGTTGAATTTGATTGTAGAGGCGCACCTTTATCAAGCTGCTTTCCCCACATTCGGTGGGTCTATGGGTGTTCGCCCGCTGGAATCTGGGGAGCCATATTGGTATGAGCGGATCAAAGGACATTTTCTTTATCCCCTTGCTAGAGCCATTTCCAATCCTCCCGCCGCAACTGAAGGTGCGCATCTACCCAACCCCCGACCCTTGCATGCTGTGACTTCCGCTGGGAAAGAGATTCTTTATCTTTCCAGCGAGGAGTCTGTAGGGTCATCAAATGGGGAGCTAAGTTCCTGTTCTAACATCTTTGCAGGTGTGTTGCACGACCATGGCATAGATCCGGAGGAGAAGAAGAAGAAAACGATCAAGAAGAAGAAGAAGGTGATAACCATTGATGCTGAGGTGGCCAGCAAGAAGGGCGGGAGTAGCCGCGCGACTACTAGCGCCTCTGATAAAGGTACTCTTCGATTTCGGCAGAGTAACCTGGAAGATTACGTTATTGCGATTGACTCACTGGAGGGTTTGTCCCGTATAGGTGAGAAGAAGACCAGCGCTGCTGGTTCAAAAAGCTCTAGAAGCGTAGTGTCAAGGAACCTAGATGCTGGCGCTACTCCTTCTTCGATCGCGCTGGATGAAGAGGAGGAAGAAGAGGAGCAAGAGGAAGAACCTGCTGCCAAGTTGGTGAGCAGGAAGAGAGGTAGGGAGGAAGCTGCTGCTGGGATCAAAGCAGCGTAGAAGGCTGGGGGAGCCCCGGTGATAGGAAAACAGAGCAAGCTGCGCTCTCTATACAAGTTCTCCCCAGGTTAGTGGAGGATTTTAATACTTGTTCTCCTTTGGCAAAAAAACTTTTCTAACACTTGATTTCTACAGAGGCCTAGAAGAAGACCCTTGAGAAAACTAAGGGTATTGAGTTGAAAGACCCGAAGGAGCCGGCGCCGAAGAAGACCAAGTTTATAATCAAGCCTCTCAGGTCTGCTGATCTGGAGGTTGAGAAAAAGAAAGAGAAAGAAACCACTGATGCTGCTGTTGCCACCCAGCATCATGTGGCACGGGACCCGGAGGTCACGCATATCACAGGGCTTGATCAGTCCTTTAAAGAGAAGGAGAAAGAAACTACTCAGCACAAGGGCCCTGAGGTTGTTAAACCAACGGAGCCTACGCAGCCTGATGCCCCCACCTAAACTGAGCAAGTGACCTCTACTGCTGGGGGATTAGCTGCTACTGTACCTGAGAAGGCTGCGCATAAAGAGACTACCACTGCTGCAGGTGGTGCGAGTGCTGGAGGTAGTGGGCGTGCAGGCGCCTTCGCGGCTGGTCAGGCTGGTGCGGGGGGTCAAAGTTCAATGCCACAAGCTCCAATAGGTCCTAAGGATACCTTAGGCGATATTTATTACAAGACTTATACTGAGGAAGCTCGTGCTGATGCTCCCCACCAACCTCCATGGGGCTTAAAGCAGAAGGACACGTTCATGGAGTTTGCTCCTTGTCGTGACTGGTTTTTGAACTCTTTCCCTCCTGGTGAAGTGAATAGGCAGAGGGCACGAACCCATGATGGGTTGTATCATGCCTACGTTGTTGGGGAGGCCAACACCCGCGCTGCTAACCAACAGATTGTGCGCGAGTGGCGCACAATGGTTAGAGAGCGGGGGGATTGGGAGAAGTACCGCGAGCGTTTGTTGAGGCAGGGTAAAGATTTTGAGAAGATGAAGAGTGCTTTTGCTGAGGAGAAGGCCGCCTTTGATGCGGAAAGAAAATCTGAAGAATGGGGCCGCGAGGGCCTAAAGAGCATACTTTGTGCTACTGAGGAGCTCTTGTCAAAAGGAGTGGGCTGAATGGAAAGAGGTATGCAAAAAGGATAACCAGCGCATGTATGATGCTCGCTCCAAGATTACCGAACTTGAGGCTCAAATTGCCACATTAAAAGGAAAGGTTGAGGACGCCGAAGCGGACAAAGGGCGTGTTGAGGTTCAACAAACTTTAACCATTTCCTCTTTATGTTGTTTTGTACTTGTCAAAATATTACTAAGTCGTTATTCTATCCTTTGCAGGCCGAGTTGCAGGCGCAGGTGGCAAGCAAGAATAGGGACTTAAATGCCAAGGACGTGGAGATTGCGGAGTTAAAGCGTCAATTGCATGAGCAAACTGACAAGAATGAATCATTGGAGATTGATCTTAAGGCTGAGAGGGTGAAGGCTTCTACCGCCGAGGAGGCCAAACAGAGGGCCGACGAGGCGCGAGATATTAGCACCTCCGCCCTTATCATAGCTCAGAACAATTACGCCGAAGCTCAAGCAATCATGGACACGCTAGTTTCGGACTGCGAGTGGATGCGCAATAGAGGAGTGGCTGTAACAACTCCTATCAAAAAGTCTTAATTATTATTTTAATTGTCCAATAGGAAACCCTAATTGAGACACCCAAGTGATTCTGCACAAACCCTAAAATTTCCAGAACAATCAGAATCAGGATCAGGGCCCCTAAAACTCAGGGGGGGGGGGGGGTAAAACCCTAGTTACGATTATCTTAAAATCTCGCTTTCAAAAACGAATTTATGAAATCTGTCAAGTCAGCAAGGCTAGTCCAGAACGTGGCTACTCTATGGAGAAAATGTGTCCCTTACGGACCGTAAGGGATAAGGCTTACGGTCCGTAAGCGGTGTCAATTTCGTGTATAAATAGCAGAGATTGGGACTTGATTCTGGGCACTGAAACGACGAAGAAATTCGTAATATACGCTGAGTTATAGCAGAAACACTATCAAAACACACACGATTCACAAATCGCTGCCGCAAAACAGGGTAATAACTCGATCGCTGCTATGATTCAATGTCCGATTGATTAAAAATATCCAATGGATGTTTAAGTGCTGCTCAAACTTGGGTTATGCTTTGTCATTAGTCGTGATTCCGACAGGATGTTTGAGTACCACCCGAACTCGGGGAATACTCTGTCATTCGTTGTGAATCCGATGGATGTTTAAGTATTGCACTTTGTCATTCGTTGTGAGGATTTTAATCTCGTGAGTTATCATAAATGTTGTATTAGTTACTTACCTAGTTCGTATGCACTAGGTTACAAGGCTAATCAGTAGGCTAGGCTCTGCTCAAATTAAATCTGCAATGTGAGTCCATTCTCTTTTCTCACTATTGTTATCACCTTTTTGTGATACAATTATATTTAAAAATGCTTTCCAAAATCCTAAATGTTTACCAGTTATACTTACAGTGATTAAATTTTTATATTCTATAATAACTGCCGGTATGGGAGGTTTTATACATTATCTGACCCTCGTTACTATTAGCCAGAAAGTTAGCCAATAGTAGCATGACCACAATCACAGTGGGAATTATGCCCCAGTAGCCATAGCCTATAACTAATATTATTTTAACATTAAATCGTTAATAAATTTAATGTATGTTTGAAATAAATCTAAATGGTGTATACCATAATAAAATAGTCAAGTATAATATATTCTACTATACTAAGATTATATTTTTAGTCTTAGTCACGTTAATATATTAAATAATAATATTACAATTATTTAATTAACATATTATATTTGATAAGTTATAGTAGTTTGACATAAAATGATATATGTCATTTTCTGGGTTAAGTGGTTTTGTGCCATAAGTAATATATTTGACAAAGTAATGTCACGGGACACAACTAAGTCCAGAGTCACTAATTGAGAGAATGATCAACAGTGACATGTCCAAAGGCACTAGTTGAGAGAATGATCAACAGTGATATGACCACAATTACTAGTTGAGAGAATGATCAACAGTGATATGACCACAATTACTAGTTGAAAGAATGATCAACAGTGATATGACCACAATTACTAGTTGAGAGAATGATCAACAGTGATATGATCAACAGTGATTTGACCACCGTCACAGGAATCGCCTAGTGACCAATATAATAATAAGATATACTATATATCTATTACTTGATAAATTCACTATTGGACAAAAATGAGCCAATAATTGATATGACCACTGTCACATCGGAACTGCCACCATGTAACAAATACTAATTGAGTTGGGTAAATATAAATGAATATAAAAACTTTGATGTTGTAAAGTATAACAATATATTTTATAAAATGGAATGAACTCACCAGTATTTATTACTGATAAAATGTTTTCAAAACACATTTCAGGTAACTTGATGTAAGGATAATAAAAGCCAGCTATGGAGCACTGAAGGCTTAAATAAAGTGGCTATAATTACCTGAATAAAAGAAGAAATTTATGTTTTATTTATTTGGGTTTATCTCTATAAAAAAATTGAATGAAATACGGGTTTAAGCCCATTTGTTTAATTTTTTGGTGTTTTACAAACTCTGAAATTATTTCCTAACTACGATCCTGATGAAAATTTTCCACTGCGTAATTAATAAACACCGAAACCATCTGACTGGTTCACGGCTCTCGCTCCCAGGATGGGGTCGAGGGTCGTGACAGTGGCTGCGGAGAGTTTCTCCTCTTTTACCTTAGGTTTTATTTATTGTTGCTTTGTTCTTATCCGTTGTCTTCTTTGCAGATTGCTAACTCTATTTTAAACGCATCTGAGATGGATACGGCTGTTGTCGCGCTCATAGATGCTTCAAGTGCTGTTGGGCATCGCGGGGGTTATCTAGAATGCGCTCATCACGTGGAAGAGGCCTTTGGTCAAGAGTTTGACACCAGTCATTGCTCTGTGACAGACCAGGCTGATGTTGTGTTAGCCCGCGCTGAAGAAGTCTATGACCATCTTTCACTGCGAGTTATGGATTTGGTCACCGAGGCGTTAAAGCACGATGATTAGTGCGTGCGGTTAAAGACTATCCTCGACCCTCCAGAAACTGTGGAGTTAACGGATGAGGAAGAAGCAGCTGGCGGAGATGGCGATGGTGGTGGAGATGGTTTTGAATATATACTGTTTATAGGCTGATGCCTTGTAATTTGTTTTTAACTTTTTGTGTAATCGTTGCGCGGGCGCGCTTTTCTACATCGAACTTATGATGTTTTGCTACTTTTTATGTAATCATTGCGCGGGCGCGCTTTTTGGAATATGACATTATGTTTGCTTTCTATTTGTCAAGTTACAATTATTGCATTGTTGTTAGAAACTTTGGTTAAATTAGCTTGAATAAATGTAAGTGTGGCTCGTGTATGAGTGTTACAGCCCGGTCTCGCGCTATGATCACGGAGGACCTTGGAGGCATAACTTAAGAGCTCGTAATTTACTGAAGTTTTTTCGTGCTAATCAAAAGTTTAACATGCATTTGTAACGTAGAAGTCATGATGATAAAAACATAAGGCATAGTCAATACTTTCATTCAGTAGCTTAGAAACAGGCGCGCGGCCAACGTACATCATCGAAATAGAAAAAAGGGCGTATAGCCGACATAGGTAATTAAAAAGGTGCATGGCCAACATAAGTAGATAAAAGGCGCATGGCCAAGGGTGTTCACATGTAGCATTTGCGCAGTTGTTGCGCGTTCCACGTGCGCGGGATGATGTGTCCATCCAGGGTGCGCAACTTGTATGCCCCTTTTCCTAGAACCTCATGTATTAAGTATGGGCCTTTCCACTTAGGTGCTAGCTTCCCGGGGCGTTCAACATTGGAAGCTTCATTGTCTCTGAAGACGTATTCACCTGGAGTGTAGGTACAAATGCGCACTCTTGCATTGTAGTACCTCTCCAACTGCGTCTTATACTTGGCCTCTTTGATTCGCACTATTTCGCGCCTTTCCTCGAGCAAGTCCAAGTCTAAACGGCACTCCGCTTCGTTGTCAATTTTTTTGACCACTGATAAGCGTGGCGATGGGAGGCCTATTTCAGCTGGGATAACCGCCTCTGAGCCGTAGACCAGGCTAAAAGGGGTTTCGCCAGTGCTTGTTTTTAGCATGGTTCGATGAGCCCACAGAATGCTAGGGAGTTCATCTACCCAGCCTCTTCTCTTGGTGCCCAGGCGGGCCTTTATCCCTTCAACGATACTTTTGTTGACACTTTCTACTTGACCGTTGCCGTGAGGGTGCGCAACGGAAGAGAAAGTGTGCTCAATATTCATCTCTTTCATCCATTCTTGATGGTCTTCAGAAGGAAAATTGGTGCCATTGTCCGTTACAATCTTGAGCGGGAGACCAAATCTGCAAATAATGTGTTCCCATATGAATTTGCGCACCATCATTGCAGTAGTTGAAGCGAGGGCTTTGGCCTCCACCCATTTAGTGAAATAATCAACGGCAACAATTATGAACTTCACTGCTCTAGGGGCTTCAAGGAAAGGTCCTACCATATCAATCCCCCACTGCTGGAAAGGCCAGGTAGTGGACACAGGGATGAGATCATTCTTCGGGCGCTGGATTTTTGGAGCGTACCTTTGACAGGAGTCGCATTTGCGCAACTCCTTTAGAGTGTCTACGTGCATCCCTGGCCAATAGTAACCAGCTTTCATTAACTTTGCTATGACCATGCGCGGGCCCGCATGAATGCCGCAGATGCCTTCATGAATCTCCCTGATCAGGTAACTTGCATCTTGAGGGTCCACACAACGCAGTAATGGCCCTAAGAAGGATCTTCTGTACAAAATTCTTCCATTCATCTCATAGAACAGCGCTTTGTTTTGTATCTTTCTGGCCTCTGCCTTGTTCTCAGGGAGGATTCCTTCTTGAAGATATTGAATGATAGGGGTCATCCATGAAGGTGGCCCTATCTCAATTACATTGACTTGACGCAACAAAACAGATGGGTTTTTTAAGACTTCGATTCTTACATCTTTGGCGAGATGCTGGAAAGCCGTTGAAGCAAGCTTGCGTAGTGCGTCTGCTGGTTTGTTCTCTGATCAGTTGATATGAACCACCTTGTATGATTTGAACTATTGAAGCAACTCTTTCGCTTGCTCTAAATACAAAGCCATAACTTCACCCTTTGCATCATACAACCCATTAATTTGACTCACGATCAGGAGAGAGTCGACATGCGCTTGTAAGTTTTGTGCTCCCATCTTGATGGCCAGGCGCAACCCTACCAAAAACGCTTCATATTCTGCCTCGTTATTGGTATTTTTGAAATCCAACTTGATGGCATAGGTGAACTCATGTTTCTCTGGGCTAACAAGGCGCAACCCAGCTCATGCGCCGTCTTCGTTCGAGGCTCCATCAGTGTATAGCAACCATAACCCATCTGATGTGTCTTTGATGGGAGTATCAACAACTTCACACTCTTTGACCTTATCTTCTGGGACTTCAGCGATGAAGTCCTGATGGGTGTCAAGTGTTATATATTTTAGGTGTATATTTTAAGCCCCTTTAACACTTTTTAGTCAAGTTTTAAATTTATAAAACACGATATTTACTAACACTAGACACTCATATGGGTAAGTGCACCCATCGTGAGCGTAGTATAGTGTTGGTAAGATACCGAGGTCGTCCAAGGACACAAGAGCTTTTAGTACCGGTTTATCCTCAACGTCTAATCAAAATAAAAAGTTTAGAAAAATGTTTTAAGCTAAGAAAAATAAAAACTAACTAAAAATGCTGAAAAAGAAAATAAAAAGAAAAACAGATAGACAAGATGAATCACATGGTTCCGACTTGTATCTAGTGTAACCTTTGATTATTTCCGCACTTTTGCACTATTTTAAGAGATTATCTTAGTTATTGTAGTAGGCCCCTCTTTTGAAGGTGACGTTACCCTCACCCCAGTAGTTTGAGTCAGCAAGGATACAATCCTAAAAGGGTGGATTATTGGAAGATAATTAATTAAGTTATTAATGCAAATTATGGTAGGCCCCTCTTTTGGAGGTGACGTTACCCTCGACTAAGTAGTCTGAGTCAGCAGGGATACAGTCCTAAATAGTCGGGTTATAGTATTAATAGTAGTTAACTTATGAGGGGATCAAAGAGTTTGGACCCCCGCCATCCAATACCGTTAAGTATTGAAGGAGGTCCTACTAAATTTGACCCAGGTCCATTGCAGGACCTCTAAACGCTGAACAATGGCAAGACCTTTACCAAACCGTTCCCTTAACCCCCGACCAGGTAGCCAACATACCTCCATATAGACCGTGGAGATATGAATGGTGAAAATCTTTTATTTTATATAGACAGTAAAATAATGCCAAGACACCACGGACAAACGATAAGGAAAGATCACCTTCAACATAAGAAACTAGTTATTAAAGTCATTAATACAAAACCAAGTAAAAAGTGCGAAAAGATTAAAAATAAAAAGTATTACACTAGACACTTTGTCTTCACCAAGTGATGTAAGAGACTTAGGCAAACATGGCCTTGATTGTCAAGAACTCTTACGATCAATCTTGGATCCCGAGACGACTCACACACTCTACGATGGACAATGGATGATGGTGGTGGATGATGGTGTTATGGTGGTGGTGGGTGGTGGGTGAAGTGTGAGAGAGGTGGTGTGCCAAGGGATGGTTTGAGCTTGAGCCAAGCACTCCTATTTATAGGCTGAACAGAAGCTCGGGCACGGCCCCGTGTCCAGTGGGCACGACCCCGTGTCCACATCCTTCTCTTTCTTCATTTATTGCAGCTTGTCTTATTAGTTGACCACGCCCCCGTGTCCGCTGAGCACGACCCCGTGTGCAGAAGAATCTTTGTACTATGAAGATTTGCCTGGATTGTGCGAATCTTATAGTTGACCACGGCCCCGTGTCCGCTGAGCACGGCCCCGTGGTGGGTAATAGAAGCTTCTACCACTTTGTCTTTTCTGCTGACACTTGGGCACGCCCCCGTGCTGGCTGAGCACGGGGCGTGTTCAGTCTTCTGACCTCTTGTTTTGCTTGGGAAGATGCTGTCATGGGGTCGGGCATGTCACGTCTTGTTCCTTTTCTTGTATTCATGTTAGATTTTGATGTCTTTTTGCTTCTTTTGTTAATTTGAGCTCATTTAATCCTGAAAATACAAAAGGAAGACAAAAGCACACTTTTTCCAACATTAGTACTAAAAAGGGTTAGTTTTATGCCACAATTGATGTAATTTATATGTTGCATTTTGCACACATCAAATACCCCCACACTTGAATCTTTGCTTGTCCTCAAGCAAAACTCTTTAATAAGTGGCTATTACACTCCCAAATGGAATGGGTAGAGAAGAAGGTTTTTGGGCTTGTCATAGAGTGTCGGGATGCCCAAGATTCTTTATTTAGTTTTATTTTTATTTATTTACAATCCTATTCGTCATGATTTATTTAAAACTTTTCATAAGATAAATTACTTATTAGGGCATAACATGCCTTTTTAAAATTCTATTTATATACAAGTTCACATACCTCACGGGGATCACTCAACACTCGGCCGAAAATGTATTTTTGTGGATCACTCGAGAGCGGCATGGAACTTACTCCTACCATAGGCTTGCCAAGCAATCAATCCTCCTCCTTTTTAACTTATATACCTTTGTAAATATCAAGAAGACTTTGTGGGTGAAGGGTTAGGCTTGGGTTAAAGGTAGGTGGTTGGGTTGGTGGTTAGTAGAAAAAGGGCGAAAAGCGTAACAAGCGTCGGTTTTCGTAAGACTTTCTATTTTTCCATTTTTATTTTTATGAAGCTATTTTTCAAACAAAGTCATTTTTGATAAACTTGTTTGTTTATTTGCTTTTGCTTCATAATCAACATTTTTTTTTTTGGAAAGTCATATGAGAAACCGAGCTAGTTACTAAAACAAAGGGTTAAAAATGAAAAAGGTTTTGGTGGGTAAAAAGGGTGTTTGTTTGGGTTATGAAATGAAAAGGTTTAGGCTCAAAGGGGCTAACTAGGGGGATTTTGGGTAGGTGGAAAAAAAAATAATGGTGTAGAAATAAAAAGGGTTAGTCCTAATGCCTCCATCATTTACTTACTCGGGTTTAAGTTGGTAAGGACTGGGAATGTATCGTCATGGCAAGTTCTAGAGTCGTAAGAACCAAGCGGCTATTCACACAATAAACGAAAAATGAGCATTTAGTCTAATGATATGTAATTGTATGCTCAATAAAGGCTCAAAACTCACTTTTGTGGGAATGGGTTTTTATTTGATCAAGTATATATAATCAAATTTTAACTAAGTTTGCCATGCCTTTTCATAATTTTCTTATGTTGGTTCTTTTTATCATGACGCTATCGGTTGTAAATTCGTAAAAATATAACCTTTTTAGAACTTGAAATTCCCGAGTTAAACCTAGACAAGTAAAAAAATGAAAATTTTTGATAAAAATTGGGGTGATTAGCGATTCCAATAGAGTTTTGTGTAAGGCTTGTATTTAGGACTTGCAAGATTCAAGGTTTTAGCATCCCCCCACACTTAAATTACACATTGTCCTCAATGTGTCCCAAAAATAAGTTTTTAGGTTGATTGAATGTGTAAAAAGGTGTAAAAAGCAAAAAAATTGTGTTACTGGGCGCTGAACACGGCCCCGTATTGTCCGGGGACGGCCCCGTGTTCAAGTGCCAGTAACAAAATTAAATCAAGAGAAACAGAAGCCTGGACACGGGGGCGTGTTGGGTGAACGCGACCCGTGTCCAGTTACCTGAACTGGGTCTTTTTCTGCAGACTGTGCAGCACGGGGCCGTGTTGGGCGGACACGGCCCGTGCCGAGCTTACTGTAAACGAATAATTTTGTCGGACGGCTCTGTTTTCCTGCATGGGGTGCTGGTTCAAGTTTCCCTCGTATCCTTTGCCATCTCAAGTGTGTTTTATTCATTTTAACACCACCCAAAACACCAAATTAACTAAAAACCATCATTCATTGAGTCATAGAGAGTTACATAATAGTCCTAAAATTAGAATATAAGATAGTTAGGTCAAAGAAACACAAGAAATCTCAATCCAAGAAGTTCTAGCCTACTATTTATTCTACTAGCAAAATTTCCGAAAAGATAGATCTCTCGGTTAAAAGTGGCTCGACAACTTCTTTCTCCGGGTATGGGTTCCTCACACGTCGGCGATCCATTCTTCGATCTCCCTAGGGAGAAGGAAAGCGGGCTCATGAGCATTGGTTTGAGGAGGTGCAACTTCCACCGGGATTTATTGGAGTTCTTCAAGAGGAGGTTCCGCCGGAATGTCGTCCCAACCGGTAGGATTTTGGATTCCAAGTGCTAGATTCCAATCCTCTTGAGGGAGGATTGGTTCCATGGGAGGTGTTACAAGAATGTTTAACCTCTGGTGCAAGAGGTTTATTTCTTGAAAACTGTTTTCCAACCCCACCGAGAGATAATTTATATGGTCTATGAGGACCTCCTCCACCGAAGTCATCTCGTCAAGGGCTTCACGTAGCGCCATTACGTATCTTACGAGAGTTGCTTCAATCGATGGCCTCCTTTCCCGTCGACTGTTCCTTGAGTGCGCAGAAGAGGTTCCACTGTTTTGGCTAGACATTCTACGAAAACATACCAAAAATAGTTTGTTTTAATGAAACAGTATCACGGACACGGCCCCGTGCTCAGTGAGCACGGCCCCGTGTTCAACTTTCTGCAGATTTTTAGAACAAGGAATCTTGGAGTTTTAAATTATTTTTTCAACTTATGAAGTGTTTTTGAACGAAAATAACTTAAAAAAATGTTGTGCAACTTATTTTTAACAAGATTCCTTGAATAAAAACTCAACAATCATCACAACGAAGCTTGAAATCAAGCTTCAATGGAGGTGTTGTTGCAAGAAAGGTGAAGAAGAAGAAGAAGGTAATAGATAAAAGAGGAAAGGACAAGATGTTTGTTAGAATCTTCTTTTAGAACATACCTAGGATGGAATGTTAGAAAATCCTTTCAAATCTCTGTCCCTGGATGGTCCAAATGTGCAGGATTCTTGGCTGCATTTATAGAAAACGACAGCATGCTGGACACGGCCCCGTGTCGGCTGGACACGGCCCCGTGTGCAGGCAAGATCCTGACATGTTTTGTCCGTATTCTGACAAAAGTTAGAAGGGAATCTTTCGGTGGACACGGGGGCGTGTTGACCTGGGCACGGCCCCGTGTCGGAAGGCTGTTTTATGAAGTGTGTCTATTTTCAAGGAACTTTTCCAGATCGGGCAGTTCTTTACTGGATGGAACAACCCTAAAGTGCCTAAGATACCTTAATTGATCTAGATTAAGACGAGAACGCAAGAGGTTGTCGGTGAGGGTGATTCCTATGCTATATGTAGGTGGACCAGTCCAACCCTTTTCCGGGCTCTCGTTAAAGAAGGTGTATGTCGAATCGCTCAGGTCTATATATGCATCGAACGAAGTCGATGGGGAGTCCTTCACGGCACAATCGACACAGGGACGACTATCGCTCAAGTCCTCACTAGAGTTAGGAATATCTTCGGAAACAACGAAGTTGTTTGAATGCGTTTCCAACCCTTCTTCTTGGTTATCGTCTTGGAAAAGATTATTGAAATCTTTCCTAAGTTCTTTTAACCAATTAATAATTAGATCTTCTAGTTGAAATAATTCATCGAGAAGCATTTCTCCTAGAATATCCGGTTGGGAGCATTCGAGGGAGAGATAGGGATTATTTTTACTTTCGCCCCTCTTAAGGATACTAGGAAATGATGGGTCTATATAGTGGGGTTTATAATTTAGAAAAAAGCATTCTAATTCTTTATGGTTACCTCCACATAATTGACACCACATAGTACCATAAGAGTGCCGAAAGTAAAAAGTATCAGTATCACTCATGTTTGTGTCAGAAATTACCAACCGTCGGGATCTTACGGTTCTGTTTTCAGTAACTGAAACTTGGGCACGGGGGCGTGTTGAGTGGGCACGGCCCCGTGTTCAGCTTACTGTCTGACTTAAAACAGGATTGCCAGTTCCAATGATGGGGCGTGGGGCGTGTTCAGCGGGCACGGCCCGTGCTGAGTTCTGCAGAAGCTGAAAAATTAAGAAAAATCCTAAAAAAACGAAAAATAAGAAAAAAAAGCTTAGGCCGTTGATTCCTGACTTTCTTAAAATCCTTGTGTCCCCGGCAACGGCGCCAAAAACTTGATGGGTGTCAAGTGTTATATATATTAGGTGTATATTTTAAGCCCCTTTAACACTTTTTAGTCAAGTTTTAAATTTATAAAACACGATATTTACTACAACTAGACACTCATATGGGCAAGTGCACCCATCGTGAGCGTAGTATAGTGTTGGTAAGATACCGAGGTCGTCCAAGGACACAAGAGCTTTTAGTACCGGTTTATCCTCAACGTCTAATCAAAATAAAAAGTTTAGAAAAATGTTTTAAGCTAAGAAAAATAAAAACTAACTAAAAATACTGAAAAAGAAAATAAAAAGAAAAACAGACAGACAAGATGAATCACTTGGTTCCGACTCGTATCTAGTGTAACCTTTGATTATTTCCGCACTTTTGCACTATTTTAAGAGATTATCTTAGTTATTGTAGTAGGCCCCTCTTTTGAAGGTGACGTTACCCTCACCCCAGTAGTTTGAGTCAGCAAGGATACAATCCTAAAAGGGTGGATTATTGGAAGATAATTAATTAAGTTATTAATGCAAATTATGGTAGGCCCCTCTTTTGGAGGTGACATTACC
Source organism: Helianthus tuberosus (assembly GCA_030545235.1). NCBI lineage: Eukaryota > Viridiplantae > Streptophyta > Magnoliopsida > Asterales > Asteraceae > Helianthus > Helianthus tuberosus. The sequence continues at coordinate 183,161,000 of CM060357.1, forward strand.
CTCGACTAAGTAGTCTGAGTCAGCAGGGATACAGTCCTAAATAGCCGGGTTATACTATTAATAGTAGTTAACTTATGAGGGGATCAAAGAGTTTGGACCCCCGCCATCCAATACCGTTAAGTATTGAAGGAGGTCCTACTAAATTTGACCCAGGTCCATTGCAGGACCTCTAAACGCTGAACAATGGCAAGACCTTTACCAAACCGTTCCCTTAACCCCCGACCAGGTAGCCAACATACCTCCATATAGACCGTGGAGATATGAATGGTGAAAATCTTTTATTTTATATAGACAGTAAAATAATGCCAAGACACCACGGACAAACGATAAGGAAAGATCACCTTCAACATAAGAAACTAGTTATTAAAGTCATTAATACAAAACCAAGTAAAAAGTGCGAAAAGATTAAAAATAAAAAGTATTACACTAGACACTTTGTCTTCACCAAGTGATGTAAGAGACTTAGGCAAACATGGCCTTGATTGTCAAGAACTCTTACGATCAATCTTGGATCCCGAGATGACTCACACACTCTACGATGGACAATGGATGATGGTGGTGGATGATGGTGTTATGGTGGTGGTGGGTGGTGGGTGAAGTGTGAGAGAGGTGGTGTGCCAAGGGATGGTTTGAGCTTGAGCCAAGCACTCCTATTTATAGGCTGAACAGAAGCTCGGGCACGGCCCCGTGTCCACATCCTTCTCTTTCTTCATTTATTGCAGCTTGTCTTATTAGTTGACCACGCCCCCGTGTCCGCTGAGCACGACCCCGTGTGCAGAAGAATCTTTGTACTATGAAGATTTGCCTGGATTGTGCGAATCTTATAGTTGACCACGGCCCCGTGTCCGCTGAGCACGGCCCCGTGGTGGGCAATAGAAGCTTCTACCACTTTGTCTTTTCTGCTGACACTTGGGTACTCCCCCGTGCTGGCTGAGCACGGGGCGTGTTTAGTCTTCTGACCTCTTGTTTTGCTTGGGAAGATGCTGTCGTAGGGTCGGGCATGTCACGTCTTGTTCCTTTTCTTGTATTTATGTTAGATTTTGATGTCTTTTTGCTTCTTTTGTTAATTTGAGCTCATTTAATCCTGAAAATACAAAAGGAAGACAAAAGCACACTTTTTCCAACATTAGTACTAAAAAAGGGTTAGTTTTATGCCACAATTGATATAATTTATATGTTGCATTTTGCACCCATCAAGTCCGCTAATACTTGGCCTTTAATGGCTGGGCGCGGCCTGTACAAAATGTTGTGGCCCCCCAGTTCGATTGCCCACTTTGCCAAGCGTCCTGACGTCTCTCGTTTTTGCAAGATTGTGCCAATATGGAAGTTAGTGAGCACAGTGATTACATGTCCGGTGAAATATCTGCGTAGCATCCTGGAGGCGTGTAGCAGTGCGAGCACTAACTTTTCCATGGTTGAGTATCGTGTTTTGGATCTGTAAGCAACCTACTAACATAGTAAATTGGAGTCTGAACTCCGTCTCTTTCCACCAACAACACCGACCCAATTGCCTTGTCCGACGAAGACAAGTACTAGAAAAGTGGTTCTTTCTCGAATGGCGCGGTTAGGGTAGGGAGCTTGATCAAACACTCCTTCATTTGTTGGAAGGCAGCTTCTGCTTCTGGTGTCCATTTGAATTCTTGCTTTTTCACACAGTTGCGCAAGGTACTGATAAAAGGGTAAGATTTTGCAGCGTGGTTTGATTAAAATCGATTAAGCACGGCTAGGCGGCCGGCCAATCTCTGTATTTCTTTGATCGTACGCGGTGACAGCATCCTCTCAATGGCTTGAACTTTTTCGGGGTTAACTTTGAAAACGTTGTTTGTAACCACGAAGCCTAAAAATTTGCCTTCCTCCATACCAAAGGAACATTTCACTGGATTCAGCTTCATGTTCACGCTTCTTAGAGAATTAAACGTCTTCTCTATGTCCTTTAACATCTGATCCTCCTCGGGACTTTTGATCACGAGATCGTCGATGTATACTTCGATATGCTTCCCGATATCTTCAGCAAATATTGTGTCCATGAGTCGTTGGTAGGTTGCGCCAGCATTCTTGAGCCCGAAGGGCATCTTTGTGTAACAGAAGATTCCGATGTCAGTGCGGAAAGTTGTCTTATCTTCATCTTCCAGCGCCATCTGGACTTGATGATACCCCTTGTAGCAATCTAAAAAACATTTCCACCTGTATGGTGCGAGAGAGTCTATCTTCTTGTCGATCTCAGGCAACAAATAACAATATTTGGGACATGCCTTATTGAGATCTGTGTAATCGACACACATTCGCCACCCTCCGGTAGACTTCTCGATCATAACAGGATTTGTGACCCAACTTTGATAGTGCACCTCTCTTAGTATTCCTGCCTTTAGCAGTTCCCAAACTTGCTCATTCATGGCTTTAGTCTTATCCGCTCCTAGGCTGGGCCTTCTTTGTACCTTTGGCTCGACGGAAGGATAAGTGTTTAAACAATGTTCAATGACGTCGCGCGGGACACCGGTCATATCGGACGGAGTCCTGGCGAAAATGTCCATGTTCCTGAACAGTAGTTGTTTGAGGTGCGTCCTGATACTTGGTGAGATTGCATGGCCTATCGTCACCGTCTGTTCTGGGTACTTGCGGTTCAAGACCCATTTTTCTGGCTCGGTTGTTGAAACTTTTGCTGCTTTGACTGGGCGCGCATCCTCTGCTGCCATCACCTCTTTCTTTGCATAGATAATCGCCACTCCCGTCTCAGTTGGGAAGCCAATGGCTGAGTGGGGCGTGGAGGTTACCATGTTCATTTCTCCTTGGGTTTCTCTCCCAATTAAAACATCATGCCTTGATTTGACTGGCATCACCATAAAGTTGACGTTTGTAGTTCTTGAATGTTTCCCGTCAGTTAGCGTGACGGGGAAACTGATCTGGCCTAGTGGGAAGACCATCTCATTGCAGAATCCCGATAGAGGATAATCAACAGGGTCGAGGCGTGCTTTATCTTCATCATTGAACTGATTGAAGCATTGTTCATAAATGATATCGGCTGTAGATCGATGAAGATGTATTCTGTTTCATAGTGACCTATGATGTCGGTAATGACGACGGGGCGCGTGGAGCGTGGTCCCCCGCGCACTACCGGAAAGATGACCTGTTGCTCTTGCCATGCTGGCTCGAATGGGCGCTTGCCTTTGTCTCTATCGCTGTACCTTGGTCCATTGACCGTGTGTGTCTCTAGGCGCCTAACCTTCTTCTGGTTTCCATCGTCATTCCACTGAATCTGGCGCGTCTCCTTGCGCACATTCTTGACCAGATGACTTAACTTTCCGCTTTTCAGCGCTTTTTCAATTTCTTGCCTTACACTGATACAGTCATCCGTCAGATGACCTGTATCCTTGTGAAAATCGCAGTACAGGTTCGGGTCTTGCCCCTTCTTGTTTGTCAAAGGCTTTGGTGCCTTGAAGTCATGGTTCACCGTCATGAGTACCTCTTTTGGTGTCTTAATGAGCGGAGTCCAGTGCTTTTCTCGATTCTCGTACCTGACTGCCTTTCGATAACCGATGCGATCAATTGTGTCTCACGCGTCTTCTTTAAAGCGAGGCCTGTCTTCATAACAGCTGGACTTGTTTGCTTTCCATCCAGGGTTTCTATTTCTGTTTTGCCTGTTGTTGTCGCGCGAGCTTCCCTTGGAAAAATGATCTTCGGTATGAGAGCTTTTGGTTCCAGCCAATGATTCTTCAGTTTGCGCTACTATCTTTGCAGCTGCCATGAGTTTGTCCCATTCTTTGGGTATACCGTCTTTTCCTGTGATAGTCCTGATTAGACTATCACATCGAATGGCTTTCTTGAAGTGAGCGCGTATCAGTTGCTCATTTACATCACCAATCTTCAAACACTCCTTGTTGAAGCGAGTGATAAAATCTTCTAAACCCTCGTTGTCTCTGCGCCAGATGTCTGTTACCTCAGACGTGTCACGCTGATAACGTCTTTACTGGCTTAAATGGTTTACAAATTGGGTTCTGAAGTCGACCCATGACGTGATTTTTCCAGGTGGAAGGCTGTCGAACCAGGCGCGAGCAGCCCCTGTGAAAGTCTGGATAAACAGATGGCACCACATTGGCTTGTTCCATCCTCCCATAACACCAACGCTTGTAAATACTCGAACATGATCGTCAGGGTCAGTTAGACCATTGAACTTTCCCATTGTTGGAGGCAATTTTTCTTTTGATAGCGGGGCTAGAGCAATCTTTGGAATGAACTTCGAGTGTTCGGCTGCTTCAGCTGGTCTATAGACGAGGCTGAAATCGCGTTCCGCTTCTTCGCTGTATGCGATGCGCTGCTTTGGTCTGTAAGACTCATGATTCTTCTGCAGACGGTTGAAAACTGAGGAACCTTCATCCTCTTGCCAAGTATAATCATCGGGATCCGTGTCGTCCCATTCGTTGTTCATGTTGCGCAGCCCCAGCCGGCTGTGAACTGGACCCCTTTGCACATTTGACGGATAATCATAATAACTGCCTGTCTCCCCTCGTGTGTCGTGCGTGTCATGCACGCTTGGCCTTCTTTGGGGATGAGGTCTCTTGATTCTTCCTTGAATGTTCTGCTGTGGGGGTGTTTGGCACGCCCCCTGACTTGGACCCGGAGGAGTAACCAAGGATGGTTTTGCTTGCAAAATTGCTTGTTATGCGCTCAAAGACTGATACGCAACATTTATAGTAGCAATTTGTTTGGCGTACTAGGAAGCTAAAGTTTCGCCTTCTGGTAGCCCTAGTAACGCCGAAATGTTCGGGTTTGGAGCTGGGTTTGACGGACCAGCGCCAATGCTTGTTGGGGTTCCCGTCTGAGTGATGCAAGTGATGCTCGTGTGGGGTCCCCAGTGTTTGTTGCTTTGATTTCACCTGTCTCCTCAGCAGGTTGGACTTGGACGTTGGGATTGTCCTCCCCCAATCCTGCGTTGGAGTTCGTGCCGAAACCGAAATCAGGAATTATCCCTTGACCAGCCATGATCAAGAGAACTGAAAAAACTCAGAAAAAAGAAGATGAAGTGATTGCAAAAATCGGTAGGCGCCAATGAAGAAACACGAAACTAATTTTAGGGTTAATTAGTTTGGTTTATGTTTTCTAGAAGATCTCCGGTGCTGGCGCACCATGATTGGAGCCACGTGTCCTAGTTGTCGGCCTTGTTGTTCCTTTGCCATCAGCAGGTAAGTGGAGATCATGGGGCAGTTGTCGCCGCCCCCTGATTGGTGCCACGTAGTCGTCCTTGTGTACTCACTGTCTCCTACACGTCAGACGATTGTGGAGCACGATAGAGCACAGCCTGGAGGAAACCGATTGGCTTATTCTTCTGCCACTCGTACCTTCTGTACTCTCTGAAGTGGCGTTGCGTTCTAACTCCTGCGCGACCCTTGCTGAGCACGTAACTAGCCCGCGCAGGGTTGTAGGGGTTGAAGGCTCTTATTCAGAACACTAAGTGTGGAAACTGATGTTATCTCTTGTTTGGACCTCGCGCGAGGTCAGGCTCTGCTTGAGCAGCCCGCGCGGGTTTAAAATATTGATCGGCTTGCTGAATAAGGAGTATGGTCCGGCGCTCGACCTAGATGGTCTGCGCGGTTTTTTGGGACCATACCCCTTCAGCGTGGAAGGTATTGATGAATCCACGATATTAGCGACGTGAAGAACGAGATCGGTATCAATGAAGTCGTTTGGATTTCCTATATGGAATTAAGCAATCAGCGCGATGATAATCATGGCATCCCAATCTCAATTGAAATCGAGCAATTGCTGGCATGTAACATTTAACAACTGTCTTTTTAACTCTTTTTACATAAACTGAAGTCGAATTCGAACCCCCTCAGAAGCTGAAATCGAACCTCCTCAGAAACTGAAATCGTTTTAACATTCTTATATATTGATCGAGGTCGAACCCCCTCAGAAGCTGAAATCGAACCCCCTCAGAAACTGAAATCGTTTTAACATTCTTATATATTGATCGAGGTCGAACCCCCAAACATAAACTCCGACTGGCTTGAACTTGGTTTTGTGGCTGCCAGCTGGCTTGAACTTGGAAGTTGGAACACGTTGGCACTCCGACTCCTTTTTGCGGTTTAATTTTTGGCTGGTGATTTAATATCTTCGCTCTCACTCAGGTTAGACATCTTCATTTGTTGATTTTAAGTTGTTGTTTAGGGAATTAGGGCTTATTTGCTTATTTTAATTTCTTATTTAGGGCTCATTGTTAATCTCTTTAAGTTGTTGTTTAGGGAATTAGGGCTTATTTGCTTATTTTAATTTCTTATTTAGGGCTCATTGTTAATCTCTAAAGTAGATTAATAGTTTAGCAAATTAAAACTAATAAAAAATTACTTAAGATCTACTATGTCACAAGAAAGCTTAAACGATTTAGTTATTATGTTAATGGAAAAAGATTTTTTAGAACGACTTGATTACGATAGTTTCATTAAACAATTTGCTTCAATTAAAGCTAGAAAAACAAATTTTATTTTAATATATTCTATATCTATAGAAAACATATAACTTTAAAAAAATTCAACTACGCTAATTATAAACTTTTTAGTTTATAATTTTCGGTCTCAAGCCCGAGTAAAGGAGGAGGGTTGTTTTACTAGATATGCTGGAAAGGCTAATTTTGTAAAAGGGCCTCCACTTTGTAGTTTAAGGCCTCTGAAAACCTAGGAACGACCCGGTGTAAAAAGTCATAAAACATCATAATGTCAACCATAAAACACATTCAAAACCCACGAATAACATAACAGAGATTACTAAAACACCGTATTTGTGGGTTTTGTGTTGTGTTTTGGATGACAAGGCTTTGATTATCAAATGACTAACATTAGTGTGTTTTATGTTGATTATCATGTTCTGTTTTATATTCACAGTTGTACGATAGTGTGTTTGAAGTTTTTAAGGACTGTTAGGGTTTGGATATTATGTTTTAGTGATCTTCACTATGTTATTTGTGGGTTTTGAATGTATTTTATGGCTGAAATTGTGGTGTTTTATGACTTTGTATACTTTGTATGGAAAATAGATTTTGTAGTTAAATCTCACCCTTTTTAAAGTATGTTTATGTCATAAATTAATTGTATGTGTATTTTATGCCCTATTTATAACTTAATAAGAGAAATTCACATAAGATTTTATAATTTAAATGTAATTGTATTATATATATTTATGTTTTTAAAGTGAATTTTAGATTAAATATATTAATTTGTAGAAAAAAGTTAAAAAAAAAATTAAAAATTCAGGTTGAACGGGTTGTGTTCGGGTCAACCCACGAATATTCGGGTCGGGTTCAGGTTCATATGTATACATAATTTTCGGGTTCGGGTAGGGTTGAATCCGCGAACACGACCCGTTTAGCACCCCTAATTTTAATTTTAGAGCATTCACATTATTTTAAATCACCGTTCCCGTTCCCATAATTTCACTAAAAATCACTATATTTTCTCTCTTCTTTTCAATTAAATATATCTTTTTATCATTATCTTTTCTCTCTCCTTTATTCATGGTCAGTTTCAAAAAAATATTACAAATTAAATCAATATTGAAAATTAAATGCTTATAAAAATCCTCTAAAAAATTATGGGTGTGCACCCATAGTTATTATTTAACAATTATTTAACACACATAACAATGAATGAAACATCATTTACTATCTCAAATTTAAACAGAAACAAATAGAGCGAATGAACATATGATTGTTATTTAGTATATACATTTGAAGTAATAATACTAATCCATGGCACTAAAACTAGGAGCATCCCACCCTAATTGGTCCACAATCTTCCTTATTCTTTCTTCTTGACCCTTTGAATCCCCGAAGGCTGTGGTGAAAGGGTACACATATGTAACCTTTGTCGCCATGCACCGATAAGATACCACATCTCCTTTCACCACAAACTCTAAAACATCGCGCCCAAAACCTCCATCAACCGTTGCTTGCAAATATTGGCCTGGCCAGTAAAGATTATGTAAATGGATCGATAATTAATGAACCGAATAACGCGTACACTTCTATAGCTCTATTAGTAACTTAAATCACCACCATCATCATCAACAAACTCATGACTTTGATTTTTATAGAGAAATAGAGAATTCAAACAAGTGACTTGTTTCTCTTTAAAGAAGTACTGCTAAATAGAAAATACATAGCGACGAGAAGCATACATACACAAGATCAAACACAAACTCTTTTTTGAGTTATGAGTCTTTTGACATATACGAGTTTTACTCAAATCTGGTGGGAAAACATTCACTTTTTTTTCAGAGAGGTTCACGTTAGGCGTATACATACGCACATGTTTATGTATACAAGCAAAACTATACACACATGTTTATGTATACAAGTATACAGGGCGTATCAAACCAATTTAACGGTTATCAGAGGCTAAGGGGCTGTTTGTTTAGCTCTTAATGGTTCAGACCTCTTATTGGTTCAGGTTCAGCACTTAATGGTTCAGACTGTTTGTTTCACGAGCAGATGTCTGAATGGTTCAGACGTTTGCCTCTAAATGGTTAAGCATTATACTGAGTCTGAATGGTTAAGAGCTCTAATCTAAATTGGTCAAACATTTGTCTCTGAACGGTTAAACATTACACTGGTTCAAACATCTTTCTAGTTCAACACTTAATGGTTCAGACATTTTTTACTGGTTCAACACTTAACCATTCAGAAGTTGCCAAACAGCCCCTAAGAGGGAATCAACCTAGTTCCATTAACTTTGTACGCTCAAATAACTTTTTGATACTTCATTAAGTTTTCTAAAACATGTACCCTAAAATTGAGAATTGCATTTATTAAAAAACCACAATTTTCTAAAAGTTGTAATGCATGGTGAGATAAACATTGCGTTTAACCCATTAACACTTGGCGTTTATCTAATTCCACACAGTGCGGATATGTGTCTTACGAATTTATACAGTGTGGACATGCGCCTAATGCATTTACACAGTGCGGATATGTGTCTTAACACTTTTACACTGTGTGAATGTGTGACTTAACGTATTTACACGGTGTGGATGTGTGTCTTATGAATTTTTTGGAACGAAATTGAATTAAAAAAAAAAACGACTAGCAAGAAGTTAGACGGTTAAATGTGTCTTATAGAAATCTGATGGATGAAAATACCTCTCACCCATATACACGGATGTGTGTCTAGGTTCATAATGGATTTTGACCACGCATTACATTGTTTGTCTACCCCATTTTAGGCAGTGTAGATGTGTGTGATACATAGTTGTTAATGGCGAATAGCGACAAATAGCGATAAGGTACCCATATGCTACATAGCGAATAACGATAAATAGCGGAGGGCTGTTTTATAAATAGCGATACACTAGAAATAAAATTTTAACAAATTTTATATGTGTATTATATCAAAATACGCTGGTCTATATGCTATTTTACATGTATATTTAACAAAAGCCTAAAATCCAGATATTTCATAGCTATATTTAATTGCTATTTATATTAAAAAAATAAAAATAAAAATAAATTGTCGCTATTATCGCTATCTATCGCTACGACCCTAATAGCGGGCCTGGACCTATACGCTACGTAGCGCGCTATAGCGATCGCTACGCTCGCTATTGACAACTATGGTGTGATAAAAATCTAATGGATGAAAATACCTCTCGCCCATATAACCACGCGCGTGTAGCCTCTCATGACTTCTTACGCTCCCTAGATGACAACTATACTAGATTTATGAAAACTTGTTCTTTGTTTATTGCAAAATGAAAAAGTTCATCAAGCATTATACAAGTAAGGCTAACTTACAATATTGTGAATAAAACAAGTGAAGCAAAAATAGTAAATTACCATCAGGGGTATCTTCTGCTACCTCAATCTTTGCATTCTTCTGAGTTTCTAGTATTGCTTCCTGCAATTGCTGCAACAAACATTCACAAAACAAAATTCCCACATCATCAAACACATTATAATTCACTAAACTAAACATAAAAACCCGAAAAAAAAACCCGACAAAACATCAAACACCTGGAGTGCATTATCCAAAGACTTGTCCGGAACCCTCCAAGGGAACGCAAAATTCGACGATTTCGGATTACTCGAAACACACCCAGGATTGTTTGATGGGCAGGGCCTAATCTTCCTGCAAAAACACAACCACAAGTTCATAATTTCAACAACAATCAAGCACTGTTATTAAGCACATTGAAGCTCAAAAAGAGTGTAAATTGAACAAACTGATGAGAAATAAACAATACCCATTATCCAATCCAGTGATTAGGTTCTTGGATTGGGAGAAAGGGGTGGTGGAAGAGGGTAAATTGGGGGGAGAAAGAGAGGGGATTGCAAGAGAAGAGGGGGGTGACGTAAGCGTGACGAAGGCAATGGCTAATGAGAGGAGATGATTTGATAAAGGTTTTGGATTAGGGGTTTGTGAAATTGAAGCAGAAAAGGTTGAAGATTGAAGTGGGAATTGGTTGGTTGTGGTGATGGTGGTGGTGGTGGTGTTCTTGAGTGGAAATTGAGAGAGAAGATTGATGGTTGAAGCGAAACTCATGGTTACTACTCATTTGAACTCTTTTCTGGATTGTTTGTTGCTTATATTAGCCCAACTAGGTTATCTCCCATGGTACCCACGGGTTGTTTTATTTTATTAGTTACTAGATTAGAACCCTGTGTAATATACGGGTTGAATAAATGTAATTTTATATATCAAATAATAAAAAAATATTTTTTTGAAACCTCGTTTATTACACAGGTTGAATAAATGTAATTTTACATACCAAATAATAAAAAAATATTTTTAAAAATCTCATTTATTACATGGGTTGAATAAATGTAATTTTATATATTAAATAATAAAAAAGTTATATCTTTAAGAACTCTGTGTATTGTACGGGTTGAGTAAATTTTATTTTATATATTAATAATGAAAAAAGTTACATTTTTAAGAAACTCATGTATTGTATGGGTTGAGCACATGTAATTTTATATACCATTCAATAAAAAGTTATATTTTATTATATCTTTATAAACCCTGTGTATTATAAAACTTTTGAACTAAACTGACAAAATGCCCAAACCACAGAGACTAAAATGACATTTAACTCTTTACATTATACTAATTTATAGTTAGTGTAATCTAATAAATATTTCAAAAGATTATATTATCTCCTATACGAATTGTTTAAATTTAATTTTATAATTATCTTTTAATTAATATTAATTATCTATAATTAAGTAGGAGATAAATATGAGAAAACTAAAAATAGATGGCTTCAATGAATGACATGTGTCCCAAAGTTGGTTTCTTTTATTATATAGTATAGATTAATCATGTATATTTTTTTTAAGTTTAACGACTTATTTTTTTAAAAATTTGTGAGGACATTCACTGATAATCCTATATAAATTACGACACATGATTATTAGTTTACTGTTTGAGGATATAATCTTTGATTTTTAAATAAATATGTGGCTATTGAAATAGTTGGTATAATTACTTAGCATACCAACTTCAACATAATAAAGTAGTCAATAAAAGACACAATAAAGTAGTCGATACAAATTACGAAAAATTATTTCAAACCAAAATAACTTAAAGGAAAACTTCAAATACATCAAACTGAAAGTGAAAATTTCATCATAAGTTACCAAATATCTCCTCTAAAATTGTTGCCACCACTATTGATCCGTGGCCGCCGGTCTGCTATCCACAGTTGCAAGAAAGTACCACCACAAAACACTATTAAACATACTGATGGTTGAATCGAAGGATTCTATATGATTCAAGGAGAAATAAGGGGCGAAATCAAGAAAGCGTGAAGGAGATTTTAATTCAAGAAGGGAACTGCAGAATTAGGCATCCTCCATGTTATATGCTAGACACACTATCTTAAAAACTGGGTAAAATGACACGAAAGAGCAAAAGAGTCCCTTACCCACTGCCAAGGCTCGCTCAACCATTTGAGGGGCCCAAAGCCATGTAAAAATTTGAGGCCTTTTTTTCCGGACTTTCAATTTCTACTACTGAAAAGAAACTTATATAGCACCTACTCAACTAAAAAGTCATACAACTTAGAAACTTATATAGAACCTGCTCAACTAAAAAGTCATACAACTTGCCTCGTTAATTTTTGCACGGTATGATCTTTGATAGCTCGAAAATAAATCTTTCAACAAAAATCTTAAACATCGTTTATATGAACTCTGCTTTTCTCTCTTTGAGTTGAATCTTCCATATCACTCATACCCAGATGCGCAAAAGATTTAACGGTCATACCTACATATCATAAAAACAATCAATTTACATAAAAAAAATACATTACACTACGTAAATTTAAAACAGAAAATGCTAAGTTTTGGTTTAAGATTTTTTGTCACCAACTTTTACAAATTCTTATTTAAAAAATATACTTTTAGCAGAAAAAAAATACCATGGTCAAGTAATGTGCATGGCACAGTCCATTTAAGCATTATTTGTTTCTGAAGAAGAAGCGGTAAGTAAGTTTTAAGTTTTTCGTACAACAATAGATTTCTGATAGTTGTTGAACAATCAAAATAATTTCATAGTTAGCAATGGAGTATAATTCTATATTTTGGTGGTCCTTATCATCTATTGCCCTTGACCTCAGTTCATATTAAGCGTTTGCTAATCTATTTATGTTTAGGCCTCCAAATTTTAGGCTTTACTTAAGTCTATTTGCCTTTAAGTTTCAATTATATCCTAGGTTCAAGGAGTTTAATTCGGGAGGTTTAAACTGATCCCTCAACAATTATTTTATATTCATTAAGCAATAAGAATTATTAACCTTTGTGGTTTATTTCTCCTACAAACTTAAAGTGACCGTAAATGAAGCATTTAAATTAAATTGAAGAAATAGAACGCACCGGGTTAGCATTCAGATCCTTGATTGCTTGCCCATCTTCCCAAGTCTTAGATATGACTGTTCCAGCCCTGCAGTTTGACCAAAAAGCCAGAATAATTAAATTTCAAATGCATTTCAAAGAAAGTAAAAGACATGAGATAAATTTGTACATTGGTCAACCACTAAGTCTAACAGATAAACATTATAGCTGCTGAGAGTTTATTATGTATAATAGATAATAGATTGGTCTTATAGGTTACGGAGAGTTGAAGAATGCAATTATGTAGAAGATTAAATGATGATTAACGATTAAAGCTCATGCCATTATTCATCTTTACGTGAATTAGGCAATTCAAAAAGTGGTATCAGTGGCATTAAATTCCTAGTGATATGATTACTAAAAATTGTTTTGGACCACAATTTACAAAATGATATGCTAAAATAATTAGACAACAAAAGGAATCACGGGCTTTATCATCAACTATGTGGTTGGGCCACTAAGGAACTTCCATGAAGCCCATAAGAAAAGAGGTCATTGCATACAAAATTTGGGAAGAATTCGACAGTTAACATTAACTAAGTACTCATATTAAAAATGACAATCCTAAAGCTGAACCTGAAAACATTAACTAAGTCACTTTTAGAAACATGCCATGTGACATGTTGACCTGTTTAACACGTTCATTCAGACGTGATACGTGAGTCTTAAACGGGTTAAGCCATGTCACGAGTTGTGTCAAAAATTCTCACCTCTAATATCATGTGTGAAAGGTGTGCGGGAAAAATGATAACCTGATCAAATATGAATCTGTTAGCTACATGTTTGATGGTGGCAACATCCACTGCATCGATTCTGGCAAATAACTCAGCAAACGGGATTCTACGCCCATATGCAATTAACTGAAAAAAAAGAATATATAGTAATAATAAGAAAAGTTTACAAGCAAAATCTTCATTTGTTTGATTATACATTATACCTGATGCTACCTTGTTGAATAACTTTATGACATCATTACTTAAAAAAAAGAATTAAGGATCTTGCCAATACATTTTATATTTACATTGATTCACTGAGTCACAAATGTTGGTATATGAAGTATTACAAGGATAACATCTATTTTTAATTGTAGTTAAGCCTAAAATGATTATTAAAAAAAATGAAAATATGGAACCACAATATAGTATTCTATATCGGGGTACCTGTTGTCCAATGTCTTCAACTATAGGGCTGCTTCCATCTATGTGAAGAAGTAATGAAGATGTAAGCTACATACAGTTACAAACAGATATTTAGAAAAAGTTCAATAGATATATTGGTCGTAAACATCACTAAGAATTATATATTATGGTGACTATGCTATCTGATGTCAATTTATAACAAATTTCAATGAACGCAATAAGAAACTTACCTGATAGTTGGGAGGCGAGAGAATTAATAGCAAAGTTATCATCACTTTGATAAACTGCAAAGCTAGCAACACAACATCAATTTAGGTAAACTTGTTTATTTAGTAACAGAAATAATGAGAAACATATGCAAAGTAGGGATGAGCAAATGGTACCGGGTACTGGTTCCAAACCAGTACCGAATTTCCCAAGACTTGATTTTCGGTATCGGTCTGGTACGGTAGCGATATTTACCGGTTTTAGCTTCAAATACTGTCCGTAACGTGTTTTCGGTACCGGTGCCCATTTTTTGGGATTTTTGGTACCGGTTGGTACGGAGCTCATCACTAAAGCAAAGCATCAAAAAATCCAAACAAACATTCGGCTTCCATTAAAACAAGCAACATGATTGTTTCAAGTCATATCTACAAAGAGGAAAATGTAATAATTAGACCAAAAGTCAGCTTATTATGAAATTGGCATGTATTAAAAAGTTAAACACTAAAGTAGAGCCACTATAGGTAGTTATACCATCAAACATTTCCCTTTTAAATTGCACACCAAGGAGAAGGAGACGACAGCAACATGTGTGTGTATTTATTTACGTAATCACAGTGGGGTAGAATGACCTGTGAATTCTTGCATCTTGGACAACTTTAGTGCAACCTCCACCTGTAACCTAAACATATAACCAGATGTTAGTAATTTTACAACACAAATCACGCAGTGGTAGTCAAACCTAGGTCAATAGAGACAAGCTTAAGGACTATAAATCGGACACACGATAAAAACATATATAAATCAAACGCGATGAGTTACCAGAGGAGCAAGTGCTTCTTGAGAATCTCTTCTAGTTTTGGATGACTCTTTTTCGTATTGCTCAATGTAACGACGAATTGTGGCGCCTTCTACACCGGTCCCTGATAAACAGAAAACCTACAACACACATTTACACACTCAAAAAGACTTTCCAAAAGTTCTAGTTACCAGCCTTTTTTATCTTCTAAATTTATTTACTATAAATTAAATAAAAAAGAACGACAATAAACTCACCAAACCAACATGAACACTAACACGAACCCACGAGAGTGACCTGTGCTTTGATCTTTCATAATAACAACTTCAAGAACTTCCCCAAAAGTTTGGAAATACTCCCTCAAACGCTCTTCACTGGTATCCCATGAAATCCCCCCAATGAACAACTTCTCGGGCTCCATTTCCATCCTGCCCAACAATCCAACCATCAATTTACAAAAATCCTGCACAAATTCAACTATTGATGTCAATTGCTAAAATTCTAACACAGGTCTAACCACAACAATATGCAATTCTTATTAAAAAACACCATAAACATACTAATTCTACAAAATGAAATTAAATAAAATAGAGGGATTACCAGAAAGCTGCTGGATGTTCCTTTGAAATTGAGAAACAAATGAGAATGGAAATGTTGCAAATCATCATCGATTCATCTCCAGATTTCGATTCTCTCTTTCAGTCGACCATAGCGATTATGGATTTACCCAGCGACTATAGCGATTAACACATGATAGTCATTATATAAATCATTGATTAGATCATATTGCTTCTAAGGCAAAAACCAATTTATTTGACTGTTTTAAATGAAGAAACCCAAAAGAATGATTTTTAGTGGCGTGATGTTTACCTTCAGATCTGGAAATTTTGAGCCCTAATCGTTACAAGGATCATCAAGATCGTCTAGATTATAGACGCACACAACTGGAAATCGTCAACCTAGTTGATCAGAGATTAGCGGTGGCGACAAAGAAGAAATTAAGGATTCAATAAATCGGAAGTTAAATCATACTCTATATAAGTTATATTCATTGTAAACTAACCATGAATACTTCACAAACAAAGAAGGTGGAGGCGCTGATGATCTGGTTATGTAGAGAGGAAGTAATAGAGATAATGATGATAAAAATGAAAACTTACATTGATGAGATTAGTATTGTAAGATTGATAAATATTCAAACAATTGATCTTGATCGGTAGGAAATGTGAAGGAGAAGATGCTCTAGGGTTTCAATTAATTTATGTCTTCTCACCATTCATAAAACGAAAACATTTTGAAGTTGCTTGGAATGGAGATGGAGAATGGAGATGGAGGCTCTCTAGGGTTTTGGAAAAGAAACACAGATATCGTACAAATGGAAGTCGGGTCAAAATTAAGTGAAATGGATCCCGCGTTAACCCATATACACGAATTTTTATGACCCGAATTTTGGAGCCAAAACCAATTTCTAGATTGCCTTAGCTGATGCCATATCATTTTGCAAGCCCCCATATCATGACACATAAGCCCTCATTTATCATGTTTATTATATATAATAGATGATATTGCTTTAAAAAAAATAAAATAAAAAAAAACAATTAAAAAAAAAACACACACACAATTTTAAGAAATAAGGGTGTCCTTGAGAATCTATATATGATAAAAAACAAACAGAATAAATAGTGATTTATTATTAAATTAAATTAGAATTAGAATTTGGAATTTAGAATTTAGAATTCATATACGATAAAATTCAAACAAAATGAACAGTGAATTTAGGCTATATTAGAATATGGGGTATGGGGCGGGGGGTTGTGGCGTGGGTTGAGTACAAACGCTCAAGTCACCACCTCGGGTGGGCTTGGGTTTCGGCGTGACCCTTTGGGCGGGGGTTTCAGCCCGGGGGCGGTGGTTGTGGCGTGGGTTGGGTACAAACGCCCAAGTCACCACCCCGGGTGGGCTTGGGTTTCGGCGTGGCCCCTTGGGAGGGGGTTTCAGCCCGGGCATTGGACGGGGCTATCAAGATGACATGACGGGATCTCATTGGCCAAGACAAGTAGCCGTTTGGGCTAGCCGTTGGCCAACGGCTATGTGTTTAAAAAAATTATTCACTATAAATACTCACACTTCTATTCATTTTTTTACCACAACTACTCCACCTCTTCTATAATCATCTCTATCTTATTTTAAAAAAAAATTCTCATCCAACCACACAATACGAAAAATGAATCCTCATAATCGTGGTTTTGACCCGAACAATCCGTGGGCATTCCAAGAAACACCTAGCCCAACATCCAATCGTTCAATTGCTCCCTTTTTAATACACTCCACGGTGCCGGATATGGCTGGTTACGCATCGTTTATCTCGAATCGTTTGAAGAATGATATCGGTCGAAAACACCAATGCCTTTCGCGCAACGCGCGTCATTGAAAAATTCTAGTTTTTTAAAATTTGCAGGCGTAAGAGGAGTAGAAAAAATATATTTATTTTTACAAAAATACATATAAACGAACCGAAACCTTTCAACCAAGATGTCTAAATAGGGTTTTAATTTTACATATAGAAGTGTACGTTGATCACATTTTTGACGAATTGATGTATTACAAACATGAGAACTGGACGATAACCGTTGTTGACTTCTTTTAACAATACTTTAATTTGTATCTAAGAGGGTAATAATTAATGTTTTAGTATTTTTATGAAACTCTTTAGAGAATTATCCATTAAAAAAACTTAAATAAACTATATATTATATACTCTTTAGAGAATTATCCATTAAAAAACAAAAATAAACTATATATTATATAATAGGATAAAACAAATAATGTAATAATAAGTAACAAGGATAAAAATTTAATTAAGTTAAACAATTAAGTATATAGTAATAACTAGATTTAAGCCATGTCGTGTTGTGTTGCAGTGGCGGGGCTTAAAACCATGCCACCAAAGAAAATCACGCAATCTGAACTGAGGTAAAACTGTTGACGATGCGGGACAATTCGCCCTTAAATATGAATGCTTACACACCAATAGTTTCTGAAATTCAACTATTTATTCACACAAAAAAAAAAAAAAAAAAAAAAAAAAAAAGACATCCTACACCCAAATAGTCCTTACTCCACTTACAATAAAAACAAGACAACATACATTCCCAATGTTCTACACACACATTCATCTTATTCAATTCATGTTATTCAACTCCCTTATATAGCCCCTACACCATTTTCCTGTATTATGCAAACATCAAAATAGTTTCAATATACAATAATGTCATGAATGCAAGATAACTTTCAATAAATGATGATGTAACCACCTTCTTGATTACTCCAAAGTGGTGATGAAGCTTGGGTTTTCAGAGGTGAACTTGTGTTTGGTTCTACAATCAGAAAAAAAAAAAGCAAATTTATATAAACTATTATAAAAGGAAAGACTAACAGGTGGTAGCCAACGAACAACTTAAGAAGCAAAGAAGCACAACTCGTAAAGCATCAAATCAACTTAAACCAACGGCCACCAAGAGGCTACCGCCAAGGGTTTAAATTAAATAACAGTATCAATCATCACCGCCGTCACCATGGATGGCCAAAAGGTCGGCGGCGATAGAAAGTAACAAAGGAAACGGCAATAGGAACACGACCATCGTCAACGCCGCCGCCATAGACGTCCAGAAGTCCGCTGACAACGACAACCATCTCCGCCTCCGTTGGCTATTCACAAAACCCAAAACACACAAACATATCCTTTTATTCAATTTACACATTTGTATGCACTACACACATCCTCGAAAGAAAGAATAACATATCGGTATCAGTACCGTGTGCTGCCAAGGCAGAGTTGATCGATGCGACATTGACTCATTGGATTGGCTCAAAACATAGGCTGACCCATAGACAAAGTTCCCACTCCCAATTCATACAATTTATACTACCGATCATCTCGGAGAAACCATATCGATCTTCATGAGGCTCTAAAGTTTGTTGTATGTCACTGAACATAGGTTTTCTCAAATATTTTTTTATGTATATATAGTTCAATGACATACTCACAAAAATATTAAAGACTTTCCCTCGCCACTCGTTCCGATATTTTTAAATAGTCATCCATTATGTCGGAATTAGTGCCATAAGCCAATTGTCTAATCGTGGTCATGACGTTTTGCAATGTGCTAAATCCCATACTACCATGCGCATCTGGTTTTGGTTGGAAATATTCATATTTACTTTGTAAATCGTTTGTTATCCTTAGAAATAAACCTTGGCTCATATGAAAATTCCGCCTAAAACTCCTATCATCATATCTTGGGTTGGGTGAAAAATAATCACTTACCAATAATTCATGTGCGGTGCGGCGAACTGATCGCGTATTATATATTTCCTCCTTTTGGGTTGTGAACTCTTGTCATCTTCAAATATACACTGAACAACTTTCTGAACCAATGATACTATTAGTTCTTTCCCTTGTTAGATGAAGATGATAAAACAAACTTGTCAAGCGAAGATGATGATTATGAAGATGATGAACTAATTGAGGATTGCATTTTTTTAAGTGAATGAGAAATTTGAGAGTGAAAGAAGGTGTTTGCATGGAGAAATAGGTTGAATAGGTTGTGTTTCTTTAAACAACTACCCGTTCAACGGCTAATTTATCATCGACCAACCACGAAGCGACACTCCTCATAGTGCCCCAGCTAGGAAGATCTCCAAGCCCAAGCCTCCATGCCTCCTTCAAACCCCCTCCTACAGGGCGGTGTTCCGGTCGTGGAGGGGCTTCCCACACCCCTTTTCCAGCCCCACTCCGGGCAGTCTAAAAGGTGGTATTCAAGTTAATTTACATCTAGGCCCCTCTAGTCTTAACATGGAGCTTCTTATGCCCAAAGTAATCCAAATTTACACTAATGTCCCTCCAAGACTTTCCATGGTGCCACGAGTCGCCTAATTTTGCAATTATCATAAGTTTACCAAAGGTTTTGTCAAGTTCCATTACGAGGTAATTATTTCTCCATAGTTGTTTAGTCGACACGCCTCCGTAAATAGAAAAAACATAGTTTCTCATCACCAACGTGTGACGAGTCCAACAGTCCACAAAGTTCTATCTTGATATGAGTTAGTAGAGAAGATTTGTCAAGATTTAATTAATTCTAAGAGTTTCCACATTGCCATATCTTTAAGCTTAAATAAGACCACATTCAATATAAGGCCTAGCATCTTGTAAGTTAAAATTTGAGGTGTTATATTTAAACTCTTCACTTGCACACCCTTTCCCTCAAGCAGATGATGATCCAAATGCAGTTGGAGTTGGTGTATGACTGCACAATGACTCAACTAGATTTTGATCGACTACGACTTAGGGGGACTCAAACAAACTTCAATACAAATCCACTTGTCACAAATCTCCGTCTAACACAAGTCGTACCTAGCTGGGCAGAAGGTACGAAACCGACCTGCCTGAAGAATACATACCTAGGTCGGACAAAGAAATTGTTTATCCATCTTCTAATGACCCCAGACGCCGTTGTTGACATTAGATGTTGGAAAGTCGTAATAGTGATCGTAGTGTGTCATCTCCTGAGTCCTTCCTAGGTGATTGAGATGAGATATATTAGATCTTATGTGTGTTCAATTAGGATTTATTATGCTTAAGTAATGTTTTTGATAGGTTAGTGTAATATGTTAATTAGGGTTCTGTAATATTTTATTTAGGTTTATGCAATATTTTAATTAGGGTTGTGTAATATTTTTAGGTTTATATAATTTTTGTTAAATTTAATTATATGTAGAGTTCTTTTTTAATTAAAACACAAAAAGGTTTTTGTTTTTTTATTTATTTAAAACACAAACAAGGTTTTTTTCCAAACCATTTAGGGGGGGGGGGGGGGGGGGGTGTTTTGGACGAGGTGAAGGGTAGCATCGTTGGAGGTGCTCTTTAAGGCTATACGCCACATCAGAGCCACGTAGACCCACATAGACGACACATGAGCGTGGGCTTATCGTTAACTTATACATGTTGAATAAAGCCACCTATAACAATATCGATCAATATATAATTAGATAAAAACACAAAACTGATTGGTCCTTTGCATGTGGCCCCACCATTCTCTTCTTTTAGAGCCCGCTATTTATTTGGCGAAGTCAAAGATGGCGCCCTCGTTGGCTGAGGAAGGGTGGTTTTGTGGACGCCACCCATCTGATGTGGCTAGGATCGTTGGCCCCACAACGTATATCCTAAAAGAAGAGAGTAGATATTTTTTTTGTGTAGAAATTCAATTTATTTAATATGGAGGTTTTCTTTAATAAAAATTCAATAGAAAATTCATACGGTGTTAGTAATGGGGTTTTCTAATCGAATCTGATATCGAATTTTTGAATTGTTCGAATCGATTTTTTCGAATAATTTATGTTTTGCTTGAATTCATATTTGAATTCAGTTCTAACTAGACTAAAAATTCGAAGTAGAATCGAATTCGGATAAATTCGAATAAATTCGTTTTGACTCAAATTCAATTAAAATGTGTAATAAATTCGTTTAAGTTATGGGCTTTATAATGGGTTTGGTAATGGGTTATTTTAATACTTCGAATACATTTAGAGATTAATTTATAATATAGCCCAATAAAAGTTATATATGTATTATATATAAAAATAATAAATAAATATATATAATTTTAATTCGAATTTCGGATCGAACTTAATTTAAAACTAGTTTTTTTGATGTCGCGCGTTGCGGCGAAACCGAGCAAATGATAATATAAACAAACGTGATTTGAAAATAAAGCATGTTGTTTAAAAATGCAAACCATTAGAACGATTTAGTATACCATTGTACCGTTTATAATACCAAATAAACACTTTATTTTGAGAACAACTTCGTTTTTAACAAAACTTATAATAGAATGTCGAGGGAAAAAATCAAGCAACTACGTACTTAAGTTTTTAGAAAAAGTTATAAACGTAAATTATTAAAGAAGCATCAAATTATTTAATAAATTAATATGTGTTCTAAAAAAAGAAAAAAAAAGAATTATTAAAAATTGGTAAAGGAGATATATGATTTTAAAAAAAGAAAAAAAATTAAAATATGTTATTGAAAGTAAATTTAATAATAAAATATTATAATATATTAAATAAAAAATAATAAAACTACATATTATTTTAAAAATACAGTTACTATCCATAGTCACTCGTTAAATATATATATAATTATAAATTCGTATTCGATTTACTGGACTCGAATTGAATCGAATTCAAATTTTTAATAATCAAAACAAATTCTTGATGATCTAATCGAATTTCAAATTTTTAGAATTTGAAACGAATTATGAACACCCTTAGTTGTTAGTGTGTTGGTTACTTGGTGTTAATTGTAAAAAAAATAAATAATCAACCACAATGGTGAAGAAGTCAAATTAGAAGTTTTGGATTAAAAAGGTTATTTGATCCAAAATTCGTGGAATAAAACCATAGTTTACTTTTTAAAATAAGAATTTAAAACTTTTCTTTTAATATTACACTAGCACGTTTTTTTCATTATTAGTAGCACATTTTTTACATTAAACGTTTTTTTCCATCTAAACGATTTTCTTTTTTAATTAATTAATTAATTTTTTTTTCTAAAAGAAAAATCCTCCTTTAAAAAAAACCCACTGCCCCTGGTCATATATATTCACCTTCTAAGCCTCTAAGGTATCTTATCCAAAATACACAAATAAAAATGGATGCATTGCATAAAAATAACGAGAAGAAGCCTCATGTAGTTTTTGTACCATATCCAGCACAAAGCCACATCAAGGGTATGCTGAAACTAGCAAGGCTACTGCACCACAATGGCATTCAAGTAACCTTTGTTAACACGCGGTCGAACCACTACCGCCTCTTTAAGTCTACTGATCCCAATAGTCCTGGTTTTCAGTTTAAAACGTTTCCAGACGGCCTCCCTTCTACGGGTGATGATGTAAGCGAGCATGGACAAAACCAAACCTTGCGTCGTGTCTCCTTGTATCTTCACATCAATTTCTTGGATTCTTTTCTTGATCTTGTGTCACGACTCGAAAGTCCAGTCACGTGTATCATTGCTGATGGCTTGATGACCTTCGCCAACACTAGTGGCGCGGCTGAGAGGCTCGGAGTCCCTGTGATGCATTACTGGGCACTTGCTGCTTCCGGCTTTATGGCGATTTACCAAGCCAAAGTTCTCTTGGAAAAAGGAATTCTCCCACTTGAAGGTTAGACTGTGGGGTATGGGGCGGGGGTTGGGGCGTGGGTTGGCTGAAAACGCCCAAGCCATCACCCTGGGTGGGCTTGGGTTTGGGCGTGGCCCAAGGGGCGGGAGTTTAAAGCCGGGCGTAGGGCGGGCTAGCGATCCTATGTGGCCGGCTCTTATTCGCTTGTTGGCTAGGTCATAGCGGGGCATTTTTAAATTCAAAATCTAACCGTTTGGCCAAGCCAAGCGGTTCACCCAACCCAACAATCACAACCACCCGGCTATATATATAACCCCAACCCAAACACTGTCCACCGCTACCCCAACCCTTGATAGAACCCGCTACTCCAACCCACTTGATCGATGGCCTCTTGGACACACGAAGAAGAGCTATCTCTCGTCACGAGCGTCATTGACGCAATGAAGGGCCGACAACCCGGTGAAACGCGTTATTGGCCGGAAGCTTTTGCAAGCTACCGACATAACGTCGGAAACGACCGGAACAACTTAAACGCGTGCCAACATAAATGGTGCGATCTACGGCCGAAGCTTGATCGTTTCAAAGCCTACTACGAAGCTGTTCCGAGCGGTGAGTTAAGCCACGAGGACCGGGTGGCGGTGGCGAACATTGAGTTTCGGGGCAAGGAGCGAAAGCCGTTCGACAAGCTCGCTCTTTTTGAAATTTACCTAACGCTCTAGTTTTTTTTTGTAATCCTTTTTATTAGGTTCTTTTGTAATTTTTAGGAATTATGTAATTTTTAAGAATTTAATAAATTTTAGGCTTTTTTTTTAATGTTGTGTGTATTTTTTTAATTTTTGGGATTTTTTTTTAATAAACTGCCAAGCCACGCGGTTCACCCACGCCCCGCCATACCCCACGGACACGTCACTCACCGGTGGGGGGCTCGAACTCCACGTGTCAACTCATGCCTCCAATCCCCGCCCCACCATACCCCATGATGTTAGTTTTTGGTGTCTCACCGAAGTTTTATTAGTAAAAAGAATTAAAGAATACAAAATTATAGGCAATTCACCCATCGGGGGACCAATTTTATTATTTGGACGAATTTTGAATGGTGACTTCTAGAGGTGGTTTTTGTCTGATGACATCCTGAGATAGTGATAAATACAGAATTATTCGGTAGAGGCAAAATATTGGTCGGGTAAAACACCACAAATGATAATAAAAAAACATTAAACTAGTGTAAAATAAAAAGGTTTGTTATAATATAATAAGAATTAACACAAGATTAGTGCTAAAACTTTAAGAACTTTAGAAATCTTATAAGAGAAAGAAGAAGAGAGTTGTATAACTTATGAAAGTGGATACATGAGGTGCATTTTTTCTTCTACCTTGAGCTAGTATTTATACTACAAAAAGATTAACTATTTGGAAGACAAGGTTAACTATTTGGTAGACAAGATTAACTATTTAGTAGACAAAGCTATCCATAAGTTTGACAAAGAGTTCATCCACTTGTTTGGAAAATCTAGAGGTAAATCTTGATCTTCATGGTAAACCCTTTTGTAATATTCATAACACTCCCCCTTGAATGACACTTTGCAAACTTCGGGGTCTTTATGTACTGCCTCATTAAAAACTTTGCTAAAGAAAAACCCAGTGGGAAAAAACCTTAGCTAAGGGAAAAAGAGTGCAGTCTATAGCTCCCTCTCAAGTTTGCAATTTGTAAGGAATCACATTCTCCGTACATGACGCATGCCAATATCATGAACATGTTTCCTGAAAGTTGCTGTAGGTAGTGCTTTTGTGAAAAGATCGGCTGAATTGTTGCTGGATTGGACATATCTCATCTCGACCTGATTGTCTTTAATAAGGTCCCCAAATATATGCAAAGAATCTTGGTGGTATATGTTTTGTTCTGTCACTTTTGATATACCCTTCTTTCATCTGAGAGACACAAGCGGCATTATCTTCATGGATAGGAGTTGGACTTCGATCTTTCTCTAGCCCACAAGAAGTCACTATGTGTTGTGACATAGATCTTAGCCATACACATTCTTTTGAAGCTTCATGTAGTGCAATGACTTCAACATGATTTGAGGATGTTGCGACAAGTGTTTGTTTCTGAGAACGCCATGAAATCGTAGTTCCTCCGTTCATAAATACATATCCAATTTGAGATTTTGCTTTATGAGGATCAGATAAATAACCTGCATCTGCATAACCAACTAACCCTTCTTTTGAATCGTTGGGATAAAACAAGCCTAAATCAACAGTACCTCGAAGATATCGAAAAATATGTTTAATCCCATTCCAGTGCCTTTTAGTAGGAGCTGAACTAAATCTTGCCAACAAGTTCACTGCAAAAGAAATGTCGGGTCTCGTACAATTGGTAAGATACATAAGTGCTCAAATTGCACTGAGGTATGGTACTTCTGGACCAAGAACTTCTTCGTTGTCCTCATAAGGACGAAATGGATCATTTTCGACATTAAGTGATCTAACGACCATTGGAGTGCTTAAAGGATTTGCCTTGTCCATATTGAAACGTTTCAACATCTTTTCAGTATAATTCGTTTGATGCACAAGCATTCCATTGCTCATATGTTCAATTTGTAAACCAAGACAATATTTGGTTTTTCCAAGGTCTTTCATTTCAAATTCTTTCTTTAAAAGAATAATTGTTTCATGAATTTCTTTTTGCGCCCCAATTATATTTAGGTCATCAACATATACAGCTATGATCACATATCCTGATGTTGTCTTCTTAATAAAGACACATGGACATATAAGATTATTTGTATAACCTTTACTTGTCAAATACTCGCTCAAACGATTGTACCACTGTAACAACCCTCATTAAAAAGTTCTATTTATATTATTATTTTATTCAATAGGAAACCCTAATTAAGAGACCCAAGTAATTCTGCGCAAAACCTACAAATTTCAGAACAATCAGAATCAGGATCAGGACCAGGGCCCCTAAAACTCAGGGGGGGCATTCCCTACTCAACGATTATCTTTATAAGTTATTATAAAAATCGAATTTAATCAAAACGTCGACTCACCTGCACTCCAAACACACGTGGCAAGAGAATAAGAAAAATGTATCCCTTACGGACCGTAAGGGTTTATGCTTACGGTCCGTAAGCATGTCCAAATTGGTGTATAAATAGCAGGCTTTGGGACTTGCTTCTGTGCGTTCGTTCGACGATAAAATTCAACTCAGGCGCGGAGATATCGTCCAAATACTCACAATTAACACACACAAATCACTAATTGATGCTGCAATCAGGGTATTAACTCGATCGCTGCTACGATTCAATGTCCGATCGATTATAACTATCCAACGATTGTTTAAGTGCCGCTCAAATTGAGTTTATACTTTGTTATTCATCGTGATTTTGACTTGAATGTTTGAGTGCTGTTCGAACTCGGACTATACTCTGTCATTCGTTGTGAATCCGCTGAATTGTTAAGTATTGCACTTTGTCATTCGTTGTGAGGGTTTTATCTCGTGAGTTATCGTAAATGCTGTATTAGTTACTTACCTAGTTTGTATGCACTAGGTTACCAGGCTAAGAAATAGGCTAAGCTCTGCTCAAATTAAATCTGCAATATATCAAGGATTATCTGTAGACTAAGCTTTGCCCGTAGAAATCTGCAATGTGAGTTCATTTCTCTTTTCTCACAGTTTGTGAGTCCACTCTATTTTCTCACAGTTTTATCACCTTTTTGTGATACAATTATATTTACAAAGGCTTTACAGAATCCTAAATGGTTACCAGTTATACTTACAGTGATTAAGTTTTTATATTAACTGCCGATACGAAAGGTTTTATATATTATTTGATTCTCGTTATTATTTGCCAGAAAGTTAGTCAATATTAGCATGACTACAATAACAGTGGAAATTATGCATTCTACTAAGATTATATTTTAGTCTTAGTCACATGATATTACAATTATTTAATTGACATATTATATTTGATAAAGTTATTATAGTTTGATATAAAATGATATATGTCATTTTCTGGATTAAATGGTTTTATGCCATAAGTAAAATATTTGACAAAGAAATGTCACGGGACACAATTAAGTCCGGAGTCATTAGTTGAGAGAATGATCAACAGTGACATGACCAAAAGCACTAGTTGAGAGAATGATCAACAGTATTATAGAATCACTAGTTGAAATAATGATCAACAGTGATATAACCAGAAACACTAGTTGAAAGAATGATCAACATTGATATGACCAGAATCATTAGTTGAAAGAATGATAAACAATGATATGATTATAGTCACAGGAATCGCCTAGTGACAGATAAATTGAATAATAGTAAAATATAATTACTTGATAAATTCACTATTGGACAAAGTGAGCCAATGAGTGATATGATTAATGTCATATTGAAACTACCACCATGTGACAAATACTGATTGAGTTGGGTGAATATAAATAGATATAAAAACCTTAATACTGTAAGGTATAACAATATATTTTATAAAAATGGAATGAATTCACTCAGTATTTTCGCTGACAAAACCTTTTTCAAACATTTTTCAGGTAATTACAGTATATTGGAATAAGAGCTGGATACGACACTGAATGGCTTCAAGAAGTGGCTTATTTTATTAAGAAATATTGTTTTATGTAAACAAATTTATCTTATTAAAGCTACCTTTATAAAACATGGGTTTATCCCATCTATTTAATAAATAAAATCCGGTGTTTCTAAACTCTGATATTTTTCCTAACTCACGGTCCTGATGAAATTTCCGCTGCAATGTTTTATAAAATTTATCACCGGTACCACTGGACTGTTCACGACTTCTGATTCCGTCCAGGGTGGGTCGGGAGTCGTGACAGAAGGTGGTATCAGAGCCACTTGTTTAAGCTATTTAGGTGTTCTTTTAATACCTAAACTTAAACTTAAAAGTTAGGAAACTGATACAAATTTACATATGTGTTATATATATGAATATATATGTCGATATGCACATATAATATCCTGGAAGTATTGCTTTGTTCTAATTATTCTGTGATATTAATAAGTAAAAATGTTTGCAATTCAGATGTCGAATGAAGTACCACATAATCCAGAAGTTCATGCTAATAATGAAAATCCTTTGGATAAAAATGCTATAGAAAATCTAATTGCTCAAGGAATAGCTAATGCTTTACCTTTAATAATTAAAGCTGTTAAAAATCCCGTAGAACCTACCAAAGTTGTTAGTAGCTAGCATACTCGTGACGATGGTTTTAGCCATAGTGTTAATGGAGGTAATGATGATATTATCAAAAACCTATTTCCCAAGAAAAAGAAGGCGATGACTCTCGGGTGTACCTACAAAGAATTTCTAGCTTGTAAACCAACTGAGTTCGCCGGCAGTGAAGGAGCCACGGCTGCTCTACGATGGTTAGAAAAGACAGAAGCTGTTCTTACAATCAGCAAATGTGCCGAAGAAGATAAGGTGATGTATGCATCTAACCTCTTTAAGGAAGAAGCCTTAGAATGGTGGAATACAATTCTTCAGGCAAAAGGAAGTGGCATGGCTTATGCCATGAACTGGGAAAAATTCAAGGAAATGACAGAAAGGAAATTTTGTCCTCCTTATGAAAAAGAACGAATAGCTAACAAGTTCCTAAATCATAAAATGATAGATGTGAATTGTCGTGAATATACGACAACGTTCTTCGAATATGCAAGAATGGTACCAACTCTGGCTTCGCCAGAACCTATACTAATTTCTCGTTATATTTGGGGATTAGTTAGCGAAATTCGAGACATAGTTAAGGCCACTAGACCACAGACTATTGAAGAAGCAGTCGAACTAGCTAACATGCTGACAGATGGACTAATCCGCACAAGAGAAGAAAATAAGAAGAAAGAGTTAGCCCAGAAAATTTCCCAAGAATTCTACAAGAAGACAGGAACTGAACCGTCACTGGAGCAACCTATCTGCAGAAGCTGTAACAAAAAGCATTCAGGAAGATGCCGTTTTAGGAGAACATCCTACTGTGACTTCTGCAAGATGACTGGACATATAGAGGAAGAGTGTAGAAGGAAAACTAATGTTTGTTTCAATTGCGGAGAAACAGGACACATCAAACCATATTGCCCGAAACTAACCAAAGCATCCGACAACAAGGCCAGAACAACAGACGGAGCTAAGAAGAACGCGTAAGCATTCGTACTTACTACGCAAGAAGCAGAAATGATTCCAGACGTAATCACTGATATATAATATCTAAGTTAAGTTATTATTTGACCCTAGTACAAATAAAAGTTTATAAATAAATATATTCTGTCAAGTACTTCATCTATTCAAAACCATAACAGAATTGTTTGGTTTGGTTTTCACTTTCACTGAATCATTCATTTGGTCACGATCACCTTGTGGTGACGTTTTCACAAAATTTGAAGCTTGTGCTAATCTCGTTGCATACGGGTTTAATTATTTATTTATATTGAATCCGCTTTGTTGGTTTATTCTATAAAATCAATCTTAACACAATCATGTGCTAAGATAATGATACACAAATTCATTTCATATATTCAGTGTATCTCTTAATGATTTTTATATCAGCAATCGAGCGTTTCGTAATCCTTATTGTTTTATCATCTTTGATCGAAAAACATTATTCAAGTATTTCGATTTCAATCCTACTAGATTTATTTGAAACATTCGGACTTACTTCATTTGATTTAAAGCATGGTGAAACTCGTTTCATTCACCGCTACTATTTCCAATTACTATGACACCTTGTGGCGTCATAATAAATTTGAAGCTTGAGCTATTCTTATTTTCACTCCTAATGAACGAATTTTAATTTTGTCGGTTCATTATCTTAAACAGTCTTAATACAATTATGTGTTAAGATAAGAGTACACAAATTCATATCATATTCCGGTGTACCTCTTAAACGTTTCTTTCATCATTTATCGAAAATTCTATAATATTCATTTGGTCTTTTCATTTGAAAATCCTATTAGAAATGAATATCCAAATTTACTTCATTAAAGCTTTCAGTTGATTATACGGTGAAATTATTCGGTCACCGTAATTATTAAATTATTTCAATCATTAACGACACCTTGCGGCGTCGTTATAAACTTGTAGCTTGGGCTAATCAAAAGCATACGAATCATTCAAAATCACGTATGTATTTCGTTTGACTCATCATTTGAAAATAGTCTTGATGCAATTATGTATTAAGACAATGATACACTAAACTCTGTTGTATTTCGGTGTATCCTTACAATTCACTGTCAACACCCTGATTTTTCTTTTGTTGACAAATTATTTTCGTGCTTCTATTTCATTTTGAACTTGTTGATTCTGAGTCTTCCTCAGTTGCCAATCAAAGTAAGCTTTCTTTTGACAAAAGAATTTTTATTGATTCTAAAAGTTCTTCACATTCATTCTAAATATCTATTGATCATATATCTTTTGGCTTGAAAATAGTCACATTGGAAATTATATCCTTTCATCTCATCCGTTTGACATCGATTTCTTGAACTAATTCAGTTGAACCTTTGAATCCTACTTATGATACAACTAGTATTCACAAAATTTGATATTTCAATTCTGTGTCATCTACCTTAATATTGTTTTTATTGACTAGAATATAACATAAGTCTAAAAGAAATATCATAAATACACTTAGGAGCTGGAATCTGAGATGAAGAAAAAGTATTCCTACTTATTCCAGTAAATCTCGAGGACGAGATTTTATTAAGGTGAGGAGAATGTAACAACCCTCATTAAAAAGTTCTATTTATATTATTATTTTATTCAATAGGAAACCCTAATTAAGAGACCCAAGTAATTCTGCGCAAAACCTACAAATTTCAGAACAATCAGAATCAGGATCAGGGCCCCTAAAACTCAGGGGGGGGCATTCCCTACTCAACGATTATCTTTATAAGTTATTATAAAAATCGAATTTAATCAAAACGTCGACTCACCTGCACTCCAAACACACGTGGCAAGAGAATAAGAAAAATGTATCCCTTACTGACCGTAAGGGTTTATGCTTACGGTCCGTAAACATGTCCAAATTGGTGTATAAATAGCAGGCTTTGGGACTTGCTTCTGTGCGTTCGTTCGATGATAAAATTCAACTCAGGCGCGGAGATATCGTCCAAATACTCACAATTAACACACACAAATCACTAATTGATGCTGCAATCAGGGTATTAACTCGATCGCTGCTACGATTCAATGTCCGATCGATTATAACTATCCAACGATTGTTTAAGTGTCGCTCAAATTGAGTTTATACTTTGTTATTCATCGTGATTTTGACTTGAATGTTTGAGTGCTGTTCGAACTCGGACTATACTCTGTCATTCGTTGTGAATCCGCTGAATTGTTAAGTATTGCACTTTGTCATTCGTTGTGAGGGTTTTATCTCGTGAGTTATCGTAAATGCTGTATTAGTTACTTACCTAGTTTGTATGCACTAGGTTACCAGGCTAAGAAATAGGCTAAGCTCTGCTCAAATTAAATCTGCAATATATCAAGGATTATCTGTAGACTAAGCTTTGCCCGTAGAAATCTGCAATGTGAGTTCATTTCTCTTTTCTCACAGTTTGTGAGTCCACTCTATTTTCTCACAGTTTTATCACCTTTTTGTGATACAATTATATTTACAAAGGCTTTACAGAATCCTAAATGGTTACCAGTTATACTTACAGTGATTAAGTTTTTATATTAACTGCCGATACGAAAGGTTTTATATATTATTTGATTCTCGTTATTATTTGCCAGAAAGTTAGTCAATATTAGCATGACTACAATAACAGTGGAAATTATGCATTCTACTAAGATTATATTTTAGTCTTAGTCACATGATATTACAATTATTTAATTGACATATTATATTTGATAAAGTTATTATAGTTTGATATAAAATGATATATGTCATTTTCTGGATTAAATGGTTTTATGCCATAAGTAAAATATTTGACAAAGAAATGTCACGGGACACAATTAAGTCCGGAGTCATTAGTTGAGAGAATGATCAACAGTGACATGACCAAAAGCACTAGTTGAGAGAATGATCAACAGTATTATAGAATCACTAGTTGAAAGAATGATCAACAGTGATATGACCAGAAACACTAGTTGAAAGAATGATCAACAGTGATATGACCAGAATCATTAGTTGAAAGAATGATCAACAGTGATATGACCAGAATCATTAGTTGAAAGAATGATCAACAATGATATGATTATAGTCACAGGAATCGCCTAGTGACAGATAAATTGAATAATTGTAAAATATAATTACTTGATAAATTCACTATTGGACAAAGTGAGCCAATGAGTGATATGATTAATGTCATATTGAAACTACCACCATGTGACAAATACTGATTGAGTTGGGTGAATATAAATAGATATAAAAACCTTAATACTGTAAGGTATAACAATATATTTTATAAAAATGGAATGAATTCACTAAGTAATTTCGCTGACAAAACCTTTTTCAAACATTTTTCAGGTAATTACAGTAGATTGGAATAAGAGCTGGATACGACACTGAAAGGCTTCAAGAAGTGGCTTATTTTATTAAGAAATATTGTTTTATGTAAACAAATTTATCTTATTTAAGCTACCTTTATAAAACATGGGTTTATCCCATCTATTTAATAAATAAAATCCGATGTTTCTAAACTCTGATATTTTTCCTAACTCACGGTCCTGATGAAATTTCCGCTGCAATGTTTTATAAAATTTATCACCGGTACCACTGGACTGTTCACGACTTCTGATTCCGTCCAGGGTGGGTCGGGGGTCGTGACAACCACATCCTTCCAGATTGTTTCAACCCATATAAAGATCTTTGTAATTTGATCGAATACATTTCTTTGGGTTTTGAACTTAACACTTCAGGGAGTTTAAATTCTTCAGGAACTTTCATATAGATGTCACTATCAAGTGATCCATACAAGTAAGCTGTAACGACATCCATAAGACGCATTTCTAACTTTTTAGAAACTGCTAAGCTGATTAAGTATCTAAAGGTTATTGCATTCATAACGGGAGAATATGTTTCTTCATAGTCAATCCCTGGCCTTTGTGAAAAACCTTGAGCTACAAGTCTCACTTTATATCTTGTAACCTCATTTTTCTCATTTCGTTTTCGTACAAAAACCCATTTATACCCTACAGGCTTTACAGCCTTAGGTGTAACAACAATAGACCCAAAAACCTTTCGTTTGTTGAGTGAATCTAATTCAGCTTGCATAGCGCCTTTCCATTTATCACAGTCGTGTCTATTTTGACAATCATTGACAGATTTTGGTTCAGGATCATCATCTCCACCCATGATGTCACTTGCTATAGAATAAGAAAATATCTCATCAATATTTTCCATTTCATATCGGTTCCATATGGTATGTGTATGACCATAGTTGATTGATATCTCTTTGTTAGTATCATCAACATCTTCCTCATGAGAGGTTTCGGTATTTACAGTTTTATCAAGATCATTATCTTTGTGGTCAATTTTCTTTACAAGTGCTTTTCTTTTTCGAGGATTCTTATCCTTTGAACCGATTGGCCTTCCACGTTTTAAATGTTTTTAAGATTCATGAGCTATCTTATTATCTATTGCCTTACTTGGGATCTCAACTCGAGCTGGAGCATTAGCAGCTGGTATATGAGATTTAGTAACTCTGTTTGTATCAGTAAAAGCATCAGGCAATTGATTTGCAATGTCTTGCAAGTGTATTATCTTTTGAACCTCTGTCTCATATTGTTTTGTTCTTGGATCAAGATGAGACAATGAAGGCACACACCATGAGACATCATTTTCTCGTTTTTTTATTTTCTCTCCCTAATGCTGGGAACATTGCCTCGTTAAAATGGCAGTCATCAAAACGTGCTTTAAATACGTCACCTGTTAAAGGTTCAAGATATCGTATGATGGAGGCTGTTTCATATCCAACATATATTCCCAACCTTCTTTGAGGTCCCATTTTTGTGTGTTGTGGTGGTGCAATAGGAACATACACTTCACACCAAAAAATTTTAAGGTGGGAAATGTTTAGCTCATGGCCAGAAACAAGTTGTAGTTGAGAGTACTTATGATTTGCACTTGGTCTCACACGAATCAGTGATCCAGCATGTAAAATTGCATGGCCCCAAACCGACACATGAAGTTTTGTTCTCATTATTAATGGTCTAGCGATTAGTTGTAAATGTTTGATCAATGATTTAGCTAAGCCATTTTGTGTGTGTACATGAGCAAAAGGGTGTTCGACAACAATTCCCACAGACATGCAATAATCATTAAAAGCATGTGATGTAAATTCACCAGCATTATCAAGTCTTACCCTTTTAACAATGTAATCAGGGAAATGTGCTCGTAGTTTGATAATTTGAGCAAGAAGTTTTGCAAAGGCAACATTACGAGTTGATAATAAAGAGACATGAGACCATCTGTTGGATGCGTCTATCAAGACCATGAAATATCTAAATGGTCCACATGGTGGATGAATTGGTCCACATATATCACCTTGAATTCTTTCAAGAAACATTGGTGATTCTTTGTCAACTTTTAAGGACGAAGGCCTTGTAATTAGTTTTCCAAGTGAACAAGAGGTACATAAAGGCATTTTATCTGATTTGGGGATCTTTTGATATTTCAATGGATGTCCATGACACGTGGTCGAAAACCGGTGATCGTTTATGCTTAAGTTGATGTTTTTACGTAGCTTTTAATCTTGAATAACCTACTTTTAATGGTATTTGTGTTTTAAAGGTCTAAAAGAGTTTAAGGAGCTAATCGGGAGCTAAACGGAGCACCGGGACGCGAATCGGGTCAACCGGGGATGTGAAATGAACAAAATCGGGTTAACCACGAAGATTGGATCTGTTTTGGGGGGATTTTAATGGATTTAAAATGAAGATATTGGAAGATGGCATGATAGAGGGCTGAATTACGAGTACGTGGGCGAAAACGGTGAGTAAAACGGAGCTATAACGAAGAAGTTATGAAGAAAACAATTTTCGTAGGAAACCAGCAAAACCAGGAGGCGTCGGCGACGCATGGGGGGCGTCGGTGACGCCCTCCAGAACCCTCCGTCGGCAAAAAATGTTCATAGGCAGTGGATTAGCGCGTCGGACGAACTTGGAACATCCAGGGGCCGTCGGGGACGCCCTAAATGGCGTCGGCGACGCCCCCTAGTTTCTGTTATCGCGAAATTTGAGTTTCTTGGTTGTTGGGACGAATTAAAACCATCTTTGACCAAGTTTTCGGGGGTTATGAGTTGTGAATGATAAAAACACCATGAGGGATCATCTAAACATCATCTAACCCATTCCAAACATCTAATCCATCACCAAATTCATTCCTAACCTTCACCTCTAACCTAAAACCTAACCGTTCTCCATCATCTCTAACCTAATCGATTCCACCATCATCTTCATCCTTCCACCTTCACCTTCACCTTCAAACCCTAACATCCATAATTCCTCCAAGACTCAAAGATCATGGTGTGGTGTTCGTGTTCGTCGTTCAGTGATCGCGTCATTTCAACCATGAACGGTTAATCTCTTCGGTTTCACCCCGGTGTAGATTTTTGTAAGATTTTCTAGGGTTTATGCATTTGTATTTTGATTTGATTTTGTGACAAATTGTTTAGTATTTGAAACCTATGATAATTTTCTTGCATTTGTTTCGAATTCGTAAATTGCCGAACGATGATAAAGTTATGACTTTGCGAAATGGTTATGTGCAATTATGCCTTATCTTAAGTTAGGATTTACATGCCCGAAGTAATGAAGTGCATTGTGGTCCGTTGTCTATGACGTAGATAGCAATTGGAACCTAAGTTTCGTGATAGCAATCCGTTAATCACTATATACAATTGAATTAAGTTAAAACATGTAGGAACCCTAGGTCTTACAATTATCGAACTGGGTGTGATCCGTATTCTAATTTCTTGTTTCAACTTTTTAGTTTAGTTTACAATCTTAGTTAATCACACATTGTTTTAAGAATAACATCAATTTGTCGGTTCACTCCGATTTATTTTCATAACCAAATAAATTTATAAAAATTAGCAAGCTTCATAATCGCATTGTACATTTTTGTATATAGTCTAACTAATCGAACAGGTCGTGCGATACTGACCACATGCTCTTTGTGGATACGATACCTGACTTACTCTAGCTACGTAGGTTTAATTGGGTTTTTGACTGATCGGGACGACATGGTCACGTTAGTCCATGTGTGTTTTCAATAATTCTTTTCATCATTGTAGATCCTGGATGGCCTAGTCTGTCATGCCATAAGTTAAATGTCTCAGGATCACAAAAACTTTCTTTTACTGCCATGTGTGCTTGAGGCACATTAATGTGTGTATAATGCAAACCAGAGTGGAGCATTGGCAGTTTTTTCAGTATATGATCTTTGCTCATGATGTGCAAATATTTTTTATTATCAACAGTCCTTGACTGAGTATCATATCCGTTATGATATATGTTTTTGAAACTCAAGTTTCTTGTTGATTTTGGGGAAAATAAAGCATTCTCTATTAAGAGCTTTGTACCATTTGGTAATATTAAATTAGCTTTTCCCACTCCTTCTATTAAGTTTGTAGGACCTGATATTGTATCAACGGTTCCTTTTGTTGGTTTCAACTCATAAAAATATTTCTTAGATTTAAGTATAGTGTGTGTGGCTCCACTATCCGCTATACATATATCTGCATCATTTGTCTGCTCTTATGCTCCAATGGTATTCATTTTAGTCTTGAAATATAAAGAGAAATAATAATAAGTGTATAACGAAGGCATTATGATTTATTTTTTAATAAGAAGTTTATTTATTAGTTGAAAACGTTACATGAAAAGAAATACTAATGAAACATAATAAAGATAGTTATAATAAAGGAAACTACATAATTGTTGCATATAATTATTATGGTTTAGCAACATTTGTTTCAGAGTTCCATGTCATTGGTATAGTCGGCAACATTCAGTTCGACGTTGATATCATTAAAATTATCAACATGGTTCATCTCCTTTTCTTTTCTTTTCTTTTGAGAGAGGCTTGGTAAAGTTCACATAAATGCGAAGGTGTACGACAAGCCTTTGACCAATGGTTTGTACTTCCACATCTGAAACAAGAAGTGCCATTGTTTTCTTGACTTACCAGCTTCATTCCTTTTGTTATATTGGTTGGAATTGGTATTTGTTGGTGCACTACATCTGTCGACTTCGTCTTTGTATCGAGTCTTACATTGAAATGTATAGATTAGGGCACGTTTTACGAGAAAATAGGAAGTGTATGGTGTTTAGTGAACTGATTTCGCTCATATGGTCATAACATGATGATTTCGCTTATTTGGTCATAGGGTTTCGCTTATGTGAACATATGAGGTTTCGCTCATATGGACACATGTCCCTTGGAGCGAAATCTCAGGCCTATATATAGGCACCCATGAGCGAAAT
Source organism: Helianthus tuberosus (assembly GCA_030545235.1). Taxonomy (NCBI): domain Eukaryota; kingdom Viridiplantae; phylum Streptophyta; class Magnoliopsida; order Asterales; family Asteraceae; genus Helianthus; species Helianthus tuberosus. The sequence continues at coordinate 183,198,652 of CM060357.1, forward strand.
CACAGCACACAGTCTTGTATTCCATGCCGAGGTGCTGCCGGTGTGAGATTTGGATGTAATCTGTCAGATATCAATACAGAAAGGTGTTTAAAGTGATTTGCTAGCTATTTCTAAGTCAGATACTTGTTTTCCGCACCTGTATCTGATCAAAACTCCTCTGAACGACTCGTTCGGGTCAAAACATGATCCTACAAGTGGTATCAGAGCTTCAGGAGGAGGAGTTCTGCAGAGATTAGCTGGAATTCATCGAGATTTCTTACTTCTACACCTTCTTTTTTCAGTTCAGATAGTTTTATCGGTCAAAATAAACTCAAAATTTCACAGATTGTGCGTCTTTGGACATAGATAAATCCCTGAGAGTTTGGCTTTGAAATACAAATTAGAAATGGACTAAAATTGGATCCGAATAGGTTTCGCTCATACGTACATTCAGTAATTTCGCTTATTTGGAAACTTTGATTTCGCTCTTGTGTCACCAATATCAGGGGTTTCGCTCTTTTGACCATCATATTTCGCTCTTGTGTCGCCAAATCAGAGGTTTCGCTTATTCGATCATTATAAGGTTTCGCTTCAGTGAACAATACCAGGGGTTTCGCTTTTGCGAGCACCTGGTTTCGCTCATAGGTCATACAGAATACTAATTTTGCTTTTAAGGACATCCAAAGAGTCTTGATTTCGCTTTTAAGGATTGTTGTGGGAAAATTGTTTAAATCTGAAAAATGGACGAGGAATTTTACAACGCATTCGCTACACCGGTTAATTCGATGAGTATTGCACAGAACACGATGTTGGAGAACGAAACAGGAACGATGCAAAAACCTCCGAAACTCATGAACATCGAGGAGTACAAGAGTTGGGAAGAAAAGTTTGAAAACTGGGTACAGGCAAATTATCTAGATGCATGGGAGAATGTCGAAACAAAATACGTTAGACCAATGAATGACGATGAAGAGAAAATTCCAATTAAAGATCTGAGTGCTGAAAACCGGAAGAAATACAAAGATGAGAAGATGATGTTAAGTCTTATTCAACAAGCAGTTAAAGAAGACATCCTGGTTTTATTACAACATAATGGAACATCTTATTCAATTTGGAAAGCATTAAAGTCAAAGTTTCAAGGCAGTGAGGAAATGGTCAAGAACAAGAAGTCATTACTGAAAAAAGAGTTTGATTTGTTCCAAGGATTGAAAAATGAGAACACAAAGCAGATAATCGAGAGATATTGCAATCTGCTGGCCAACATGAAAAGATTGAAGATCAATAAAGACAATGAGGAATTGATTGAAAAATTATCAGATGCGTTACCGTATGAAACGTGGGGTACTTATCTCATGATGCTCAGAAACAAGAAAGGTTTTAAAGATTTGACACTGAGCAAGTTTATCGAAAAGATTGAAGCTCAGGAGATGGAGCAGAGAAAGGCTATAAGAATGAAAGATTTCGACGGTGAACAAGACATCGGTCTTTACTACAAAGGTGGTGTTAGTGATAAATCCACCAACTTGTCACCGAAAGTTCAAACAGCATTCAATGCAAAGAGTTCATCTGAAAGTTCTTCTAAAAGATCAAGCAGCAACACAAGTTTTTCATCATATCCATCCTTTGATCCGAATGTTTCAACAACAAGAAATGGCAAAAAGCTTCAATGCAACATTATATTGAACATTGAAAATGATCAGGAATATTCTGAAGAATTAGCAAAAAGCCATATGTCTTTATTGGGAACTGTTCTTGAATCTTATGGTAGTTTTGTTGCAGGTCGAATCGGGAATCCAATGCTGACAAAGGAAGATTACGACCAGATCGATGCTGAAGAGATGGAACTGATGGACATAAAATGGTGCTTGGCCAGCGTGTTGAGGAGAGCTGAGAAATTCAAGCAAATCACTGGAAGAGATGATCTTTGTGAGGCTGGTGTTTCTACTTTAGGTTTTGACAAATCTAAAGTCACTTGTTTTCGTTGCAGGGAGAAGGGTCACTTCAAGAGGGAGTGTACCAATCGTGAAGCAAGTGGAGCTCAGAATCCTTTTAACAACAACAATGATTACTTCCGAAAAGCCATCTACCATCAAGTTGCTCAGCAACCATCTCAACAACATCAACATCAAGCACAAACTGCACATGGAAGAAATGTGATTGAAGACCCTGGAAAGAGAGCTTGTGTGGTTAATCAAGATTCTTCAAAGAGAGCTGATGGTAGTGCCTTGATAATAGATCAAGATGACGAAAAGTTACCTGAAGGGTTTAGCTGGGCAAATTTCAATTGGGACGATTATTGTCCAGATGAAGAGATTCCAAATCAAAAAGCTTTTGTAGCCCGAGTTGAAGAGGACAGTGATGATGATACTAAGTATTGGGCGAAAAAATTCGATGCTGATATGAAACTGATTGCTGAGAGTGACAGTGAAGATGAAGAAGCTAAGAAGAAAAAGAAAAAGATCAAGACACCAGTGAGCAGTGATGACGAAGAAATTCCTGTGATCAAAAGGAAAGTAAAGGTTGAAGTTCCAAAGTTCAAAGTTGATGAAGAAGTTGATGCTAAAAAGATTTATGTGAAGTGTGATACTTATGAAGCTATAAAGAAGCAGAACAGCACATTGATTTATAACTTGAATAGTTTGAAGGAATCTTATGATGTGTTGAACAAAGCTATGAACCAGTATAATCAAACAAGTGAAGAACAAGCTACAGCAATGAAGACACTTCAGGGAGCTTTTATGATAAAACAAAAAGTGGTGAACAACTACATCGAGAAGTGTGTCGTGCTTGAGCAGAAATTTGAAACTCAGAGAATTGAGACTGAAAGAGTAAATCGATTGTTGAAAAGTGTCACACCCCGATTTCCACGTGTCACCGGTGGGCCCGGTGGGGAGTATCGTGACGTGGTTGGCAACATAATAGTCAAACAACACAATATTTAATATGCACAGCGGAAGCAAATTTAAAGATATAATACAACCGAATTTAATATTGTAATATCAAATGTCACAATATTCGGAAGTTTATCCACAGACGGATCGGAAACAAAATGGAAACAATAGTTCAACAGACTTCAGGCATCTTAAGCTTGCGAGACTTCTAGTGATGCTAAGGAGAAATCCCAGCCAATTACGCTTAGTACCTGCATTTAATCTTTTGGGGAAAATACGTCAGTTTACACTGGTAAATACAATCAACTGACTCATTTTGGAAAATGATTGAAAATTGATTTGGATGCACGTGGCATAAACATTTTATTTAACTTGGGAGAATTATTTAATATTATAATCTTGTGAACGAATTACATGTTCCTTGTGCGTTCAGTAGCCCGGATCTTGTCCGGGTTAAAGATCAATAGACACACCACAATATTCTTTTGTGCACTGACGGGTGTACGCCTACACCCCGCGCTTAAGTCGTGGCCATTTCGTAAAATGATGCCAAGGATATCCGGGACATGGTCATTAACCCCCCAAAGGCTTTAAGTAACAAGACTGTTTAAACGAGCCGATCAAATTATTCAATTAACCACCAAACGATGGAAGATTTGATGCCCGATCAAGCGGTATTCTATATACCGTAACCCAAGCCCGTATAGGGAAAATAAGTTAAAAGTATTTACCTGAGCAATGTATAAATCACAATAAGCAAATTGCAAGTAGCTTTTACTGGTTCTCCTAATCTGGAACGAAGGTTTATAATAACCTATTAGAATCCTAACGGTCTTTAGTTAAGCTTAAGCTTAGACCGGTTAGTTTCAAAGATACGGTTCGTACGCACGATTAAGCGAAGACCGGATAGAATGTGATTTAGTACCAACAAGTTCAGAGACTTGTTTAATATGGGTCCTTTATGCACATTCTGGATTTTGAGATAAAACCGATAAGGTTTGACCCGTTTCGGCTAATTTATGTAAACTTGTTACATAAACCGAACCGAACGCGAAATAAGCGTAACGGGTAATAATGAGAGCCATTTACAGGTTTCCTAAGTTAATATGCTCCAAATATGTTGTGACATCAGTAAGGTGTCTTTTATTATGCCCGAAACGAATTTAAACACAAATTATGCCCCGTAGGGGTAGTTTGGTCATTTTAAAGGTTGTAAAAGAGTTTAAGTAGTATCCTGAGTTACAGGTCTGATGTAATCATAAAAAAATACTTAGTTTACTGATTTATAACAGTAAGGTATTGTAGGTATGTGAAATTTATCAATAATAACCAAACTATGCCCCGTAGGGGTATTCTGGTAATTTCACATAAGCCGAAAAGCTCAAAACTAAAGTCTGAGTTTAACAACCTTTGCTTACTGTTAAAATATTATAATTTGCCTCAAATATCAGTAGGTATCACCCTTGTACGTTTAAAAATAGTCTTAGTACATACTATGCGCTAAAAACGCTTAATAAGGCGATTAGAGCCATTTTCGGGTTCGATACTTAAAGCTGATATTTTTGTTGTTCCAGAAGGATTAAAATAATTTATTTATCATATGTGATCAGTAGAAAAAGGTTTGGAGTTAATTAGATATGTAAAACTCATTTTATGGCTCGTAAGGGCAAAACCGACAATTATCGGATTAAGCCTACGACTATGAGTTATGCTCAGCCTAAAATTAATTAAAAATCTTCAAAAATCCCAAAATAATATATTACATCAGTGGGTAAAGAGTTTGATATTAAAAATTAGGCTTAACTAGTCTATTCGCTAATTACGCCGTTTAATTAACATAAAGCTTTCATTTTACGCTAACGAGCATAACTCTTAATCTACACCTCAAACTGATGTCAAATTTTGTATGCAAGTTTAAATATCAGTAATTGAAGTTTCTACTCTTTTACATTTCCAAAAATCACGTTTTAAGGTAATAAGGGCATAATGGTCAACATATGAGCAATTAACGGAATCATGCATATTAATTGGATAACTAATGATCCGAGGTGTATAATCACAGAGGGTTATACTAGCTTGTAACCTGGTCCAAATAAAGCTCTAAGGCATTTCTAAATCATGCCTAAACGGGTCAGAACTGAAAGTCAAAGTATAAGTCAAACTATGCGACTTTCGGTTCCGAACCGGGTCTAACCAGGAAATTGTCGGGTTGAACATGTTTAGACATGTCCTTACACTAATTACCAAGTTATATTAATGATCAAACAGGTTGTATGTGTTCTACATTGCTAATTATGCATAAATTGTAATTTACACATTCTGTTGACTTTTTAAATACAAGTTTAACCCGACATTTGACCTAGTTAGAGTGGGAATCAGGGGGAACCCTTTTGAGGGTTTATTACCCACATAATTACCTACTTAGAGGTACTTTTAATTCGAGATTTTACTGAGCCATTATTAATTAATCTCGAAGTCAAACCGGAATTCCGATGGTTTGACTTTTAGCTAAATAACTAAGCTAAACTTAATTTAGAAATGTCAAGCAAACTTACAAGTGTCTAATGGTTGATTAGGAAGGCCTGGAAGATGCTCTTGTGCTCCACAATTGATCAGAAGATGTTGAGGAATGAATGATCAAAGGGTTGCACTTGTGAGCTTTATATAGTGATCCAAGACACCACAAAGTGTTGACAACTATGTCTACCACTGACCATAACATTCCCACAGGTGTCCTAGATGTTTAGGGGTTGTTTAGGGGCCAAGGGAGATGTGGAAAACCGTTTAAAAACAGTCCCATGCGTTAAAACAGCAAACAGCAACATTTCTGTCGCTGGCACACCCCTTGCGCACCGTAAGGGTCAAGTCTTGCGGTGCGCAAGGCTTCCTCAACAGCCAAAACTTTCGTTCTTTCATGCATTCGAAAGGGCAACCATCTTTTCCGAATTTGGGACTTATTTTATCAGTTTGGGACCTCCCAAAATGGCCTTGAACAGTTACATACCCTACCATTTTGAATTGTTTGCTTGGATTCATTTTGAAAGTGCCGAACAAGAAGGTTTACCGTGCATTTTCTTCGTAGGAGTCCACAATTTCAATTATTGTCAAGAATTTATGGATTTAAGATATATTAGATGTTTGATATATATATACTTGGGTCTTGGGATTTATAAATGAGGTCGTTCAGAGGTAAAAATTAACATGACGCCACTTTTAAATCCTGCCAAAACATCTTTATTAAATCCGGGTTTACAACGCTTTTTGTCTTACATGACACGTGTCGTTATATCATTGAACACGAATTTTCAAGGTGTTACATCCTCACCCCCTTAAAATAAATCTCGACCCGAGATTTACTGAAATAAATAAGGGTACTTTTCTTTCATGGTGGATTCAACCTCCCACGTATACTCGGGACCTCTACGGGCATCCCATTTGACCTTTACAATAGGTACATGCTTCCTTCGAAGCTTCTTAACCTGTCGATCTTCGATCGACACAGGTTTTTCAACAAACTTCAAGCTCTCATCTATATGCACATCTGTATGCGGTATTACTAGTGATTCGTCAGCGAAACACTTTTTCAGATTGCAGATGTGGAACACATTGTGTATTCCACTGAGCTCTTCAGGTAAGTTTAATTTATAGGCAACTGACCCGACACGTTCGATAACCTCGAAAGGTCCTATGTATCTCGGGCTTAGCTTGCCTTTCTTACCAAATCGCATCACCCCCTTCCAGGGTGATACTTTAAGTAACACTTTATCACCTACTTCGAAGTGAAAAGCTTTACGCTTTGGATCTGCGTAACTCTTCTGCGTATCTCGGGCAGCTTTGAGACGGTCACGAATCTGGACAATCTTGTCCGTCGTTTCGAACGCTATCTCTGGTCCTGATAATTGGACGTCTCCAACTTCCGCCCAACAAATTGGCGTTCTACACTTTCTACCGTATAATGCCTCGAAAGACGCAGCCTTAATGCTGGTATGGTAGCTATTGTTGTAGGAGAATTCGATTAACGGTAGGTTCTTATCCCAACTACCACCCAAATCGATCGCACATGCACGTAGCATGTCTTCTAACGTTTGATTAGTACGCTCACTCTGACCGTCTGTCTGAGGATGGTAAGCCGTACTAAAATTTAAACGCGTGCCCAAAGATTGTTGGAAGCTTTTCCAAAAATGTGACGTGTATCTTGTATCTCGGTCAGAGATAATAGCCACAGGTATGCCATGTAAGGCTACAATCTTATCAACGTACAGCTGGGCTAACATGTCGGAGCTATAAGTCTCCTTGATGGGTAAGAAATGTGCTGACTTAGTCAGTCTATCAACTTTAACCCATATTGTATCATTTCCTTTCCTTGTCTTAGGTAACTTGGTGATAAAATCCATGGTTACCATTTCCCACTTCCACGTAGGAAGTTCAGGCTGTTGTAGCAAGCCTGACGGCTTTTGATGCTCGGCTTTGACTTGCGCACATGTCAAGCATTTAGCTACATAGGTGGCTACAGACTTTTTCAAGCCTATCCACCAATAATTTTCCTTTAGATCCTGGTACATCTTATCAGCTCCAGGATGAACGGAGTATTTGGAACTATGGGCATCCTGGAGGATGACATCTCGAAGTCCTCCATAAATTGGAACCCATATGCGTCCATTTAATCTCAGAATTTCGTCCTTGCTAAGAGTTAACTGCTCCTCAGTTACCCCTAGCTTTTCTTTAGGATAGTTAGCTTCCAACACAGCTTCCTTCTGTGCAGCTAACAACCTTTCAGTCAAACTGTTCTTTATTTCCATGCGCTTGGCATTGATTCGGATGGGCTTCACCCTCTCCTTTCGACTCAAGGCATCGGCGACTACATTCGCCTTGCCGAGATGGTATCTGATTTCACAATCATAATCATTTAAAGTTTCCATCCAACGGCGTTGCCTCATGTTTAATTCCTTCTGATTAAACAGATGTTGAAGGCTCTTGTGATCAGAATAGATCACACACTTGATCCCATATAGATAATGCCTCCACAGTTTTAGTGAGAATACAATGGCACCCAACTCCAAGTCATGGGTGGTGTAATTCTTTTCATGCACCTTTAACTGTCTTGAAGCATAGGCAATAACCTTGCCTTTCTGCATAAGCACACACCCCATGCCAGTGTGCGATGCATCACAGTAAACCACGAACTCTTCTATTCCATCTGGAAATGTAAGAACTGGGGCGTTGCTCAACTTTTTCTTCAGAATATCAAAGGACTCTTGCTGCTTAGGGCCCCAAACGAACTTTACCTTCTTCTTGGTCAAGGACGTTAAGGGTGAAGCAATCCTTGAAAAATTTTCGATGAAACGCTTGTAATATCCTGCCAATCCCAGGAAGCTACGAATCTCTGTAGGCGTCTTTGGCTCTTGCCAGTTCATAACTGCTTCAACCTTAGCGGGATCCACTTGGATACCACGCTCACTCACCATATGTCCAAGAAATTGGACTTCTCGCAGCCAAAATTCACACTTAGAGAATTTGGCATAGAGCTTCTCCTGATGTAGAAGTTTGAGAATACATCGTAGGTGTTTCTCGTGGTCAGCTTGATTCTTAGAATAAATGAGAATGTCGTCGATGAAAACGATGACGAATTTATCTAAGTACGGCTTGCAAACGCAATTCATGAGATCCATGAACGCGGCCGGTGCATTAGTGAGCCCAAAAGGCATCACTAGGAACTCGTAATGACCATAACGAGTCCTAAATGCTGTTTTTGTGCACGTCTTCATCTCTGAACTTCAGTTGATGGTAGCCTGACCTCAAGTCAATCTTCGAGAAATAACTTGCTCCTTGTAGTTGATCGAACAAATCGTCGATCCTTGGTAATGGGTATCTATTTTTTATCGTGACCTTATTAAGTTCACGATAATCGATGCACAGACGCATCGATCCATCCTTCTTCTTCACAAATAGGACTGGCGCTCCCCATGGAGACGAACTAGGTTTAATAAAACCTTTAGCTAGCAGTTCGTCCAGTTGTGTCCTCAATTCCTTCATTTCTGTGGGTGCCAACCTATAAGGTGCTCTAGCAACCGGTGCTGCTCCGGGGATGATATCAATCCTGAATTCCACTTGTCTATCTGGTGGCAAACCAGGTAGTTCTTCCGGAAAAACTTCTGGGTATTCAGAAATGACAGGGATGTCTTCTATCTTCGGTCTAGGTTCATCAATAATCACCTGTGCCATGTAGATGACACAACCCTTCTTTAAACACTTTGAAGCCTTGAGCATAGTCACTTGCTCAGGCAATCCATACTGGGTATCTCCCCGAATGGTAAGTGATTCACCAGACGGAGTCTTTATCACCACTTGCTTTCTGTTGCAGACTATTGGGGCCTGGTTATGAGATAACCAGTCCATGCCCAAGACTATGTCAAAACCGGCTAGTTTAAATGGAAGTAGAGACAGAGGAAAAGAATGGTTCTTAATGGATATAACACATCCATCTAACACAGTTGAAACAGTTTCTAGGGTTCCATCCGCTAACTCCACCTCATAATTCACATTTAAGGTTTTGACAGGTAATTTCAGCAATTTGCAAAATTTATGATCTACAAACGACTTATCAGCGCCTGAATCAAATAGTACTCTTGCATAGACATCATTTACAAGGAAAGTACCTGTAATAACGTTGTCGTCTAGAATCGCTTCCTTTGCGTCCATTCTAAAGACTCTAGCATTAGTCTTCTTGGCCTCTTCAGGCTTCTTGGTGTACTTAGGGCAGTTGGTTTTAATGTGCCCCTTTTCATTGCAACGGTAGCACGTTGCGTCTTTCATCTTCTTGCAATCCAAGGTTTTGTGATCCGTGGACTTGCATATTCCACATGCATATGTTTTTGACTGAGTCTGTGAGCTCGACTCGAGTCTGCACTTTCCATAGTGCTGTTTCTTGCAAATTTTGCATTTGGGCTTCTCACTAGAGTGATGCCCATCTTTCCTCGACTCCGATCCTTTCTTGTTGTCACCGTTCCCACGGTGTTTCTTGTTCGATCGCCGTGAACCATCATATTCACGTTTTCTCTTCTCAGCCTCCTTATTCCTCAGCGATCTTTGCCTGACCGCATCCAAAGTGAGGGACAAGGATATGTCAGCTACGGATCTAAAAGTAGCTGGCCGAGAAGCCTTCACGCTTTCCTTGATTTCCGGGACTAAACCACCGATAAAACGAGCTATTCTCTTTGGTTCCGGGGTCACCTGATAAGGAACCAACCGGGACATTGTGTTGAAGCTCGTTAGGTAAGCTTGACAGTCAAGGTTTGTCATCACCAATGATAGAAAATCAGATTCAATCTTCTCCACCTCATGCTGAGGGCAGTAATTTTCCCTGATAAGGGCATCGAATTGTTCCCAAGACATGTTGTACAACGGGATTTTCCCGGTGGCTTGAATCAGTGATCTCCACCATGCTAAAGCTTCACCCTTAAAAGACTGCGACACATACTTGACTATATCCCTCTCAGCGCATCCGCTGATATCCACAACCGTGTCCATCTCGTCCAGCCACGTCATACAATCGATGGCTCCTTTCTCCCCAGTGAAATCCCGGGGTTTGCAGGAAACAAAATATTTATACGAGCAACCCTTGTCACGAGGTCCTTGGTTTAGTACAACCTGCTGAGATGGAGCACTGTGGTGGTTCGAGGAGTGCCGATCATCATCTTTCTTCGGTTCGTCCTTCTTGGACGGTGGCTTTGAAGGCTGCGTAGATAGGGTCCTACTACGAGTCCCACTATACTCTTCGTACTGCCTTTCCAATGCCTTTGTAACTGCGTCGTCGACCAACGCTTTTAATTCAGCACCCGTTAAATTTATCCGGGCGTTATCAATGTTCTCCACTGGATGACTATTTATCTCGTCTGAGTTAGCCATTTTAATTGAACTGTTACAGAAAACAAGGACAATAGTTTATTTGGGAGTTTATTATGGAATTGCCCCTTAGGGTAATTCATTAACCATGGTAAACAAAGACCATATTTGGTTAATTTACTAATCATATTTATTTAGGATTTCTTTCATAATTTATCCTAATTATACAACAATAACAGTTTTATTTGTGGCACAAAAGGCCTAGTCACATGGACATTTTAATTTATAAGCTATGATTTCAGAGAATCAAAACATGAAGGTATACTGGCACAATAGGCCTAGTCATAAGGACGTTTATAAATTATAAGTTATGATTTCAGAGAATCAAGGCTTTTTAAGGTATACTGGCACAATAGGCCTAGTCACAAGGACGTTTATAAATTATAAGCTATGATTTCAGAGAATCAAAGCATGAAGGTTTGAACCTAGTTCATTACCTTTATCTGACAGGGAGTCATCGCTACCACTGTCTTTTGGCTCATATGGAAATGAGCAGGGCCCGTAGGCACTATATTACCACGTATGGTAAAAATATGATCATCTTAATCGATGATTTAACCCATGATTCGGAGATCATTTAGTTGGGTTTGGAATCTTTGAAAAGATCCTTATATAATAATGACGTGTGTGATTTTAAATGAATCACGTCTGCCAGGAGTGTTAACATCTTTACAGATGTTAACAGGGATTTGAATCTTTTAAACAGGTCTTACCATCACGGCCATGTCTTCATAATGACACTCAGGCTAGGTTTCACACTTAAGATCCTTATTCAATATTTAAATAGGCAGATTATTATTAAAAGGAATGATTTTGATTTATTTATTTCATATATAATATTTATGCATGTAATAGCAAGATGAAATTTATAAACATAACATTCCATTAATTTTCAAAAGATTACATGTTGCCCTAAACGGGACTTTTCAACAAACAACTTACCCACGCAGGGGTTTAAACAAGTACTTACCCACGCAGGGGCGTAATAACACACATACCCACGCAGGGGCTTAATAACATACATACCCACGCAGGGGCTTAATAACATAATAGTCCACGCAGGGACTTACACAAATAACATACCCTAGTAGGGGTTTACAGAAAGATAGACCCACGCAGGGGTCAAAACAAACAAGACTGGCCCACGCAGGGTCTCAACAAAAAATGGAAGGATTCAGTGGTCCTTCTTACTCTTCCCTTTAATTAGGCTCGTTAATCCTTGGAAGAAAGTTTGTCAATCCCTTCGTTCCCTGTGAAACTCTCGCTCTACATGGTCCAACCTTTGTAGAATTTCTTCACGCTCTGGTGGGGAGAACCTTGGTGGTTGCGATTGTTGCCTGATAATAGGTCTTGGAGGAATTTGGTACCCATGTGTTGGGTACCCTACTCCCCATGGATCTCCATAGGGTCCTTGGGTATTGTAGTTTGCCGCTACCATGTAGGGGTCAGCTTCTGCGTAACCATAATTGTGGTGAGTCGGCGGTTCAAACGGGTTATACGCCATGGAACCCGTGTATGCTGGAATTGGGTTATCAAAACCCATCGGCGGTGGCTGTAGTACAGCTGGGTTAGAAGGTCCACCCATTTGTGGGTCCTCCTGATGTGGCGGATAGTGGCTGCCACTGGATTGACGAGGAGAGCTGAAATGAAAGTCTCCTGCTCGCCCAAACATACGCGCTCCGGATCTCCTACGCCTTGGCGGTTGTGGAGGTTCCGATTGAACTGGTGGCGGTGGAGGTGGTGGCGTGACTGCCACAAATCTTGAATCTACAGAGGGATCCTGTTGCTGCTGTTGCTGCTGCTGAGGCAGTGAATGGCGAGGAGGTGTATAGTACCATTCGTGCCTGGTAAACATAGCTTGAAAGCTATCTGGACCAACATAGGGTGATCCGTGGAAAGAAGATCCGTCAGAGATCTCTATCGGGTGGTTTGGTGTACCACTGGCAGGTTCGACGGGGTCCGTATCCTCGTCCATATCGTCCGCGTGATCTCCCGAGAAATGATCCTCCGGCCCCAATGGGTTAAAACCCACTAGTTCTGCTATATAGTTTTCCGGGTTAAACCGGCCCCTAAAAACTGGTGTAGGGTCACCAAAAGAATTATGCGATAAAGATCGCTGCAACGGTATGTATGAAGGTTGCGGGTTGTTGGGCTCGTACTCCGGTTGTGGCCCATAAGGGTTTTGGACAGGAGGTGTGGAGCTGTGTGAGACCAACCGTCTAGCCGGTTCAAAGAGGTTCCTCCGGTTTTGCCGGGGATCGTCGCTCTCAGTGGTGGAAGGAGCTCGCACATTCGACGGTCCTGCCTCGTTGTCATTGGGGGCGGTGATTGGCCCCTTTCCGCGTCCTCTTCTCCTGAAGAATCTTGGCGGCATTTTGTTAATCCTGTCAATACAATATGAGATAACGACAAGAATATATATAAGGTAAAGGACAAAACAAAAACCAAACAAGGTAGAATTTGTCCTATGTTATTTGTCTAGACTCGGAAGTTTAGATATGTGCAATTGTGTAACTGAGATTAAACACAAAAGGCTAGTGTTTAATTCACTCAGGGTTGGCTCTGATACCAACCTATCACACCCCGATTTCCACGTGTCACCGGTGGGCCCAGTGGGGAGTATCGTGACGTGGTTGGCAACATAATAGTCAAACAACACAATATTTAATATGCACAGCGGAAGCAAATTTAAAGATATAATACAACCGAATTTAATATTGTAATATCAAATGTCACAATATTCGGAAGTTTATCCACAGACGGATTGGAAACAAAATGGAAACAATAGTTCAACAGACTTCAGGCATCTTAAGCTTGCAAGACTTCTAGTGATGCTAAGGAGAAATCCCAGCCAATTACGCTTAGTACCTGCATTTAATCTTTTTGGGAAAATACGTCAGTTTACACTGGTAAATACAATCAACTGACTCATTTTGGAAAATGATTGAAAATTGATTTGGATGCACGTGGCATAAACATTTTATTTAACTTGGGAGAATTATTTAATATTATAATCTTGTGAACGAATTACATGTTCCTTGTGCGTTCAATAGCCCGGATCTTGTCCGGGTTAAAGATCAATAGACACACCACAATATTCTTTTGTGCACTGACGGGGTACGCCTACACCCCGCGCTTAAGTCGTGGCCATTTCGTAAAATGATGCCAAGGATATCCGGGACATGGTCATTAACCCCCCAAAGGCTTTAAGTAACAAGACTGTTTAAACGAGCCGATCAAATTATTCAATTAACCACCAAACGATGGGAGATTTGATGCCCGATCAAGCGGTATTCTATATACCGTAACCAAAGCCCGTATAGGGAAAATAAGTTAAAAGTATTTACCTGAGCAATGTATAAATCACAATAAGCAAATTGCAAGTAGCTTTTACTGGTTCTCCTAATCTGGAACGAAGGTTTATAATAACCTATTAGAATCCTAACGGTCTTTAGTTAAGCTTAAGCTTAGACCGGTTAGTTTCAAAGATACGGTTCGTACGCATGATTAAGCGAAGACCGGATAGAATGTGATTTAGACCCGACAAGTTCAGAGACTTGTTTAATATGGGTCCTTCATGCACATTCTGGATTTTGAGATAAAACCGATAAGGTTTGACCCGTTTCGGCTAATTTGTGTAAACTTGTTACATAAACCGAACCGAACGCGAAATAAGCGTAACGGGTAATAATGAGAGCCATTTACAGGTTTCCTAAGTTAATATGCTCCAAATATGTTGTGACATCAGTAAGGTGTCTTTTATTATGCCCGAAACGAATTTAAACACAAATTATGCCCCGTAGGGGTAGTTTGGTCATTTTAAAGGTTGTAAAAGAGTTTAAGTAGTATCCTGAGTTACAGGTCTGATGTAATCATCAAAAATACTTAGTTTACTGATTTATAACAGTAAGGTATTGTAGGTATGTGAAATTTATCAATTATAACCAAACTATGCCCCGTAGGGGGTATTCTGGTAATTTCACATAAGCCGAAAAGCTCAAAACTAAAGTCTGAGTTTAACAACCTTTGCTTAGTATTAAAATATTATAATTTGCCTCAAATATCAGTAGGTATCACCCTTGTACGTTTAAAAATAGTCTTAGTACATACTATGCGCTAACAACGCTTAATAAGGTGATTAGAGCCATTTTCGGGTTCGATACTTAAAGCTGATATTTTTGTTGTTCCAGAAGGCTTAAAATAATTTATTTATCATATGTGATCAGTAGCAAAAGGTTTGGAGTTATTTATCTTTATTAAATCCGGGTTTACAACGCTTTTTGTCTTACATGACAAGTGTCGTTATATCATTGAACACGAATTTTCGAGGTGTTACAAAAAGCTACTCATGTACTTCTTATGTTATTGACAGGATCTATCCAACCGTAGAAGGCATGAAGGCATTCGAGGAAGAAGAGACTTCTGAGGAAAAGAATTCTGAAGAACAGAAAGTTTTTGAAGAAAAGACTCCTGTGAAGAAAGAAAAGAAGAAGAAGACTAAAAAGAAGGATTCTGGTAAGAAACAAGATGTTGGTTACAACAAATGTCCACCCCCGCTAGAAAATGGATATTTGCCCAAAAATCCAAATCAGGAAAGAGTCGAAAAAGCAACAAATTTACAATGGGAGTCGGAGTCGTCAGTCAATTTGCCAGAAAATATTGATATTACGTTTACATCATCTGACACTGATCATGAGTCCGAGTTAATAAAGAAAGTCGTCGATCAGGTGTTGGATAAAGATGAATCTGAGGAGTCAAAGTTGGAGTCAAATTCAGAGTCAAAGTCAGAGTTAGAGTCAGAGTCAAAGTCTGGTTCTGAAAGTTCGAGTTCGACAGTCAACAGTCCAAAGTCTTTAGTTAAAAGGGTTTACAACAAAGAATTCCTGTTATCAAAGTCTAATTTGAATGATGAAACGTTTAAAGTTGCATATACTTTGAATGATTCTGACAAATTATATTTTGATGAGGAATTTCCAATAAGAGGTGTAAAAACTGAGATGATAAAAAAGGTTTTCAAACTTACAGAAATTAACATTTCTGAAATAAAAGATTTAAATCTTAATGGTAAACCTAAACCTTACACCTCAAGAGTACAACAAAGATTAAACAAGAAAAAAGGTTACAGTTCTGGTTCTGGTTTTCACAAGAAACCAAACCCTAACCGTAATTTCAAAAAGAAAGGTCTTGGATTTATTCCAACAGAAAAATGAAAAATATGTTCGTGATTTTAAAGCAAAAATGACATTTGTTTCAGGAACTAGCTCAGAAGAGGAAGAAAAGAAAGAATTCTGGAGGCAGTCAAATAGTGAGTTCTTTGCAAATAAGCAAGATGAAATGAAGAAGATGGCTGAGCAGAAGAAAGATACGAGAACCTGTTTCCAATGCAACACTGTTGGACATATTGCAAAAAGAGGTTGTGTTTGAACCACCAATTGACCGAACCAAATTATTCAAAAACTCAAAATTTGAAATTGGTGAATGTTCAAACAAATTTTACAACAAAAGAGCTAAATCTGACAACCAGAAATGGGTAGTTAAGAGGTCTGGTGGTAGCTCTAGCGATGATTCTGATAGGTCAAAATCAGAGGAGCTATCTTCTGGCGATGAATCTGATTCCACAAAATCAGATGAGCCACAGGTTGAGGTAAAAGGTGTAGAATCAGTTCCGACTGTGGATGATGAGAATTTTCCACCACTTCGAGCTGAAAATTTTAAAAAGAAAATTGGTAAAGTTGAGATATCAAACCAATTTTATGATGATAAAAAGGTTTTTGATGTTGAAAAGACCTTTAATCCCACTGTGAAACACATTTTTGGTAAAATGATTGATCGAAAAGTCAAAGGGGTTAAAGAGTTCTATGAGAAGAAGACGAAGAAAGATAAAGTTGAACCATCCCTGGTTTGTGACTGGGATGGCTCATACTATGAACAGTAAGTCTCTGGACTTGCCGGAGATCCCAAGTTTGTAATTGTGGATCAGGAATCGGCATCATTCTTGTTAAGTTTGTTTTTGTGAAATTGTTAAAGATTGATGAAATGTTTACAGGTGAAGGACTATGCCGGAACTCCCAGGTTGGTAAGTGTGGAGTAGGTATCGGCATTTATCTTGAAATTTACTCTGATAAGTTCATTGTACAAGTGATACAGAGGTTCATTCTGATTTAGTGATTACTCAAGGTCATTAATTTGAACTTGATGTAATTTTTCTTACAAGTGGTTGAAAGACATTATGATGAACCATGTCCCTACAAGTGGTAAAAACAAACTTATTTTCCGGAAAAATCATTTTGATTAAAACAAACTTAAGTGTTTTGAAATCTAAATGAGAAAATAGTTTGTTGTAAGGGAGAGTTCTGATTGTTTATGCCAAGTGAATGGCGATTTGAAGCAATTTGATATCAGTTGTCACGTTGTTTGTACAGTTTATTTTCAAATTTCCTAAAATGTGTTTGCATTTTAGGGGGAGTAAATTTTTCAGAAAATTCAAAAACATTTGAAAATTTGAAAAAGCCAAAAACATGATAAAATGAAAAATGAGTTTTGTTGTATAAAAGAGGAAATGATAGTACATCAGTGGACGATCACAGCATGCTAAAGAATTGGTAAGATAAAAAGTGATAAACGGTCTCACTGATGATGTGCCAGTAGATTTTTGCACATTTAGTAGATTGTGACGAGATATAAACATAAAATTCAAACTTGCTTATATCGTGGGGAAACATCTCTCGGATATATGGGTAACCCCCGAAATCTCGTTTGAAAGATTCCTTTTTCTGATATACTAGGTCTTTATACTCAGTGATATCTGGGGTATTATTCCTGGACTTCTGCTGAATGGAAGTTCTGACCTAGTCCTCGAATAATACTTTCTGCAATGCTTGAAATATAGCATCACCCTCAGCATATATGATAAGACAATAAAATTGCTTAGCAATGCTGTTGTAAAAAAGATCCTCTAAAGGGGACACACCCAAAAGTTGAGTCATGATCTCCCTGCTGAACGGTAGTTCTGACCTGAGCTCTCATGATTCTTCATAATTTATTTACCCCTTACAGATATCATTTGTGTCATAATTACCTGTAAGACTGAATATTGAGATCTGGATACGGGAGTATATTCTGAGGTGGGACACACGATTGAGTTTAAGTGCTTAAAACATTAATATCATATCTCGGATCAGTTGAACTTTGTGTGAGAATTTAAGTGGACCAGTATACTGACAATCTAAGTGAATCGTTTAAAACTTAAAATGTATGAAGCTTAACGGTGTTGGTGATTTGTCTCATTAACTGATATGATCCTCTTACACGAACTCACAAAAATATTGTCTGTAAATATTTCTTTACTGCATTTCATTTAATTTCAAAAATCTCAAAAAGATTTTCGGTGTGTTTTAGCATAAATTTTGAAAAATTCAAAAAGATTTTCGACAACTGGTGTTGAAGAGCTGATTTTTAAAATTCCAAGTGCTAAACATGATGAACAGATGGTTTGGGAGAGTGTGTTATTTTGATAAGAAAAACGATATAGTTTCAAGTGGTTCATCAAAAATGAATTGATATATTTGTTTGAGATAGTTTCAAATGGTGTCTATATGCTTAAATGTTTATCATAAAACTTATGTTTGTGGTAGAGTTTTATGCAGGATGAATCAACATTTGAGGGGGAGTGCATGTTGATGATGATGAATTTAAAGTTGTCAAAATCTAAGAGAAGAAGTTTGTTGGTGATTTAAGAGAAAGAGATGAAGATAGAGAGAGAGAAGCCCAGAGACTGATCAAGACTGAAGAAGTGAAGACATAGCATTGTGGTGACTCGATAGTCGACTCGTCAACATCTGAGGGGGAGTCTGTTGGTGCACTACATCTGTCGACTTCGTCTTTGTATCGAGTCTTACATTGAAATGTATAGATTAGGGCACGTTTTACGAGAAAATAGGAAGTGTATGGTGTTTAGTGAACTGATTTCGCTCATATGGTCATAACATGATGATTTCGCTTATTTGGTCATGGGGTTTCGCTTATGTGAACATATGAGGTTTCGCTCATATGGACACATGTCCCTTGGAGCGAAATCTCAGGCCTATATATAGGCACCCATGAGCGAAATCACAGCACACAGTCGTGTATTCCATGCCGAGGTGTTGCCGGTGTGAGATTTGGATGTAATCTGTCAGATATCAATACAGAAAGGTGTTTAAAGTGATTTGCTAGCTATTTCTAAGTCAGATACTTGTTTTCCGCACCTGTATCTGATCAACACTCCTCTGAACGACTCGTTCAGGTCAAAACACGATCCTACAGTATTTTGTGGAGTGTGGTAATTGAGGGTTCTTTGATTTCGACCACGACCGCGACCACATCCACGACCATGGGAATTACCTCGGAAATTATTATTTCTTTTGAAGGAATAGTTGCGACCATTACCTTTACCAAAATGGTCACGGCCACGGCCTCGTCCCCATTTTCATCCAGAGTCTTTAGTATCATCATTAATAACAACATTTGCTTCTAGAATGGCTAATGATCCAGTGGGATGAGCTTGATGATTTTTCATTAGTAGCTCATTGTTTTTCTCTGCTACGAGGAGAAATGAATTTAGATCAGAATATCTTTGAAACCTTTGCAACCGATATTGTTGTTGCAAGTTTATATTTGATGCATGAAATGTGGAGAAAGTTTTCTCCAACATATCTTCCTCCGTAACAGTTTGCCCACAGAATTATCCTGAACAAAGCAGAGGTGTATTCATTCACCTTTTTTAAAATCTTGAAACCTGAGATTGTTCCATTCATGTCTAGCAGTGGGAAGTAAAACTTCCATTTGATTATCAAATCTGCTTTTTAAATCTTCCCACAAAACGTATGGATCCTCAAAATTTGAATACTCAAATTGCAACATCTCATCAATGTGTTTTTGGAGGAAGACATCGGCTTTTGCCTTGTCTTGTCTTGATCGCTACAATTATTCCACTCCGTTATCATTTCCAAAACACCAATTAACTTGAGATGTCGCTTAACATGTGCCGTCCACGGCATATAATTTTCTCCGGTGATATTAAGAGCCGGGAATTCAATTTTTGCGATGTTTATCATTTTGTTGCTAAACATAAATAAGATAAATATTAAAATCTAAATACTCATTAAAAATGAGATAACATACAGAAGTACATCTATAAACAAATAAATGAATACATAAGTACTAAAAAGATGAGGTGGAAGCTCATATATTAAGGTCGGCAACAATATTAATATTATGCCTGCGAATATTAAAACCGGGTGAATCATCTTCGAATTTTTTTCTTGAATAATCTTGAGAAGAAGAGTGTTTGTTGTGAAAAAATGAGATTGATAATTGGTAATTTATAGTGGTAAATTATAACCGTTTTGCAACGGTTATATTACCGTTTTATAGCCGTTATATAATGGTTATATATATATGTATTTATAATAAATGATGTACTACAAAAATGTTATTTTATAAGGTATAAAATTATGATGCATAATAATAAGAATAAAAATGTTAGTATACATAAATAAACGTAAACTCTAAATGAAATGTGAGCGTGTGTGTATAAATAAAAGTTACTTGCGATAAAAGTAAAAGTTAGATGCATAATTAAATGTTAGATTGTTAGTAGTCCCGTTGTTATGAAATATGTATATTAAAATGTTCTTTTGTACTTAATTTTTTTTTCAAAGTAAATTATAAAGTTAATGAAGTGCTTACATTGCTTATGATGGATATCTTTGGGATTAAGGTCTTCTTTGATTAGGATATAAGCGACTCGTGCTGATAACGTGTTATAATATAACAAGAATTAACACAAGATTAGTGCTAAAACTTTAAGAACTTTAGAAATGTTATAAGAGAAAGAAGAAGAGAGTTGTATAACTTATGAAAGTGTATACATGAGGTGCATTTTTTCTTCTACCTTGAGCTAGTATTTATACTACAAAAAGATTAACTATTTGGTAGACAAGGTTAACTATTTGGTAGACAAGATTAACTATTTAGTAGACAAAGCTATCCATAAGTTTGACAAAGAGTTCATCCACTTGTTTGGTAAATCTAGAGGTAAATCTTGATCTTCGTGGTAAACCCTTTTGTAATATTCATAACAAGGTTAAGTAGCGGCTAAAATAATTTTTTTTTGTAGGTACCTTGATATGGCGTTAGATTGGATTCCAGGAATGGAAGGAATCCGTTTAAAGGATCTACCAAGAAATATGCTAGTCACGAAAGATGATCCTCGGATAAATTTTTGTCTAGGAGCAGATAGGATGGCAGAGAAAGTCTCACACATCATTCCTACTTTTTATGAATTAGAGGCTACTCTCATCGATGAGCTTCAATCCATTTTCCCTCATAACTACTTGGTTGGGCCTCTACAGTTACTTCTGAACCAGATTACACAACTAGAAACCAAGAATTCGAGCTTGGAAAGCTATAGTTTATGGAAGGAAGAATCCGAGTGTATCTACTGGCTCAAGGATAAGGAACCTAACTCTGTGGTGTATGTTAGTTTTGGAAGTGCGACAATAATTTCTTCACAAGGGTTACTAGAACTTGGTTGGGGACTTGTTAATAGTAACCATTATTTTATTTGGATCATCCGCGAGGATTTGGTTAATGGGAAGGCTGCGGTTTTGTTAGAAGAACTTGAGGAAGCGATTAAGAAGAGAGGCTTTGTTGCAAGTTGGTGTCCATAAGAAGAGGTACTAAACCACCACTCGGTTGGTGGGTTCTTGACACATTACGGGTAGGGTTCATTGATAGAGAGCTTGTCGGCTGGGGTTCCGATGATATGTCAGCCGGGTGCTGCTGATCAACCAGTTAACTGTAATCAGATGTGCAAGAAATGGGAGGTTGGCATGGAGTTAGGGAATGTTATGAAGAGGGATGAAGTAGAAAAGCTTGTATGGGAGTTAATGGGGGGGGGGGCTGAGGGTGACAGGATGAGAAAGAAGGCTTTGGAGTGGAAGAAAATGGCAACAATGGCAACAGGTCCCAATGGATCATCATCTCTAGAGATCCAAAAACTTGTTGATGAAGTTACTTTCTTGTCCAGAAAGTAAATTCCCTTTCTTCTTTATGTAACCTTTTTTGTCTCAAGCTGGTTTGTGTTGGTTGAATCACATTTTCTGTATTAATAAAGCTTGAAATAGTAGTGTTGCAGAAGTGTAATTCAGTGAACATTCTTAGCCGTAGAGCGGATATCCTTCAACTATTAATAACAACTAGCAATGTTTATTAAAGATTGTCACATATAATTCTGGGGTTAGCTGAAAAATTTATTAATAACTTATGATTAGATGTTCTGCCCATTTCCATCTTGAAGAAACATGTCATATATATATAACACTATTTTAAAAATATGTATATTAACATTAAGCAGCGAGTTTTTAGATTCATAGCATCCACTAAAAACTGAAACAATATGCGAATAGTAAATTGAGACGATATAATCAATAGAAACAATAAATATAATACGCGTCATACCTGTGCTAAAGTCATAGCATCAGCAAATTCAAGCGGGCGCGATAAGAGTTGTAACCTACACATAACTTAGAGCAACCCTTGATTATGAAAACCCTACAAGAAATTATTCTTTCTGTGATAAGTGAAACTAAGAGCCAATGTCAGAATAACCCTACAAATGAAGCATCCAAAGGTTTTTAGGTGTTATGATAGTCAAATAAAAGCTTAGAATTATCATTATATTAGACAAAAACATGATTAGATTTAAGTTCAAACACATTTTAAGGTCGGGTCACCAAATGTTTTTTTGTTAGAACGGTTCAGACATTGAAAAATCTATCGTTGAGCATAGAAAAACATACCAGAATAGGTGCAATCTCCTTTCTACTTTCGTGCAACTTGAAGTTCTATTTTCGCCGATATCTATTAATAGAGAATGTAAAATGAATTTTAGACCATGACATACCATCTATGACAATTTTAGATTCATAAGCAATTCAATCTATATGTATATAGTTTTACAAGTGCTCGTTTCAATCTTTTGCAAGTAACCTCACTTGTTTAGTACAATTTCACCTAGAACATAAATATCAAAACAAGTTGACTATCATAAACACCGGTGGAACACCAAGAAAGATATAATCAATTGACTATCATGATCATACAAGTGACAATCATGTTGAGGCATTTAGTCGAACAACTGGTAGCCCAAATTGAAGAACCAATCTCTTCACATCCTAAGTACAAGGGTTGTTCTGTAAATAGTATATAGTTAGTTTGTATTGCAATTAGATTAAGTAAATTAGTGCGATGACTGGAAGTGAGAAAGTGAAAGATACTCACCAATAACTAAAGGAATCGACACAAGACGCATCGATTCAAAGGGCAGCAACATCATAGGCTTCATCAGACGCGACGTTTCAGGAGGAGATACATTCATTCATCGCACCTTTTAGATTAGTATAAATAGGGAATTAGATTTCTCAATTGTAATCACATTCATGTACAAACATTCAGATTATATACAAATTATTTCCTTGTTTTAGAGATCAAAGATCAATTTTTGGGCAACAGTTGGTATCAGAGCATTAGGCCCTAGACATCGGGAATCGCAAGGTAAGTCGCAGGAATCATTCGCGATCAAGTTTCAATTTTTATTCGCAATTTCATTTTGGTTTTGGGAGTCAAATCAGGGTTCTGTTAGAAATCTAGGGTTTTGATTTCGGGGTTATAGTGCGTATTAGATAAGTCACAGGAATTCGGTATTACGCATTTCGATTATTCGCGGGTTAAAGATTACAAGTTTCATTGAATTCATGGAAATTGAATTTTACTACTATAGTGGTTCATATTGGTGTTCAGGACTTTTAATAAACAAGAAAGTAAGGTTGTTTTTTTTTTTTGCAAGTTTTGTTAAAGTGAAAAATCATTCGGCCAGAAATCATGTCAGGAATAACCAGCCCAAATCAACAATTGTAATTCAAAATGAAGGAAGTTTGCTTTCCCAGTTTCAATGCCCAATTTTTGGAAATCTACAAATTACACCATTTTGGCTATTCGAATAAAAACCATATTAGATGGGAATGGACTTTGGGAAATGATTGAACTAGTAGAAAATATACAACCGGATTTAAAGAAAGATAAGTTGGCAATTGCAAGTTGGAAAATTGTTCCAAGAAATACCGGAATATGTTTTATTGCAAGTTGGAAAACTACAAAAGAAATTTGGAACATGTTGAAAACAAGACACATTGGCGTTGAGCGGGTACAAAAGGCTCATTTGCGTACACTAATGTCAGAGTTCGAGTTATTGCAAATGACGGAAGACAACACTGTGGACTCTTTCTCCCCAAAGATAAACAGTGTTGTTACTCCGGTAAATGAATTCGGAACAACACTGAGTCAAGTGACTCTGCTACGCAAACTTCTAAATGTCATGCCAAATAGATTCACTCAGATTATCACCTCGATGGAACAATACTTCGATCTAGAAATAATGACGTTGGAAGAAGCTGTCGGAAGCTAAAGACTTACAAAGAGGGACTTAGGTTAAAGAAAGGAAACCCAAGAGATAGCCAAGACAGTTTGATGTTTACAACTCAAGATAAGAATTCTGGCAGAGGAAGACAATTTGGAAACCGTTGTCATGGCAGGTTTAACCAACTGTGTGGAAACTTGCGAGATAATAAAGACAAGCAAAGCACTAAGAGTGAGGGATCTTCATACATGCCTAGAGGTGGAAATTCTAGGAATTGGAGAACGATTGCAAGGAACTAAATAGACCCAAGCAAGATCCAGTGCTTCAAGTGTCAGAAGTTTGGACACTTTAAGAAAGGTTGTCCCCGAAAGGATGTCGTACAAGAACATTTATATCTTTTGGAAGATGATGAAGTACCAAAGCTTCTAATGGCAGAAAATATTGTTCAAGAAAGGGTTCTATTATATGAAAAACACATAGAACCAGCAAGGTATGCTACAGGAAATGAAAGTCTATGGTACTTAGACAATGGGGCAAACAACCACATGACAGGTGTGCGAAGTCACTTTAGAATTAGATGAAAAGGTAAAAGGTCAAGTAAGTTTTGGTGACTGGTCGCACGTACAAATTAAAGGCATAGGTTCAATACTGCTGGAATGTCAGAACCAAGAACAGAAAATTATTTCTCAAGTCTACTAAATTCCAAGTCTGAAAAGCAACATATTGAGCATCATACAACTCACCGAAATTGGTTGCAAAGTAATTATGGACGAAGACCTACTAACACTCCCTGATAGAAATAGAAAGTTACTTACGCGAGTCAGGAGAACGAAGAACATGCTATACAAGATTAAGTTGAAGATTGGGAAGCCAATCTGCCTGCTTTCAAACATTGAAGATTTAACATGGTTATGGTAAGCAAGGTTAGGCCATTTACACTTTGATGCTATCAAAGAGATGACTCGAAAGAACTTGGTACATGGAATTCCTCAAATAAGCCATGATAGTCAAATCTGTGATGCGTGCTTATTAGGAAAACATGGTAGGACACCATTTCCACATCAAGCGAAATTCAGATCTTTAAAACCTCTGGATTTGTCTATGGAGATCTGTGTGGTCCTATATCCCCACCAACACATGATAGGAAGAAGTATATATTTCTACTTGTAGACGATTGCACTCACTACATGTGGCATATCCACTAACTTCTAAGGATCAAGCATTCGAAACTTTCAAGGAGTTCAAAAAAGGTAGAGATAAAAACACGAACCAAGTTAAAGATGCTAAGGACAGATAGAGGAGAAAAATTCACATCGGCTGAATTCAACCAGTACTACAAACATAATGACATAGTTAGACAGCTTATAGAGCCATGTTCCTGTAGCCAAATGGAGTATTAGAGAGAAGAACCAGGACGATGTTATCCACTACTCGCAATATGCTAAAGGCAATGAATATGTCACATAATTTTTGGGGTGAAGCGATATGACTACAATATATGTACTAAATAGGGTTCCAACGAAAGCCTTTGTGAACAAGACACAATATGAAGCATTGAAATGAAGAAAGCCGAATCTGGAACATTTAAAGGTTTTTTTGCTGCACCACATATGTTAAAGTACTACCACTTCAACAAAAGAAGTTAGATGATAGAAGTATGCCTAGTGTATATCTTGGAATAAAAAAAGGATCACAAGCATTTAGATTACATGATCCGGCAAAGAACAAGATATACGTAAGTAGAGATGTAGAGTTCATGGAAGGTCAACCACTGGAATACCTACATGGAAGGGGTAGAATCAGGAAATCCTGAATGAAAAGGGTATCAAGGGTTGCCGGTGCATCAATTTGGGGTTAATCTAGGGTGTTCAAATTCTCACAATATTTCGCTTGACTCAAAATTTTTCAAAATCTTCAAAAATTCCCCCCATCTCCACACTTGGGATACATTGACCCCAATGTATGGTTTTAGGAGGCTTTGATCACTAAGATTCATTCAACATCAACAAAAAGCTTCTTCACTCAAACCACAATTTTTTTTTTTTGATTTTTCATTTTATTGTTTTTTTTTATATTCTTAAAAACATCAACACCACCAACTAGCACAACCCAACACAAAACATTAAAATAATACACCCCCAAACCTCCCAACCATAAACAAAAGCAAACAACTAACTACCAATATTTCAAAACTAAAGAACACAACAAGACTAAGGAAAGAGTACATTGACCTGGTGAAGTTTGCCACAACAGATGTTGTAGATAATCCGAATTCCTATCATCACCTTCACACAAATATCCGTACATCCTCCCCACACTTGAATGTTGCCATAACCCTGAAACATAGAAAGATAAAAACAACAAGATCAATATAAAACTCCGGGTTGCCTCCCGAACAGCGCTAAGTTTCGAGTCTTCAGCCAGACCGTGCCACCACCAATTATGGTGGTTCAAAGAATCGGTTCCTATCACCTCCCCCACTGTAGCTTGTCATTTGGCAAAATGCATCCGTCTCATTTTGACTCGGTGGGTAATCAAATATACTCCTGCTTGAACCCATATGTGTTTCTTCACGGTCCGGTGGGTGCTTTTTTCTCAATCTTTGAAACACATTTTTCATACAATCACTAGACTCACCACCCTTCCTCTCAATGGGCTCATAACTAATCACTCTAGTTTGAACATCAAAGTACAACTTACGGTTCTTTTCGGTCATGGTAATAATCTCGTCTCTACAATTAATTTGAGCATTTGCTGTGTATAGAAACGGTCGACCTAAGATTACCCTTTGTTGTGCTGCCATGTTGGTAGAAGCATAGTCCAGAACTAGAAAATCCACCGGGTATTCAAACTCTCCCAACTGAATCTTAACATTCCTAACCATTCCCCGTGGACGCCTCCAACTTCCATCCGCCAAGCTCACCATGGTGTCTATACCTTCAAGTGGACCAAAATCGTACATTTCGTATAGATCGCTTGGTAGCACACCCATGCTTGCCCCGTAGTCCAACAATGCGTGAGGGATTTTTAATTTTCCCACACGGATAGGCACGATTGGCACTCCATACTCTTTATCATTCTCGACTTCGGCATCTTTTTCCAAACCTGCATTCACTTGACACGAAGAAGTTAGACATTTTTCATTAAATTCGGTACTAGGAACGGTGCTTACCACATTGATGTTAACACTTTTTATGTTCTTGGGATTTGGCACCGTATCACTCGGTAGCTGGCCTTTTGCTTTCTTTAATATCGCCACATCACTTGCAAGTTGACCCATTTGAGTGGTCAACGATTGGATGCTTTTGTCACGAACCTCGTCCTTTTGCATCCGAACCTCATCACGTTGGTTCATTCGTTGCATTTCACTTTGCATCGCCTTCAACATCTCCATCATCTCATTTCCACTTGATGAAGTTTGACCCGAAGGACCACTTTGACCCGTTTGTTGAAATTGCCCTTGATAACCATAGTTGCTTCCACCCCGATAATTCCCTTGATTGTATTGTTGACGAGGTGCAAAGTTACCTTGAGCTCCTTGAAAGTTTGGGTTAGCTTGGTTCGACGGATTTCCATAGCGAAAATTTGGGTGGTTCCTCACACCCGAGTGATAGGTGTTGGAATTCATGTTGTTGTAATTCCTATCACCCCCTCCTTGACCTTGACCTTGAACCGCATGAACTTCTTCATATTGCCCTTCCACCTCCTTGGCAATTTTCAGTCGCATGACCTATTTCATTACACAAAGCACAAACATCATAAATTTGGTTAGTAGTTTGAACATTACCATCATCTATTGCGTGCACGTGAGGTCGGGCAATGGCCGGTCGGGCTCTCCTCGATGCTTGAGCCTTTCTCTTTGATGTACTTGCCATATTCTCCAAGAACTCCCAATCGTCATTCTCATAGTTTGTGCCAAAAGTCCCACCGGTAATGGACATTAAATCTCGAGCAACCTCGGCACTCAACCCCTCGTGGAAGGCATTCATCAACTCCCAAAGTTCAATCCCATGGTGAGGGCAATTTTTAATCATCATATTGAAACGTTCAAATGCCTCATGGAACATCTCACCATGTTGTTGTTGGAAGCTCCTCAATCCTTTTCTAGCATCGTTGGTCTTTTGGGCGGTATAGAATTCGTCTAGAAAAATTTGTTGCATCTCCGCCCAAGTATAAATAGATGCTGAAGGCAAAGTGTAGAACCACTTCTTTGCCTTGTCCTCCAAAGAAAACTGAAATAGGACCAACTTGACATCATCGGCCGAAAAACCTTGGCTCCCAAGAGTATTGCAAATTGAGTCATAGGCCTCTAAATGGAAATACGGCTCCTCCATTGCTAGCCCTTTGTATTTCGGCAAACTTTGCAAAGAATTTGTTCTCACTTCAAAGGTTCTCCCTTCATTGTTGTGAGGGATAACTACCGGTGAAGGGTTTTGAGTAATTATCGGCCTGAAATGTGCTTCTATTCCCCGTGCTTGTTCCCTAAGATGCCTTCTTGGAACACCCAATCGACCCCTTGGACGAATAGGACCCATAGGTCTTGGTATATGCCATTGTGGTGCGAACGGTGGTTGAAATTGTTGTTGTAGCATCGGTTGGTGTTGAATCGGCCTTTGGAATTGAGGTTGTACATTTTGTGGCCGAACTTGTTGTAATGGGATAGGGCGTTGCATTGGTGGCCCTTGTGGTCTTGGCCGAACATGTTGCGGTATGAGTTGTTGTTGTGGCACTCCACCTACACTTGCCATTCCTTGAGATTGACTTTGCACATAACCAAACTCTCCTTGATCACCATAACCCCCATAAGCATACCCGTCTTCATCATAGCCCTCATAATCTTCATATCCATCTCCCCCTATACCCGAAGTTTGCCCAAAGGGAAGAGTCGAGTATTGAAAGCCCGATTGGTTCGATGGTCTAAATGTTGAAGTTGCATGAACGACCGTTGAACCTTGGGGTATTGAATAATGTGACGATGACTGACCCGAAACTGGGAAGAAATGAGTGAGTGGTGGAATTGTAGTGGAAGGGTTAAAGGAAAGATTGGGTTCACTTTGAGTAGTAATCGGTTGTGTGGTGTTAGATGGTGTAGTGTCATGAGGTGGAGTAGGAATTGTAGTGGAATTTGGTATGGTTGTGTTTGGTGATGGTTGTGTGGAAGTAGGTATAAATGATGAGGTCGTTTGACCCGTTGTGGGTGGTACTTGTGTTTCGTCCATGATATTTCTTGGTGTAATGGGTGAAGTGGGTGAACCAATGATTCTGTTTTCCCTTAGTAAAACTCTGTTTTGCCTTAGCGTTCTTTCGATTTCCGGATCAAATGACAATGGTGATGCTTTGTGAGAGCCTCTAGTATGCATGCACCTGTAGAACCTGCACACTAAACACACCAGTGTAAACCCGAAAATAACAAAGCAAAACTAACAAACTGACACACGTTGCGCACTGCTCCCCGGCAACGGCGCCAAAATTTGACGTGCTTGTCGTGGGTCACGCAAATTTAATCCCAATAACAACTATAGATAGCGGTAATAGGGTATCGAACTCAGGGAGTATGTGGAAAGTGTGTTGATTTTATAGCTTTGCAATTAACTACAATTAACCTAATTTGCAGAAAAATAAAGATCAATGATTTGGATTGTTGTTTTAGAAAACTAAATTAATAACTAATTGCGAATCAAAATTGGTTGTTAAGCAGATTAAGAGAAAGCGATCATCCTAAACTTCCGGTTTACTTTTGACAATTGTGTTAAATTCACTAGAAAGAATCACATAGACATGATTCATGTATGATTGTTTGTTGTGATAAAAGGGAACTAAGTACTCGGATTATGAAAACGCGAGGTTGTTACCCGATAACCAATTGATTAATATCCAACCCTAATCCCTCCCTTGATATCTCGATTGTTAACAACACCAAGAACGTACGATTTAGGATATGATTATAACATCAACCAACAATTTACAAACAAACATTCACACACCATAATAAACAAATGCATTGCAAGTCTATTATTCTAGAAATACTAATTCAAACACAAAAGTCATAGACAAACCTTCAACTCAGGATGATCACCATAAGTTTAACCGGACATAGCTTGGTGAATCATCATAACAACAAGTTTAGTGTTCATATGAATCGAAAACATAAACCAAATGTTAGAAAATTGTTTGCAACCAAGTACCCACAGCCAAAATCGCCCCTAGGATCTCCCAAAACCGACCAATGATGAGAATACTTGAAAAGGCACAATAAAACTGACTTAATGTTGGCAGTTACGGTTTTCGCGTCGCCTCCACCGTAAATTACGGCCTCACCGTAATTTACGGTGAACATCAATAAGTTACGGTGATATTTGTCTGAGCTACGGTGGAAAAATGGTGAAAATCAGGTCCACCGTAAATTACGGTGGGACCGTAATTTACGGTGACAACCTAACTTTTGTTCTTTGTTCCTCACCAATGCTGCCGCCAATAGAACAAGTCCATTCGTGATGGCATGGCCCTTTGTCACGTGTCTGTTACTGCTCCCCAATAATGATGATGTTGTTGAAGCCCAATAAATCCCTTGATGATAAGTCAAGACCCTCACGTGCCTTCATGTTGGCGGCCCACTTATATTTGATGACGATGATTATTTTAAAACAAAAAAAAACCTCACGTGAATTCAAGTTGGTGTATCTCAAAGTTGGCTGCCAATATTCACGTGTGTGTATCAGATGTATTGATCAAAAGTCAAGACCCTCCAAGAAGTCACGTGAACTATATGATAATTGTGGCCCCCTTTCTTCTCTTGGTCTAATATTCATGTACGCGGCCCAACAACCCTCTAGTCCACGTGATGATGATGATGATGATGATGATGTTGTGTTTTTGTGGCGGCCCAATCAAAGAAGTCGGCCCAAAAAGTGATGATGATGATGATGTCTGCTTCCTCTAAACCAAGTCCCCTCATGTAATGTCCTTTTAATTCTTTGAACCACAAAGTCACGATGCCATTTAATTTCCAACCGTAGCCTACGCGTTCCAATTTAACCGAATTAAGCGATTTGCCTGTAAAACACACGAACACTCGTAGTTATCACATTCATGATACATTACCGTGTAAAATATGGGATATGCATGTATTTAGCTGATTTAAGGGTTGTCCTACGGACCACCCGTCAGGCAGCACTTAAACATCCATTGGATAGTTTAATCGATCGGACATTGAATCGTAGCAGCGATCGAGTTATTACCCTGAATTGTGGCAGCACTTCGTGATCAGTGTGTGTTTTTGTAGTGATTATACTATAACTCAGCGTACAATTCGAAATTGAACGTCGAACGAACACTCAATTGCATGAAACAGACTGTTCTATTTATACGTGAAATTGGTTTCCCCCGTGTGTCGGGGAAGATGTTGTGGTGTCTGTCACGACTCGCCTGGGGTGTCAATCTACCCTAGGGTAGCCTTGTCACTAGTATAGGCCTGCTGAGTTGATAGTTCGAGAATTCTCAATTTAGACAACGCATTTTAGAGATAATCGTCAATTAGGGTTTACCCCCCTTGATTTTTAGGGGCCCTAATTCTAATTCCAAATGTTTTGAAAATTTTAGGGATTATACAAAATCACTTGGGTTTCTCAATTAGGGTTTCCTATTGGACAATTTACAATAATAAATAGTACTTTTTGATGAGAGTTGTTACATTCTCCCTACCTTAATAAAAATCTCGTCCTCGAGATTTACTGGAATAAGTGAGGATACTTTCGCTTCATTTCTGATTCCAGCTCCCAAGTGTATTCAGCTCCTCTCTTTGAATCTCATCTGACTTTGACTAAAACTAGTCGTTTGTGTTTGAGAAACTTGATCTTTCGATCCTCAATTTGAAGAGGTTTCTCAACAAATTTCAGCTTTTCGTTTACCTCTATATCTCGAAGAGGTACTACCAGTGATTCATCTGATAAACATTTCTTGAGATTGGATACATGAAATACATCATGTACTCCAGATAATTCTTCTGGTAGTCGTAACCGATAAGCGACTGGTCCTATACGTTGGATCACTGAAAATGGTCCTACGTACCTTGGACTTAGCTTTCCTTTCTTTCCGAATCTAACTACTCCTTTCCAAGGAGAAACTTTTAATAGTACTTTGTCTCCAACTTGGAATTCTAACGGCTTGCATCTATTGTCTGCATAACTTTTCTGGCGATCTCGAGCCGTCTTCAGTCTTTCCTTGATTTGAGTAATCTTATCAGTCGTTTCTTGCACTATTTCAGGACCTGATAATTGAGTTTCTCCTATTTCTGCCCAACAAACTGGAGTTCTGCACTTTCTTCCATATAGTGCTTCAAATGGGCGGTTTCAATACTTGAATGATAGCTATTGTTATAGGAGAATTCAATTAATGGTAAATGATCATCCCAATTTCCACCAAAATCTATTACACATGCTCTGAGCATGTCTTCTAGAGTTTGGATCGTCCTTTCACTTTGTCCGTCTGTTTGGGGATGATATGCAGTGCTCAGATTTAATCGAGTTCCCATAGCTTGCTGGAAACTTTTCCAGAAATGAGAAGTAAAACGACTATCCCTATCTGAAACAATGGAGAGTGGAACTCCATGTAAGGATACAACTTCATCTACATACAATTTTGCCAATCTTTCCATACTAAAGGTTTCTTTCATTGGTAGAAAGTGAGGTGATTTGGTTAATCGATCCACAATTACCCAAATCGCATCATTACCTTTTCTGGTTTTGGGTAACTTAGTAATAAAATCCATTGTTATAAGTTCCCATTTCCATACAGGTATTTCTAATTGTTGTAGTAGACCTGAGGGTTTCTGATGTTCTGCCTTAACTTGTGAACAAGTGAGACATTTAGAAACATATCGTGCTATATCCTTTTTCATTCCTATCCACCAAAAGTTCTTTCTTAAATCTTGGTACATCTTATTGTTTCCTGGGTGCATAGTATACCTAGATTTATGAGCTTCCTCTAAAATCTTAGGTCTTAAGTCTCCCTGCTTAGGTACCCAAATTCTACTTTTGTGAAATCTCCAAATTCCATCTACTCCTTGTTCTAATTCCTTGATTCGTCCTTTCATTCCTTCAGCATCATCCTTGATTGCTGTAGTTTGAACATTCTTCAATTGTTCCATTAAATCTATTTGTAGATTTAATCTGAGAGCACGAACTCGTCGTTGTTTCTCATAATACTTACGACTTAAGGCATCTGCAACTACATTTGCCTTTCCTTCATGATACTGAATATCACAGTCGTAGTCACTTAGGATTTCCATCCATCTCCTTTGCCTCATGTTTAACTCTTTTTGCCCAAATATATATTTTAAACTTTTGTGGTCTGTGTAGACAGTAAATTTACTTCCGTAAAGATAATGTCTCCAAATCTTAAGGGCAAAAATTACGGCTCCTAATTCTAAATCATGAGTCGTATAGTTTTCTTCGTGCTTTTTCAATTGCCTTGAAGCATATGCAATCACCTTTTTGCGTTGCATAAGCACACATCCATATCCTAGTTTTGAAGCATCACAATATACTTCAAAATCTTCAATTCCTTCTGGTAAGGCTAAGATTGGTGCATTTGTTAATTTCTGTTTTAATATTCTAAAGGCTTCTTCTTGCTTTGGTCCCCATTCAAACTTAACCGCTTTACAGGTTAGCTTAGTTAATGGTACGGCTATTTTGGAAAAATCCTTAATAAACCGTCTATAATACCCAGCTAAACCTATAAAACTTCTAATTTCCATTGCTGTTTGTGGAACCTTCCATTTGGTAATTGCCTCTATCTTAGCAGGATCTACATGAATACCTTCGTGATTCACCATGTGTCCTAAAAATTGCACTTCTTGCAACCAAAATTCACACTTCGAGAATTTGGCATAAAGCTTTTCTTTTCTTAACAAAGTTAAGAGTGCATGAAGGTGTTCACAATGCTCTGTCTGACTTTTGGAATAAATAAGTATATCGTCTATGAAGACAATTACAAATTTATCCAAATATGGTTTACAGATCCTATTCATCATGTCCATGAATGCAGCAGGTGCATTTGTTAACCCAAAGGGCATGACTGTAAACTCATAATGACCATACCTAGTTCTGAAAGCAGTTTTAGGTATGTCCTCTTCTTGTACCTTCAATTGATGATATCTGGAGCGTAAATCTATCTTAGAAAAATATCTAGCCCCCTGAAGTTGATCAAACAGATCATCAATCCTAGGTAATGGATATCGATTCTTAATTGTAACCTTATTCAATTCTCTATAATCGATACACATTCTCATTGAACCATCCTTCTTCTTTACAAACAACACTGGCGCTCCGCAAGGGGATGAGCTAGGTTGTATGAATCCTTTACTTAGTAATTCATCTAATTGCGTTTTTAATTCTAACATTTCTGTGGGTGCTAACCGATAAGGTGCCTTGGCTATCGGTGTAGTTCCTGGAATTAGATGAATCCTAAATTCTACTTCCCTATCCGGAGGTAATCCTGGTAAATCTTCTGGGAATATATCTGGATATTCTGAGACTACAGGAATTTCCTTAAGTTCTTTACCCTTAGTACTAATGATTACTGAACTCATATATACTATTCCTTGTTTTCGTTCATAATTAGCAACTTTCATTACTGATATGAACTTCATGGGCTTACGTGGTTTATCTCCTGTAATCCTAATTACTTCTCCGGTGGGTGATTGAATTTCTATGGAATTCTGATCACAAAGGATTCTAGCATGATTGGCTACTAACCAATCCATTCCTAATACAACATCAAATTCAGCTAAATTCATCGGCAATAGTTTTGCAGAGAATTTATGTCCTAAAAGTTCTATGTTTTCTTCTTGCAAAACTTTATCTATTTAAACTGAATTTCCGTCTGCCGTTTCAACTGTAAAAATCTGCCTAATATTGGTTAAAGGTAATTTAAGAGCTTGGCAGAATGAAGTATTTATAAAACTTTGGTTCGCACCAGAGTCAAATAATACTTTGGCGTAAATGTTGTGAACTAAGAACGTACCCGCTATCACATCTGGGATGAGTTCTGCTTCTTGAGTGGTTAGCTGAAATGCCCTAGCATTCTTCTTAATAGTTCCGTCGGTCGCCTTGGTTTTGTTGTCTGCTGGTTTAATTAATTTAGGACATTCTGGTTTAAAATGTCCTTTTTCTCCACAGTTATAGCAGATCGTTGTTTTCTTTCTGCACTCTTCTTCCCGATGTCCTACCATTTTGCAAAAATTGCAGGTTACATTACATCTTCCATAATGTTTTCTTTTGCAATTCTTGCAGAATGGCAGAGTTGAGGATTTTCCCGTTCCTCTTCTGTTGAAGTTGCTATTATTACCCATACGAAATCCTTGGGTAATTTTCTGAGCTAATTCCTTCTTCCTGTTTTCATCTTGGGTGCGTACTAGTTCGTCAGTTAGGGTATTAGCTAATTCCACTGCATCGTCAATAGTGCGAGCTCTCGCAGCTTTAACGATGTTGCGGATTTCACTAATCAGTCCTCAAATGTAGCGAGAAATGGGTACCGGTTCTGGCGAAGCCAGTGTTGGTACCACTCTAGCATATTCAAAGAATGTCGAAGTATAACCGCGACAATCTACACCCATCATCCGATGATTTAGGAACTTATTTGTCATTTGTTCCTTTTCATACTCGGGACAGAATTTTCTTTCTACAAAACCCTTAAATTCTTCCCAAGTCATGGCATAAGCTATCATTCTTCCTTTTGATTGTAACACAGTGTTCCACCATTCAAGTGCTCCTTCCTTGAAGAGATTTGATGCGTACATGACTTGATCATCTTTAGCACATTTACTTATTGCAATTACTGCTTCGGTTTTCTCTAACCAACGCAGTGATGCAGTTGCTCCTTCATTGCCTGCAAATTCAGTGGGTTTACAAGCAAGAAATTCTTTGAAAGTGCAACCAGGCGTTGCAGTTTTCATTTTCTTTGGTAATGGAGCTTGATGTGGTTCCCCATTATGATTAACATGATCATTGCCTCCGTTTACACTATTACTGAAGTTATCTTCAGAAATACGTTTACTAGGAACGATTTGTTGCGGTTCGATTGGATTCTTTACAGCAGCAACAATGGCTGGAATAGCATTGGCTATCCCTTGAGCAACAATATTTTCGATATCTTGTCTAGTCATATATTGATCTCCTGGATGTTGCTCAGACTGATTAACCTCATTTACTGGTTCATTACCAATGTTTGTCATCTGATAATTAATTTTATATAAATAATTAGTATAAATATAAATATAATAAAACAGTTTGCACATAATCACATTAACATGTATAACCAAAAATTATTGATTTCACAAGTTTCATTATATTATGCCTTGTACACACGATTATCATACAACGTTTTATTGTTAAGTTATTACACATACTGGTTATTATGATTATTTATTAACAAATATTCCTGCAAACTCCCATTATCTGGTCAGCTAATTTCTTAAAAACGACGCTCCCTTTCGTCATACTTCCAAGTAACTCTTTCTCCAATATCCCTAATCCTATTTCCTGCATCAATTAACTCTTCGCCCCAAAGACGAAGTTCAGTCAGATTCTCCGGGCTCATAGTTGGATATAGTGGAGGTTCTGGGTCAACTTGTGGGAAAAATGTATCAGGGTTGTTTAAAAGATTTTGGTATTGCCAATCAGTTGTCCACCATTCATCTAATTCTACTGGTAGTAGTTGAGGTTGGACAATAGGATCTGGAATACCAGGTTCCAGATTGATTGGAATTGGAACTTCTAGTGGATAGTGGAAAAGATCTTCTTCAGTAAAGATAAGGTTTGGATTAGCTGGTTCAAGGTTTCCATCAGCAGGTCCGATGAGGTCACTCATTATTAATTTATGATCTAAAACTTCCCAAGGAGTCATTTTCTGTTTCTGTCTAGAACTTTCTCCGACTTCTCTTTCTGTTTGCTTAAAACTCTTCTCAGCTTCTATCTCTACTTGATTAATATTTTCCTCAATTTCTATCCCTTTTCCTTTGTCTTTTGGTTCTTCAGTTTTAGTAACCTTTCTTGTTGCTGGCTTTTTCCTTCGTACACGCCTCCAGCCCACAAATCTGCTTCTTTTCTTGGTTTTAGGTTTTGCCAGTGGTTTGGATTGAAATTCCATGGGTTCTTCTTTATCAGCGAAGTAACCGGTGAATTCTTTAGAAACTTCTATCTTAACGGGATAGAGGTTAAGATTTTCTAAACCTTCAGATATCTCATTCATGCTGTTTAGCATATATGCAAAATACATACCAAATGTTAAAATAAATAACAAAATTTTATAGATAACCCGTGAATATTATTGCATACATAAAACAACTGACAAGTAAATTATACTACGATTTTCGGTAAACTTATTTATTTACTAAATAAGGTTTCTGGAAAATAATAGTACTAAAACTTTTGAGTATTTAGAGATTTGCATTTTCTGCTACTGTGGCTAGCATATAAAGATTTGTCCATTTCTTATCTAATTTGTCCTCCCAAGGTGATTTACTGATTAAATCCTGGGTTTCTTGTTTAACTTTCTTCTCTCGATTTTTCCTTATTTCCTCCTGACTTTTCCTAATAATCAAATTTTTTTTATTAGGAGAAAGTGGTTCCTCGTAATGTGCCTTACGGACAAATATTCCTTCTTCAGGAATTACATAAGGTTTTGTTTGGGATGAACTTCCCTTCTCGTTGGATGACCTATCTAGTTTAAGATAGATGTTTGACAGCTTTTGTTTACCCATACTGTAATTAACAAATAATCAGTTAATAAAACACATAATCACATAATTGGCAATTAGTAAAATTAAGTATTTCTAAATACTTAATAGGCTTAGATCAGTGGCTCTGATACCACCTTATTTCTGTCACGGCCCCCGACCCGGTTTGACCCGTTTCAGGAGCCGCGGGACAGAAATCCCGTGGTATTTAATTAACAGCGGAAGTTTCTTCAGGATCTTTTTAAAACTGAAATATTTCCCGATTATTTTATTTCACAATTCGGAATAAAACCCGGTAATTTACAATATTGAGATTTCACGAAGAAATCTTTTATTTTACAAAACATGTTTCTTTATTTTATACTGAGCCACTTCCTTAAGCTGATAGTGCTTCACGGCACTTTTCCTGGATCACAACAGATCACCTGAAACATGTTTGAAAAAGGTTTTGTCAGCGGGAAATACTGAGTGAATCATTCTATTTACTAAAACGACACATTTGTTATAATCTACAGTATTAAGAGCAATTACAATGTTTCAGATATCAACCAACTACCCTCGGTATTTGTCACTCGACTCGTTTCTGTGACTATGGTCATATCACCCATTGGCTAACTCGTTGTCCAATGGTGAAGATTATCAAGTAATGTATACAAAACCCCACATACCGGCTGTAATATGGTGATTACAAAGACTTAATCCCTGTAATTATAACTTTGAAAATAAACATGCTTTTGGAAAGTAATTTGATAAAAAGAGAATGACTCACATTGTAGATTTAACAGAGCTTATCCTATTGATTAGCCTTGATAACCTAGTTTAAATAATCAGGCACACAAACTAGGTTAGTAACTTAATACAGCATTTACGATAACTCACGAGATTAAAACCTTCACAACGAATGACAAAGTGCGATACTTAAACATCCATCGATTTAACGACAAATGACAAAGCATAAACCCTAATGTGGGCAGCACTTAAACATCCATTGGATAGTTTAATCGATCGGACATTGAATCGTAGCAGCGATCGAGTTATTACCCTGAATTGTGGCAGCACTTCGTGATCAGTGTGTGTTTTTGTAGTGATTATACTATAACTCAGCGTACAATTCGAAATTGAACGTCGAACGAACACTCAGTTGCATGAAACAGACTGTTCTATTTATACGTGAAATTGGTTTCCCCCGCGTGTCGCGGAAGATGTTGTGGTGTCTGTCGCGACTCACCTGGGGTATCAATCTACCCTAGGGTAGCCTTGTCACTAGTATAGGCCTGCTGAGTTGATAGTTCGAGAATTCTCAATTTAGACAACGCATTTTAGAGATAATCGTCAATTAGGGTTTACCCCCCTTGATTTTTAGGGGCCCTAATTCTAATTCCAAATGTTTTGAAAATTTTAGGGATTATACAAAATCACTTGGGTTTCTCAATTAGGGTTTCCTATTGGACAATTTACAATAATAAATAGTACTTTTTGATGAGAGTTGTTACATTTGTCATTCGTTGTGGGTTTTGATCTCGTGATTATCATTAAAGTTGAATTGAGTTAATACACTAATACGTGTGCATTGTATATTTAATTAGGTTTACCAACTCTAAACCAGTAGGCAAGATCTATCAACTTAAACCTACAAAGTGAGTCATTCTATTTTTATCAAATTGCTTTTCAAAACTCTACTTGTTTTCCAAGTTTTAATTACAATGATTAAGTTTTTGTATTCTGCAATTACTACCGGTATGTGGGGTTTTGTATACACTACTTGATAAGCTTCACTAGTTAGGAGAATGATCAACAGTGATATGACCATAGTCACAGATCCGGTCGAGTGACAAATACCAATTTGGGGTAATTGGTAGATATAAACAAATATAAAAACCCTAAATGTTGTAAATTATAACAATGTGTTTTCTTTAAAACAATTAAATGAATTCACCAGTATTTTTAGTTGACCAAATATTTTTAAAACGTGTTTCAGGTGACTTACTGTGAAGAAAGGAAAAAAGTGTGGGGTGAGAATGATCTTTTATTTAACAAAGTATGGGGATTAGTATGGTTGAAGGGGCTAAAAGTGTGATTTAACAAAGAATGGGGTTTGTGTCGGAAACTTAAGATGCATACATGGGATAAAGGTAAGATTAAACAAAGAATGAGGGTTAGTATGGTTAGAGGGGCCAAAAGTGTGATTTAATCAAAGAACCAGGGTGAGTATTGTCGGTGGCAAAGGCCGCCGACATTGTCTTTTAAGATATAGATAATTTGTTATTAGGCTGTGGGTTACAACCGCGCTTCGACACAAGTGACATATAACTTTATTTAAATGTTTTAACTAGACTTAATAAAGTTTTCCTAAACAATTACAATGTCGCATCCAAAGGTGCATTGTATATAGTATCATTTCTTGATGTTGAATAGACACATAATACATCACAAACAATGAATGTGAAAATCACAATCTTCAGTTGATATATATTCATTTCATTCTTTTGCAATTTGAACAATCTTCTTCCCAACATTATCACCTCGGAACAAGCCTACAAAAGCAGATGGAATGGTCTCTATGCCAAAAGAAATGTCTTCTGGAACACTCAATTTTCCAGCACGAACATAGTCCTTTGTGACTGACATGAAGTCATTGAAATCATTTGAGGTGAAATCGGTGACTAAAAAACCATGGATCATGATTCGCTTGTAGACGACATCTACCATGCTTAGCGCAGTATGTTTCTTTGAATTTGTGTAGCCTGAAAGCACACCACAGGCAGCAATTCTACCAAATGCATTCATGTTAGCAATAACAGCCTCTAGCATCTCTCCCCCCACATTGTCAAAATATATGTCTATCCCATCAGGAAAGTACCTATATTTTAAAAATAACATGAATATCTTTATTATTTATCATAGATATATATTGGTCTTTATTGAAAGCTATTCTTTTTGTAAATTAGTAACATGAAATTATTTAATGTTGCTTTGTTCTAACCTTTGGAGAGTAGAGTTTAGGTCTGTTTCTTCTTTGTAATTGAATGCCTCATCAAACCCAAGCTTCTCTTTCAGAAAATCTACCTATAATCCAAACAAAATGATACATCTTTTTACTTTTTTTTTTGTAAACGTGAAATAATGAATTTCATATATATATATATATATATATATATATATATATATATATATATATATAACTAATCAGTAGAGGACAAGTAAGCACTATCGGTTAAGATGATAAAGGCTGAGCTAAATTTTAGCCAATGTAAAATAAAAAAAAAAACTTTGAAAACTACAATGGGGTCGACGAAAAACCAATCAAGATAATACACGTGTAAAGTGTACGTTAAATGTAATCCTAGACGATGTTTTTTTAAGACCAATATAAAGAGACCACATGTAAAGTATATGCTAAGTTTTTGTGCCTTAGGAGCTGTTTGGCAACATCTGAATCCAGTAAGATGTCTGAACCATTAAGTGCTGAACTAGTAATAGGTCTGAACCATTAAGAGCCTGTATAATGCTTAACCGTTCAGAGGCAAATGTCTGACCAATTCAGATTAGAGGTCTTAACCATTCGGACTCTGGGTAATGCTTAACCATTCAGAGAGAAATGTTTGAACCATTCTGACATCTGCTCGTGAAACAAACAGTCTGAACCATTAAGTATTGAACCAGTAAAAAGTCTGAACCATTAAGAGCCTCGTTAAGAGGTAAACAAACAGCCACTTAGTCAGCGCTTTTGTTTATTTTGTTGAAACTTAAAATCAATGTTCATTTTGTTAAGTTTTTCAGTCACCTTGTTCATTTTGGTGGTTTTTACATGAAATAAGGGTATAATTAAGAAACCTTGTAGAGTTGAAAATTTAAAACCTTTTGTTTTGTCCCTGCACACCCGACAACATAGCAACCAAACAACTTTGCATATTGGCCAACCAAATTACCAACGGATCCAGCAGCTGCCGAAACAAAGACTTTGTCTTCTTTCTTAGGTTTGCATATTTTGAAGAATCCTCCATAAGCAGTGAGACCACTAAATCCTGTAAAAACAAGTGTGTGTGAGAGAGAGAGAGAGAGAGAGAGAGAGAGAAAGGGAGAGAGAGAGTCAAAATGGTCGCTGAGATTTGGTCACTTTAGTCCAAAACTCAAACATTTTGAATCTAGGTCCCTATGGTTTCAATTTTGTTGGCATTTTCATCCAAAAACAAAATCTAGTTAGATTCTTTCAGTTAACATTCAGTTTTTTTGTATTTTTCTTCCCTTTTAATGAAGGGCAAAATAATAAGATTTTTTTAATTTTTATAATAAAACGTTAAAAAGACCATTTTGCCCTTCATTAAAAGGGGGAAAAAAGACAAAAAAAAATGAATGTTAACTGAAAAATCTGACCAGATTTTGATTTTGGATGAACATGACAACAAAATTGAAACCATATGGACTCAGATTCAAAAGGTTTTTATTTTGTACTAAGGTGACAAAAGTGATCAAACCTCAGCGACCATTTTGGCAGTTGAGTCTATGAGTTAATTATGGAATGAAGTTAAAAGGAATATAATTTACCGAAAATCCCAACATGGTAAGACAATGGAAATTCAATGGTGTCAAGTTTCTTTAACATGTCTTGAGTTTTCACTATTGTATATTCTGCCCAATTGATTGTTCCATGTACAATATCATTTTTCTGATAGTCCGGGTGGTTTGAAGCCACAACTCTCCCCAATCCGAGGCAATTTATTGTCTATCAAGATAGAAAAATGAAAACTAATTTTAATTAAAGAAGCCACACATAAACTAGTATCCAATTATAAGACCAATAACTAGATATTTGTCACAAGCATAATGATATGTCATGATATATAAACTATATTTGCCTCCTTATATGCTGTTACTTTTTTTTTTTAACGGCAAATTTAGATCATTGGAGTATCATCGTGCCACGAGCAGAACCACCTGATCATATCCATCTGCACTAGGCATAATGACTATACACCAATTCAATACGAAACCCAATAAATATGAGAAAACCCTCTTGTGGGAATCGAACCTAGAACCTATTGGCCCCAAAGTCTTATCACACCCCACAAGATGCCACTAGGCTATAAAGTCATGGGTCTGTTACTTTTCTATATCGATTTTAAAATCCTAAACAGGAAACTGAAAACGAAAAAAACTATAAAGTTATAGTTAATGATGGTATTTAAAGTCGAACTACTAACTATAGTATGGTTTGACGGTTTGAACCATTTTTTCAACATCGTTTATTATAAACATGATGAAGATGGTTCATAATATTTTACATAAGTATAACTGCATAAATTCCAAAAAAAAGGGAAATGTAAATATATTGGTACGGTATATACTTGACTGGACCTATAAAACTCACGTGGGTATATAACCCATTATTCAAATGGACTGAACTAGCCCAAGACCAACACAAAATAAAAAGGCCCAAAGACTCTAAGACCACCTGTAGTGGTTAAGAAAAATAATGCCCCCACCATGGAGCATTATCCGACACGTGTCATCCCAGTCAGCATGGGGCGTTATTGCAAAAGTGGTGTAGTGGGAATAATGCCCCTCCCTATCATTAAACAAAAAAAACAAACAATTGCTCATTGGCTAGTCAAACCTTGGACCACTCCCCATTGGCCACATGCAAAATCCATTTGATCACTTGAGCGTTATATTTAAAACGCTTGCATGCAATTTTTCCAAAAACAACGCCTTATAACGCCTAGTGTAGTAGGGGGCGCTTTGGGGCATTTTTTTTT
Source organism: Helianthus tuberosus (assembly GCA_030545235.1). Taxonomy (NCBI): domain Eukaryota; kingdom Viridiplantae; phylum Streptophyta; class Magnoliopsida; order Asterales; family Asteraceae; genus Helianthus; species Helianthus tuberosus. Next base: position 183,242,374 of record CM060357.1, read on the forward strand.
TTCAATTTTTTTTAAAATACCGCCCCACTACGGGTGATCTAAATAAACCCAACAAATTCATCCCTTAAACTGAAGAATCCATTCCTTTAGCTGAAGAAAGGTGTCTAGTTTCAGCGGTTTCGTCATGACGTCCGCCAATTAATCTTCGGTTCTGCAGTATTCAAGCTTTATAACTTCCTGGTTCACCAAGTCACTTAAATAATGAAAACGAACATCTATGGGCTTTGTTCTTCGATGCATAATAGGGTTTCTTGACAGCTTAATACTTGAATTGTTATCACGCAATACTTCCAGTGGTCCACTCATCTTTTCTCCCAACTCTTCCAACAATCCTTTTAGCCAAACATAATGGCACGCACACGAAGTGGTTGCGACATATTCTGCTTCCGTCGATGATAAAGTAACAATGTCTTGTTTACGAGAGCTCCAACATATGGCGGCTAGCCTGAAGTACATCGACGATCCTCGACATCCCTTGCATAGTCACTGTCGGTAAATGCCAAAAGCTTTCCCAAAGAGTGTCTTTCATATAGAAACTCATGATCGTATGTTCCCTAGAGATATCTAAGTGCTAAAATGACAGTGTAAATGTGCCTATCCTTTTTATACTTTCGTCTAATCTATTTCTTTTAATTTTGTTTGTGAGGTTGCTTGGGTTTGCTGGTTTTTGGTCCGTTTGCTGTCTTTGTTCGTGTTGTTGCTGTCTATCATCAAGCATAATCAGCTCTCTTCTCAATCATTTTGTGTCTTTTGTTCCTTTGTTCCTCACAAGTAAAATACGTGAGATTATTTGGGCTTATTGTTTCTGGTCTGTGATCTTGTTCAACATATGAATCAACCAACCAATCTGTGATGACTGGTTGATTACTTCTCTGTAACCGATCTTGTTTTCATTTGAATAAACATGTGCCTTCCTTTGGATTTGAGCTTTGTAACATGGTATCAGAGCCCCAAGGTTGACTCGGGCTCTGGTGATTCTTTCCGCTGCATTTCAAAGCTCCGTCTGCCTTCTCCTCTTCCGATCTAGGGTTTCTCTGTTCTGTCGGCGCCCTGTGGGTTGTTCCCTATTTCCGGAGTGCTTTCTGGCTCAGTGGAGACGGTGTTGATATTGGTGTGTGAAACCCTAATTTCTAGGGTTTGGTGTTTACAGTTGGTGGCTGTGACGGTGCTACATCAGAAACCCTAATCTGTGGTTTCTCCTCTGGTTGGTGAAGAAGATCCTTGGTGGTCTCTTTTTAGGGCAAACCAACAGGATTTGTTTTCGGCTCTCTGATCAGTGTCTGTAACCCTAAGTAAAGGTTGCAGATCTGATCCCTTTGGCTTGCACCCACTGTGAGATCGTTCATTCCTTTCTCTTTTTTTATTTTTTATTTGCATCACTGTGTCTGGTGTCTAGGCATTTTGGTACCGGGTTTTAGACAAGACCGGTTTGATTATTGGAACACAGAAAGGGTTCACTCTGTTGCATTCGTGTCTGGTTTGGTCTATTGTGTTGTGGCTCCCTGGTCATTGTCTGCGGAGGCACCTTGAGTGACGAACCTCTGATCGGACCTCTGTCCAGGCTTCGCTAGTGTCTGTTTGGTGTTCGTGTTCGCTTATCTGTTTGGTATTTTGTTTGCTTATCTGTTTGTTTAATTGGTCTGTTCTGTGTTTCCTTATCTTGCTGTTATGACTGATAAAACTGAGTATGTTGTGACTTTGATTAGCAAGTTAGATGCTAGTGACCCATTATATCTCCATGCTAGTGACTCCAGTGGGCTCACAATTGTTAGCTTAAAACTAAAAGGGACTGAGAACTATGTGGTCTGGTCAAATGCTATGAAACTTGCTCTAATAGCTAAAAATAAATTAGGTTTCATTGATGGAACTTGTACTAGGTCTAAAGACAATGATGTTCTTGCTAGTCAATGGGATCGATGTAATTCTATTGTGCTCACCTGGATTCTGAACTCTGTATCTGATGAATTATATGTGGGTCAAGTCTATTTGAAACTTGCTTCAGAAGTCTGGGATGATTTAAAGGATACATATGATAAAGTTGATGGGTCTGTTGTGTTCAGCTTATATCAGAAAATCAACTCTGTTAGTCAAAATGGTTCGAGTGTGTCTGAATATTATCATAAAATCAATACTATGTGGAAACAATTTGATGCTATGCTACAATTGCCTTCTTGTACTTGCAATGCCTCTACTAAATTCAATGAGTTCAGTCAGTTAATCAAACCTATGCAATTCTTAATGGGCCTAGATGATGTTTATCAACCTGTTAGGATAAATCTGTTAACTAGGGATCCTCTTCCAACTATCAAAACAACCTTCTCTATTATTTCTAGGGAGGAATCACACAGAGGATCAAATAGTGGGTCAAAAATTCCTAACATGGGGTTTGCAGCTAAGTCAAGTAATTTTAATGACAACAAGAAAAGGTTTAACAAAGGCCCTAGTCCTAATCTCAAATGTACTCATTGCAATAAAGTTGGGCATACTATTGATGAATGTTTTGAGCTGCATGGCTATCCTTCAAATTATAGACAAAAACCTAACCAAAATGGTCAATGGTCTAGGTCTAATAATTCTGCTAATAACAGTAATGGTCCTTCTGTGAATAATTCTGTGTGTGATAAAGGTGCTGGTTCCTTGAATACTCTGTTTGCTGATCAGTTTTCTAAATTTCTAGGGTTGCTGAATGAAAGTAAAACAAAAGACACTAATAAGTCCAATGTAGGAGGTAAGTACTTTAATTCCCTCTCTTCCTTTGGGAACTGTAACAATCTTTTCTGTTTTAACTCTATAGGCTCTACAACACAAAATTTAAATTGGAATATTGATTCTGGTGCAAACCAACATATGGTTATGACCAGTGAAAACATGTTCAACATATGTTACTGAATATAACATAACTATTAAGCATCCCAATGGGACAGATGCTAAAGTCACTAAGATTGGATGTCTTAAGCTATCAGATTCTATGATTTTGAAAGATGTGTTTGTGGTGCCTGAATACTATATGAACCTCATTTCTGTGTATAAGCTAGCTAAATATAACAAACTTAGAGTCATATTTGATGAAAACTATTGCTACATTCAGGATTTATGCTCAAAGAAAACCCTGGTGACTAGTAAACAAACTGAGGGTTTATATTTATGTGGTAATTCACTAGGTCCTAATTTCTCTTGCTTGAGTAAGACTGAAAAAAAAAGCTCTGGCACTCTAGACTGGGTCACCCTGCTGAACAAGTTTTGAAAATTTTACAAATCAAGTCTGAGACTGGTAACACAAACCCTTGTGACATTTGTCACAAGGCCAAATAACACAGGGTACCTTTCCCTCTAAATGACCACAGTTCAACTAAAGTAGGGGATCTGGTACACTTGGATGTTTGGGGTCCATACAAGGTTACTAGCATAGAAGGGTACAAATATTTTCTCACCATAGTTGATGACTTTACCAGATCCGTATGGGTCTATTTAATGAAGTCCAAATCAGAAGTCTTTGAAAATATACAAAGCTTTTACAACCTTGTTAAAACCCAATTCGAAGTCAACATTAAAGTCTTTAGGAGTGATAATGGTTCAGAATTCATTAACTCTCAAATGTCTGATTTTGTTAAAACTAAAGGTATCATACATCAAACCTCATGTACGTATACTCCACAACAAAATGGTGTTGTGGAGAGAAAACATAGACACCTGTTAAACGTTGCAAGAGCTTTGTCATTTCAGTCAAAAGTTCCTCTTAAATACTGGTCTGAATGTGTGCTTACTGCTTCATACTTAATTAACAGGCTTTCTTCTTCTGTGTTGCATGGTAGTTCTCCTTATGAAATGTTGTTTGGATTCAAACCTTCTTTTGATCACTTGAAAGTTTTTGGTTGTCTTTGTTTTTTCACTGTTTTAGACAATTCTGATAAACTTGAGGAACGAGCTGAAAAATGTGTTTTCATGGGGTATTCAAACTTTAAAAAGGGATATAAGGTCTGTAGTTTAGACCAAAAGAAATTCATTTTATCTAGAGATATGAGCTTCTATGAAACTGTTTTTCCTTTCAAAAATAACCATCCGGTTCAAAACAACACAAATCTTTTAAACCAACTAAATTTCTTTGACAATTTTGAAACTTCAAGTGATACAAATCCCGATGATGAAGAGAAGGTTGTCACTGATTCGCCTGTTGTGACTCAGCAACACAGTGATGAGGTTGAATCGACTGTTGTGAACGATACACAGCAGTCCTTAGAGTCTGATGGTATGTCTAACAGCCATGAGTCCACAAGTGTTGAACCTGGTCCTGTGAGGGTTGAGTCAAGTAGTAGCAATGATGAATCAAACCTTCCTGAGGGTACTCAACCTATTAGGAGATCGTCTAGACCTGTGTTTGCTCCAAAAAGATTTAATGACTTTGTTGTTGGTCATGCTAAGTATAGTTACTATAAGTTTGTAGATTATTCCAACTTGCCTAGGGAGAATATTTGTTTGGCTACCAATGTTAATAAAATTATTGAACCATCCACCTATAAAGATGTCATTAAGGATAAACGGTGGATAGATGCTATGAATGAAGAGTTATCAGCTTTTCACCGAAATACCACATGGGAAATAGTTGATATGCCAAGTGGTAAAAAACCCATTGGTTGTAAATAGGTGTTTAAAGTCAAATACAAGTCTACAGGTGAGATCGATAGGTTTAAAGCTAGACTCGTCGCTAAAGGTTTTAACCAACGAGAGGTCATAGACTTTGAAGAAACCTTCTCACCTGTTGTTAAAATGGTCATTGTTCGATGTGTCATCAGCTTATCTGTTCAAAATAACTGGCCAATGTACCAACTTGATGTTAATAATGCCTTCCTTTATGGGCTGCTTAAGGAAGAAGTCTTTATGTGTCTACCTGATGGTCTAAGTGTCAAACACCAAAACAAAGTTTGCAAATTGAACAAGTCCTTGTATGGGCTTAAACAGGCCCCACGCATGTGGAATGAAAGACTTGTTCAAACCCTTATTAAATTTGGCTTTAATCAGTCCAAATGTGATCACTCTATGTTTATCATGTCTAAAAATGGTGTCTTTATTGTTTTACTTGTCTATGTGGATGACATTATTCTCACTGGGAACAATGAAGAAAAGATAAAGGAGGTCAAAAACCTTTTAAAAACTGAATTTCTGATTAAGGATCTTGGATTACTAAAATTTTTCCTTGGGATTGAAGTTATAAAAACCAACGATGGGGTGTGTCTTTCACAGAGAAAATACTGCATGGACCTTTTAAATGAGTATGGGATGAGCGGGAGCAAACCTGCTAGTTGTCCTATTGAACAAAATCATGTTTTAACAAACTTAAGAAAAAACAACACAAATACGGTTGATGTTACACAATATCAAAAATTAGTTGGAAAACTTATCTACTTATCCCATACTCGTCCTGACATCGCATATTTTGTACACTATCTATCTCAGTTTATGCACAAACCCACTGAAGCTCATACTAAGATAGCCTTCAAAGACTTACGGTATCTCAAAGGGGCACATGTGACTGGAATCATGTTTAAACAAGCTGATTCTTTTAATCTTACAGCCTTTTCCGATTCGGACTGGGCTAAATGCACTGACAGCCGCAGGTCTGTCACTGGGTTCTGTATTTTTCTAGGGGTGTCATTGGTTTCTTGGAAAAGCAAGAAACAGAGTGTTGTATCTAGATCGTCTGCCGAAGCAGAATACCGATCTATGTGTAGTGCCACTTGTGAAGTGCTATGGCTGATCAATATCCTTCGTGAACTGAACATTGATGTCTCCATTCCTGTCACTCTAAACTGTGATAGTTCAGCTGCCTTGTCCATTGCGGCAAACCCTATGTTTCATGACAAGACCAAGCATTTCGAGGTTGACTTGTTTTTCCTACGGGAAAAAATAGCTTCCGGATAAATTAAGACTCGTGGTATCAAAACTGAACAACAGCTGGCTGATCTCTTCACCAAAGGACTCTTGCTAACAGCTCATTCTCAAATGTGTAAGTCCCTCAGTCTCATTAATTTGTTTGCCCATTTAAACTGAGGGGGATGTTAAAATGACAGTGTAAATGTGCCTATCCTTTTTATACTTTCGTCTAATCTTTTTCTTTTATTTTTGTTTGTGAGGTTGCTTGGGTTTGCTGGTTTTTGGTCCGTTTGTTGTCTTTGGGCCGCTCCTCTCTTGTCGTTGGCCTGCTCCTTTTGGGCTCAAGACTTGGGCTCCAGCTGTCTTCCTTTGGGCTCCAGCTGGCTAGGGTTGTTTTCTCCTTAAAAGGAGTTCGTGCTGCTGCTGTCTATCATCAAGCATAATCAGCTCTCTTCTCAATCATTTTGTGTCTTTTGTTCCTTTGTTCCTCACAAGTAAAATACGTGAGATTATTTGGGCTTATTGTTTCTGGTCTGTGATCTTGTTCAACATATGAATCAACCAGCCAATCTGTGATGACTGGTTGATTACTTCTCTGTAACCGATCTTGTTTTCATTTGAATAAACCTGTGCCTTCCTTTGGATTTGAGCTTTGTAACACTAAGCACCCGCTTTGTTGCTAACATGTGTTCCTTTCTTGGATTTGCCATGAATCTTGAAAGTAAATTGACCACGTACATCACATCTTGCCTTGTCACGGTCAGATACATCAAACTTCCAATCAGTCTTTTGTATACAGCTGAGTCGATTTCCTCCCCTACTCCAAACTTGGTAAGAACGGTACTCGGAACAATGGGATTGTTTACGGAATTACTTTCCCACCTATGAAACCTTTATAGAACTTCCTTTGCATATTGTTTTTGACAAAGAGAAATTCCAGCAGGTGTTTGTTGGACTTGTATTCCCAGAAAAAACGCATATCACCAAGATCCGTCATGTCGAATTCTTGTTGCATTGATCTTTTGAACGCTGCACACATCATGCTATTGTTTCCAGCATATATGAAATCGTCAACATAAAAGCTCACTATAATTACCTTGTTCCAGACACGCTTGATGAATAAAGTGTGATCGATCATGTTTGCTCTTCTTGAAACCTTCTCGCATGAAATAGGCTTTTATACGATTGAACCAAGCTCTAGGTGCTTGTTTCAAACCGTATAAAGTCTTATCCATCTTATATACCTTAGTTTCCTCTCCTTTCTTGATGAATCCTTCCGGTTGGTCGACATATATTAATTCTTTCAACTCCCCGTGCAAGAACGCACTTTTTACATAAAGTTGAAACACCTTCCGGTCTCTTTGAGCAGCAACCGCAAGCAATGTACGAATGGTATCCCAACGAGCAACGGGAGCAAATGCCTCGTTATAATCAATTCATTTCCTTTGTGCGTAACCTTTAACCATGAGCCTAGTTTATATTTATCGTCCTTTCCTTCTCCATTAAACTTGGTTTTGAAAACCCATTTAACACATATTGGTTTTACTCCTTCCAGCGCCTCTATGAGATCCCAAGTATGGTTCTGCTCAATTGCTTTGATCTCATCTTCCATAGCTGTGACCCATTTACCATATTTGCATGCATCTTCATAATTAGTAGGGTCACCCGACATACTATACATAGCAAAACCTACACCTTCAACGTCTTCATCAGATAGCCCTTTTCCAGAATGGTAATCTTCCATCCAAGTTGGACTTTTGCGCACCCGTGTAGACGGAGCTGTTTGATTTTCGGTGGCTTGGGTATCCGTCTCATTTGTATCAGCACTATCAAGATTATTTGAATCATTATTCTTAGAAACAGTACCTTGTTCAGTTGGGAGTTGCGAGTTTGATGCATCTGATGTACTTGTGTTCCCATTAGTCTGATCAATCAGAGGTGAGTTAGCATTTTCTTCTACCACCAGAGTATCATTGACTTCAGTTTCATTACCAAAAATCAGGTCTTTTTCTTCCAGTTCCTTTTCACTCCAGTTCCACTTTCCATCTTCATCAAATACGACGTCTCGACTGATGACGACATTCTTTAGTAACGGGTCAAATAACCGGTATGCCTTTGATTCTGTGCTAACTCCAAGTAAAACACAGTTGTGACTTCTGTCATCAAGTTTGGTTCTCAATTAAGATGGTACATGAACATACCCAATGCAACCGAACACACGAAAATAATCAAATGTTGGTTTGATTCCGAACCAAAGCTCTTCCGGTACTTGATTGTCTAAACTTCGACTGATACACCGATTCAATACATGACACGCCCATTTGGTAGCTTCAACCCATAGATATTTCAGCAATGATTTCTCTGCTAAAAGACATTGTACCATGTTCATGATAGTATGGTTACGGCGTTCTGCCACTCCATTTTGTTGAGGAGTGTAGGCGGCTGTTAGTTGTCTTTTTATACCATGCCTTTGACAAAACTCATTAAAATCCTTTGATGTAAACTCCCCTCCTCTATCACTTCGAAGGCATTTAATTTTAGCTCCCCTTTCAGTTTCTACCATGGCTTTAAATCCTATGAAGACCTCAAACGTTTCCCCTATATATGAAAAAATATATACCCAAGTCTTGCGAGTAAAATCATCAATAAAAACCGGAATGTAACGTTTACCGGTTAAGGATGATGGTGAAATTGGGCCACACAGATCTGTGTGAATTAATTGTAGTCGTTCAGTTGCATGCCAACTTCTTTTCTTCAGAATTATCTCTCTTTGCTGTTTTCCTACGGCACATACTTCACAGACCTTCGTTTTCTCTACAACCTTTGGCAAACCTTTAACCATTTGCCTATACTGCATGGTCCTTAACGCTTTGTGATTCACATGAGCAAAAAGTTTATACGTATACTAACTTGTAAACAAGCTGGTGAATAAGGTTTCGATATCACATGTACGGGAACCATGTGATTCCTTGTCATTCTAGAAGAGATGATCAGACCCTTGTGAGGGTGATAAACCTTACACATTCCTTCTTGAACAACAAATGAAACACCTTTTTCTTGCAACTGACCCATACTTAAGAGATTCGAAGTAAGCTCAAGTATATAATAAACATTAGTGATTACCTGAGTTATCCCTTCCACATTTAATCTGACTTCAACCATGCCTTTTACTCGTAACCAGTAATCATTGCCCAACCTCACCGTGTGAGTTTATGTTTCATCTAAGCGCACAAACCATTCTTTTGCTCTCGTCATATGATTTGAGCAAGCCGAGTCAAGAAACCATGCTCCCTCCTTCATTGGCGATACATCATCAACCAAAGCCATCAATAGTAGCTCATCATTTTCATCGTGCCCCGTATAGTTCGCCGAGCGGTCACCAGTGGGACGTTCGTATTGAAAATGTCCATTTGGTGACATTTATAGCACTGCACTGTTGATTTGTCGAACAAACCACGTCCTCTTCCTCGACCTCGACCACAGTTTGTGCCGAATCTGCCACGTCCACGACCTCTTCCAACTGAGGGTTCATAATCAGCTTTCATCACATGCTCATCTGGAACCTTACGTTGAAGCTTCTGTTCATGTACCAACAATGAACTTTGCAATTCATCAACTGACAACTCATCAAGGTCCTTTGATTCTTCAATTGTGCACACCACGAAATTAAAATTCTCTGTCAACGTTCTAAGAATCTTCTCAACAATCTTCACGTCGGGCATGTCTTCTCCACAAACCCGCATATCATTTTCAATTACCATAACTCTGCCAAAATACCCCGTAACTGATTCACCGGTCCCCATCTCTAGAGTCTCGTATTCCCTTTTGAGCTGCTTCAACTGTGCTCGTTTAACTCTTGCACTTCCCTGGTATTTGATCATCATCGCATCCCAGATTTGTTTCTTCGTATCTTTCTAGGTAATTGTCTTCAAGATGTGCTTATCAATTGATTGAAACAAATAGTTTCGAGCCTTCAAGTCTTGAAGCCGCCTGGCATCTGCAATTGTCTTCTAAGCGGCTGGTATCTCCATACCTGGTTTTGGTGTCGTGTACCCTTCTTCGACCACCGCCCAAAATTCTTTCGACCGAAGAAGATTATCCATGACGAGACTCCTGTGATCATAATCCTCATCAAACTTGGGCACATTGACTACTTGGAAATTGTTCGATTGTTCTGCCATCTTCTCTTCTTCTTGCGCCCCTCTATATAGTTTGCTCTGATACCACTTAAAGAATTCAAGATGATATCACCAGGAAACACAAAACTTCACGATACTTTATTCAATCAAAAAACGACTTTATATATAGCCTACAAACCAACGTTCACCATAAAAGTAGTAACAAACCCTACGACTTGTAACACCCCGGAAATATAAAACGTTATATTAGAATTATAACGTTTAAATAAACAAGAATAAATTAACTAGGAAATCATAACCTAGTTAACTACAAGTCTAGAAATAACTTGAAATAGGGTTAAAATAACCAAACAATATGTTAAACAAAAGTGGAGGGGCCTATGTTGTTAAAATTGAAACTTTTATTATTAATTTTTAATAAAAATAAAACCAAACACCCCATTTGAGGGGTCTGGTCGATCAGAAGCAGGAGGGGGCGATCCCCCATTCTCAAAACCCTAAATATCACTAAACTCACAAATTGAAGGCTCAATCCAAGTTGAAATCGAAATTAGAGCCTGGATTCGTGATCCCCATCGTAAGGAGATCATAAGGTATGTGAAATTTGGTAAAAATCCTCTACTTGAAATTCTCATGAACATAGAGAATCTGAAATATGGTCATGCATGTGTGATATATAGATGAATTAAGAGCATTGTAGTGTCTAGGAGTAAACCCTAGACAAATACAAGTTGAAATCATGTGTAGTTTTAGTAAAATCCATGAACACCCTTGTAGGTGATTAGTGGGTTATGTAGAATTTGATAAACACTAGGAAATTTGATGTTGATCTAGTGTAATTTGACAATTTTGAAGTGACTTCAGAATTTTAGAAGCTAACAATTATGTAAAATGGGTTGATTGATGTGAAATTCGGGCTAAATAATAAGCTAGGGACTTGCTATGTAAACATGTAAAAATCTGCTCTTAAAGTGTTTGATGAAATGCCTCAAAGAAGGCTTGAAACTGGAATTTTGAAGTTAAAACGCTTAATTGTGTTATTTTGGTAATTATGCGATATGTGATTTGAAAGAGTTCTAAATGTGGTATAATTGAACTCTATAGGAAAAGATACCGGAGCGTCTAGCGGACAAGCCGGTGGTGATTTACGGTTGAAGGGCGTGCACTAAAGGTATGTAACTTGACTCGTTACATTGGATAAATTTGATAATTTGCATAAGTATAGTGAATTGTAGAATAAAGGTTTTCTTAATTTGAAGCAATAATGATCGCTATATTGATTTATAAAACCAGGATTGGTTAAAACTTGTTGGTAGTCATCATAATGGAGGATTCCGTAGATGAGCCAAACGGGTCGAATAATCGACTAATGCATGGCAATTGCTTCGTAATATAATTAATTGTCTTTTGTTAACATTGACAAATGACATATTAGAAATACGAGGATTTAACATGTTGGTTTGTAGGAAGGAAATCCGAGAATTTGGCTCAAGTAAACAAACAAATCAAACAAAACATAACATTCCAGAGTCTACAGTAAATTACGGTATATACCGTAGGTTACGGTAGAGACCAAAATGTTACGGTGGGTTCCTCCTGTTTTACGGTGGAACCAAAGTTTTTCCAGGAGCTACCGTAACTTACGGTGACTACCGTAAGTTACGGTAGAGCCTTAACATTCATGTTGAATTTTGCATAATTTGGTTAAATCAAATCCGTTTTAAGCATAGTCTCGATTATGTAATGTTTCTAAGTACTCTAATACTAATGTTTAATGTAAACATTTCAGTTTCTAGGTATTCAAGGAATACGGATGGCGGTCAAGCAAGTTTTGAAGAACCGAACACGAACTTTTGAAGCTTCCGCATAAATTAACTTTGTTTAGACAATGTTTATGATGTAACTAATTTGCTAAACAAATTATGAATGTTTGAATTAGTTGGTAGTAGACTAATGTTTGTTACCTTAAAACTTTACTTTTGGAACTTATGTTTTAAATAGGTCACCTTTTATATAAATCTTATGAATTATTGTTAAATTCGAGTAGTAATTAAGAAGGGTGTTACAAGTTGGTAATCAGAGCTTAAGGTTGTCAACAAAGTGTTCGGTTCAAGATTGATCGATCGTCCGGTAAGAATTAACTTATAATTTTAACAGATTATATTTTTGTAAGAAATGAGAAATGAATTGATATGCATGGGAAGAGCATGTTAACACACTCAAACCCGGAAAGTGCACCGAATGTGAACGGTTAAAGCAAGTTGGGAACTTGGCTAAACCGAAACAAATGAAGCAATGTTATAAATGAAATGTTTAACGTTTAAATGTAAACATTTCAGTTTCAAGATGTATGATGGAAACGATGATAATCCGGTGCAAACAAGCACCGAACAAATGAAAGAAATAATTGCCGAAGAAGTAGGGAAGGCAATTGAAGGTAGTCTATCCGGGTTTATAGACAAAATTCAAAGCACGGTGTTGTCGCTTGTTGAAGAGCGAGTTAAAAGGTTGGAGGATAGTGTCAACCTTATGAAGGAGAAAACGGGAGATCGTAAAGGGTGCTCATATAAAGAATTTATGGCGTGCAAACCGCCAATCTATAACGGGGAAGTTGACCCGATAATCTGCCAAAGATGGATAAGTGACGTCGAAGGAGTGTTTGAACGAACCCATTGTGACGTAGGTGACTTTGTTGCTTACGGAACGGGTCAATTGAGGGGTCAAGCCAAAGATTGGTGGGACAATAAAAAGAAGGAAATAGGAGCCGAAGCGGCAAGGGTCATGACTTGGGATGAGTTTAAGGTGCCGTTCCTTAAACACCATAGTCCCAAAGCAATTATCAATAGGATCAAAGAGGAATTTATCCAGTTAAGACAAAAGGGAGAATCAATTGATAAAATCACGGGTATCTTCATGGATAAGCTGAGATTTTGTGACGAGTTGGTCACCACTGAAGAGCAGAAGATATACTACTATTACAACATGCTGAGTGCTGAATACCAGGAGTTTATGACTCCCTCAAAATATGAAACTCTCACAGAAATCATCAACACCGCCCGGGAGCAGGAAATCGAGTTAAAGAAACAAGTTGAAAGGGGTGAGCGAAGGGCACATGATGTGAATCCAAGCCCTACAAAGAAAGCTAGAACTGCTGAATCAAGGAAGAAAGTGGAGACTAAAGGTGGGTCGCCAAGTTGCAAAGTATGTGGAAAGGGGCACAAAGGTGAGTGCCGCTTCAAAGACAAGCCGTGTCCGGTATGTGGGAAGACGGGGCACACTGCATCGCTATGTCCCGGAAAAGTTTCCATTTGTTACAAATGTTATCAACCAAGCCATAAAAAGTCTGAATGCCCGGACTTAGTCGGAAAGAGAGACGTTAAGGAATCTCCAGCTGAAGCTCCCAAAGCGAAGGCTAGGTCCTTCCAACTTACCGCGGCTGAAGCAAAAACAGAACCCGATGTGGTCTCAGGTATATTCACAATTAACTCAATTCCAGCACGTGTATTGTTTGATACGGGTGCGAATAAATCCTTCATTTCGCATGGATTTATTCGACATCCTTCATTTGTATTGACAAAATTATCTATTCCCTTAGAAGTTGAAATAGGGGACAACAAAAGTTTTATAGTTTGTGATATTTGTCGAGGCTGCAAATTAAGCATCGATGATGAAGAATACCTGATAGATCTAATCCCGATGTCAATGGGAGAATTTCAAGTAGTTGTTGGGATGGATTGGCTATCTCAGCACCACGCGAAGGTCGTGTGTTTTCGCAAGGAGATAAAGCTAATATCTCCGAGCGGGAAACACGTCACTATTTATGGCGAAAAAGGAGGCAACCCCATAATATGCTCGATGTTGAAAGCTCACAAGCTTATTAAGCAAGGATGCAAGGCATTTATGATATATGCGAACGAGCCCGAGAAAGAATTACCGAAGATTGGAGACGTGCCAGTAGTACGTGACTTTGAAGATGTTTTTCCGGATGATTTACCGGGAATGCCGCCCGAGCGGGAGGTAGAGTTCGGAATCGAATTGATCCCGGGCGTAAAACCCGTAGCCAAAGCACCGTACCGACTCGCACCGTCGGAATTACAAGAGTTGATGTCCCAGATTCAAGACCTGCTTGACAAAGGATTCATAAGGCCGAGTGTGTCTCCTTGGGGCGCACCGGTACTGTTCGTGAAAAAGAAAGACGGAAGTATGCGCATGTGTATCGATTATCGGGAGTTAAACAAACTCACAATAAAGAAACGATACCCGCTTCCGAGGATAGATGATTTATTCGACCAATTACAAGGTGCGAACTCGTTTTCAAAGATTGACCTTAGATCGGGGTATCACCAACTAAAGGTCAAGGAGAAAGATGTGTCGAAGACGGCTTTCCGCACGCGATACGGGCATTACGAATTTCTCGTGATGTCATTTGGGTTGACAAATGCACCCGCGGCTTTCATGGACCTCATGAACCGGGTTTGCAAGCCAATGCTAGATAAATCGGTCATTGTGTTTATCGATGATATTTTGGTGTATTCGAAAAATGAAGCTGAGCATGCGCACCACTTACAAGAGGTGTTAGAGACACTTAGACAAGAAAGGTTGTATGCGAAATTTTCTAAGTAAGCCTTTTGGTTACGAGAGGTACAATTCCTCGGCCATATTATAAGTGCCGATGGGATATTGGTAGATCCGTCAAAAGTTGAGGCTGTGTCGAAGTGGAATTCTCCGAAGAATCCTTCGGAAATTAGAAGCTTTTTAGGGCTTGCGGGATACTATAGGAGATTCATTCAAGACTTCTCCAAGATTGCGTCGCCACTAACAAAGTTAACCCGGAAAGAGGAGAAATTCATTTGGGGTGTTGAACAAGAAAGGGCGTTTCATACGCTAAAAGAAAAGCTAACTCAAGCTCCGGTATTAACATTGCCGGATGGAGTCGAAGACTTAGTGGTTTACTCGGATGCCTCATTATCAGGGCTCGGATGCGTTTTGATGCAACGGGGCAAAGTTATAGCTTATGCTTCGAGGCAATTGAAGATACACGAGAAGAAATATCCCACGCATGATCTTGAGTTGGTTGTTGTGGTATTTGCATTAAAAATATGGAGGCACTATTTATATGGGGTAAAGTGCACTATATTCACCGATCACAAGAGTTTAAAATACTTCTTCGATCAGAAGGAGTTAAATATACGACAAAGGCGATGGTTAGAAACGGTGAAAGATTTCGACTGTGAAATACATTATCATCCCGGAAGGGCAAACGTGGTGGCGGATGCCCTAAGCAGAAAGGCAGATTATGTCCCAATACGAGTATGATCATTGCAGCTCATTGTGACCTCGGGCTTACTTGAACGAATCCGAGAGGCACAAGATGAAGCAGTAAAGACGGAAAACTGGAGAAAGGAAAGGATTGTTGGCCAAGTTAAAGATCTCGAAGTAGACAATCACGGTTTGAAAACACATTTCAATAGAATCTGGGTTCCTAACACATGTGGTTTAAAAAGCTTCTACTAGATGAAGCTCACAAGTCCCGTTATTCCATCCATCCGGGGGCGACCAAGATGTATAATGATTTAAAACAAAACTATTGGTGGCCCGGGATGAAAAAAGATATTGTGAAATATGTGGAGAAGTGTTTGACCTGCTTGCAAGTCAAAGCGGAGCACCAGAAGCCATATGGTAAGTTGCAACCATTGGACATCCCAGTTTGGAAATGGGAACAAATCACCATGGATTTGTTGACCAAATTACCCAAAACCAACCTCGGGTTTGGTGCTATATGGGTAGTCGTGGATAGATTGACGAAAAGTGCTCACTTCATTTCGATTCGTGAGACTTATACATCCGAGAAGATGTCGGAGGTGTACACCAATGAAATCATAGCACGTCATGGGGTACCGATATCCATTGTGTCAGACAGAGATACTCGGTTTACTTCGAATTTTTGGCGTGAATTCCAAGAACAAATGGGGACTAAACTGTTCATTAGCACCGCATACCATCCACAAACGGATGGGCAGAGTGAAAGAACAATACAAACGTTGGAGGATATGCTGCGGGCTTGCATTATTGACTTCGGGGGTAGTTGGGATATCTATCTACCCTTGGCCGAATTTTCATATAAAAATAGCTATCACGCGAGCATTAAAATGGCCCCGTATGAAATGTTATATGGTAGAAAGTGTCGAACCCCGGTATGTTGGGGAGAAGTGGGTCCACGAGGACTAGCACCTACTGATATAATCCGAACTACGAATGAGAAGATCGACATGGTCCGAACTCACCTAAAAGCGGCTCAGGATCGACAAAAGTCGTACGCGGATAAACGAAAGAGGGCGATTGAATTTCAAGTGGGCGATAAGGTAATGCTGAAAGTATCGCCGTGGAAAGGAATAATACGGTTCAGAAAAAGAGGAAAGTTGAGCCCAAGATTTATTGGGCCATTTAGAATCACCGAACGGGTTGGTAAAGTAGCATATCGTCTCGAACTACCCGAGGAGTTGAGTGGGATTCATAGCACATTCCACGTGTCACATCTCCGAAAACGTTTAGCAGACTAAACTGCTCGTATCCACTAAGATGATATCGAGGTGGATAACAGCCTCAACTATGCAGTAAAACCAATTGCGATTTTAGATCATAAAGAGAAGAGTTTGAGGAACAAAGTGATTAACCAAGTGAAGGTTAAATGGGAACACAGGAAGGGTGCGGGTACCACATGGGAATCCAAGGAAGAGATGCAACGACTCTACCCTGTATTATTTGGTACGTAATTCGGTTTCGGGGACGAAACCCTTTTAAGGGGGGTGAACTTGTAACACCCCGGAAATATAAAACGTTATATTAGAATTATAACGTTTAAATAAACAAGAATAAATTAACTAGGAAATCATAACCTAGTTAACTACAAGTCTAGAAATAACTTGAAATAGGGTTAAAATAACCAAACAATATGTTAAACAAAAGAGGAGGGGCCTATGTTGTTAAAATTGAAACTTTTATTATTAATTTTTAATAAAAACAAAACCAAACACCCCATTTGAGGGGTCTGGTCGATCAGAAGCAGGAGGGGGCGATCCCCCATTCTCAAAACCCTAAATATCACTAAACTCACAAATTGAAGGCTCAATCCAAGTTGAAATCGAAATTAGAGCCTGGATTCGTGATCCCCATCGTAAGGAGATCATAAGGTATGTGAAATTTGGTAAAAATCCTCTACTTGAAATTCTCATGAACATAGAGAATCTGAAATATGGTCATGCATGTGTGATATATTGATGAATTAAGAGCATTGTAGTGTCTAGGAGTAAACCCTAGACAAATACAAGTTGAAATCATGTGTAGTTTTAGTAAAATCCATGAACACCCTTGTAGGTGATTAGTGGGTTATGTAGAATTTGATAAACACTAGGAAATTTGATGTTGATCTAGTGTAATTTGACAATTTTGAAGTGACTTCAGAATTTTAGAAGCTAACAATTATGTAAAATGGGTTGATTGATGTGAAATTCGGGCAAATGATAAGCTAGGGACTTGCTATGTAAACATGTAAAAATCTGCTCTTAAAGTGTTTGATGAAATGCCTCAAAGAAGGCTTGAAACTGGAATTTTGAAGTTAAAACGCTTAATTGTGTTATTTTGGTAATTATGCGATATGTGATTTGAAAGAGTTCTAAATGTGGTATAATTGAACTCTATAGGAAAAGATACCGGAGCGTCTAGCGGACAAGCCGGTGGTGATTTACGGTTGAAGGGCGTGCACTAAAGGTATGTAACTTGACTCGTTACATTGGATAAATTTGATAATTTGCATAAGTATAGTGAATTGTAGAATAAAGGTTTTCTTAATTTGAAGCAATAATGATCGCTATATTGATTTATAAAACCAGGATTGGTTAAAACTTGTTGGTAGTCATCATAATGGAGGATTCCGTAGATGAGCCAAACGGGTCGAATAATCGACTAATGCATGGCAATTGCTTCGTAATATAATTAATTGTCTTTTGTTAACATTGACAAATGACATATTAGAAATACGAGGATTTAACATGTTGGTTTGTAGGAAGGAAATCCGAGAATTTGGCTCAAGTAAACAAACAAATCAAACAAAACATAACATTCCAGAGTCTACAGTAAATTACGGTATATACCGTAGGTTACGGTAGAGACCAAAATGTTACGGTGGGTTCCTCCTGTTTTACGGTGGAACCAAAGTTTTTCCAGGAGCTACCGTAACTTACGGTGACTACCGTAAGTTACGGTAGAGCCTTAACATTCATGTTGAATTTTGCATAATTTGGTTAAATCAAATCCGTTTTAAGCATAGTCTCGATTATGTAATGTTTCTAAGTACTCTAATACTAATGTTTAATGTAAACATTTCAGTTTCTAGGTATTCAAGGAATACGGATGGCGGTCAAGCAAGTTTTGAAGAACCGAACACGAACTTTTGAAGCTTCCGCATAATTAACTTTGTTTAGAAAATGTTTATGATGTAACTAATTTGCTAAACAAATTATGAATGTTTGAATTAGTTGGTAGTAGACTAATGTTTGTTACCTTAAAACTTTACTTTTGGAACTTATGTTTTAAATAGGTCACCTTTTATATAAATCTTATGAATTATTGTTAAATTCGAGTAGTAATTAAGAAGGGTGTTACACGACTTGCACTATTACTGAAGACTCGATCAAAACATAAACAAACTTGACTGGACCTATAAAACTCATGTGGTATATAACCCATTATTCAAATGGACTGGATTAGCCCAAGACCAACACAAAATAAAAAGGCCCACAGACTCTAAATAAACCCAACACTAGAAACCCTAAAATTTGAACGAACCGAATTCATATAACAAATTATTTGAATTAGGTTCCAATCAATGTAATATACAAACTTAAGTAATCATGCGAAATGAAATAGGAAAAGATTGTAATCGGTTGGGTGAGAATAGTAAAATACAAAAAAGGCGTGTTGAGTTGGTTAAAAGATAAAAAGAACTATAATGGGTTCTTTATACGAATCTTATTTAGAATTCAGCTTTTAAATCGAATATGAACGAGACCCTGTTATTCGGAATTGAAATATATAGTTTTTTATATCTTATAAAAATACATGTATACTGATGTTATTATTTTTTGTTTATTGTATCTGATTAATTAATATAATAAAAATATTTATAATGAAATATTAGTTTACAATGTGAGGTCAGATCGGAATAATATTTGAGTTCAACAATTTATCTACTATAATAAAAGAAACCAATAATTGACACGTGTCATTCACTGAAGGCGTCTACATTTGTAATTTCCTACCTTTTCATACTTATCTTTTATCAATTAATTAAATAATAAATAATCACTTAATATTAAATCTTATCTTACTTTGAATGTCGGATAGAATCATTCTATTTTTTCTAATGATATATTATTTTCAAATTTAAGTTATAAATTAAAGATATTTTTTAAATAATAACACAAAACAATAATCTTAAACTTAAAACAACAATAATACGCTCATATAAAAAATTTAAAGTACAAACAAAATATACTAAATAACTTATTGGAAGAGAAGCTAATAATATAATTCTGTTTTTGATTTTTCAAATTGGGGTTCTAATCAGTTAGAATTAAACTTAACAAAGTTTGTGATTTGATTCGAACTAAACCGAACCAAATTTATGATTTTTTAAACGAATCCAATAGTATATTATTTACTATACAAAATTACATTTATTTAACCCGTGTAATACATGGTGTTTTTAAAGATATAATTTTTTATTATTTAGTATATATTCGTCCCACTTGCGGTATACAAGGTTACAAAATTACATTTATTTAACCCTGTGTAATACACAGTGTTTTTATTAAAGATATAATTTTTTTATTATTTAATATATATAATTAGATTTATTCAACCCATACAATACACGGATTTTTATTATTTGTTATATAAAATTACATTTATTCAGTACAATACATGGGGTTCTTAGACATATAATTTTTTTATTATTTAATATATAAAATTACATTTGTTCAACTCGTGTAATAAACGAGATTTTTAAAGAATAACTGTTTTAATTTAGTATATAAAATTACATTTATTCAACCCGTGTAATACACGGGGTTCTAACCTAGTTTGCTAATTAAAAGAAATGGTTAAATTCTATTATTTAGTGAAGTTAGGTTAATCAATAAGATTAGGAGTAAGAAGTTATATAGTAGAACCATCTTTGGATTTTACAACTAAAACGCTATTTTAGTAAATATTTTTTCCCCAACACCATTTTAGAAAAAAAATCGTCCTTTAAGTTAAGACTAATACATTTTGGAAAAATGCAAACAAGGAAACTACAGATTATTAGATCAATATAAACAAAAGTTTAAGAGAACACACGTTACTTTTATATAAACTAGTGGGATTCCCCCACGCTACACGGCAGGAATTTAATTGGTATCGGCTCGAATTGGTACGGTACTGTCACTCGTTATACCAAACTAAAGAGAAAAACCAAAAAAACAGAGTCATGGAATGATCAAAAGGATATCATCACATGTTTTACATAAATCGAAAACTATAAAAACAAACACTGGTACCGATTTCGATAATACACATACATGTACGATGTTGTTGGGTCATAATCGGTTTGCTTCATCACAATACCTATACCAAAGAAATATTTTATTTGAATACAACACCGTTTTAAAAAAAAAACTTATACTAGAATGTCGAGAAAAAAAAGTTTAAATAGGACTACTTATTCAACTTTTTTGAAAAACTTAAAAAACAGAAGTTGATAAAATACACAATTGTTTATCAATATTAATAAAATAATATCAATAAATGTTCGTTCATCACTTAATACAATAATAAAAAAACATTCATAGCGCGAATTCAATTGGTATCGGCTCGACTTGGTACGGTATCGTCACTCATTATACCAAACAAAAGAGAAAAACAAAAAATAATAAAGTTGTGGAATGACCAAAAGGATATATCGTCGCATGTTTTACATAAATCGAAAATCATAAAACCAAACACTAGTATCAATTCCCATAATACACATACATGTAATGTTGTTGGTCATAATTGATTCACTTCATCACAATACTTATACCAAAGAAATATTCTATTTGAATACATCACCATTTTCAAAAAAAACTAAAAAAAAAACATATATTAAAATGCCGAGAAAAAAAGTTTAAATACAACTGCTTATTTAACTTTTCTAAAAAAAACCTAAAAGAACAAAAGTTGATAAGAAAATACAACTACATATCAATAGTAATAAAATAATATAAGAATTAATTTAATTTGATATACTAAATGTTCATCACCTATGATTAATAATAATTATTAAATTATTAAATGTTCATCACTTAAAATAATAATAAAAATTTTTCAAAACACTATTCATGACAAGTTTTTGTAAATATATATATATATATATATATATATATATATATAGTACTAAAGAAATAAAGTTGCGATATGCTCAAAAGGATATCGACACATCTTTTATATCAATCAAAAACCTTAAAAATGAATACTGGTTTCTAATATTGCCGATATCGGTACCGATGTTATTTGGTCGAAATCGATTAGACGCATCACATATCGAGACTCGTATAGTTTACAATAAAAAAAATACATTTTTTAAATTGTTATCGGCACTCGTATAATATACAATACAAAAAAATATGTTGTTTTGAATAAAAAAAAGTAAATACTATACATCGTCGGTTCCGGTTCTATTTGGTATGATAGCGACACGATATCCATTTTCATGAAACTGTACCACAATGTTTAAAAAGTATAGTTATATAGTTAGATTAAAAAAACTAACAAGATATTAAAAAATAAACTAAATGATAAATAATAATTTATTAAAAAACTCAAAATGAATACTTAAAAAATTCAAAACACTATTCATTGTCAATTTAAATAAATATGTATAATAAATATAAATAATATAATAATAAGATTTAAAACTACTTTAAAGACGTCCGAAAAGGATAAAAGTTATCTTACTCTTTTTATGAATATGTATCTTATACCCATATTTGATATACGAAGAAGACAAAACATATAAACAATGTTGGGTCGCGGATTGTATAAAGCCTGATGATAACGGGATCAGCTGGATATGAAGATGAAGAAATAACACCTTTACTATTGCTGAAGCTCTTGAATGGGGCAGTCTCGAGTGCATGCTGGGTTCGGTTATCATCAGGGACAGAAGTCACACGATACCTTATGAAATGAAGTCGATGGACCCCTAAGAAGTGCAATATTTTTGCATGGAGGTCGGAGATGGATAGACTTCCTACAGTGGAGGCGTTAAGGAAGAGAAACATCGTTGTTAGCTCGGATGGATGCGTTTTTTGCGGTTGCAGACAAGAGACTTCAGACCACTTATTTTGGGGTTGCATGGTGGCAGCGGTGATTTGGCAATGGGTTAGTAACTGGTGTAAAATCCCTAATATTTTTGGCTCTTCGGTTAAGGATCTGTTGGAGTTCCATAATTAATTATATTGGTCCCGGAGAGCTCAGGAAGAAAGTTGTTCATGACATTATCATCTTAGCATGTTAGTGCATTTGGAATTCTAGAAACGAAAAGATTTTTTCGAATAAAGAGTGGAGAATTGAAGACATCACGAGTAGAATTAAATCTTATGGTTTTCTATGTTTCAAGAATAGATCCAAATATAATTCTATTTCTTGGAACGGTTGGTGTAATTTTGACTTTGTATTATTCCATTGTAGTTCCCTGTTGTGTTGTCCTCACGTGTTTGTGAGGCGGTGGTTTTTGAATGAAGTATATGTTTCAAAGAAAAAAGAATATACAAATGGTTCTAAAATAAACATTCTATATTTAAAACATGATTAAAAAGTTATATATGTATGGGATTCTGACCCAAAAATATATAGAGTTTTTTCCTAAAGTGGTGTTTAGGGAAAAACCATTTACCATTTTGGTGTTCTCTAAAAACTATCTACCAAAATAGTTTTTCATTGCTTTTTATTAACTTTTTCACAGTTTTATTTATTTATTGGATTAAAAAAAAAGGCCCAATTCCCTCTTGGCTTCGTTGGTTCATATTTTTTACTTTTTATTCAATTAATCCAATATTGTTATGAATATATTTATTATTAATGTGGTTATCAACACCAAAAATAGATTAGCTTTCTCTCCAAGTTTTGTACAGCTATATATACCACTATTGTAATCATATCTATTAATGAAATATCAGTCTTTTTCTCCCTACATCTCTTTCTCTTATTGTTTGCTATTAGGCTAGTAGGTCGTTGTTTCACAACACGTTATCAGCGCGAATTGCTTTGAGAGTTGGATCATCTTCCATGAGGTAAATGTATTTCATTATATGTTATTCTCTCACACATAAACCATATTGTAATTCATACGATATTGGGTTATCTCGAGATGTATATTTATTATTTCAATT
Organism: Helianthus tuberosus; assembly: GCA_030545235.1. Lineage (NCBI taxonomy): Eukaryota > Viridiplantae > Streptophyta > Magnoliopsida > Asterales > Asteraceae > Helianthus > Helianthus tuberosus. The sequence continues at coordinate 183,265,850 of CM060357.1, forward strand.
TAATAATAATGAATTAGGCATATTTTAACAACCTGAATTGTTTAAATTGATTATTTAAGTATGAATTGTTTTTTTTTTTCTTTTTTGAACGGCAACTATGAATTGTAATATTGTAATTTTGTCGATCACCAAGTAATGTAAAAGTGAATTGGAAATAAAATTCCGGGAATTTTTGATTCAGTTCACAAAGTTTTTACTTTAGTGGTTTTATTAGGTCCTAATATTAAACTATTAATTTTATTTAAGTTACTGAATTTATGGAAAAATATTTGTTTCTTTTAGTATATTTTTTCTTTAGTTTTAAATTAAACACTTTTACATGGTTAGTTGACTTTAGATCCGTTTGTGTATTCTAGATATAATACAAATTCTATATGGTATATTTTTGCATTACTTTTAGATATAGATCTAAACCAGTAAATTAATATCTTTAATTTTAGGTTGAATTTAAGAGTGATATTTGTATACATGTTCAAATCTTTAAGAACGTTTTTTCTTATTTTTTTTCTTTTCTATTTTGGTTCCAACCACCCTGTTGTGCCATAAACGCTCAATGATCAAACCTGTATGTCTCCGGTGAGGCAACTACATCTATGTTTTACCTTATGTATTTGATATGGTTAACGATCTATTTACCACCGTATTTCTCCAATGGAATGAAGTATAAAATGTATAATTTTTGTACTTAATTAATTTAAATGGATTTGCTGATTTTAGGAGGTTATATATATGTTTAGCTTTGTTGTTTGAGTGAGGTTGCTAGTAAAATTAGAATAAAGTGGTTGGTTAAATACAGATGAATAGTAACTATAAAAATGGTTTCTTTGGAGTTAAAACACCATTGCTTTTAATGTTTGTATAAATCATATTTGAATTTTTTATAAGATATTATTATTAGTTTTTCATATGTACATACGCTTGTATATGCATAGATACACATTTTATTTGGAGATTGGCATTTTTCAGTTTGTTGTCGAGGCATACTAGTTTATTGGTGACAAATGTTTAATTTAATTAAAAGAAACTGAGTGATTTATAGTAAAGTTAACATTTTAATATCCACGATGTATGTTTTGCCTTTATTTGGTTGAGTATAACAATTAAATCTCTTTGGTTCTAAAGTTAAGAGCTTTTGGTTTAACTAAAAAAAATCATGTATCCTTTTGTTAGATGAAAAGTCGAAAATTTATGTCATTTGATTACATTTGCATTAATAAGATTAGTGCATATATAACTATAATATATATAATTTCATGGTATCTTTATCATATATCAATATGTAAAGTTCTATTATATGGTAATATGATATAATGCTATATATTGTATAATTTGATTTTATAGTATGCTCTTATATTTGGTATGATATAATTTATTTATAAAGATGATACATAGAGAACACTAAACCAAAGTTATGATATATTATTACTACCATGAAAGAATACAACTATTCTTAGATATGACACGAAGTGTCATACTCACGTATCTCATTATCAAGTTATGAAAGGCCTTAAGATGTTAGATCGATAAGATTATATAATTCGGACATACGATTACTTCTCAGTTGATGTTATGTGAAGAGAAGTTTATTTATAAGAGAAATCAGATAAAACAAATTTTGTTTGTCCCTCAAATATGCTTCTGAGGTAGCAATATCATTAAAAGGGTATGAAAGGTTTGAAGTAACTGTATATCCATATGTCAGAGAAAATAACGAAACTTGTTTGGTTCTACTTTGATTCATGAAATGAATATATATTGATCATTGATAAAAATACAATGATGGTCATGTTGATAATGAGATCAACCATTAGAAATTATAATGACATCGACTATAATAATTGTAATGATAGTCATGATGAGATTGACTATTAGAATTGTAACAATAATCATAATGAGATTGACCACCAAAAGTGGTAAACTAAGGAATGCCCATATAACATGATGGTTTAAACTTTGAAGTTATAATACATTTTCTTGTATCTTACATTTTGTATTACATACGTGCAAGTAATAGATATATGATCATAAACCAAAAGTTTATGGATCATAATTATTTAATTAGTTGGCATGACCGGTTAGACCACACCGAGTCAATGATGATGTGAAACGTAATGAAGAACTAGAAGATTCTTCAAGCTGATAGTTAGCATGTAGTGTTTGAGCTCAAGGGAAATTTTATATTTGCCAAATAAAATAGGGTGTGAATCCCTAAATAAAGTTTGGAAATGATAAAAGGATATGAATATCCTATCATTATACCATTTAGTGTTTTAAATCGATGCATCGTCTAAATGGTTATCATGTATGCAACTTGAAGTTTGCATGATTTGTCTTAGCTACAAAGATAGCAAGCATGTTATTTCACATTGGCATATTTGTTTTGGTAAATTTAATTCCCAAGTGATAAATGATTATTGGAATAAGTGTTGAACTTTCTATATATTTATACACGAATTGCTTTTGTTGAAGACGTAACCAAACGTCTACGATTGATTGCAAAGCCAATAATCATGAGAGCACAAGTTTATGTTTAAATTTGAGTACATGTGATTTTACATATGTGATAAAATTAACTCACATCAAGCCAACATGTTGTAATAGTTTCTCCCCATTATAGTTGGTTTTTGGTCAGGAACCAAAGATGTCCCTTCTAAGATTTTGGTTGTGCGGTATATATGATCCACCACTACGCACAAATGGGACCTTAAAAGGTGGTTGGGAATATATGATAACGAATAGGTCCTTTCACGAGATATTTATTTATGGCTCAATTAATTGATATCCATCTAAATGGATTAACATTCCCAACATCAGGGGGAGATAAAAAGCAGTTGGAAAAGAAATGAGTTGGTATGAATTATCATTGATCCTCAAAACTAAAAGTGTGAACCAGAAGTTCAAAGAATAACTCATTTACAAAGATTAGCGAATCTAGTACCAGACGCATTCACTGACCTTAAAAAGGTGACTATGTCACATATATCAACTGCTAATGCTCCAATTAAGATGAGTGTCCTAGAAGGACAATCACCACATGTTTGTAATGAGTCTATTGCACGTCTGAAGCGTGGTAGACCAGTCGGTTCCAATAATAAAATTCCTCGAAAGTTGGAGCAACTAATTAATATGGTCAAGTCGAGGTTATATTAAAATGGTCTCCTGAAGAGACAATAGACATGATGGTTCAAGAAGAACCTCAGGTACCTGAAAATAAAGAGATCTCGATAAGTTATATCATGTCTAACATATCTATGGAATCGAAATAAAAATCGACGTCGTTATACTTTTGTATATAATCTAGCGCTTGAAATGATTAAATGATGAGGATCAAGATTTGAGATTTACCTATGAACGTAAACATAGAAATGATTGGCCAAAATGGAAAGACGCAAATAAGGCAATGAATTCTCTAATGACATGGAAAGTATCTGGACCAGCAGTCCATACAACTGAAGTTTTAAAATATGTTGGATATAAACGGGTCTTTTATGTGAATTATGTGAAAATCAAATTGAGCGATACAAGGAAAAAATTGGTGGCACACGAATTTTCGCAAATACCTATGATTGATTATGAGGAGATGAATTCTCCAGTGGTGGATGCATTGACTTTCCAATATTTTTTTAGTCTGGTAATATAAAGAGAGAATTGATATGCGTTTTATGAATGTTATGTATCACTTGTTACTAAAAGTTTACATGAAAGTCCTGAAGGATTAAATTATGTAAGACATGTAAAGTAAGTTCTCGAGAACAATGTGATCAATTATACATATTCGGATTTGAACAGGTTATGATTATTTTACATGTTGAATATAAGTGGATCTCCTGATGAGTTTCTAAAGCAATTGAGTGCTTAAAAGGTTAATTGAAACATCTTAACGATGTAATACTTGTGCACCAAGAAACATACATAGAAAACTTGTACCCGGTAATTATGATATCTTAATAAATAGTGTACACGCATGGTACAATATAGATTTCAGAGATAAAAGCAAGTGTTCATGACATTTTTGCATATGATATAGATATCTATGTGTTAAATGGGCAAATTTTATTAGCAAAACTTCTAAAGAATGAAAGCACGTGCATATTTGGATAATATGGAACAAATTCCCTCATGGATTGATAATGGCAGAAGCATTGATATGAAGTTGATAAAATATATATGGACTAAAATAGTCGGGTCGAGTGTTGTACAACTCGAGATATTCGCCTAAAGAGGGATATAAGTTTGCTTAAATTAGCCATGTTTTATCAACATTCTACTTTTAAAGTTCACTATAATCGCAGTTTACAGTGATGATGTCTAGGCATCATCGAGAGAAACTGTCGAGCTTTTAGAGGGGGAATTTTTTAGTGACATTGGCACGGTCTATTACTCGAACTGCAGTTCGAGTATATATGTAATTATATTTTATCAATACCTCAAGTACATCTAGAAGATGATGTTGGGAATAGTTGAACCTTAAAGTATGTTAAAGGTTGTTAAGTCATTTGTTATAAGAAATGCTTATTATCATCTCCTACCAAAGTCGAGATTCTCATTCTAGAAGTACCATCATTAAATGATGTGTGCACTAAAATGTTTTGCTAGATATGTATGGTTATAATATCTTTCACTTGAGCTTATTGTCATGATATAACCTTTGTCAAGCGAAGAGACATTGGAACGAGTTCAACGAAATATTTCAGGTATAAACGATATTTGATTATATTTTACTAACCCATCAAAACAAGTTTGGTTAGTCTTGTAGATGCAGGAATATAACTAAACACAGTCCTGGACATATGATATTTTTTGGAAGGAGGCACCTAAAGTCTTGTTAGAAGATTATACAACATTGATCAACATAAAGAATTGCACATTAAGAGATCGAGCGAAAAATCATTGACTACCAAAGCTTTGATCAACATTCAAGGAAGATGGTCACACGTCACTTAAAGGATACATGTTAAAATGAGGGGGAGACTTATTTAAGTTGCACTCTTTTTCCCTTGACTAAGTTTTGTCCCATTGGGTTTTCTTAGTAAGGTTTTTAATGAGGCAACATACCTAATCTAGAAGTATCAGGGGGATCTAATGCGCATTACACGCTGCACTCTTTTTCCCTTAGCTTTGGTTTTGTCCCACCGGGTTTTCCTAGCAAGGTTTTTAACGAGGTAGCATCAAGCGTATTATGTTGATAACCAAGGGGGAGTGTTATGAATATATTTATTATTAATGTGGTTATCAACACCAAAAATAGATTAGCTTTCTCTCCAAGTTTTGTACAGCTATATATACCACTATTGTAATCATATCTATTAATGAAATATCAGTCTTTTTTCTCCCTACATCTCTTTCTCTTATTGTTTGCTATTAGGCTAGTAGGTCGTTGTTTCACAACAAATATATATATATATATATATATATATATATATATATATATATATATATATATATACTATTTTCCATCAACACTGTTTTTTATCTTTATTTTTTTCTTTGCAGTTCATAATATTTCATTTTCTTTTTCGATTATTATATTTCATTTTCGGATCAACATACTGTGACAATTTTTTTTTTATTTCATCAAGGGACACATTTTTTTAATACATGTATTATATTTTTTAAATACATGTATTATAAGAATAATTTTTAAAATACGGTAGCATTTTTTTGGGCACATGATCTAATCTTTATTTTAAATTAATCAACGAAAATAAACAACTAAATTAGTTGTAAAAAATATTTTTTTTCTATTTAATGGACACATATAATAAATACCAACACATTTCCTATTTTAAAGCCTTCAAACTTGTACAAACAACTCATTATAATAATCGAAAAAGAAGGCCTTTAATTTTTTACAACTTCACAAAAGAGTTTGATTTTTTTATTGACTCCTTATTAATTTTTTTTTATTACTCTTTATTAATTTTTTATTGACTCCTTTATCTATTATCACAAGTAATTAAAAAAAGGGCATACTTCCTGCCGATGTTTTAGTCTAATCAGTTCCCCCATCGTTAAACTGAATCGTCATCCCATTGAATTGACATCACTAATTTAAAGATCTACTTTGATCACGAAACAGATATTTTCATCTTCATGATTGATTGAAACACTATTTTATTAAAGCTAATGGAATAGTTTGTATGCTTGCGACATCTGAATCTACCATCGATTTTTGTTCGTATATTTCAACTTTGAGTAGTTTGTTTGCGAATTCATCACAATGTTGGATTCTTTTTTAACTATAACATTGCCATCCATTGACTGTCTATATGGAGTTTGACTTTAAACAATTTTATTTGTTTTTTTGTGATTTCACCCAAAAGTTATATTCTATATGAACCACACTGTCATCTATTGCATTTTTTTAATCCATGGACATTTTGTTTGTTTGTGACTTCACAACAGAGTTTGATTTTTTTTTTTTTTTTGATTTTTTTAATAGAAGGCATTTAATTTTTTTCAACTAGAATGCTTTCATATTTTTTTACTTTGAACAAAAAGCCATAAAGTTTGAACTGTACGTTGATCCGGAAAATGAAATATAATAACCGAAAAAGAAAATGAAATATTATGAATTGCAAAGAAAAAAAATAAAGATAAAAAACAGTGTTGATGGAAAATAGTATATATATATTGGATTAATTGAATAAAAAGTAAAAAATATGAACCAACGGAAACCAAGAGGGAACTGGGCCTTTTTCTTTAATCCAATAAATAAATGAAATTATGAAAAAGTTAATAAAAAGCAATGAAAACACTATTTTGGTAAATAGTTTTTAGAGAACACCAAAATGGTAAATTTTTTTTTCCCTAAACACCAATTTGGGAAAAAACTCAAATATATATTAATGGTTCCATAAGTTTCTGTGTTCAACATTAAATTAACTAGTCTATGAAGTATGCGTGCATGAACAACAACAGTATGTTTGTGCATGGGCTCACCATTCCAGGGGTGATTTTGGATGCTGCAGCAACAGAATTCTGGGATGAACTTCGTGACTTCATGCGGTTAATCTGGTACGGGTCAATCGAGACATATAAACATTTGACAAGAACATCATGTTCATCCAAAGGAGGAAGTGTTTGAGTTTTGATTTCAAACATGGATTCGTGTGGTGCCTCTTCTATATTTGTTTTTATGGTGATGAACTTGTTGTTTAGCATTTCCATTTGTGTCTCACCAAAATGATTTTCAAACTCTTGATGGAGGGTCTTTTTATGGGTGTAATAATCTCATCTCAATTTGATTGTGGATAAGAGATGTGTGGATACAAATATTTTGTTAAATTGACTAAATGTGAGGTTGTAAATATGCATTGTTAAGAAATCAAATTAATTAAGCTTACCCTATCGGATATACCAATTTTTGTACTCAGGGACGGATCTAGGTGAAGCCTATGGTGGGCAGGCGCACCCCTTAAAAAAATTTAGTGTATTTTTTAGGCAAAAAACCCGACCGCACCCCTTGAAAATATGCTTGAACCACTCACCCGTACCCCTAACAAATAATTACTCGGTCCGCCACTGTTTGTACTATAGCTTATCAATGACAGGAGTGAACATTTCAAATTCAAGTGGAATGTGTGGGTTCTAAAAAGAGTTTTATTTTTTGCTTGGAAAGTTTTTACAGGGAGCATACCGGCAAAATTAGAACTTGTGAAACGTGAGATCCGGATTGAAGACACGCACTGCAGCCTTTGTGGTTTTGGAGAAGAGTCGATAAACCATCTGATGGCAGATTGTGTTATGGTGAAAGCAGTATGGTGGCACATGTTCGTGTGGCTGAAACTCCCAGTTGTCACTGATGTCGGGTCTTTACGAGACGCGGTGAAGCAAATGGATGAGTTTAAAGGCTCGACTTCATGGAAAAATGTCGTGAAGGCCGTCCTGTATGTGGCTATTTGGAAGACATGGAATAACCGAGATGATAGTGTTTTCAATGGCTCAAAGTTTACGGCTTTGAAAATGGTAGACGAGATAAAAGAGTAGGCTTTTGTGGCTTAAACATAGAGCGTCTTTCAAAGTAAAAAAATCAAATAGTTTTACGTTAAAAGTAAAGATGAAAAGTTTTAGGGTTAAAAGTAAAGAAAATCAAATAGTTTTGGGTTAAAAGTAAAAAATCATTTTTTTTAAAAAAAACTCTCAAAGCATAAGTTACAACACCTACCTATATACCTAAAAATGTTACTAATTATAGTTTTGGTATTAGCCCATCCGGGATGAAATTCATTATTTGGACAAATTTTGACAAGTGACAAATACAGAAGTATTCGGTAGGAGCAAAATATGGGTCCGATAAAACAGAACAAATGATATAATAATATTATACTATGCCAAAATAAAAAGGTTAGTAACTAGTTGATATTCCGCCCACGCGTTGCGGCGGGGACCCAATGTCTGCAAAACGCGTGTTAGCAACAGATACCGAATATCAAAACATAAATAAAAACGACGTGGTAATGATAGTCACTTCGTCTTAAAAAAAGCGATTTTAAATAACCTAATATATAATAATAGGACCCACACGTCCTACACGTTGGAAATTCGGTTGTTTTCAGTTTAGTTATTACGGTGCTAACACGTTAAAATATGGATGAGCTCGGTACCGGTAATGGCACCGAAAGTACCAATCCGGAAAATCATCGAAATTAGGTACCGGCACCGAAAATGCCCAGTACAATACAGTATGGTATTTGAAGGTAAAAATCAATAAATACAGGTATGGTGCTAGACCGGTGTCGAACCGGAAGTAACGATTATGAAAACGCCAAAAGGTGGGTACCAAATTGGTATCGAAAATGATTTGGTATAGTAAATTTGGTACCGATACGATATCGGTTTGATTACAGGATTTGATACGATTTACTCATCAATAATCTAAATATCCAAGTTAATTTTACATGTTACAATTCATTCATTACAGAAAAAAGACAAAAAAAGAAAGCAAAATAAGTTGTTGTGTATATAAAACCTCATTCAAACGAAAAACAGTTTACTTACTGTATGTATAAAAAGTAATCTAAACGATGCAATTATTTGCATTGCTACGTTGCTATAGGATTTGATAAGCTCGGTACCAACCCATACCGAAATCCCCAAAAGTGTGTACCGGTACCGAATATACCTGGTACGGTACGGTTCGGTACTGGTCGGTACTGGTACGACACCGGTATTTGAGGGTAAAAATCGGTGAATATCGGTGCCGAACCTGTACCGAAAATACACCCGATTTGGTAAAAGCGGGTACCGGTACATACCATTTGTTTATCCCTTAGTGATGTTAATAGTAAAGGTATTAAAAAATATATATTATTATAATATAATTAAAACACTGTTCATTTCATTTCAATTATTAACATAACCGGTACCAAATACCATTTGTTTATCCCTTAGTGATGTTAATAGTAAAGGTATTAAAAAATATATATTATTATAATATAATTAAAACACTGTTCATTTCATTTCAATTATTAACATATAGTAATAATAGTAATTATTAACATATAGTAATAATGGTTAAAAGGTAAGCTAAAATAGTTTTTTTATTGGTGTAAACTAAAATAAATTACTAAAAGGAAGATAAAAGCACAACGGATAATATTAAACTATGGCAAAATAAAAAGGTTAGTAGTGGTTAAAAGTAAGATAAAATATTTTTTTATTGGTGTAAGCTAAAATATTTTTTTATTGGTGTAAACTAAAATAAATTAACAAAAGGAGCATAAATTTAGTTAAGCGGTATATATATAGTCTCTAGTGGGAGTGTATAAAAATTAAGTTAGTTGAAATTAACTATTATATAAAGTCTAATTAGTGCAATATAATAGTCTCTAGTGGGGCCCTATAAGAATTAAGTTAGTTTAGACCGTGGGGTATGGTGGGGCGTGGGTTGGGGGCATGATGAGACACGTGAAGTATGGGGCACCCAAGACCAAAAGTCAATTTCAAAGAGGTATGGTGGGGCGTGGCTGGGGTGGCGTGGAAAAAAAGCCAATTTCAAAGGGCTAGTGCTCTTGGCCAATGAGGTTCCGCCATGTCATGTGGGTAGTCCCGCCCAACGCCCGGGCTGAAACCCCCGCCAAGGGGTCACGCTGAAACCCAAGCTCACCCGGAGTGATGACTTGGGCGTTTTTACCCAACTCACGCCTCAACCCCCGCCTCATACCCCATAGTCTTAAATTAACTATTATATAAAGTCTAATTAGTGCAATAGATTTTTGTGAACGGCCACGGCCAAGAAACTCAAGTCACATGGGTAAATCCGATGGTGAAATGTCACCCGCGTCTATGAACAAGCTTGTAACCCAGCCCGCCACTATTTCAGATAAAATCACCGCCTAAATGCCCACTTTGGTAAAACTCTGACTCAACCCTAAGTATTTTGCTCTAGGGAAGATTCGAACCCATGACTTTCACATTGGAAGGCCATGGGGGCAACCAATGCACCAGAAGGCCATCGGCTAATGCACTAGTTAAGTACGGTAATTATGTATAACTTAAGTTTTAAACCGTTGTGTTTGTTCAATGCATAACAGTACGGCTATGTATAAGTATGGGTGATGTATAACGTTAAAGGGTTAACAGTGTGCCTCCAAGTCCCTTAACTTTTGTTTATTGTGCCCCCAGTTCCCTAAAGTTGGGCTAACGTCGAAAACTTCCAGGCTTTACGCAGGGGCCAGGGTGCCTCTCACCCCTTGTGATGCATGCAATATTTAATACCCTAAATAAAAATAAGTTCAAAATTTTGGAGATTAACTCACCAGGGAACATAGTAATTAATCCTTGTTTTTTTTGTTTTTGTAAATGAAAGTTATTTGACAGTTGGGTACCTTGATATGGCGTTAGATTGGATTCCACGAGCTTCGCACATTCGGTGGTATCGGTGTTTATTAAATTTTGGCATCGGAAATTACATCAGGACCGTAGTTAGGAAATATTTTATCAAAGTAAAACACCACATTTTTATAATAATAAATACATGTGAAAACCCAAGTTTTCATTACAACATATTTCTAGGGATAAACCCTAATTTATTGAAATAAAACTTCTTCATTATTTAGGTAACTTTTATAGCCACTTTTCCAAGCCTTCAGTGCACTTCAGCTGACTTCTATTTGGCTTTCACATTTTGTTACCTGAAACGCGTTTTAAAAAGTTTTGTCAGCAAGAAATGCTGGTGAGTGAATCCCAGTTTAATCAAAACAAGTTTTATCATTTTTCAGCATTGAGGGCAATCCAGCAATTACATTTGTTTACATCTACTTTAATTACCACTCACGGCACTGTAAAATCCTGACTTGTGGAAATGTTACTACTCACAGTGTAGTAACTAATTTTGTATACAAAACCCCAACATACCGACGATAATTGTAGAATTACAAGTACTCAATCACTGTTAATTATAATGTAAAACAATTGAGGTTTTGTAAAAACAGTTTATAAAAAGAAAGGATTACTCACATTGCTACTTTAGGTATTTCCTTTGTGATTTCCTGGTTATAATCTATAAATTAAACAATGCACACGTGTTAGTATAATAACCCAATTTACATTAGTTATACCCTCCCCGAGACAGAACTCCAACGACTAAGTCAGGCAAAGCCTCGACATGCGTTACGGAGCACTAGATCAATCGGGCAGCGTATCTAATACGTAACCGGGGGTTATGATACTTACATCGAGGCAGAGCTTCGTTATTTTAGTGGGTATAACACCCGAGAATTATAATTGCTATCAGAATTAAGAGAGATTCAAAAGTTTTGAACGAAAATCAACTGAATGCCGATGGCCTCTATTTATAGGGTTGTTCGGCTGCTTTCTCGCGCCCCGCGACAGACACACAGGGGTGTGTCGCGCCCCGCGAGCTAGGTCAAGTAGGGTTTAGGTTTGCTGAGTTTGCGGACTAGCTTCGACACGAGCCTGCCACGTGGCAGCTCAGGGTTCCACCACCCTTTACTCGCTCGCGCCCTGCGACGGACCAATGGGGTCTGTCGCCCCCCGCCAGAACATTTTAAATTTTGTTTTTATTTAATTTTTGTTAAATTTAAGGTATTTCGGGTCGTTTTTCGTATACGGGGTGTATTTTAGGACGTATAGGGATGTTTTGTAACACCCCAAAAACGGGTTTGGTAAATTAGAACCCGGTTAATAAAAAGAAGTGAGTTTTAGTCGCTTATATAATTAAAATGAAACTTGAGAGACCAAAACCGTTAAGTGGGAAACATGATTTTTATAAAATAAACTTAAAACACCACACACACACACACAGTGTGTGTGTGTGTGTATCGACATCCAGGAAGAAGAAATGTCACGACCCCCAACCCACCCTGGACGGAATCGGGAGTCGCGAACAGCCCAGTGGTACCGGTGATTATTTTGACAACGTTGCAGCGGAAATTTCATCAGGACCGTGAGTTAGGAAAAATATCAGAGTTTAGAAAACACCGGATTTTATTTATTAAATAGATGGGATAAACCCATGTTTTACAATGGTAGCTTTAATAAAGATAAATTTGATTACATAAAACAATATTTCTTAATTTGATTTAATTAATAAAATAAGCCACTTCTTGAAGCCTTTCAGTGCCGTATTCATCTCTTACTCCAATCTACTGTAATTACCTGAAACATGTTTGAAAAAGGTTTTGTCAGCGGGAAATACTGAGTGAATCATTCTTTTTACTAAAACGACTCTTTAGTTATAATTTACAGTATTAAGAGCGATTACAATGTTTCTGATATCAAACCAACTACCCACGGTATTTGTCACTCGACCGGATCTGTGACTATGGTCATATCCCCCATTGGCTGCCCCAATGGTGACGATTATCAAGTAATGTATACAAAACCCCACATACCGGCTGTAATTTGGTGATTACAAAGACTTAATCCCCGTAATTATGACTTTGAAAATAAACATGCTTTTATAAACAATTTTGATAAAAAGAGAGAATGACTCACATTATAAACATGCAGATTCATACGGCCAAAGTTTAGTCTACAGATAATCCTTGATATATTGCAGATTTATACAGGCAGAGCTTAGCCTATTGATTTAGCCTTGTAACCTAGTGCACACAACTGGGTAGGTAACTTAATACAGCAATTACGATAACTCACGAGATCAACCCTCACAACGAATGACAAAGTGCTATGCTTAAACATCCATCGAATTAACGATTAATGACAAAGCATCACCCTAATGTGGGCAGCACTTAAACATCCATTGAGTACATTGATCGATCGGACATTGAATCGTAGCAGCGATCTAGTTATTACCCAGATAATGAACAGAGTTTCGAGGTTTAGGGGATTTGATTGAAAGAAACGGAGATACAAAGAGTATAACGACGTTTTAGACCGTCGAAGTGAGCAATTTAATCAAGTCCCACTGCTGCCTGTTATATACCCCAAACTGGCACCCCCCGCGTATCGCGGCGATAGTCGGCCCGGCCTAGGCCTGCCACGTGTCTTGTATAGCCTTGGTGAGTCGACGGTTTGTTAAAATTCAATTTCGACAGCAAATTGTGTGGATATTACTAACGAGGGAATACCCCCTGAGTTTTAGGGGCCCTGATCCTGATTTTGATTGTTATGAAAATTTTAGGGTTTATGCAGAATTACTTGGGTGTCTTAATTAGGGTTTCTTTTTAGACAAAATATAAATAATAATAATAATAAAAATATAATAGTTTTGGTGAGAGTTGTTATGGTTTGGGACATTTTTGAATATAATTATATCATAAAGAAAAAGGGAATAAAATAGTGAGAAAAGAGAATGGACCCACTTGGTAACTTTAGGGTTCAACTAGAAAGCTTCCTGGTATAAATTTTGAGTATAACTTCTGAGCTATTTAAAAAAATATATAATGCATTCGTGTTAAGTATAGTACCCCTAATTCAACCTTGTCCCGATGTCCCGAGACAGAACCCCAACAAACTTAGTCGGGCAGAGCCCTGACATGAGTTATGGGCTCAGATCAATCGGAAAGGGTAGCGGTGATCGGGAGTTAAAACACTTAAAACGGAGCATGGTTTTATTATTATTATTACTAGTGAAAAAATATAAAAAGAACAAAAGTAGAAAGAGACGATAGCGAGAGACTGAAAGAAAATATTTAGCAGTTTGTGAGAGCTCATAGCTTTTCTATTTATATGGATGAATTGGAGTGTACACTACTCTTTCTTTTCCTGTGATGACACGTACCAACCTATTTGTTTGCATGTAAGGTTTAGTTGTACTTTTATTATTTTATTATTCCTTTCTTATCTTTCAATTTTCTTTCATATGTAATAGAGTAAATTACGTTTTTGGCCCCTGTGGTTATATCAGTTTTACTATATTGGCTCAAAATAAGAATTTCTAACAGATCTACCCCCATGGTCCCTATATCTAACCATTTTGGCCCCTGAGACTAACTCCATCCATTACCTTGGTTAATTATTTGTCACATGTAACTCACATGATGGGCATATTTGTAAATTCACCTCCCACACATATTAAATTATCTTTAATATATATTAAAAATATCTTTACAGAAAAAAATAATTTATTAATATACACACATACATGATACATAGCAGTTCTTCTTCTTCATCATCATCATCATCATCGACACAAACACTGATCTTCTTCTCTCTACTCATCTTCTTCTCTCTCACAAAATAAACCCACTCATCTTCTTCTCTCGACTCTATCTTCTTCCACCACCACCACCAACCACCATCATATCCCCCACCAACCGCCACCGCCCCCGCCCCTCACACGCCACCACACACAGCTCCCCACAACCCCACGCGCAATAGCCACAACCCCCACATCTAAATAAGAAGTCGATGCAGTCGGATTAGATCCCACCGGAGCAGAAGATGATGCTGCTACTCTAATGGGTGAAAAGGATCTGAATGTGCAATTATTCGAATCGGATTTGGGGGTGTATAGTGGTGGTTTAACGAATCTGAATGTTCATGAACATCAGCGAAGATTTCCAGTTGCAAACCCTAAATCAACGATTTCAAGTTGCTAACCCTATAACATCATCAACGGTTGGATACGTGACAAAACTGAAGAGTTTCATCCTTATAAAGTATACGGTATGGCCTCTTAACATCAAACTATGTAATGAGCTGCAGATTGAGGACTCGATTGTGTAATTATTAATTGCTTTTTGAACCCGTCCTTTTTTGGATCGATTTTTCTAAATTCCTAAATTAAACTGTTAATTTTTTTCATGTTACTAGTTAGCTGGTATGCGTATGTGATAAGTGAAAGTGATATGGATATTAGACAAAGCTTAATTCAAAGTAGGTTCTTTTGTTTTTGCTTGCAAGAAACTGAAAAATATTTGTACCTTACATTGCAGGGGTGGTGGTTTGCTGGGGAATTAGAAAAAGGATAAAAGTTGAGATTTTATCAAATGTAGTAGAGATCTTTTTATAAAGAACAGAGGTACTTTTTGAAAAAAAATGCTTGTTAGTTTACCTAACTATGTTGGAGCACCCAGATCTGTTAATGTTTGATTCGAATCGGATTTGGTGGGTTTCATTCGAACACAAACACTGATCTGGGTTTGAAGTGTTCTTGAAGATGATGATTGTTCATGAAGATTAGGATTTGAAGATGATGATGTGCAGATGATAGGTTCTTGTTCTTGAATTTAGGTTTTGTTTTTTTTTTATTTGTTCATGTTCATGAAGATCTGAAACTGATCTGTTGATTTAATTATTGTTTTTTTATTTGTTCAAGTTCATGAAAATCTGAAGCTGATAAGAAACTTTTGGTTTTTTTTTTTTTTTTTTTGTTCAAGTTCATGTAGATGAAGAGTGTTCTTGAAATCTGGGTAAATAGAAATTAGATTTAAAGGGGAAGAGAAATTACAAAAATACCCTTGCATGTGACAAATAATTAACCAAGGTAATGGATGGAGTTAGTCTCAGGGGCCAAAATGGTTAGATATAGGGACCATGGGGGCAGATCTGTTAGAAATTCTTATTTTGGGCCCATATAGTAAAACTGATATAACCACAGGGGCCAAAAACGTAATTTACTCTATGTAATATGTAGACAAATACTTTGATTTTAATTTTTATTATTTTAATGTTCACGAAATATTGTAACAATATTTTAAGTTTTGATTAATTAATTTAACAGCTTTACTTATTTAGCGTTTATAATTTCTAAAATATAACGTTTTATAAAATAATAAATATATCATCAGAATGAGAATATTTTTGTCTACATTTTGAACCAAGTTTCATTAAAAATAGAGTAGGTTCAAATATAATGTATTTTTATAGTTTAATTATTATATGGTTCCTAGGCCATTCTAGGAACTTTATATTTCTAATAGTCAACTTACCCGTAGACTACCTGTTTAATAATATAAGTTTTTATAGGCTTTTATTTTATTAGAAATGTCACCCATATATAGGCCAATTTATTTAGAATAATATTTCAACCAACTATATATAAAATAGTGTTTAAAACTATTTGGTTTGAATATTTTTATTAAAAATAAACTAGTTACTAGTGATTAATAAACTTAACCAAACCTATAATTCTTATATAAAAATAGGGATGTTACATTCTCTCCACCTTGTTTTAAATCTCGTCCTCGAGATTTGGGTTACGATATTTCTTTTGGACTTATGTCATATTTTAGTTAATAAAAACAATATTAAGGTAAATGACACGGAATCAAAATATCTAATTTTGTGAATACGAGTTGTAAAATAAGTAGGATTCAATTGTTCAACTGAATTAGTTCAAGAAATCAATGACAAACGAATGAGATGAAATGATATAATTTTCAAAGTGACTAGGTTCAAGCCAAAAGATATATGATCAATAGATAAAAATGAATATAGAGGACTTTTAGAATCAATAAAATTCTTTGTCAAAAGAAAGCTTATTTTGATTGGCAACTGAAGAAGACTTAGAATTGACAGGTTCCAAATGAAATAAAAGCATGAAAATGATTTGTCAAATATTTATGATATGAGAAAATCAATGTGCTGAGATGAGTGAATTGCAAAGATACACCAAAAGACAATAGAGTTAGTGTATCATTATTTAAAGTTCCAAGTTGTTTTAATGGTGAAACAATGTGATAGTATACTATTAGTGACCATATTTTTATACTATGTCCTAGAGATCGAAATAAGAACAAGTTGTTTTGGCATGACCAACCTTTATATTTTATTTGTAAAGCAAATGTAATATATATTATTTGTGTTCCTGTTTAAACCGTATTTTACATATCAAATGTAATATATATTATTTGTTACGCATTTTTACTATATGTAAATGGTCACCATTTTTAAATAAATTTTAGTATTTTACCATATTATGTAAAATAACTTATATTTACTATGTAATATATATTACAAAATACCGCAATGAAGTTACAAAATATTATTATTATTTTGTAAAAGAAATCACTATTATTTATAATGTTAAATGAAAATTTGTAAATAAAAGGTGTAAAAATATTTATTGTACAAAAGTATTTGTAAAATATTTTGTAAATATATAACACTTAATAGGTTGATTCTATGTGATTACTTATTTTCATTTTGAAACCATATAACGTTGTGAATGTTTTTTTTTACAAATGTTGTAAATAAATGAAAACGGGGACTATTCTTATATATTACAATGTTCTCCTAATCCAACGTAGTTGATGACTACCATATTATTCTTATATGGTCATTTTCTTGCTAGAGCGTTATAGTACATAGTTACCACAAAACATGTGATTGACAATTATTTATATAATTTTATTCGTTCCTCTAATTCTTGTATTGTTTTATGAAAATATGCTTCTCCTTACAGTATAAAGTATATATATTTTTATTTAAAATTTACTAAATAAATATGATGACTTTAATTTATCTATATTAACTAGTTATTATCATGGTTGGATATTGGTTAGTGCTGCCTTGTTTAAGCATAGGTGATCAGTCCATGCCTAACTAAGGCTAGGCTATCCAATACCTGCTCCGGATAATAACCTTAGTACTTAAAATAATACTAACACTATTACTATTTATTACTAATAATAAAACTAATATTAATTACCAATAATAAATAATAATAACTAGTCATAAACTTAAACGAGAGTATTCTTTAAACAAAATTTTATAAAAATATAATTTCTTTACCTCAATGGTTTAACAAGAATTTTAAATATAGGAATACTATTAGGTAATTTACTTATGTAAATTTCCATATATAATCAATTAGATTTAAATTTATAAAATGTTTATTTATTACGTATATAAAATAAATACATACAAAATTTTGAAAAACATTCACGTGTTTATTGAATACATTATACTATTAGTTTATTTATTACGTATATCTATTATATATAATAAACAAAAATAATTTGGGACACGTGTCAGGTTCTTAGGGCTTCTCAGAATTCATTTTGGCGGGAAAATGGGATGGTGCTCGCGGATCTGTTTTTTGAGCAACCCGACCCATTTAATTCGGACCCTATATAGTTATGTAACCCTAATTCCTTTTCATTCTTCCTTCCTTGAGAAGCTACTGATCTCTCTATCTCCTTCTTCACCGTCACTTCTTTTCTAAAACCTAGGTATGATTTTGCTAACTATCTTCTCATCATTCACTTGATTATATCATCTCTGAAAATCTCAAGTCCATTTCGGATCCAGATGTTGTTCAAGGTAAGAATGTTTATTTGTTACATTAATGCCCTCAAAAAGTCTAACGGTGATGGAAGATTCGGGTTGTCGGAGAAAGCATACGGGATCCATGGCGGTTCATCGCCACAACATCGATTCAAAAGATCAAGGTATGATTTTCCTTTTATGATGTTTTGTTTATATTTCTATTCGGATTGATTTAAATATGCTTGAGATTATTTATCATTACAAACTCTAAATCTGAAGATGATCCAAGATCTGACTCTACTAGGGCTTTTTTAGTACGATTTTAGGGTTTTTTTTTGTACGGAGTGGTGAAATTTGAATCTGAATTGACATTTCGATTGGTGGAGTTCTTTGTTTTGGTTTTTCAGATCTTGCAATTACTAGGGAGAAAGATGACCACATAAGGTTATTAATTTAATTGCTTTTGGTCTTTTTTTTCAAGTTCTTTAACATCAGACTAGGGAGTTCTTTGTCATGATTTGTGGGAGTTTGTGGGAGACGTGGGAGTTGATTTTGCTATTTTTGCAGAGAAAGTAAACCGTTTTTTGCAGAAAATTGGGGATGGTGGTTTTATGACACCGTAGGAAGGAAGGTTGAGAGATTCCAGATTTGCCCTTTGTTCAGAAACCATGTAGTTGTCGGGGAGCTTATTGAATCAATATCTTCTCAACAAACACACATGAACACAACAAAGTCAGCGCGTGATATAAGGTCGACTTTATAAGTCAACAAGGTATTTTGTTTGTTTAAAGATTAAAGATGGGAATGAAGTGAATTTGTTTGGGAGTGCTAATGATGAATCTGTTTAAACAATTTCAGGAAGGACAGAAAAACACAGGAGGATATATATGGGGAAAAGTGAGTCTTCTATGGATTTATAATTTTTTTCGTGTTTGTTATATCATTCAACGTGTTTCTAAACGTAATTGGTTTTTTCAACGTGTTTAAAATTTCATAATATCATATTTGCGCTTTCAAAATACTTAAAAGGAATCATATTATAGCAGCATGTTTCAGTTAATAAACATAGAAAACATTATTCACTCAAAGTAATAATGTTGTTTTGCTATATGTTTTTCATGTTCAATCCCTTCGACCCATTTCCTTTTTTAGCTATTTTCTGAATTTCACTTATTTGACCCGTTAGACATGAGGCATGACGGATCACCCATTCATAGGTAATGGGTCGAAACTGCCAAATCTAATGTTTATACGTTCAAAGTGGCATTTATTCTCCAACATACGTAAATAAAGAATTTTTAAATTTTTTTTATGCAGATGTTACGTGACAGTTATCACCAAATAGGTGACGAATTAGAACCGAAACTAAACAGCACAGATCAGTCAACGGGTGGTCAACTTAACACTACTCCTGGAGATTTCACTAACTGGCTTCAGAAAATTCTAAAAGGCAATCCCAAAATTAACCAAGTTTCTGAACCATATATTGATGAGACGAGCCGTCATAGCATGCGTCCTCGAAGCGTAGGATTGTCCCCAAGAGTTTCAACTATAAGGATGCATCCTCCTCATATAGTTAATAATAATAATAATGAGTCACAGCTTCAAAATCTGGTTTTACAGCAACAGGAACAATCTCATAACCAAAGGAAAATGATGATTGGACCTGACGCCACGAGGCATTGAATTGTCAGTAACAATAATAGCATGGTTGGGTTCGGAATGGGTAGTGATGGTCGCATTGGACCCAGGGCTCTGTCACCAATGATGAGTCAGAACCCAATGGCTACAGAACAGGGAATGGGCCCAGGTGGACTTGTGGGGCAGTCTACCAATTTCGGTGGGTTACAAAGTATGAATAGACAGTTCCACCTGGGGCCCGGTTCGGGCTTAGGGTCAAGTAGTGTTCTGATTCTTATTATATATAGGTATTTTGAATAGACTTTGGGCGACTTTCAATATGTTACCTATAAAGTATATTACTAATTGACCCAAAATGACCCATTTATAAGTATATAGGTCAAAATTGTCACCTCTAGCTCTTTGTATCAATGATTATTTCACACTATATTTACAATCTTATTCTACATGTAACTTTATGCAGCCATTCAATACTTCTGGTGGAGATACCCATGGGCTTTTAACTGCTGGTACATATTCTCAAGTTACATCCAGTATCGTGGCTAAACCTGCTGCCAAACAAGAGCTACCTGCGGTAATGGCGTATATATTTTTGTCAGCTCCATCTTGTGTTTTCGTTTTTCTCCTGTATTTGCTAGAGTTTACAAGATGGGTGTTTTGCCGGGATCGATAACGGGGCAAATCTGTTGTTGACATAGATTGTTTTTAGTACGGGTTGATAACGGGCTTGGGTTGACCCACAAATACTTTTTGTCCATTTTTTATTATTTATAAATAATAAGTATATTGTTAAATAATGGTTAAAAGGTCAAAAAATGAGTGTTAAAACTGGTTATTTTCTGTATGAGTCAATACGGTCTTGGGCCCGTTGGGTAACTTTTGTTCATATTGTAAATGTTCTATAAATAATAATTATTTTAACCATGATTGTCAAAATATGCATAAGATCTTTTTAGACCATTTTTTTATTAAAAAGGTTTTTGTTTTTTGGCATGGCCGGTTCCTTTCAACTCTAACATAGATATGCTTCTGGTATTCTTTTATTAGTGTGCACATATTTTCAAGATAAAAGTGCATCAGTACGGTACCCTACCCTGGTATTCTTTTATTAGTGTGCACATATTTTCAAGATATTGACCATAATGTAAGGCTCCAATATATGCATTGTAAACATTGTCAAGAAAAGAGCATGTGGATTCAGCCTCGAAGTCGAAATCACCTGGTGTTGGGTTAAAAGATTTAATTGATTCTAATATTTAGCTTTTGTTCATGTCAGATGTTAGTGTATGGTCCACTTCTGCAAGTAGAAACAACATGTGGATCCCTTCTTTATGGGTTACAGGTATTCTTTTTAAGAAAATTACTAGATACCTCATGGATTTCTCAATATAGATTTTTGAGTGAACATGGGTAATTTGTATGGCCTGTTAATTACATCAGTTAATTTATTGTTCTTGGTTAGCTCGAGCTAAATCGAGCCGAGCCAACTCGAATTTAATTCGAGCTCGAGACGAGCCAACTTGGTTTGAGTTTGAGCCAAGCTCGGCTCGGCTCGCTAGCGGTTGATTTTGGTATGTTTAGCTTGCATTTTTTATCTATGTTTATATTTTTTTTATTAAATTAACATTTTTGCAATTCTTTTTGATGATTGTTTGCTGGTCATGCAATTCTTTTTCATGTGTTAGTTGACGATAAAGATGTCATGTTGATGGGTGTAGAGGGTGCGGGCTTTGGGATAGATGTGGGAAACATGCAACTATCTTGACAAAAAGCGAAATTGGTGTGTTATGTGATGCTAAGGTCTATTTGTTACAAGATGATGATGGACAAATAATTGAGCCTCATTGTATTAGTGCAGTGTAAACATGAATAATCTTTCTACATGCTACCTTGATCCTTTATTTTTTATTTTTTCTTTTGATGGAAGTTGGTTATAGCGAAGGTATTAATATGTCATATTATTGTATTAAGAATTAAGAATGTACTAACAAAGTTTAATTAAATAATACGTCATTTTAAAAAATAGTATGCATGTTTAATAAGTAACAAAATAAAACTACCCGGGAAGCATTCTCGGGTGATAACCTAGTATAATAAATAAACATAAACCCTATTAAAACTATCCAGGAATAATGTAGAAAGGTATTGTCTGAAAGTCGTGTGTGATATACTGTGACAACCGGTAATTTACGCCCTTTAATTACGTGATTAACAGACGATTAACGCGATAATAAATAGTTCTTACGACGCTAATTAACTTAAACAGGCCCTTGGAGTGCCCAGAAACGGTTGTTCAGCTATACAGTGCGCGTGTGGTGATTTATGGGAAATCTGCTAAATATGACGCGACAACGGACTGATACCGTACGAAATGCTGACAACGCCGACAAACACGGATTTTCTAAGAATATTTTATGCTTACGGAGTATGGGTCGCGATATCGGGTCTCGTAAGAATTACGGGCCCCTTACACATGAGATGGGCTTGTGGGCCCTGGGCCCAAGCCCAAAACCACAAGCCTAAACCTGCGCATATTATACTAGATCTATTTCTTGAGGATCTATACAAGATCTCATCTAAATCTTAGGAAATCTTTACAAAATCTCTTGAAAATCTATCAAAAGATCTTGATTCAAAGGGGTAAAATATATTACCTGAATGTAATGTAAATACACAATAGACATATATGACACTTTGATCTATAAATGAAACCCTTGCCTGCCTTTCTTTCTCACTCGATACACATAAAACAAAATACCCAACACACAGACAAATCATTAGACATCATCATCCTCACTAAAATACTCACACCCAACAAACCTCCTATGTCTTCTGCCTCGATTCCCATTGAAGACAACACACACCGACAACTCATTCACTCCCACTCCCTCTGATTCGTTTATGGCAGCCGGAGCCGGAGGTCCGATCGGACTCCGGTACCTCTGTTCTCGCCGGTAAAGGACCACCCCACTCACCCCTCTGTTCCGGCAACAATTTCAGCGCCGCCGCCGCTACGGCGGCAGTTGAGGATGTGATTTGGTGATGATGGCTGAGATGCCGACCCCCCTTCTTCCGATAACAGAACGGAACACCACCACCACCGTGAGGTGGTGGTGCGGCGGCGACCGAACAGAGAGAGAGAGGGAGGAAGAAGAGAGAGGGAGGCGGCGAGAAGAGAGAGAAAGCTGAGAAGAGCGAGATAACCGGCGGTCGGTGCCATTGACCGCCGGACATTGTCTTTATCCGGAGAAGATTCACCGGTTCCGGGTTCGATTTAAGTTCGGGTATTCAAGTAAGTTTCGGTTCAGTTTTGGCTTTAGATTCGTGCTCAATTTCGAGTTTTGGTTCGGGTTCCTTTTGTTTCATCTCAGATTTTGATTCAGACCGGGCAGGTGGTTCGAGCCTTGTTCGGGTCTCGCGGCACGGTTCAACACGGGTCGAACGGTCCGGGTTTTGATCCAAGTCGACTCGGTTAAACCGAGTTCACTCGGCTCGGGCCGGGTCTAACTGTCAACAGCAGGATAAGCGGGTCAACTGGTCAATGGCTCGGGTCAACAGAAGTCATCAAGGTGGTTCGGGTCAGATTTCGGTTCGATTGACTCGGTCAAACTCAGTCAACCCAGCGAGTTGACTCGGTCAGCTCGGCTTTCGACACGAGAAGATGGTAAAGATTAACGACGCGCTTATTTCGTTATATTTACGTAGTTTTAATTATTTCGTGAACGAGCTCGACCCGAATTGATTTGATAATAGTTTACTTATGGTACATTTGGCAAAGATTACATATATATTGCTTATATTGTTGAAGTATTGATTGAATTTCGAAAATATAAAGACAACTTATGTTGTCAGGCCGTCCAAAAACAGAGGAAACTCTGCCCGTTTTTCGAGAAAAACCCTTAAACACGACACGTATTATAGTTTCAAAAACGACACTTAATGGAATTCGAGTCTATAATATTTCAAACCTTGATATTTCCAAACGCTTTTACAAATAAATATAATGTTATATTTATTTCGAACGTCGTTAACTCGTATCCTTTTACAAAATAAATATAGCTTATATATTTATTTCGAGTATCAAACAACACGATCTTGTTTTATAAAATAAATATAGATATATATTTATTTCAAACACACGAATTCTTTTACAAAATAGATACAGTTTATCTATTCAACGACTCGATGAAGTTCTTATAAAATAAATATAATATTTTATATTTATTACGAACGCCGAAACGGCATATACATATATTTTGGCAAAAATATACAAGACGTGATATATATAATACAAGTTATTATACAAATATTCCTACATACTCCAACGACTTCTCACGGCAGTTTAACTTAGTCATTTACATTAAGTTAACTATTTACCGTCAAATCGTTCGATCAACGATTCGGTAGAGCTCGGTAACACGTAGTTTAGTTACTGCGTTATTTAGAAACTTATAAGATATTCCGTGTTAGGAATATTGTAGAATACACGCTAGCAAGTCAAGTCTTGGAAACGACATCACAAAGTCGTATATAGCTAGCTTTGCACAGGAATATTCAGGTGAGTTCATAACCCCACCTTTTATGGTTTTACATTTTTATAAATGTTTTCGGGGTGGAAAGACATGCACTTTTTGCAAAGCATACAAGAATTACATATTTATAAACCATTTTACAAGCAAGATTTATCTGACACAAATGGTTTACGAAAAGCTTATGTTTTATACCGGTTTTCAAACAAGCGTTTACACACGAATTCTAGTTTTCTAAACTACGAGAAAATACAAATACAAGAGTATACAAACACATGAGAATTGATACTTGACATAAAGAATACAAGAACTGAAAAATTGATACTTGATATGATGAATACATAAACAAGAAGCACTCTTGGTGACAACTAGAACCAAGTAGTGTTTTTGTGTCTCAGTCGTGAATCGACTATAGAAAAATGCCTATGGTTTGGTGACTTCCTATGTCGTGTCACATGTTAATGGCCTTGCAACCCATTAACAACAAGATACATACAGAATACTTGATTTATACAAGAAAACATGATACATACAAGAATACGTGATTTATACAAGAATACATGATACATACAGAAATACTTGAATTATACAAGATACATACCATGTTTTCATACAAAGTTTCTGTATAACTTGACAAGAAAATGATTTTAAATTCGTTTTCTCAACAATACTTCAAAAACCGGTTATTCAAAAAGATTTATTTCAAATCTTTTACAAACAAACTATGAACTCGCTCAACTTTATGTTGATTTTTCGCATGTTTCTTTCTCAGGTTGCTTTTCAAAGTTATGGCACGGTTGGAATAGGAGAACCATGAAGAGTCGAGTACTTAGTGGGCATTCAATTTCTAAAAGACTTAGCTTATTTTGCTTCCGCTGTGCAATGAAGATACCAGTCCAGTCACGCCAATGCTCTGATATTTCGGGGTGTGACATATACTTCAACGTCTGTGGATTTATAATTTAAGTTTCATGTGTTTTCTTGTGCACTAGCACAATTTTACATGCTTCTTACTTGCGTTAATAGTTTATGGTAACGCATTTGGAAATTATTATACTTTTGATGGTGTCCCAACTTAAAGGGTTTCCATTGTTTATATTTTCACACGAGTTACGAGGTAGATGATCAAAAGAAATAATGTTTGATATCGGAAAAGAAATTCCTGATAAAGAAATCTAGACACAGATGCTTGTGCTTTATTCCTATTTGACTTTTGGAATTCTTTATGGATATATATATATCTATATAATCATATATTTCACATGCTGAAATAAACATACCATTTATCAGGTCCATGTATTTAACAGATTCATATTTCTAAAAACCAGTCAAATATCTAGTCATGATACTATTTAGGGAAATCTTGTCACTTGTTTGACATATTATCTATCCCGTCTTATCCGATTCGCGCCGGAGCGGTAACCTTAGTATATCCGGACAAACTGGAGAGTCTGCTACACCATACCCAGTCTTGCCGGAGAAAATTTTCTATTTCCCATAAATAGTATCTTTTCAAGATTTAAAAAGTGCCTCTTTTATTAGGGCTTCTATCCAGAATCAAGGAAATTTGTATTTCCATAACATATGTTTATTCTAGACCAAGAAATATTACTAAGCAATAATTACTATTAATTCTTGCTTATTTATCATATCTTGCAATATTCTAATTACCATTCTTATGGTATATCAAAATCCATCATACTTTATTTACACAAGTACTTAGCTTATCTTGAAGCTTATACTAATGCATCTTTTCTTAAGTTCAAGTCTAAATGCTATCATGTGTGCTACCAGTTAATAGCAATCTCCTAACTCTTTTATACAAACTTTTAGGTATTATTATCACAACACCTAGAGGCTTAAAGCAGTGGCTCTGATACCACCTTCTGTCACGACCCCCGACCCACCCTGGACGGAATCGGGAGTCGCGAACAGCCCAGTGGTACCGGTGATTATTTTGACAACGTTGCAGCGGAAATTTCATCAGGACCGTGAGTTAGGAAAAATACCAGAGTTTAGAAAACACCGGATTTTATTTATTAAATAGATGGGATAAGCCCATGTTTTACAATGGTAGCTTTAATAAAGATAAATTTGATTACATAAAACAATATTTCTTAATTTGATTTAATTAATAAAATAAGCCACTTCTTGAAGCCTTTCAGTGCCGTATTCATCTCTTACTCCAATCTACTGTAATTACCTGAAACATGTTTGAAAAAGGTTTTGTCAGCGGGAAATACTGAGTGAATCATTCTTTTTACTAAAACGACTCTTTAGTTATAATTTACAGTATTAAGAGCGATTACAATGTTTCTGATATCAAACCAACTACCCACGGTATTTGTCACTCGACCGGATCTGTGACTATGGTCATATCCCCCAATGGTGACGATTATCAAGTAATGTATACAAAACCCCACATACTGGCTGTAATTTGGTGATTACAAAGACTTAATCCCCGTAATTATAACTTTGAAAATAAACATGCTTTTATAAACAATTTTGATAAAAAGAGAGAATGACTCACATTATAAACATGCAGATTCATACGGTCAAAGTTTAGTCTACAGATAATCCTTGATATATTGCAGATTTATACAGGCAGAGCTTAGCCTATTGATTTAGCCTTGTAACCTAGTGCACACAACTGGGTAGGTAACTTAATACAGCAATTACGATAACTCACGAGATCAACCCTCACAACGAATGATAAAGTGCTATGCTTAAACATCCATCGAATTAACGATTAATGACAAAGCATCACCCTAATGTGGGCAGCACTTAAACATCCATTGAGTACATTGATCGATCGGACATTGAATCGTAGCAGCGATCTAGTTATTACCCAGATAATGAACAGAGTTTCGAGGTTTAGGGGATTTGATTGAAAGAAACGGAGATACAAAGAGTAGAACGACGTTTTAGACCGTCGAACTGAGCAATTTAATCAAGTCCCACTGCTGCCTGTTATATACCCCAAACTGGCACCCCCCGCGAGTCGCGGAAGGCACCGGGGTCACCCCCGCGTATCGCGGCGATAGTCGGCCCGGCCTTGGCCTGCCACGTGTCTTGTATAGCCTTGGTGAGTCGACGGTTTGTTAAAATTCAATTTCGACAGCAAATTGTGTGGATATTACTAACGAGGGAATACCCCCCTGAGTTTTAGGTGCCCTGATCCTGATTTTGATTGTTATGAAAATTTTAGGGTTTATGCAGAATTACTTGGGTGTCTTAATTAGGGTTTCTTTTTAGACAAAATATAAATAATAATAATAAAAATATAATAGTTTTGGTGAGAGTTGTTATGGTTTGGGACATTTTTGAATATAATTATATCATAAAGAAAAAGGGAATAAAATAGTGAGAAAAGAGAATGGACCCACTTGGTAACTTTAGGGTTCAACTAGAAAGCCTCCTGGTATAAATTTTGAGTATAACTTCTGAGCTATTTAAAAAAATATATAATGCACTCGTGTTAAGTATAGTACCCCTAATTCAACCTTGTCCCGATGTCCCGAGACAGAACCCCAACGAACTTAGTCGGGCAGAGCCCTGACATGAGTTATGGGCTCAGATCAATCGGAAAGGGTAGCGGTGATCGGGAGTTAAAACACTTAAAACGGAGCATGGTTTTATTATTATTATTACTAGTGAAAAAATATAAAAAGAACAAAAGTAGAAAGAGACTATAGCGAGAGACTGAAAGAAAATATTTAGCAGTTTGTGAGAGCTCATAGCTTTTCTATTTATATGGATGAATTGGAGTGTACACTACTCTTTCTTTTCCTGTGATGACACGTACCAACCTATGTGTTTGCATGTAAGGTTTAGTTGTACTTTTATTATTTTATTATTCCTTTCTTATCTTTCAATTTTCTTTCATATGTAATATGTAGACAAATACTTTGATTTTAATTTTTATTATTTTAATGTTCACGAAATATTGTAACAATATTTTAAGTTTTGATTAATTAATTTAACAGCTTTACTTATTTAGCGTTTATAATTTCTAAAATATAACGTTTTATAAAATAATA
Source organism: Helianthus tuberosus (assembly GCA_030545235.1). NCBI lineage: Eukaryota > Viridiplantae > Streptophyta > Magnoliopsida > Asterales > Asteraceae > Helianthus > Helianthus tuberosus. The sequence goes on from CM060357.1 coordinate 183,294,699, forward strand.
AATATATCATCAGAATGAGAATATTTTTGTCTACATTTTGAACCAAGTTTCATTAAAAATAGAGTAGGTTCAAATATAATGTATTTTTATAGTTTAATTATTATATGGTTCCTAGGCCATTCTAGGAACTTTATATTTCTAATAGTCAACTTACCCGTAGACTACCTGTTTAATAATATAAGTTTTTATAGGCTTTTATTTTATTAGAAATGTCACCCATATATAGGCCAATTTATTTAGAATAATATTTCAACCAACTATATATAAAATAGTGTTTAAAACTATTTGGTTTGAATATTTTTATTAAAAATAAACTAGTTACTAGTTACTAGTTACTAGTGATTAATAAACTTAACCAAACCTATAATTCTTATATAAAAATAGGGATGTTACAAGAAACAAGGTTCAAACCCTAGTTTCACTAAAATCCTCAAATTGGAAGGCTTAATGAAGCTTAAATTCATAACCGAGCATGGATTAGCGATCACCTTCTCATGGGGATCATAAGGTATGTCTTAAAGATTAGATTTGGTGATCTTTCACGAAGTGGGTTACGATGTAAGTTGCGAATTTGTATGAAATTGAGTATGAGGATATGTTAGAATCATCATATAGAACATGGGTTATGCATGATTTGGGCTAATTTGATGTTTAGAGATGAAACCCGTTAATTATGGTGATAATGACAACTTGAATGATCACCCATGTCCAATTCTTGCTTAATATTGATGTTTTCTTTAGATTTGTATGATGGATTCTTGTTAGAGGAATTGAAAGAAATGTGATACTAGTATGTTTGATGTTTATGCATGAATGATTCATGTTGATTAGAAGGAGGAATTTGATGAATTATGTATGAGATTAGAAGGATATGCATGAACTAGTTGTACACAATGCTTAGGAGGTAGTACACACATCATAAGTATGATGAAATTAGGAAGAACTTAGGATTAGATCACTTGTAAGTGATTAACAAAGTAGTTATGAAGTGGGTTTTTGATGATATGATAGAATTAACGATATGCTTATCTTAATAATGTTGAAAATCATATTATGTGTAAGTATGTTTAAAGAAAAATTAGATAAGAAATGATGGATTAGCATGTTTTAAGGTTAAATGATAAACTTAATATGAGATTCGTGTGATAAAAAGGATTTGATGAATGATGAATAAGCTAACTATCTTGAGAATGATATGTGATAGTTGATGCTTAATATGTCACACCCCGACCACGTAGAACATACAGAACGTGGCGGAAACATCGGGGAGTGTTGTAACAGAATTAATGTTTCAAATCCATGGCAATTGAAGTTTCATTTTATTGATTAAAAGTGTTACAATGTCTTAACAAACAAAGAAATACAACATAATTAACTAGTCTTGCATCTTTTATTGTCACTAAAGCCCAAGTCTGCCTATGTGTATCTTGATCATCTTATGCAACAACTCCTGAAAAACACAAGTGAAAATAGGTACGTCAGCATAAAAATGCCTGTGAGATACATAGGTTTTGTGAAAATAGGTTTCATGACTTATGTTTGAGAAAATGTTTAGTCATGAACCTTGTAATTTGCTTTGTCTTGTCTTGTAAATCATTTGAAAAACAATAAGATCAAATGATATGTATAAATAAGTGAATAATGTATGGTTAAATGAATAACCATGTAAAATGATTTTGTATAAGATAAGTTGTTTGTAAATCAATGTCTTGTGAAAAGTATGTTATTTGTATAAAATGTTATATGTATCAAACTGAAATGATTCAAATAACGCTACGATATGTAATACCATACAAACATTTATATATAGGAAGTACCAGCGGCGTATCCACCATGCTTGTATCATATTACACACGCATCGTTACTTAATCACTTAATCAAACCAAACCAACAATGTAAGATGTCTATGTCTAGACCAATTGTCAAATGTATTGGATCATGTGTCAAAGTGTTTATGTCAAGATGTAAATCATGTAGTGTAAAACAAATGTCAAACATGTTTATGTGTCAAATGTAAATCATGTCAAAATGTCTATGTCAAATGTCCATGTCAAATGTCTTTGTCAAATGTCTTTGTGTAAAATGTCTATGTCAAAATGTCATGTATGGCAAGTGGAATGTATCAACTAAACCATATGCACAAAAACAAAGTATTGAAGTAAAACATGGTTTAAATCAATTTATGTCTTATGGAAATGCATGCTATACTGAATATGAACATTTATGCGGTATTGTTATACCAAAATGTAAGCATGTGATGAAAATAACTGTACTAAGTATGATGAACATACATAGCATGTGAATGAATAATAAATGTACTAAGTATGATGAACATACATACATAGCATGTGATGTGATGAAATGTAAAACAATGTACTAAGTAGGCACACGATGGGCATACATAGCATAAAATGTAATGAAATCATGTACTATAAGTGTACTATTGAACATAGCAAGTATATGATGTGAAAACGGGAAAGCATGAAAGTAACAAGTAGGCACATGTGTTTCACCCCAAAACAGTTTGGAAAACAGTAAAAGAGGGGTCTATGTACTCACTTGAGATTGCTCAGAAGTCCTAAGATAACCACCAAGCAATGCTAGAGATCACGGAATCAAACAGCACCTAATATAGGTAACTATATTAATAAACCGGACCTATAATCGGAAGATCGGGTAGCATGAGGGTTTGTAAACCAAATGAGTGTAGGAACTCATGTAACATGGTTTAACAAAGCCTACATACTAAATGAAACCTAACCTAAGTGCTTACGACCCATTACGACCCGTTTAGGTAGCTTATGCTACTTTAACGCGTCGTTCGCGTAAAACGCGTTCGGAACGCATAACTAGTCCTATGATAAGTAAAATATGCCTTAACATGTCTAATATTGTTTCCATATCAGTTTAGATACCAAAATTTATGTTACATATGCTTAAAATGAATTTTGGCGTAAAAAGGGCATTTTGGTAATTTACCTAAGGCATATAAACTACCTATCATACAACTACTTAAACGAAGCGACCATAAGGTATAACCTCGGAAGGTTATTCCCTATATACTATGGTCACCTAATATGTTTGGTCGGATCCTAATGATCGACCAAATGGGTCGGGTTCGAAAGCATAAGCGACTGATCAAGTCGCTTACCCTTACGACCCTAGACAACGTGGTAATCAGTAGGCATAGTCACAAGGACTATAACCATCGTGATTACAATCACGTTGCGAAGTTCTAACGAACTTCGCATTGACCATAAACTGGTCAATGCAGAAAGTCAAACAAGGTTTGGCTTTCGGACTCGAAAAGCAATAAAAGAACGAAGGAACACTTACAAAGGGTCCCCGAATGCTAATCTAGATCCAAATAACTCAGGTATGAAACAATGGTTCCAACTTAGAGTCTTTTGGATCAGATTCTTGTGAGTAAAAGTGAAGGGTGGAGGTGGGTATTTATAGTTAATGGTCCACCGTTAGGATCGTTTGTCGAATATCGTGCCTTAATCACATCCGTACATGTGTCGGAACCTTATGGTACCCAAAATGGCCACTCACCATAAGAGATCAACATGTGGCAAGGGGTTAGGGAGTGGTTAACAGCTGTTAACAGCTGTAAAAAAGATATTTTGCTGCATCTAGCCCCTACTTAGGGACCTAGTTTGGCAGATTTACAGTTTCAGTCCCTGAAACCTCAAAACTTGGTTTACGATGCGTTTTTTTTGACACGTTTAAGCCCCGTTAACCCCATTTCAAAGATCTAAAATGAAGTTAAAGTATAGGGAACCTAAAATGTGTTCAAAAATATCTCGGGTGTCGGTTCGTTTAGCCGTACGGTTACGTTGTTCGGTTAATTACGACGGAATGCGCGTAAGCGCGAAAAATGATCCAAATGGCGTGACGAATGGATTTTTCTTATGCCAAACACTAAAATAAAATATTTTAGTGATTACATAAATTTTTGGATGTCCGGATGTATTCAGAACGTAAGTTATGCGCGAAAATGCAAACTTGTGCACTTTTTGACGCTTTTTGTCCCTGAATGACCCCAAAAGTTTATTTTAGCATACCGAACCCCTCAAAGCCTATTTATAAGCTATGTAAAGGATATTTATGGTATGTTTAACTTATGGTCATGTTCCAGAATGTCTGTTACAGTTCAAATTGGCATACTTTCGCAGTTTGTCAAGTTTAGTCCCTGTAAGCGAATTAAGTTGTTTTTGCCATACCAAAGCCTTCAAAACTTATTTCTAAGTTATGTAAAGGTTATTTAAGGTATGTTAAGTATATTTCACTATTCCGGAGTGTTCTTTGAATTAAACTGGTTATATTTACGCATCAGTGCGCGTATAACCTTCCAGAAAGCGATTTAAAGTTTGGAATCGAACAAGAGTTGATATGTGCAAAAGATACACATATTTATACAAGTCCAAAGTATGAAATACAATATTTCATTGGTTTGGCATTTGTTTGATGGTCGCAGTGACACAGGTGTCACAGTCTCCCCTACTTTAGGAAATTTCGTCCCGAAATTAATTTCTAGAGGAAACTTGTGAAGACAGCTGTGGCAGTTTCGCCTTCTAATAAATCCATTGACCCTTAAGTAAAACTCTGGGTCATGTTAGGATTCTTAGAGAAATTATCGACTATCAATGTAAAGTCCTTGTAGTAACAAAACATGGAGTTTCGAACTACGGACAGAACAATGTTTCTTATGAAGACTCATCATAGGAAACTTGAATTCAGGATTGGGAAGTGTAAGATAAAACGACATCGGTCAAAGTCCAAGACTTCTCCTGTATCATTACTCTTGCCACTATTGGTCTCTACACATGACAAAACTTCCTGTGGTTTCTGTGCACTGAATTCCATAATTATGTAGGCCTCCATAATTACGTACTTCCTTGCACAGTCCGCACAGTTCATTTCATAATGCGTATGGGAAAAGTCAAACGAATAATCCTGTGGTGATTTAACTTGACTGTAATAGAGTCTCATTAACTAGGTCACCAAAGGATTAGATAAACGAACAATCTCTTCAGCTAAACTACCCTAGAGAAATATTTAACTACACCGACGTAGGATGTATTTAACTTTAGATCGACGTAGGATCTCTTTAACTCAACTACCTAAGAGAAACATTTAACTACACCGACGTAGGATGTATTTAACTTTAGATCGACGTAGGATCTCTTTAACTCAACTACCTAAGAGAAACATTTAACTACACCGACGTAGGATGTATTTAACTTTAGATCGACGTAGGATCTCTTTAACTCAACTACCTAAGAGAAACATTTAACTACACCGACGTAGGATGTATTTAACTTTAGATCGACGTAGGATCTATTTAACTTTAGATCGACGTAGGATCTATTTAACTCTATCAACACATGTTGTCCTTAAACTTTGGAATAGTACTTTATAATCCAAGGGACTTAATCTACAACGTAGAAGTCCATTAAGGATTTAAGATAGTACATTTTTGAATATCCTACTACGAATCCCTCATATGAAGGTATGAAAGATTCTATGAGGATTTGGATAGCGAATATCCAGAGTATACACGAACACAAAATGCATAATTGGAAAGACAAGATGCATAAACACATAGTCACATAACCACAAAATTGTTCATCTAGATCTTTAATTTGTAAGTTTTGTTTTGTTAATTACGTACATGCATCTAAAGCACACTAGGAATTCCATTTCATGGATTTCATTCGGTACTTTAAACATTAGCGAGAATCTAACTATGAAGATAGAAAGATCTTCCAAAAATTCGATTTCGTTTTCAAGAAAACGCAATATTCGAATTAAGGTGTAATAATTTTTTAATATACGAAAATACCCTTAGGTACCACATTAAGAATTTATAATGGTACTTTGGGTATTCGTACAGAGTTGTAACTTGCGCCTTGTACTTCGTTTCCTTGGAAGAAACGGGTATTTTGGATTTCCGTGGAAAACGCAAGAGATAATAAAATGGAAGAAATTACGGGGTAGTCTGTTCTTCAAGGAATACGGTTCCTTGATTGTCGGTATTGTAGAGGATACGTTGTTTATACCAGCCATCACATTTGTACATTGCAATGTAAATAAAAAGATTTATTTATTAACAATGATAACAACTGTTTCATGGACCTTGACAACAAAAGAAAATAATACATAAGGCTTGATTATTTCTAAACAGCATTGTCTTCTAGTTGGTCTGATGCTCATCCCTGAGCCGGATTCGCATTAGCAAGCCTTGGGCAATTCCTTCGGAAATGGCTCATCTCGCCACAGTTGAAGCAAGGACCTGGTGGAAGACGAGCTTGAGCAGGATTTACTTGAGGTTGGTTTGGACCACCTTGGTTTGGGGTAAATCGACAAGCATTTGCCAGGTGACCGAGTCGCCCACATGATGCACATAAACGACACTGTAGGTGAGCTAAGTGATGTGCATTACATTTGTCGCATATCGGTGCAGTACCGGCATAAGGTTTCTTTGCAGGAGGTTGAGTTGGTTGGTTGCGGGTGTTTTGGTTGGGTTGAGCAGCAATCGCAAAATTCTGCGAAGCCTTACGCTTCTTTGACTCCTTATGGGATCCAGTCTGTTCATCCATGATCTTTGATTCCTCGACTGGTTTTGATTCCTCGACCGGTTTCTTGTCACCTTTCCGGAAAAGTTTATGCTTTCTGATCTGAGATTCAGTCAAGGTTGCAGATAGCTCAATGGCCTGCCTAACCGTAGTGGGGTTACTACCAGTAACAATGTCCTGGACTGAGTCAGGGAGACCATCAATGTATTTCTCGATCGCCTTATCCAAAGGCGTAACCATGGTAGGGCACAACAGGCTCAGCTCCTCATATCGATCAGTGTATGCTCGATGTTCACCGCTGTCTTGCTTAAGATCGTCGAATTCCCTTTCCAATGCCCTGATCTCGTGACGAGGACAGAATTCCTTCATCATCAGTGCTCGAAGTTCTTCCCAAGTTTGGGCCAGTGCCACTTCGGCACCCCTATCTCTCACCACACCGTTCCACCACGTCAAAGCTCGTTTCTCAAAGACACTAGATGCGAAATCTACCTTTCGCTCGTTTGGACATTGTACATGCCTGAAGGTGCTCTCTAAACTCTCGAACCATTGTAGAAGTGCAGTCGCTCCTTGAGACCCGGAAAACTTTGATGGCTTAGCCGAGTTGAACGTCTTGAAGTTGCAGAGGGCATTATTGTTGTTGATAGCTTGGTAACATTGAGCAACGACGTTCGGGATTGCAGCAGTCATTTGCTGTGTAATGACAGCTGCCAGATCGTCAATAGATATCGGATTTTCGCGTCGTGGAGGCATTCTAAAAGAGGAAACATGAAAGGAAACGAGTGAGAGAATTAGACGAAAAGAATGAGATGAAACAAATCTGATGAAAGCCAGGATAGTGGTCATTTGTTTGTTACTACAAAGCAACAAACGACACACAGTGACTGAATTAAAGTAAATGGATCAAAAATAATGTATCGCGAAGACATGCTCGCCTATAAGTGAATACTCATCCCAAGGATTCCCAGGTAAGCACAACTGGTCTCGCGTCTGATGAGATATATACGAAGTGCTTGCCTAGACAGAAAACCCAGAATACAGGCATTTTGGTAACATTGAGCAACGACGTTCGGGATTGCAGCAGTCATTTGCTGTGTAATGACAGCTGCCAGATCGTCAATAGATATCGGATTTTCGCGTCGTGGAGGCATTCTAAAAGAGGAAACATGAAAGGAAACGAGTGAGAGAATTAGACGAAAAGAATGAGATGAAACAAATCTGATGAAAGCCAGGATAGTGGTCATTTGTTTGTTACTACAAAGCAACAAACGACACACAGTGACTGAATTAAAGTAAATGGATCAAAAATAATGTATCGCGAAGACATGCTCGCCTATAAGTGAATACTCATCCCAAGGATTCCCAGGTAAGCACAACTGGTCTCGCGTCTGATGAGATATATACGAAGTGCTTGCCTAGACAGAAAACCCAGAATACAGGCATTCACCCTTCCAGTTTGCACGTGTTCACATTATTTAAAACCCAAAACCTTGACGAGATTTTGAAAACTCAAAGGGGTTCAAAACCATATAATAGAGAGTTCAAAACCTTACAATAGAGGGTTCAAAACCTAGTAATTAATCATCCTAGAACAGATGATTAGTTTTCAAAGCGGTTTTGAAATTTATGTCCTTGTTGTGGTCGTTGCCTAAGGATAGGTGACGGTATTGTTTTATGACTAAACGCAAGTAAACTCGCGTTAGGGTCCTAAGAAGGTTATAGACTAGGTCAAAGCATTACTAATAACCTAATTCCCTATAACCATTGGCTCTGATACCATCTTTTCTGTCACACCCCGACCACGTAGAACATACAGAACGTGGCGGAAACATCGGGGAGTGTTGTAACAGAATTAATGTTTCAAATCCATGGCAATTGAAGTTTCATTTTATTGATTAAAAGTGTTACAATGTCTTAACAAACAAAGAAATACAACATAATTAACTAGTCTTGCATCTTTTATTGTCACTAAAGCCCAAGTCTGCCTATGTGTATCTTGATCATCTTATGCAACAGCTCCTGAAAAACACATGTGAAAATAGGTACGTCAGCATAAAAATGCCTGTGAGATACATAGGTTTTGTGAAAATAGGTTTCATGACTTATGTTTGAGAAAATGTTTAGTCATGAACCTTGTAATTTGCTTTGTCTTGTCTTGTCTTGTAAATCATTTGAAAAACAATAAGATCAGATGATATGTATAAATAAGTGAATAATGTATGGTTAAATGAATAACCATGTAAAATGATTTTGTATAAGATAAGTTGTTTGTAAATCAATGTCTTGTGAAAAGTATGTTATTTGTATAAAATGTTATATGTATCAAACTGAAATGATGCAAATAACGCTACGATATGTAATACCATACAAACATTTATATATAGGAAGTACCAGCGGCGTATCCACCATGCTTGTATCATATTACACACGCATCGTTACTTAATCACTTAATCAAACCAAACCAACAATGTAAGATGTCTATGTCTAGACCAATTGTCAAATGTATTGGATCATGTGTCAAAGTGTTTATGTCAAGATGTAAATCATGTAGTGTAAAACAAATGTCAAACATGTTTATGTGTCAAATGTAAATCATGTCAAAATGTATATGTCAAATGTCCATGTCAAATGTCTTTGTCAAATGTCTTTGTGTAAAATGTCTATGTCAAAATGTCATGTATGGCAAGTGGAATGTATCAACTAAACCATATGCACAAAAACAAAGTATTGAAGTAAAACATGGTTTAAATCAATTTATGTCTTATGGAAATGCATGCTATACTGAATATGAACATTTATGCGGTATTGTTATACCAAAATGTAAGCATGTGATGAAAATAACTGTACTAAGTATGATGAACATACATAGCATGTGAATGAATAATAAATGTACTAAGTATGATGAACATACATACATAGCATGTGATGTGATGAAATGTAAAACAATGTACTAAGTAGGCACACGATGGGCATACATAGCATAAAATGTAATGAAATCATGTACTATAAGTGTACTATTGAACATAGCAAGTATATGATGTGAAAACGGGAAAGCATGAAAGTAACAAGTAGGCACATGTGTTTCACCCCAAAACAGTTTGGAAAACAGTAAAAGAGGGGTCTATGTACTCACTTGAGATTGCTCAGAAGTCCTAAGATAACCACCAAGCAATGCTAGAGATCACGGAATCAAACAGCACCTAATATAGGTAACTATATTAATAAACCGGACCTATAATCGGAAGATCGGGTAGCATGAGGGTTTGTAAACCAAATGAGTGTAGGAACTCATGTAACATGGTTTAACAAAGCCTACATACTAAATGAAACCTAACCTAAGTGCTTACGACCCATTACGACCCGTTTAGGTAGCTTATGCTACTTTAACGCGTCGTTCGCGTAAAACGCGTTCGGAACGCATAACTAGTCCTATGATAAGTAAAATATGCCTTAACATGTCTAATATTGTTGCCATATCAGTTTAGATACCAAAATTTATGTTACATATGCTTAAAATGAATTTTGGCGTAAAAAGGGCATTTTGGTAATTTACCTAAGGCATATAAACTACCTATCATACAACTACTTAAACGAAGCGACCATAAGGTATAACCTCGGAAGGTTATTCCCTATATACTATGGTCACCTAATATGTTTGGTCGGATCCTAATGATCGACCAAATGGGTCGGGTTCGAAAGCATAAGCGACTGATCAAGTCGCTTACCCTTACGACCCTAGACAACGTGGTAATCAGTAGGCATAGTCACAAGGACTATAACCATCGTGATTACAATCACGTTGCGAAGTTCTAACGAACTTCGCATTGACCATAAACTAGTCAATGCAGAAAGTCAAACAAGGTTTGGCTTTCGGACTCGAAAAGCAATAAAAGAACGAAGGAACACTTACAAAGGGTCCCCGAATGCTAATCTAGATCCAAATAACTCAGGTATGAAACAATGGTTCCAACTTAGAGTCTTTTGGATCAGATTCTTGTGAGGAAAAGTGAAGGGTGGAGGTGGGTATTTATAGTAAATGGTCCACCGTTAGGATCGTTTGTCGAATATCGTGCCTTAATCACATCCGTACATGTGTCGGAACCTTATGGTACCCAAAATGGCCACTCACCATAAGAGATCAACATGTGGCAAGGGGTTAGGGAGTGGTTAACAGCTGTTAACAGCTGTAAAAAAGATATTTTGCTGCATCTAGCCCCTACTTAGGGACCTAGTTTGGTAGATTTACAGTTTCAGTCCCTGAAACCTCAAAACTTGGTTTACGATGCGTTTTTTTTTTGACACGTTTAAGCCCCGTTAACCCCATTTCAAAGCTCTAAAATGAAGTTAAAGTATAGGGAACTTAAAATGTGTTCAAAAATATCTCGGGTGTCGGTTCGTTTAGCCGTACGGTTACGTTGTTCGGTTAATTACGACGGAATGCGCGTAAGCGCGAAAAATGATCCTAATGGCGTGACGAATGGATTTTTCTTATGCCAAACACTAAAATAAAATATTTTAGTGATTACATAAATTTTTGGATGTCCGGATGTATTCAGAACGTAAGTTATGCGCGAAAATGCAAACTTGTGCACTTTTTGACGCTTTTTGTCCCTGAATGACCCCAAAAGTTTATTTTAGCATACCGAACCCCTCAAAGCCTATTTATAAGCTATGTAAAGGATATTTATGGTATGTTTAACTTATGGTCATGTTCCAGAATGTCTGTTACAGTTCAAATTGGCATACTTTCGTAGTTTGTCAAGTTTAGTCCCTGTAAGCGAATTAAGTTGTTTTTGCCATACCAAAGCCTTCAAAACTTATTTCTAAGTTATGTAATGGTTATTTAAGGTATGTTAAGTATATTTCACTATTCCGGAGTGTTCTTTGAATTAAACTGGTTATATTTACGCATCAGTGCGCGTATAACCTTCCAGAAAGCGATTTAAAGTTTGGAATCGAACAAGAGTTGATATGTGCAAAAGATACACATATTTATACAAGTCCAAAGTATGAAATACAATATTTCATTGGTTTGGCATTTGTTTTATGGTCGCAGTGACACAGGTGTCACATAATAAGCGACATGGAAGCTTGAGAAGGAAGCGGGTCAAACGGGACTAATGCGCAAGGGAAGCATGTTCGGATGCTAGGTAAGTGGAACTTACACCCCCTTTTGTAGAATATCTATTCATTGTATAGATTAAGAGCATGATAAGCTAATATATGAAGAATGATGTTTCGACAAGTTTGATACGGGTCGGAACATATGACCATGTCAAGAAACTAAGTTTGAGGGTTGAAAAGGGTAAAAAGGGTATTACGGTATTTTTGACTATGAATTTATGAAGAAATAAATTACAAGGAATGAATAATGAATAATTACAACCCCATAAGGATGAAATTGTCTTTTAAGGCCAAATCGGTCAATGGTGAAGATATCACCATTTGGCGATATCGACTAATGGTTGTTTTGTTAAGTACTATGTATTCACAGGATGAATGGCGAAAGGATTTGCATTGCTATTAACTAGCAATTGAGCGGATAAGCATTAAAACGGGTCATAGCTTTGACCCGAGCCAGGTATGTGTGATTGGAGTCATGGTTAAGTCGTGGGATTAGTCAAATGTTTAAGGAAGTCCTTTGTAGTAAAGGATGGAACAAAGTTGACAAAAACGCCCTTGATGGGTAAATCGGGCAAACAGTCTTAAAAGTTGATTAGAAACAAGCTATTGGATTAAGTGAATGTTTTGGAAAAGTAGAAAAGCAAGAAAGTATGATCTTCGTAAGCAGGACCATAAAATGCGCAAATACCTTTAACGGGTCAAAGTAAGCTTTCGTGCGAAAATGGGTTAAGAGGATGCAAGACATCTGAGAATTCAATCTTTTATGATAGACGTCATTGATATTATTAGGTTCATAAGAAGTTATGGTCAAACAAATAAGTTATGTTGATAAATGCATGAACGGATCAAAATTTGGTAAAAGGGTAATAAGCCGAAGGCTTAAAAGACATAAATTTCGGTAGTCCAAATATTGGATTTTCACTCCAAGTGATGGAGAATTAAATTACGATCACGTAGGAAAAAGAATCGGCTAAAACGGATCAAAAACGAGAAAGTTATGCCAGTTTCCGTAAAACTGAGTTACGCTGGGAATATGCAGCAACAGCTGCAAACATTCTGATCATAATGGGTGGTGGCGCGACGCGACGACAAAGACATTAGGCCGTCGCGCGACGCCACGGACTCCAGATTTTAGAAAAAAATATATTTTAATTGCATATGCAATGCGAACCCGTTTAGACCGTTTTTAAACGCTTATAAACTAAGTATGATTGATTTATTTCATGTTTTAGGAAAGGTAAGTACGTATGTATGTATGTATGTATGTATGTATGTATGTATGTATGTATGTATGTATGTATGTATGTATGTATGTATGTATGTATGTATGTATGTATGTATGTATGTATGTATGTATATATGTATAATGTCATGAGTTGTAACAGCCTAGCGTAACCGCACCATGATATTGTCCGCTTTGGCGGCCAGCACGCCCCGGCGTCCGCCCCTCACGGTTTTCAAAACGCGTCATGATGGTGAAGGTATCCAGCCCCTTATAAGGAAGCCTTTGTTCCCCTTCACAACCGATATGGGATGTCACAGTCCACCCCCCTTAAGGGGTCCAGCGTCCTCACAGGACCTGGCACCACCGGTCCGGCCCTGGCTCTGATACCATCTGTAACAGCCTAGCGTAACCGCACCATGATATTATCCGCTTTGGCGGCCAGCACGCCCCGGAGTCCGCCCCTCACGGTTTTCAAAACGCGTCATGATGGTGAAGGTATCCAACCCCTTATAAGGAAGCCTTTGTTCCCCTTCACAACCGATGTGGGATGTCACATGAGTGTACGTAATGAAGTAGGTATGTGTGTATGTAGATACGTATGTAATGATGTGGATGTGTTTATATGTGGGTATGTACGTATGTATGTAATTGGTTACGTGTGAACGTATGAATATGTATAAGTATGTATGAAAGTAGGCACGCATGTATCCAATGAAATTGAGGACTAACGATATTAATAGTGTGCCTGGTAAATGAAGTGTAACGCAGGAATAGCAAAGAAGTCTCACAGCAGATTGTATGATCAGATGGAAAGCTGGGATGTAAAGAGTTAACGGAACGAAAAGTAAACGTGAATAAATATTGTATGTTTATAATGCGTACTAATGTTATAAAGTGAGCGCAGGTAGTACGAGTCACGAGGATCATCAAGGAATAGAGATCGAGGACCGAGTCACAAGACAGATTGTATGGGAAAGTTGGTGTAGGTAATATAGAAAACCCATGTTATGTTTTTAACTGTAAATGAGTCGATTGATGACTTATGAGAAAAAGTTATTTTCTAAAATGAACTTTCTAGTAAGTCAAGGTACTTATAATGAAAAGAAATTTTATGGCATGAACTTCTGCTGCGACTTTTGTTAAATACGTGGCGACTTTTGTTAAATACGTGTTAGGGCATTACAAGTTGGTATCAGAGCCCTGGTTTGAGAGAATCAAGTACGAGAGTATAGGTACTCGAACTCAAACCTGTGCGCTCTTGTGATAAGGAACCCGTACAATCCATGACTCGATCAAGCTCTAAAGGTTGTTTTGTTAAGTACTATGTATTCACAGGATGAATGGCGAAAGCATTTGCATTGCTATTAACTAGCAATTGAGCGGATAAGCATTAAAACGGGTCATAGCTTTGACCCAAGCCAGGTATGTGTGATTAGAGTCATGGTTAAGTCGTGGGATTAGTCAAATGTTTAAGGAAGTCCTTTGTAGTAAAGGATGGAACAAAGTTGACAAAAATGCCCTTGATGGGTAAATCAGGAAAACGGTCTTAAAAGTTTATTAGAAACAAGCTATTGGATTAAGTGAATGTTTTGGAAAAGTAGAAAAGCGAGAAAGTATGATCTTCGTAAGCCAAGGACCATAAAATGCGCAAATACCTTTAACGGGTCAAAGTAAGCTTTCGAGCGAAAATGGGTTAAGAGGATGCAAGACATCCAAGAATTCAATCTTTTATGATAGACGTCATTGATATTATTAGCTTCATAAGAAGTTATGGTCAAACAAACAAGTTATGTTGATAAATGCATGAACGGGTCAAAATTTGGTAAAAGGGTAATAAGCCGAAGGCTTAAAAGTCATAAATTTCGGTAGTCCAAATATTGGATTTTCACTCCAAGTGATGGAGAATTAAATTACGATCACGTAGGAAAAAGAATCGGCTAAAACGGATCAAAAACGAGAAAGTTATGCCCGTTTCCGTAAAACTGAGTTACGCTGGGAATATGCAGCAACAGCTGCAAACATTCTGATCATAATGGGTGGTGGCGCGACGCGACGGCAAAGGCATTAGGCCGTCGCCCGATGCCACGGACTCCAGATTTTAGAAAAAAATATATTTTAATTGCATATGCAATGCGAACCCGTTTAGACCGTTTTTAAACGCTTATAAACTAAGTATGATTGATTTATTTCATGTTTTAGGAAAGGTAAGTACGTATGTATGTATATATGTATAATGTCATGAGTGTACGTAATGAAGTAGGTATGTGTGTATGTAGATACGTATGTAATGATGTGGATGTGTTTATATGTGGGTATGTACGTATGTATGTAATTGGTTATGTGTGAACGTATTAATATGTATAAGTATGTATGAAAGTAGGTACGCATGTATCCAATGAAATTGAGGACTAACGATATTAATAGTGTGCCTGGTAAATTAAGTGTAACGCAGGAATAGCAAAGAAGTCTCACCGCGGATTGTATGATCATATGGAAAGTTGGGATGTAAAGAGTTAACGGAACGAAAAGTGAACGTGAATAAATCTTGTATGTTTATAATGCGTACTAATGTTATAAATTTTATGTGGTGAGCGCAGGTAGTACGAGTCACGAGGATCATCAAGGAATAGAGATCGAGGACCGAGTCACAAGACAGATTGTACGGGAAAGTTGGTGTATGTAATATAGAAAACCCATGTTATGTTTTTAACTGTAAATGAGTCGATTGATGACTTATGTGAAAAAGTTATTTTCTAAAATGAACTTTCTAGTAAGTCAAGGTACTTATAATGAAAAGAAATTTTATGGCATGAACTTCCGCTGCGACTTTTGTTAAATACGTGTTAGGGCATTACATGTTTAAGGGTTTCGGGAGAGTTGTTATATCCTCCCCACCTTGTTTTAGAACTCGTCCTCGAGGTCTACTGGAACAGGTGTGGATATTTCCTCTGCATCTCTGATTCAAGCTCCCAAGTGTATTCTGGTCCTCTCTTGGAATCCTATTTCACTTTGACTAGAACTAATCTCTTGTGCTTGAGGTTCTTGATCTTTCTGTCTTCAACCTGTAGAGGTTTCTCTACAAACTTAAGTTTCTCATTTACCTCTATATCCTTAAGAGGTACTACTAATGATTCATCTGCTAAACACTTTTTGAGATTACATACATGAAATACATCATGTATTCCTGCCATTTCCTCTAGCAGTTGTAGCTGGTAAGCTACAGATCCTATTCTTCTAATAATCTCAAAAGGTCCAACATACCTGGGGCTTAGCTTTCCCCTTTTGATGAATCTAACTACTCCTTTCCATGGAGAAACTTTCAATAACACTTTGTCTCCTACTTGAAATTCTAATGGTTTTCGTCTGTTATCAGCATAGCTCTTTTGGTGATCGCGTGCTGCTTTCAGTCTTTCCTTGACTTGAATAATCTTGTCTGTTGTTTCTTGTACTATCTCTGGTCCAGATAGTTGCTTTTCTCCAATTTCTGCCCAACAGACTGGAGTTCGGCACTTTCGTCCATAAAGTGCTTCAAATGGTGCAACATTGATACTGGTATGATAGTTGTTATTGTAGGAAAATTCTATTAATGGTAAATGATCATCCCAATTTCCTCCGAAATCAATTACACAACCTCTAAGCATATCTTCCATTGTTTGAATTGTCCTTTCACTTTGTCCATCCGTTTGAGGATGATAAGCTGTGCTTAGATTTAACTTGGTTCCCATTGCTTTTTGGAAACTGATCCAAAAATGAGAAGTAAAACGGCTATCTCTATCAGATACAATAGATAAAGGAATTCCATGTAACGAAACTATTTCATTTACATACAACTTAGCTAATTGTTCCATGCTGAAAGTTTCCTTCATTGGTAAGAAATGAGCAGACTTGGTCAATCTATCTACAATCACCCAGATTGTATCATTACCTTTTCGTGTCTTGGGTAATTTAGTAACAAAGTCCATTATTATTAACTCCCATTTCCATATAGGCATTTCCAATTGCTGCAATAAACCAGAGGGTTTCTGATGTTCAACTTTAACTTGTGAACAGGTTAAACACTTGGCAACATAGGCTGCTATATCCTTTTTCATTCCTATCCACCAAAAGTTCTTTCTTAAGTCTTGATACATCTTATCACTTCCAGGATGTATCGTATATTTAGACTTATGGGCTTCTTCTAATATTCGGTGGCGTAGGTTTCCTTGTTTAGGTATCCAAATTCTTTCCTTATGGAATCTCCAAATTCCATCTGTTCCTCGTTCTAATTCCTTAATCATTCCTTTTAATTTTTCAGTATCGTCCTTGATTACTGATTCTTGTACTTCTCTAATCTGTTCATTTAAATCTATCTGCAGATTTAATTTAAGAGAACGTACTTTTCTTGGCTTATCATGATACTTTCGACTTAAAGCATCAGCTACTACATTAGCCTTTCCTGCATGATATTGGATACTACAATCATAATCACTAAGAATCTCCATCCAACGTCTCTGTCTCATATTTAACTCTTTTTGCCCAAAAATGTACCTTAAACTCTTATGATCTGTGAAGACTACAAATTTATTTCCATATAAATAGTGTCTCCAAATCTTAAGGGCAAAAATTATAGCTCCTAATTCTAGATCATGGGTCGTATAATTCTCTTCATGATTCTTAAGTTGTCTAGAGACATAGGCTATAACCTTTTGACGTTGCATCAACATGCATCCATAACCTAACTTAGAAGCGTCACAATAGACTACAAATACAAAGTCTTCAGTTCCTTCTGGTAACGCTAGTATGGGTGCATTGGTTAATCTTTGCTTAAGGATTCTAAAGGCTTCTTCCTGTTTTAGTCCCCAATCAAACTTAACAGATTTACAGGTTAATTTTGTTAAAGGAATGGCTATTCTAGAGAAATCTCGGATAAACCGTCTATAATAACCTGCCAGTCCAAGAAAACTTCTCACCTCCGTTGGTGATTCAGGGACTTTCCATTTAGTAATTGCCTCAATTTTTGTGGGATCCACATGAATTCCTTCATGATTGACTAGATGTCCAAGAAATTGTACTTCTTGTAACCAGAATTCACATTTTGAAAAATTAGCATAAAGCTTTTCTTTTCTCAGTAAATTCAGAAGTATATGCAGATGCTTTGCATGTTCCTCTTTATTCTTAGAGTAAATGAGAATATCATCTATAAAGACAATTATGAATTTATCCAGATATGGTTTACAAAAAATAGTTCATCATGTCCATAAATGCGGCTGGAGCATTGGTTAGACCAAATGGCATGACTGTAAATTCATAATGGCCATACCTTGTTCTGAAAGCGGTCTTAGGAATGTCCTCTTCCTGTACCTTCAATTGATGATATCCTGAGCGTAAATCGATTTTAGAAAAGGATCGAGCTCCTTGTAATTGATCAAACAGATCATCGATTCTCGGTAATGGGTACCGATTTTTAATCGTGACCTTGTCCAATTCTCGGTAATCAATGCACATACGCATCGATCCGTCCGTCTTCTTGACAAACAAGATTGGTGCTCCCCAAGGTGATGAACTTGGTTGTATGAAACCTTTCTCCAAAAGTTCGTCCAATTGGTTCTTCAGTTCCTGCATCTCTGCTGGTGCTAAACGGTAAGGTGCCTTGCCAATCGGTGTTGTCCCTAGTAGTAAATGAATTCTGAATTCAGCTTCCCTATCTGGCGGTAGTCCGGGTAGCTCTTCAGGAAAAACATCTGAGAATTGAGATACTACGAGAATATCTTTCAATTCTTTTCCTTTAGTATTGATGATTATGGAAATCATATATACTAACGATCCTTTCCTTGCATAACTTACTGTTTTCATCACAGAGATGAATTTCGTAGATCTAGTTAGCTTATCTCCTTTAATTGTGATCTTTTCACCTTTTGGTGAATTTACTTGTATTGACTTTTGATCACATAAAATATAGTACTATATCAAATCCAACTGAATTCATTGGATAAAGGTTAGCAATAAACTTATGGTTTAGAATTTCTATTCTTGCTCCCTGCAAGATTTCAGTGATTCTAACGGATTCTCCGTTCGCCGTCTCCACTAGACATTCTTGTTGAAGTTTAGTTAATGGTTGACTAAGAATTTTACAAAATGAAGTATTAATAAAACTTTGGTTCGCACCAGAGTCAAATAATACTTTAGCAAAAACATCATTAACTAGAAACGTACCGGCAATCACATCCGGAATCATCTTGGCTTCTTCTGCTGTCAGAACAAATGCTCTAGCATTCTTAGTATTCTTGTTGTTCATGGCTGGAGCTAGTTTCGTGTCACGGCCCCAGCCCCGCTTTGACCCGGTCAGGAGCCGCGGGACAGGAACCCGTGGTATCTGTAATGCGACAGCGGAAGATTTTTAACAGGATCTTTTAAAACTCAAAATGGCCAATTATTTTATTCCATAATTTACAATAGAGGAATTTAACTAAGAAATTCCCTGATTTATTAAAACATGTTTATTCATTTTTAACTGAGCCACCTCTTCAAGCTTGTTAATGCTCCGTAGCACGTTTCCTTGATTTACAACAGGTCGCCTGAAACATGTTTTAAAAATATTTTTGTCAGCGGAGAAATACTGGTGAATCATTCAATTTTGATAAAATGACACATAGTTATCAATTACAGCATAAGAGCGATTACAATGACTTCTATCTTATTTTTATCTGGCGCCGTGTCACATTGCGTGACGATGGTCATACCACTATTGGGTCCCACCCCAAGTAGTGACGATCACTGTTAGGATATATTAGCCTAACCAGTGAAAATTAGTAATGTGCACAATACCCCACTAGCCAGTGATTAAGATAACCACGACTTACTCCCTGTAATTATAACATCTGAAAATGGAGTATTGTAAAATATTTGATAAAAAGAGAATGACTCACATTGCAGATTTATACGGGCAGAGTTTAGCCTACTGATTAGCCTTTTAACCTAAATTTAAACAACATGCACACGAACTAGGTTAGTAACTAATACAACATTTACGATAACTCACGAGATTAAACCCTCACAACGAATGACAAAGTGCGATACTTAAACATCCATCGAATTCACGAATGACAAAGCATAACCCTAATGTGGGCAGCACTTAAACATCCATTGGGTAGTTTCAATCGATCGGACATTGAATCGTAGCAGCGATCGAGTTAATACTCGGTATCGTAGCAGCACCTCGCTAATTTAATTGAAATTTTGACTTCAGAGTAGTATACTTTCGTTTTTGAAAGTTTTCGTCGACACAGAATGAAAGCCCCTGAGCCAAGCTATTTATAGGTGAAATTTAGGGTTCACGCGGCCCGTGTAAACCTTGGCTCGAACCTTACGCGGCCCGCCTAACCACCTATTCTACGCGTAGGGTTGATTGGTCACGAGTAGACTTGCCAGCTGGTCAACACGTGGATCCGGAACACTTATCCGGTCAACCCAACATTGACGCGGCCCGCGTAAGCTTTCTTTAAGGCTTACGCGGCCTGCATGAAACCCATAAATCTTGATTTCTTCGTTTTTCATGCGCGGTAGGGTTTCAGGGGTCCGGGTTTTTACTTACGGGTAAAATTGGAATATTTTTGAGAGTCCTTACATCCTCCCCACCTTATTTAATCTTGATTTCTTCGTTTTTCATGCGCAGTAGGGTTTTAGGGGTCCGGGTTTTTACTTACGGGTAAAATTGGAATATTTTTTAGAGTCCTTACATCCTCCCCACCTTATTTAAAATCTCGTCCTCGAGATTTATTGAAATAAGTGAGGATATTTTCGCTTCATCTCAGATTCCAGCTCCCAAGTGTATTCGGTCCTCTTTTCGAATCCCACTTGATTTTGACTAGTACCAATATTTTGTGTTTGAGAAACTTGATCTTTCGATCTTCGATTTGAAGTGGTTTTTCAACGAACTTCAATTTCTCATTTACCTCTATATCCGGAAGAGGTATTACCAGGGATTCGTCCGATAAACATTTCTTGAGGTTGGATACATGAAACACATCATGTACTCCATCTAGTTCTTCTGGTAGTTGTAAACGATAAGCAACTGGTCCTATACGTTGGATCACTGGGAATGGTCCTACGTATCTTGGACTTAGCTTTCCTTTCTTACCGAATCGAACTATTCCTTTCCAAGGAGATACTTTCAAAAGTACTTTGTATCCAACTTGAAACTCGAGTGGCTTACGTCGATTATCAGCATAGCTTTTCTGGCGATCTCGAGCCGTCTTCAATCTTTCTTTGATTTGAGTAATCTTGTCGGTAGTTTCTTGCACAATCTCTGGTCCTGATAATTGACTTTCTCCTATTTCTGCCCAACAAACTGGAGTTCTGCACTTTCTTCCATACAGTGCTTCGAAAGGAGCAGCTTCAATACTTGAATGATAACTATTATTATAGGAGAATTCAATTAAAGGTAGGTGGTCATCCCAGTTTCCACCAAAATCTATCACACATGCCCTAAGCATGTCCTCCAGTGTTTGTATCGTCCTTTCACTTTGCCCGTCTGTTTGTGGATGATATGCCGTACTTAAATTTAGTCGGGTTCCCATTGCTTCTTGGAACCTTTTCCAAAAGTGAGAAGTGAAACGACTATCCCTATCCGATACAATGGAGAGCGGAACTCCATGTAAGGATACTACTTCATCTACATACAACTTTGCCAACCTTTCCATGCTAAAGGTTTCTTTCATAGGTAGAAAGTGAGCTGATTTGGTTAATCGATCCACAATTACCCAAATCGCATCATTACCTTTTCTGGTTTTGGGTAACTTAGTAACAAAATCCATTGTTATGAGTTCCCATTTCCATACAGGCATTTCTAATTGTTGTAGTAGACCTGATGGTTTCTGGTGTTCTGCCTTAACTTGTGAACAAGTAAGACACTTAGAAACATATGTAGCTATGTCCTTTTTCATACCAATCCACCAGAAGTTATTTCTTAAATCTTGGTACATCTTGTTGTTACCAGGATGCATGGTATACCTATATTTATGGGCTTCCTCTAGGATTTTATTTCTTAATTCTTCCTGCTTAGGTACCCAAATCCGTTTCTTATGGAATCTCCAAATTCTATCACTTCCTTGCTCTAATTCTTTTATTCTTCCTTTCATTCCTTCAGCATCATCCTTGATTGTTGTCTCTTGAATGCTTTTCAATTGATCCATTAAGTTTAAGTGTAAACTTAATCTAAGAGCACGAACTTGTCTTTGTTTCTTATGATACTTATGACTTAAAGCAACAGCTACTACGTTGGCTTTTCCTTCGTGATATTGAATATCACAGTCGTAATCACTTAGGATCTCCATCCATCTCCTTTGCCTCATGTTTAATTCTTTTTGCCAAATATATATCTTAAGCTTTTATGATCTGTATAGACAGTAAACTTACTTCCGTACAGATAATGTCTCCAAATCTTAAGGGCAAAAATTATGGCTCCTAACTCTAAATCATGAGTCGTATAGTTTTCTTCGTGCTTTTTCAATTGCCTTGATGCATATGCAATTACCTTCTTGCGTTGCATTAACACACATCCTAATCCTAGCTTTGAAGCATCACAATATACTTCAAAATCTTCTGTTCCTTCTGGTAATGCTAGAATTGGAGCATTTGTTAACTTTTGCTTTAAAATTCTAAAGGCTTCTTCTTGTTTAGGTCCCCATTCAAACTTAACTGCTTTACAGGTTAGCTTAATTAATGGTACAGCTATCTTGGAAAAATCCTTAATAAATCGTCTATAATATCCGGCTAAACCTATAAAACTTCTAATTTCCATTGCTGATTGCGGAACCTTCCATTTGATGATCGCTTCTATCTTAGCAGGATCTACTTGAATGCCTTCGTGATTTACCATATGTCCTAAGAATTGCACTTCTTGTAGCCAAAATTCACATTTCGAGAATTTGGCGTAAAGCTTCTCATTTCTTAACAAAGTTAAGAGTACATGCAAGTGCTCACAATGTTCCTCCTGACTTTTGGAATAAATAAGTATATCGTCGATAAAGACAATTACAAATTTATCCAAATACGGTTTACAGATTCTATTCATCATGTCCATAAATGCTGCAGGTGCATTTGTTAACCCAAAGGGCATGACTGTAAACTCGTAATGACCATACCTAGTTCTGAAAGCTGTTTTAGGTATGTCTTCTTCCTGTACCTTTAACTGATGATATCCGGAGCGTAAGTCGATCTTAGAAAAATATCTAGCTCCTTGCAATTGATCAAAAAGATCATCAATCCTAGGTAATGGGTATCGATTCTTAATTGTAACCTTATTCAATTCCCTATAATCGATACACATTCGCATCGAACCATCCTTCTTTTTCACAAACAACACTGGAGCTCCCCAAGGGGATGAGCTAGGTTGTATGAATCATTTGCTTAGTAATTCATCTAACTGCTTTTTCAATTCTAATATTTCGGTGGGTGCTAACCAATATGGTGCTTTAGCTATTGGTGTAGTTCCAGGAATTAGATGAATTCTAAATTCTACCTCCCTATCAGGTGGTAATCCAGGTAGTTCTTCTGGGAATACTTCCAAGTATTCTGATACTACTGGAATGTCCTTAAGTTCTTTTCCCTTAGTGTTAATGATTACTGAAATCATATATACTATTCCTTGTTTTCGTTCATAACTAGCAACTTTCATTACTGAAATGAACTTCATTGGTTTCCGTGGCTTATTTCCTGTAATCACCACTAATTCTCCTGTGGGTGTATGAATTTCTATGGAATTCTTATCACAAAGAATTCGAGCATGGTTGGCTACTAACCAATCCATTCCTAATACCACATCGAATTCAGCTAATTTCATAGGTAACAGGTTTGCATGAAATTTATGGCCTAAATGTTCTATCTTTTCTTCTCGCAAAACCTTATCTATGTTAACAGAATTTCCATCTGCCGTTTCGACTGTAAAAATCTGCCTAAGTTAAGTTAAGGGTAACTTAAGTGCTTGGCAGAATGAAGTATTTATAAAACTTTGGTTTTGTAACAACTCTCATTAAAAAGTCCTAATTATTATTTTAATTGTTCAATAGGAAACCCTAATTGAGGAACCCAAGTGATTCTGAACAAACCCTAAAATTTTCAGAATAGTTGGAATCAGGATCAAGGCCCCTAAAACTCAGGGGGGGTAAACCCTATTCAGTAAAATCCATACAGTTTAACGTGTAAATCGATTTTTCATGCAAAACCAACTCAGCAAGCCTACTGGGACACGTACCTACCCTACCCTAAATTGTTACCTGTCGCGCCACGCGACAGGAACATATGTCCCTGTCGCGACACGCGGGGGAGGACATTTTTCAGATATAAATAGTAGGCTGTGGGACTTGATTCTGGGCATTGATGCGACGTTTAAATTCCAATTACACTCCGAGTTGTAGTGAAAACAGTCCAAAACACACACACTGATCACGAAGTGCTGCCGCAATACGGGGTAATAACTCGATCGCTGATACGATTCAATGTCCGATCGATTAAACTATCCAATGGATGTTTAAGTGCTGCCCACATTAGGGTTTATGCTTTGTCATTCGTCGTTAAATCGATGGATGTTTAAGTATCGCACTTTGTCATTCGTTGTGAAGGTTTTAATCTCGTGAGTTATCGTAAATGTTGTATTAAGTTACTAACTGAATTGTGTGCTTGCTATTAATTTAGGTTAAAAGGCTAATCAGTAGGCTAGGCTAGGCTCTGCTCAAATTAAATCTGCAATGTGAATCATTCTCTTTTTATCTAATTACTTTCAAAATCATGTTTATTTTCAAAGGTTATAATTACAGGGATTAAGTCTATGTAATCTGAAATTACTGCCAGTATGTGGGGGGATGTGCACATAGCTACTAATTATTTATCACTTATGGGTGAACGGACCCAGCAAGTGATATGTCCACAGTCACACGTCCGGTCAAGTGACAACTGGGTCAGTTAATTCAAAAGATAGAGACATTGTAATTGCTCTTAATACTGTAAATTATAACAAACAGGTTGTTTTATTAAATAGAATGATTCACTCAGTATTTCCCGCTGACAAAACCTTTTTCAAACATGTTTCAGGTGATCTGTTGTGATCCAGGAAAAGTGCCGTGAAGCACTATAAGCTTAAGGAAGTGGCTCAGTATAAAAATAAGGAAACATGTTTTGTAAAATAAAAGATTTCTCCGTGAAATCTCAAGATTGTAAATTACCGGGTTTATTCCCGAGTTGTGAAATAAAATAATCGGGAAATATTTTAAGTTTTAAAATGATCCTGAAGAAACTTCCGCTGTTAAATAAATACCATGGGATTTTCTGTCCCGCGGCTCCTGAAACGGGTCAAACCGGGGTGGGGGCCGTGACAGAAAAAGGTGGTATCAGAGCCACTGATTTAAGCCTATTAAGTATTTAGAAATACTTAATTCTTACTGATTGCTAATTATGTGATTATGTGTTTTATTAACTGATTATTTGTTAGTTACAGTATGGGTAAACAAAAGCTGTCAAACATCTATCTTAAACTAGATAAGTCATCCAACGAGAAGGGAAGTTCATCCCAAACAAAACCTTATGTAATTCCTGAAGAAGGAATATTTGTCCGTAAAGCACAGTACGAAGAACCACTTTCTCCTAGTAAAAGAAGTCTGATTATTAGAAAAAGTAAGGAGAAAATAAAGAAATCCCGAGAGAAGAAAGTTAAACAGGAAACCCAGGGATTAACCAGTAAAACACCTTGGGAGGACAAATTAGATGAGAAATGGGCAGATCTTTATATGCTAGCTACTGTAACAGTAAATGCAAATCTCTAAATATTTTAAAATCAAATTTTAGCGCCTACAATCCAGAAATCTTATCCAGTAAATAAATAAATTTACAATAAAACCTCGCGTGTTTTAAATTTTCATTTATTTTGTATTTACCCAGTATGAAATAATATTTAAAAAGATTTCCTATGAAAATTTTGTTATACATTAGTAATTGTGTGTATTTTGCATAACAGCATGAGTGACTTGTCTGACGCCCTTCAAAACCTAAATCTCTATCCAGTAAAAATAGAGGTTTCCCGAGATTTCAATAGGTATATACCAGACATAGAAGAACCTGTTGAATTCAATGCTTCACCACCTCCAGAGAAACCTAAACCCAAGAAGAGGAGGAGATTTGTGGGATGGAGACGTGTGCGTAGGAGGAAGCCTACAACCAGGAAAATTCCTAAAATAGAAAATCCTTTAGACAAAGGAAAAGGGGTTGAAGTCAGTGAAGGTTTTAGGTCACTGGAAATGGAATTGGGAGAAGATTCTAGGCCACCAGGAATGGAATATGGAGGAAGTTCTAGACAAATCCAGAGAGAAGTCGGAGAAAGTTCTAGACAGGTAGAGGAGTTACCTTTTCAGGAGGAATTAGATCGGGCATTGGCAAGCTGTGATGTTGTCAGGCCAATTAATAATAATCTATACCCTACTATTGAAAATCAACTACCAATAAACTTAGAACCAGCAATTCCAGACCCTATAATCCATACTCAACCTCTGGGGATAGACGAATGGTGGACAAATGATTGGCAGTTTCAAAACCTAATCAATAGTCCTTATTCCTTTCTTCCTCAGTTCGACCCAGAACCATTACCAAATCCACCCATGAGTAACGAGAATTTAGCAGAACTTCGCCATTTTGGCGAAGAGTTAATGGATGCGGGAAATAGAATCCGGGAGATAGGGGACAAATTGCCTGGAAGTATGATGAAAGGGAGCTTCGTTTTTAGAACGACAAGCGACGAGAGATAGTAGGATGGTGAAATTGTGGTTGTGTAATAGTAAAAGTAATAGTGAAATCAGTCTGTAAAATAACTACGAATAAAAATCTGTAAGATATTGGTGTGTAGTGATGCATACTATAAAAAAATATAAAATGAAATCGAGAAATCGATAATTTTGACTATACGTGTATTGTGAAAATTGTCTGATTGTTTTTGTGTATAATTGTTATTTATCAGATACTAATAAAATTATATATATTAATTATCAGATGGCAAACATTGGTAATGAACCAGTAAATGAGGTTAATCAGTCTGAGCAACATCCAGGGGATCAATATATAACTAGGCAAGATATCGAAAATATTGTTGCTCAAGGGATAGCCAATGCTATTCCAGCAATCGTTGCTGCTGTAAAGAATCCAATCGAACCACAACAAATCGTTCATAGTAAACGTATTTCTGAAGATAACTTCAGTAATAGTGTAAACGGAGGCAATGATCATGTTAATCATAATGAGGAACCACATCAAGCTCCATTTCCTAAGAAAATGAAAGCCGCAACGCCTGGTTGCACTTTCAAAGAATTCCTTGCTTGTAAACCCACTGAATTTGCAGGCAATGAAGGAGCAACTGCATCACTGCGTTGGTTAGAGAAAACCCAAGCAGTAATTGCAATAAGTAAATGTGCCAAAGATGATCAGGTCATGTACGCGTCAAATCTTTTCAAGGAAGGAGCACTCGAATGGTGGAACACTGTGTTACAAGCTAAAGGAAGAAATAGGGCTTATGCTATGATTTGGGAAGAATTTAAGAATCTTGTAGAAAGAAAATTCTGTCCTGAGTATGAAAAGGAACAAATGACAAATAAGTTCCTAAATCATCAAATGATGGGTGTAGATTGTCGCGGTTATACTTCGACATTCTTTGAATATGCTAGAGTGGTACCAACGCTGGCTTCGCCAGAACCGGTACTCATTTCTCGCTATATTTGGGGATTGATTAGTGAAATCCGCAATATCGTTAAAGCTGCGAGACCTCGCACTATTGACGATGCTATGGAATTAGCTAATACCCTAACTGACGAACTAGTACGCACACAAGATGAAAACAGAAAGAAGGAATTGGCTCAGAAAATTACCCAAGGATTTCGTACGGGTAATAATAACAGCTTCAAGAGAAGAGGAACATGACAATCTTCAACTTTGCCGTTCTGTCAAAATTGCAAAAAGAAACATTTTGGAAAATGCAAGGTATATTGCAATTTTTGCAAAACTGTAGGACATCGTGAAGAAAATTGCAGGAAGAAATCCATAATTTGTTACAACTATGGAGAGGCAGGACATTTCAAAACAGAATGTCCTAAAGTGGTCAAACCAGCAGACAACAAAGCCAAGATAGCTGACGGAGCTACTAAGAAGAATGTTAGAGCATTCCAGCTAACCACTCAAGAAGCAGAACTCATTCCAGATGTGATATCTGGTACGTTCCTAGTTCACAATGTGTATGCAAAAGTATTATTTGACTCTGGTGCAAACCAAAGTTTTATAAATACTTCATTCTGCCAAGCTCTTAATTTACCTTTAACCAATATTAGGCAGATTTTTATAGTCGAAACGGCAGACGGAAATTCAGTTAAAATAGATAAAGTTTTGCAGGAAGGAAATATAGAACTTTTAGGACATAAATTCTCTGCAAACTTATTGCCAATGAATTTAGCTGAATTTGATGTTGTATTAGGAATGGATTGGTTGGTAGCCAACCATGCTCGAATCCTTGTGATCAGAATTCCATAGAAATTCAATCACCTGCCGGAGAAGTAATTAGGATTACAGGAGATAAACCACGTAAGCCCATGAAGTTCATATCAGTAATGAAAGTTGCTAATTATGAACGAAAACAAGGAATAGTATATATGATTTCAGTAATCATTAGTACTAAGGGTAAAGAACTTAAGGAAATTCCTGTAGTCTCAGAATATTCAGATGTATTCCCAGAAGAGTTACCGGGATTACCACCAGATAGGGAAGTAGAATTTTTCATCTAATTCCAGGAACTACACCAATTGCCAAGGCACCTTATCGGTTAGCACCCACAGAAATGTTAGAATTGAAAAAGCAATTAGATGAATTACTAAGTAAAGGATTCATACAACCTAGTTCATCTCCTTGGGGAGCACCAGTGCTATTTGTTAAGAAAAAGGATGGTTCAATGAGAATGTGTATCGATTATAGAGAATTAAATAAGGTTACAATTAAGAATCGATACCCATTACCTAGGATTGATGATCTGTTTGATCAACTTCAAGGAGCTAGATACTTTTCTAAGATAGACTTACGCTCCGGATATCATCAATTGAAGGTACAAGAAGAAGACATACCTAAAACTGCTTTCAGAACTAGGTATGGTCATTACGAGTTTACAGTCATGCCCTTTGGGTTAACGAATGCACCTGCTGCATTCATGGACATGATGAATAGGATCTGTAAACCATATTTGGATAAATTTGTTATTGTTTTTATAGACGATATACTTATTTATTCCAAAAGTCAAACAGAGCATTGTGAACACCTTCATGCACTCTTAACTTTGTTTAGAAAAGAAAAGCTTTATGCCAAATTCTCGAAGTGTGAATTTTGGTTAAAGGAAGTGCAATTCTTATGACACATGGTGAATCACGAAGGTATTCACCTAGATCCTGCTAAGATAGAGGCAATTACCAATTGGAAGGTTCCACAAACAGCAATGGAAATTAGAAGTTTTATAGGTTTAGCTGGGTACTATAGACGGTTTATTAAGGATTTTTCCAAGATAGCTGTTCCATTAACTAAGCTAACCTGTAAAACCGTTAAGTTTGAATGGGGATCTAAACAAGAAGAAGCTTTTAGGATTTTGAAGCAGAAATTAACAAATGCTCCAATCTTAGCCTTACCAGAAGGAACTGAAGATTTTGAAGTATATTGTGATGCTTCAAAACTAGGATATGGATGTGTGCTTATGCAACGCAAAAAGGTGATTGCATATGCTTCAAGGCAATTGAAAAAGCACGAAGAAAATTATACGACTCATGATTTAGAATTAGGAGCCGTAATTTTTGCCCTTAAGATTTGGAGACATTATGTGTATGGAAGTAAATTTACTGTTTATACAGATCTTAAAAGTTTAAGATATATATTTAGGCAAAAAGAGTTAAACAAGAGGCAAAGGAGATGGATGGAAATCCTAAGTGACTACGACTGTGATATCCAGTATCACGAAGGAAAGGCAAATGTAGTTGCAGATGCCTTAAGTCGTAAGTATTATGAGAAACAACGACGGGTTCGTGCTCTCAGATTAAATCTACAAATAGATTTAATGGAACAATTGAAAAATGTTCAAGCTACAGGAATCAAGGATGATTCTGAAGGAATGAAAGGACGAATAAAGGAATTAGAACAAGGAGCAGATGGAATTTGGAGATTCCACAAAAGTAGAATTTAGGTACCTAAGCAGGGAGACTTAAGACCTAAGATTTTAGAAGAAGCCCATAAATCTAGGTATACTATGCACCCAGGAAACAATAAAATGTACCAAGATTTAAGAAAGAACTTCTGGTGGATAGGAATGAAAAAGGATATAGCGCGATATGTTTCTAAATGTCTTACTTGTTCACAAGTTAAGGCAGAACATCAGAAACCTTCGGGTCTACTACAACAATTAGAAATGCCAGTATGGAAATGGGAACTTATAACAATGGATTTTGTTACTAAGTTACCCAAAACAAGAAAAGGTAATGATACGATTTGGGTAATTGTAAATCGGTTAACCAAATCTGCTCACTTTCTACCAATGAAAGAAACCTTTAATATGGAAAGGTTGGCAAAATTGTATGTAGATGAAGTCGTATCCTTACATGGAGTTCCACTCTCCATTGTTTCGGATAGGGATAGTCGTTTTACTTCTCATTTCTGGAAAAGTTTTCAAGAAGCTATGGGAACTCGACTAAATTTAAGTACTGCATATCATCCTCAAACAGACGGACAAAGTGAAAGGACGATCCACACTCTAGAAGACATGCTCCGAGCATGTGTGATAGATTTTGGTGGAAATTGGGACGACCACTTACCATTAATTGAATTCTCCTATAATAATAGTTATCATTCAAGTATTGAAACTGCCCCATTTGAGGCACTTTATGGAAGAAAGTGCAGAACTCGAGTTTGTTGGGCAGAAATAGGATAAAGTCAATTGTCAGGTCCTGAAATAGTGCAAGAGACGACTGATAAAATTACTCAAATCAAGGAAAGACTGAAGACGGCTCGCGATCGTCAGAAGAGTTATGCAGATAATCGGCTCAAGCCACTTGAATTCCAAGTGGGAGACAAAGTACTATTAAACGTTTCTCCTTGGAAAGGAGTTGTTAGATTCGGTAAGAAAGGAAAGTTAAGTCCAAGGTACGTAGGACCATTTCCTGTGATCCAACGTATAGGACCAGTTGCTTATAGGTTACAACTACCAGAAGAGTTAGCTGGAGTACATGATGTATTTCATGTATCCAATCTCAAGAAATGCTTATCAGACGAATCACTGGTAGTACCTCTTCGAGATATAAAGGTAAATGAAAAGCTGAAATTTGTTGAGAAACCTCTTCAAATTGAGGATCGAAAGATCAAGTTTCTCAAACATAAACGACTAGTTTTAGTCAAAGTCAGATGGGATTCAAAGAGAGGAGTTGAATATACTTGGGAGCTGGAATCAGAAATGAAGCGAAAGTATCCTCGTTTATTTCAGTAAATCTCGAGGACGAGATTTTTATTAAGGTGGGGAGAATGTAACAACTCTCATTAAAAAGTCCTAATTATTATTTTAATTGTTCAATAGGAAACCCTAATTGAGGAACCCAAGTGATTCTGAACAAACCCTAAAATTTTCAGAATAGTTGGAATCAGGATCAGGGCCCCTAAAACTCAGGGGGGGGGGGTAAACCCTATTCAGTAAAATCCATACAGTTTAACGTGTAAATCGATTTTTCATGCAAAACCAACTCAGCAAGCCTACTGGGACACGTACCTACCCTACCCTAAATTGTTACCTGTCGCGACAATTCAGTTAGTAACTTGATGTGGTTCCTCATTATGAAAGAAAGTGCAGAACTCGAGTTTGTTGGGCAGAAATAGGATAAAGTCAATTGTCAGGTCCTGAAATAGTGCAAGAGACGACTGATAAAATTACTCAAATCAAGGAAAGACTGAAGAAAGTGGTTGTTCGTGCAGAACTCGAGTTTGTTGGGCAGAAATAGGATAAAGTCAATTGTCAGGTCCTGAAATAGTGCAAGAGACGACTGATAAAATTACTCAAATCAAGGAAAGACTGAAGACGGCTCGCGATCGTCAGAAGAGTTATGCAGATAATCGGCTCAAGCCACTTGAATTCCAAGTGGGAGACAAAGTACTATTAAACGTTTCTCCTTGGAAAGGAGTTGTTAGATTCGGTAAGAAAGGAAAGTTAAGTCCAAGGTACGTAGGACCATTTCCTGTGATCCAACGTATAGGACCAGTTGCTTATAGGTTACAACTACCAGAAGAGTTAGCTGGAGTACATGATGTATTTCATGTATCCAATCTCAAGAAATGCTTATCAGACGAATCACTGGTAGTACCTCTTCGAGATATAAAGGTAAATGAAAAGCTGAAATTTGTTGAGAAACCTCTTCAAATTGAGGATCGAAAGATCAAGTTTCTCAAACATAAACGACTAGTTTTAGTCAAAGTCAGATGGGATTCAAAGAGAGGAGTTGAATATACTTGGGAGCTGGAATCAGAAATGAAGCGAAAGTATCCTCGTTTATTTCAGTAAATCTCGAGGACGAGATTTTTATTAAGGTGGGGAGAATGTAACAACTCTCATTAAAAAGTCCTAATTATTATTTTAATTGTTCAATAGGAAACCCTAATTGAGGAACCCAAGTGATTCTGAACAAACCCTAAAATTTTCAGAATAGTTGGAATCAGGATCAGGGCCCCTAAAACTCAGGGGGGGGGGGGGGGGGGGGTAAACCCTATTCAGTAAAATCCATACAGTTTAACGTGTAAATCGATTTTTCATGCAAAACCAACTCAGCAAGCCTACTGGGACACGTACCTACCCTACCCTAAAGTATCGCACTAAAATGTCCTCCCCCGCGTGGCGCGACAGGTAACAATTTAGGGTAGGGTAGGTACGTGTCCCAGTAGGCTTGCTGAGTTGGTTTTGCATGAAAAATCGATTTACACGTTAAACTGTATGGATTTTACTGAATAGGGTTTACCCCCCCCCCCCCTGAGTTTTAGGGGCCCTGATCCTGATTCCAACTATTCTGAAAATTTTAGGGTTTGTTCAGAATCACTTGGGTTTCTCAATTAGGGTTTCCAATTGAACAATTAAAATAATAATTAGGACTTTTTAATGAGAGTTGTTACATTCTCCCCACCTTAATAAAAATCTCGTCCTCGAGTTTTACTGAAATAAATGAGGATACT
The DNA here is from genome assembly GCA_030545235.1 of Helianthus tuberosus. Lineage (NCBI taxonomy): Eukaryota > Viridiplantae > Streptophyta > Magnoliopsida > Asterales > Asteraceae > Helianthus > Helianthus tuberosus. Next base: position 183,327,861 of record CM060357.1, read on the forward strand.
TTCGCTTCATTTCTGATTCCAGCTCCCAAGTATATTCAACTCCTCTCTTTGAATCCCATCTGACTTTGACTAAAACTAGTCGTTTATGTTTGAGAAACTTGATCTTTCGATCCTCAATTTGAAGAGGTTTCTCAACAAATTTCAGCTTTTCATTTACCTTTATATCTCGAAGAGGTACTACCAGTGATTCGTCTGATAAGCATTTCTTGAGATTGGATACATGAAATACATCATGTACTCCAGCTAACTCTTCTGGTAGTTGTAACCTATAAGCAACTGGTCCTATACGTTGGATCACAGGAAATGGTCCTACGTACCTTGGACTTAACTTTCCTTTCTTACCGAATCGAACAACTCCTTTCCAAGGAGAAACTTTTAATAGTACTTTGTCTCCCACTTGGAATTCAAGTGGCTTGAGCCGATTATCTGCATAACTCTTCTGACGATCGCGAGCCGTCTTCAGTATTTCCTTGATTTGAGTAATTTTATCAGTCGTCTCTTGTACTATTTCAGGACCTGACAATTGACTTTCTCCTATTTCTGCCCGACAAACTGGAGTTCTGCACTTTCTTCCATAAAGTGCCTCAAATGGGGCAGTTTCAATACTTGAATGATAACTATTATTATAGGAGAATTCAATTAATGGTAAGTGGTCGTCCCAATTTCCACCAAAATCTATCACACATGCTCGGAGCATGTCTTCTAGAGTTTGGATCGTCCTTTCACTTTGTCCGTCTGTTTGAGGATGATATGCAGTACTTAAATTTAGTCGAGTTCCCATAGCTTCTTGAAAACTTTTCCAGAAATTAGAAGTAAAACGACTATCCCTATCCGAAACAATGGAGAGTGGAACTCCATGTAAGGATACGACTTCATCTACATACAATTTTGCCAACCTTTCCATATTAAAGGTTTCTTTCATTGGTAGAAAGTGAGCAGATTTGGTTAACCGATCTACAATTACCCAAATCGTATCATTACCTTTTCTTGTTTTGGGTAACTTAGTAACAGAATCCATTGTTATAAGTTCCCATTTCCATACTGGCATTTTTAATTGTTGTAGTAGACCCGAAGGTTTCTGATGTTCTGCCTTAACTTGTGAACAAGTAAGACATTTAGAAACATATCGCGCTATATCCTTTTTCATTCCTATCCACCAGAAGTTCTTTCTTAAATTTTGGTACATTTTATTGTTTCCTGGGTGCATAGTATACCTAGATTTATGGGCTTCTTCTAAAATCTTAGGTCTTAAGTCTCCCTGCTTAGGTACCCAAATTCTACTTTTGTGGAATCTCCAAATTCCATCTGCTCCTTGTTCTAATTCATTTATTCGTCCTTTCATTCCTTCAGAATCATCCTTGATTCCTGTAGCTTGAACATTTTTCAATTGTTCTATTAAATCTATTTGTAGATTTAATCTGAGAGCACGAACCCGTCGTTGTTTCTCATAATACTTACGAATTAAGGCATCTGCAACTACATTTGCCTTTCCTTCGTGATACTGAATATCACAGTCGTAGTCACTTAGGATTTCCATCCATCTCCTTTGCCTCATGTTTAACTCTTTTTGCCTAAATATATATCTTAAACTTTTATGATCTGTATAAACAGTAAATTTACTTCCATACAGATAATGTCTCCAAATCTTAAGGGCAAAAATTACGGCTCCTAATTCTAAATCATGAGTCGTATAATTTTCTTCGTGCCTTTTCAATTGCCTTGAAGCATATGCAATCACCTTTTTGCGTTGCATAAGCACACATCCATATCCTAGTTTTGAAGCATCACAATATACTTCAAAATCTTCAGTTCCTTCTGGTAAGGCTAAGATTGGAGCATTTGTTAATTTCTGCTTCAAAATCCTAAAAGCTTCTTCTTGTTTAGATCCCCATTCAAACTTAACGGTTTTACAGGTTAGCTTAGTTAATGGAACAGCTATCTTGGAAAAATCCTTAATAAACCGTCTATAGTACCCAGCTAAACCTATAAAACTTCTAATTTCCATTGCTGTTTGTGGAACCTTCCAATTGGTAATTGCCTCTATCTTAGCAGGATCTAGGTGAATACCTTCGTGATTCACCATGTGTCCTAAGAATTGCACTTCCTTTAACCAAAATTCACACTTCGAGAATTTGGCATAAAGCTTTTCTTTTCTTAACAAAGTTAAGAGTGCATGAAGGTGTTCACAATGCTCTGTTTGACTTTTGGAATAAATAAGTATATCGTCTATAAAAACAATAACAAATTTATCTAAATATGGTTTACAGATCCTATTCATCATGTCCATGAATGCAGCAGGTGCATTCGTTAACCCAAAGGGCATGACTGTAAACTCGTAATGACCATACCTAGTTCTGAAAGCAGTTTTAGGTATGTCTTCTTCTTGTACCTTCAATTGATGATATCCGGAGCGTAAGTCTATCTTAGAAAAGTATCTAGCTCCTTGAAGTTGATCAAACAGATCATCAATCCTAGGTAATGGGTATCGATTCTTAATTGTAACCTTATTTAATTCTCTATAATCGATACACATTCTCATTGAACCATCCTTTTTCTTAACAAATAGCACTGGTGCTCCCCAAGGAGATGAACTAGGTTGTATGAATCCTTTACTTAGTAATTCATCTAATTGCTTTTTCAATTCTAACATTTCTGTGGGTGCTAACCGATAAGGTGCCTTGGCAATTGGTGTAGTTCCTGGAATTAGATGAATCCGAAATTCTACTTCCCTATCTGGTGGTAATCCCGGTAACTCTTCTGGGAATACATCTGAATATTCTGAGACTACAGGAATTTCCTTAAGTTCTTTACCCTAAGTACTAATGATTACTGAAATCATATATACTATTCCTTGTTTTCGTTCATAATTAGCAACTTTCATTACTGATATGAACTTCATGGGCTTACGTGGTTTATCTCCTGTAATCCTAATTACTTCTCCGGAAGGTGATTGAATTTCTATGGAATTCTGATCTCAAAGGATTCGAGCATGGTTGGCTACCAACCAATCCATTCCTAATACAACATCAAATTCAGCTAAATTCATTGGCAATAAGTTTGCAGAGAATTTATGTCCTAAAAGTTCTATATTTCCTTCCTGCAAAACTTTATCTATTTTAACTGAATTTCCGTCTGCCGTTTCGACTATAAAAATCTGCCTAATATTGGTTAAAGGTAAATTAAGAGCTTGGCAGAATGAAGTATTTATAAAACTTTGGTTTGCACCAGAGTCAAATAATACTTTTGCATACACATTGTGAACTAGGAACGTACCAGCTATTACATCTGGAATGAGTTCTGCTTCTTGAGTGGTTAGCTGGAATGCTCTAACATTCTTCTTAGTAGCTCCGTCAGCTATCTTGGCTTTGTTGTCTGCTGGTTTGACCACTTTAGGACATTCTGTTTTGAAATGTCCTGCCTCTCCACAGTTGTAACAAATTATGGATTTCTTCCTGCAATTTTCTTCACGATGTCCTACAGTTTTGCAAAAATTGCAATATACCTTGCATTTTCCAAAATGTTTCTTTTTGCAATTTTGACAGAACGGCAAAGTTGAAGATTGCCCTGTTCCTCTTCTCTTGAAGCTGTTATTATTACCCGTATGAAATCCTTGGGTAATTTTATGAGCCAATTCCTTCTTTCTGTTTTCATCTTGTGTGCGTACTAGTTCGTCAGTTAGGGTATTAGCTAATTCCACAGCATCGTCAATAGTGCGAGGTCTCGCAGCTTTAACGATATTGCGGATTTCACTAATCAATCCCCAAATATAGCGAGAAATGAGTACCGGTTCTGGCGAAGCCAGCGTTGGTACCACTCTAGCATATTCAAAGAATGTCGAAGTATAACCGCGACAATCTACACCCATCATTTGATGATTTAGGAACTTATTTGTCATTTGTTCCTTTTCATACTCAGGACAGAATTTTCTTTCTACAAGATTCTTAAATTCTTCCCAAATCATAGCATAAGCCCTATTTCTTCCTTTAGCTTGTAACACAGTGTTCCACCATTCGAGTGCTCCTTCCTTGAAAAGATTTGACGCGTACATGACCTGATCATCTTTGGCACATTTACTTATTGCAATTACTGCTTGGGTTTTCTCTAACCAACGCAGTGATGCAGTTGCTCCTTCATTGCCTGCAAATTCAGTGGGTTTACAAGCAAGGAATTCTTTGAAAGTGCAACCAGGCGTTGCGGCTTTCATTTTCTTAGGAAATGGAGCTTGATGTGGTTCCTCATTATGATTAACATGATCATTGCCTCCGTTTACACTATTACTGAAGTTATCTTCAGAAATACGTTTACTATGAACGATTTGTTGTGGTTCGATTGGATTCTTTACAGCAGCAACGATTGCTGGAATAGCATTGGCTATCCCTTGAGCAACAATATTTTCGATATCTTGCCTAGTCATATATTGATCCCCTGGATGTTGCTCAGACTGATTAACCTCATTTACTGGTTCATTACCAATGTTTGTCATCTGATAATTAATATATATAATTTTATTAGTATCTGATAAATAACAATTATACACACAATTACTAATGTATAACAAAATTTTCATAGGAAATCTTTTTAAATATTATTTCATACTGGGTAAATACAAAATAAATGAAAATTTAAAACATACGAGGTTTTATTGTAAATTTATTTATTTACTGGATAAGATTTCTGGACTGTAGGCGTTAAAACTTGATTTTAAAATATTTAGAGATTTGCATTTACTGCTACAGTAGCTAGCATATAAAGATCTGCCCATTTCTCATCTAATTTGTCCTCCCAAGGTGTTTTACTGGTTAATCCCTGGGTTTCCTGTTTAACTTTCTTCTCTCGGGATTTCTTTATTTTCTCCTTACTTTTTCTAATAATCAGACTTCTTTTACTAGGAGAAAGTGGTTCTTCATACTGTGCTTTACGGACAAATATTCCTTCTTCAGGAATTACATAAGGTTTTGTTTGGGATGAACTTCCCTTCTCGTTGGCTGACCTATCTAGTTTAAGATAGATGTTTGACAGCTTTAGTTTACCCATACTGTAACTAACAAATAATCAGTTAATAAAACACATAATCACATAATTGGCAATCAGTAAAAATTAAGTATTTCTAAATACTTAATAGGCTTCAATCAGTGGCTCTGATACCAACTTTTTCTGTCACGTCCCCCACCCCGGTTTGACCCGTTTCAGGAGCCGCGGGACAGAAAATCCCGTGGTATTTATTTAACAGCGGAAGTTTCTTCAGGATCATTTTAAAACTTAAAATATTTCCCGATTATTTTATTTCACAACTCGGGAATAAACCCGGTAATTTACAATCTTGAGATTTCACGGAGAAATCTTTTATTTTACAAAACATGTTTCCTTATTTTTATACTGAGCCACTTCCTTAAGCTTATAGTGCTTCACGGCACTTTTCCTGGATCACAACAGATCACCTGAAACATGTTTGAAAAAGGTTTTGACAGCGGGAAATACTGAGTGAATCATTCTATTTAATAAAACAACCTGTTTGTTATAATTTACTGTATTAAGAGCAACTACAATGTCTCTATCTTTTGAATTAACTGACCCAGTTGTCACTTGCGCGAGATTCTTTTATACATCGATCGATAACTCTAATGTGTTCTAATATCCTATCGGTTACTTCGGTTATAGAAAAAGAATCGGGATTTTCAAAGCTTGAATCCGGTTGTTCGATCCTTTGTTCCTCATAATACCCATATGAAGTAGATGGCTCACACCATTGTTCTTCATTGTAAGCATATGATGGATAAGGGTCGTAATTTTGTTCTTCATAATACTCGAATGAGGTGGGTTGTTCACGCCATGGTTCCTCATAGTAAGCATACGAAGGTGGTGGCTCATATCTTGGTTCCTCAAAGTATGAGTATGAAGGCTCATACCTTGGTTCATCAAAATATGAGTATGAGGGAGGAGGTTCATACCTTTGGTCTTCATAGGATGTGTATGAAGTTGATGGCTCGTACCTAGGCTCCTCATAGTAGGTGTATGAATTGGATGGTTGATATGAGCGATTATTTTGAACCGATCGTGCGTTACGACAATTAGTGCAATAATTACCCCTATAATCATCCTCCTCATAGGTGTAGTTGTAACCTCCCGAGTATTGATCCATAAGAATCACTCAGCAGACCACAACTGAGTCTCGAGATCAGAAAACAAAAAGAAAAACGGAAACAGAGGCTAGACACGGCCCTGTGTTCAGTGGATACGGCCCCGTGTTCAGAATCTGTATATGGGCGTTTTAATTAAATTTACTGATTTCGTTGAGCACGGGGCGTGTTCAGTGAACACGGCCCGTGTTCAAGCTACTGTTACTGGATGTTTTTATGAAAATGTGCAGCACGGCCCCGTGTTCAGTGAACACGGCCCCGTGTACAGCTACTGTAAATGCAAAACTAAACTAAAATGCAGAAAAATGTGGGCCCGTTTTGAAAAGGTTTTGAAAAACTGATTAGGCCGTCGATTTTAAGCTTTCCTAAAATCCTTGTGTCCCCGGCAACGGCGCCAAAAACTTGATGCGTGTGAAGTGTTATATATATTAGGTGTAGATTTTAAGCCCCTTTAACACTTATTTTTAGCCAAGTTTTAAATTTATAAAACACGATATTTTACTAACACTAAACACACATATGGGCAAGTGCACCCATCGTGAGCGTAGTATAGTGTTGGCAAGATACCGAGGTCATCCAAGGACACAAGAGCTTTTAGTACCGGTTTATCCTCAACGTCTAATCAAAATAAAAAGTTTAGAAAAATGTTTTAAACTAAGAAAAATAAAAACTAACTAAAATGCTGAAAATAAAAATAAAAACAGATAGACAAGATGAATCACTTGGTTCCGACTCGTATCTAGTGTAACCTTTGATTATTCCCGCACTTTTGCACATATTTAAGAGATTATCTTAGTTATTGTAGTAGGCCCCTCTTTTGAAGGTGACGTTACCCTCACCCCAGTAGTTTGAGTCAGCAAGGATACAATCCTAAAAGGGTGGATTATTGGAAGATAATTAATTAAGTTACTAATGCAAATTATGGTAGGCCCCGCTTTTGGCGGTGACGTTACCCTCGGCTAAGTAGTCTGAGTCAGCAGGGATACAGTCCTAAATAGCCGGGTTATAGTATTAATAGTAGTTAACTTATGAGGGGATCAAAGAGTTTGGACCCCCGCCATCCAATACCGTGAAGCATTGAAGGAGGTCCTACTAAATTTGACCCAGGTCCATTGCAGGACCTCTAAACGCTGAACAATGGCAAGACCTTTACCAAACCGTTCCCTTAACCCCCGACCAGGTAGCCAACATACCTCCATATAGACCGTGGAGATATGAATGATGAAAATCTTTTATTTTATATAGACAGTAAAATAATGTCAAGACACCACGGACAAACGATAAAGAAAGATCACCTTCAACATAAGTAACTAGTTATTAAAGTCATTAATACAAAACCAAATAAAAAGTGCAAAAGATTAGAAATAAAAAGTATTACACTAGACACTTTGTCTTCACCAAGTGATGTAAGAGACTTAGGCAAACATGGCCTTGATTGTCAAGAACTCTTACGATCAATCTTGGATCCCGAGACGACTCACACACTCTATGATGGACAATGGATGATGGTGGTGGATGATGGTGTTATGATGGTGGTGGGTGGTGGGTGAAGTGTGAGAGAGGTGGTGTGCCAAGGGATGAGTTGAAATGAAACCAAGCACTCCTATTTATAGGCTGAACAGAAGGCTGGGCACGGCCCCGTGTCCGCTGGACACGCCCCCGTGCCTGTCTGACACTCTCTCTCTCTTCATTAATTGTAATTCGCAATTACAATTAATGCGCCTGCTGTACTTTCGCCACGCCCCCGTGTTCACTGGACACGGCCCGTGGTGGGCAATAGAAGCTTCTATAGGTTTGTCTTTAGTGCCAGGGCTGTCCATCCTGAGCACTGCCCCGTGCTGAGCTGGGCACGGCCCGTGCTCAGCTGGGCACGCCCCGTGCTCAGCTGGGCACAGCCCCATGCTCAGCTTTCTTCTTGTTTTTGCTTTGGGAGATGCTGTTGAAGGGGGTCGGGCATGCCACGTTTGTTCCTTTTCTTGTATTTATGCTAGATTTAGCTGCCTTTTTGCTTCTTTTGTTAATTTGAGCTCATTTAATCCTGAAAATACAAAAGGAAGACAAAAGCACACTTTTTCCAACATTAGTACTAAAAAAGGGTTAGTTTTATGCCTCATTTGATGAAATTTATATGTTATATTTTGAACACATCACCCCCCCCCCCCCACTGAGTTTTAGGGGCCCTGATCCTGATTCCAACTATTCTGAAAATTTTAGGGTTTGTTCAGAATCACTTGGGTTTCTCAATTAGGGTTTCCTATTGAACAATTAAAATAATAATTAGGACTTTTTAATGAGAGTTGTTACATCTTCCAAAATGCTTTCTTTTGCAATTATTGCAAAATGGAATAGTGGAAGATTGCCAAGTCCCCCTTCTTTTGAAATTGTTACGGTTACCCATACAGAATCCTTGGGTAATCTTTTGGGCCACTTCCATCTTTCTATTTTCTTCTCGCGTCCGTGCCAGTTCGTCAGTCAAAGTATTGGCTAAATCCACAGCATCATCAATCGTGCGGGGTTTAGCAGCTTTGACGATATTACGGATTTCGCCAATCAATCCCCAAATATAGCGAGAAATAAGTACTGGTTCTGGCGAAGCCAGAGTTGGTACTATTCTTGCATACTCGAAGAATATCGAAGTATACCCTGGACAATCTACACCAATCATTCGATGAGTTAGGAACTTATTTGTCATTTGTTCCTTTTCATACTCGGGACAGAATTTTCTTTCTACGAGATTTTTAAATTCTTCCCATTTTATAGCATACGCCACAGTTCTTCCTTTAGCTTGTAGAACTGTATTCCACCATTCTAAAGCTCCTTCTTTAAAAAGATTCGACGCATACATGACCTGGTCTTCTTCAGCACATTTACTTATAGTAATTACTGCCTCGGTTTTCTCTAACCAACGCAATGCTGCAGTCGCTCCTTCGTTACCTGCAAACTCGGTTGGTTTACAGGAAAGAAATTCTTTGTAAGTGCAACCAGGCGTTGCAGCTTTCATTTTCTTGAGAATCGGGACTTGCAGAATATTATCGTTATTGTTATTGTTGTTGTTGCTGCCTCCGTTTTCACTATTACTGAAGTTGTCCTCATGAGTATGTTTGCTAGGAATCATTTGAGGTTCAACTGGATGTCGAGCAGCAGCAAGTATTGCTGGAATAACATTGGCTATTCCTTGAGCAACAATATTTTCTATATCTTGCTTAGTCATAAATTGATCCTCCTGGTGTCGCTCAGATTGGTTAACCTCATTAACTGGTTCATTATTAGCGTTTTCCATCTGATAATTAATATATATAATTTATTAGTATAGAATAAATAGCAATTATACACAAAACAATCATACAAATTTCATAACACACATAGATATCCAAAATTTTCGATTTCTCGATTTCCCCTTTTTATATATCATATTATGCATCCGTACACACTGTTATGTTACAAAGTTTTATTTTTATTTTACAGGGTTATATTGTTATTAATATTATTATTATTATTATTATTATTATTATTATTATTATTATACAATCACAGTTACATTCTCACACTCTCCCTTCTGCTGATATTTTAGAAACGACGCTCCCTCTCGTCGTACTTCCAGGAAATTTGCTCTCCCACCTCCCAAATCCTATTCCCTGCACCTATCAGCTCCTCGCCAAAATGGCGGATTTCAGCTAAATTTTCATTACTCATTGGTGGGTTTGGTATAGGTTCTCGGTCGAACTGAGGGAAAAAGGTATAAGGATTATTAAGGAGGTTTTGAAACTGCCAATCATTGGTCCACCACTCGTCCATTCCTAGAAGTTGAGTATGGATTAAAGGTTCTGGGATGGCTGGTTCCAAATTTATTGGAAGTTGAGTTTCAGCAGGATAAGGGTATAGGTTAGTGTTGATAGGGCTAATGATATCACAGCTTGCCAGTAGGCGATCTAATTCTTCTTGTAATGGCAACTCCTCGACTTGCTTAGAACTTTCCCCAATTTCCATTTCTGCTTGCCTGGAATCTTCCCTGATTGCAATTCCTTTTCCTTTATCGATGGGATTCTCTATTTTGTGAATTCTCCTAGTCGCTGGTTTCCTTCTGCGTACACGTCTCCATCCTACAAATCTTCTTCTTTTCTTAGGTTTTGGTTTCTCCGGTGGTGAAGCGTTGAATTTCATAGGCTCTTCTATATCGGGTATGTAACCAGTAAAGTCTTTGGAAACTTCTATTTTCACCGGATAAAGATTGAGATTCTGAAGGGCTTCAGATAACTCATTCATGTTGTTTAGCATATATGTAAAATGCACACAAAATGCTAAGTTAAAATTTCATAACAAAATTTCATAGATAAACATTCAAGTATTATTACACACCGTGTGACTAATTTAATACAAAAGACAACTAATAATTAGAACTTACTAGGGTTTATTGTAACTTATTTATTTACTGGGAAAAGTTTTCCTTTAGAGTTTCTGGATTGTAGAGGATATGGGTGCTACTACTTGGTCAAAGCATTAAAATTTTGCATTTACTGCTACAGTGGCTAACATATAAAGATCAGCCCATTTTTCATCTAATTCGTCTTCCCAAGGTGGGTGATTATCTAGTTTCTGGGTTTCCTGGTTAATCCTCACTTCTTTTGATTGTGATTTCCTTCTTTTCTCCTGACTTTTCTTAATAATCAAACTTCTTTTATTAGGAGAAAGTGGTTCCTCATATTGTGCCTTTTGAATAAATATTCCTTCCTCAGTATCTACTGAGTATCTTGAGGAATTTGATTGGGATGTACTTCCCTTATCTTTCGAGGAATTATCTAGTTTAAGATAGATATCCAAAATTCTTTGCTTACCCATTCTGTAAATTAACAGATAATCAAAATATAATCACATAATCACAAAATGGCAATTTGGAAAATTAAGTATTTTGAAATACTTAATAGGCTTTGAATCAGTGGCTCGATCAGTAGCTCTGATACCACCTTTTCCTGTCACGGCCCCAGCCCCGGTTTGACCCGGTCAGGAGCCGCGGGACAGGAACCCGTGGTATCTGTAATGCGACAGCGGAAGATTTTTAACAGGATCTTTTAAAACTCAAAATGCCCAATTATTTTATTCCATAATTTACAATAGAGGAATTTAACTAAGAAATTCCCTGATTTATTAAAACATGTTTATTCATTTTTAACTGAGCCACCTCTTTAAGCTTGTTAGTGCTCCGTAGCACGTTTCCTTGATTTACAGCAGGTCGCCTGAAACATGTTTTAAAAATATTTTTGTCAGCGGGGAAATACTGGTGAATCATTCAATTTTGATAAAATGACACATAGTTATCAATTACAGCATAAGAGCGATTACAATGGCTTCTATCTTATTTTTATCTGGCGCCGTGTCACATTGCGTGACGATGGTCATACCACTATTGGGTCCCACCCCAAGTAGTGACGATCACTGTTAGGATATATTAGCCTAACCAGTGAAAATTAGTAATGTGCACAATACCCCACTAGCCAGTGATTAAGATAACCACGACTTACTCCCTGTAATTATAACGTCTGAAAATGGAGTATTGTAAAATATTTGATAAAAAGAGAATGACTCACATTGCATATTTATACGGGCAGAGTTTAGCCTACTGATTAGCCTTTTAACCTAAATTTAAACAACATGCACACAAACTAGGTTAGTAACTAATACAGCATTTACGATAACTCACGAGATTAAACCCTCACAACGAATGACAAAGTGCGATACTTAAACATCCATCGAATTCACGACGAATGACAAAGCATAACCCTAATGTGGACAGCACTTAAACATCCATTGGATAGTTTCAATCGATCGGACATTGAATCGTAGTAGCGATCGAGTTAATACCCGGTATCGTAGCAGCACCTCGCTAATTTAATTGAAATTTCGACTTCAGAGTAGTATACTTTCGTTTTTGAAAGTTTTCGTCGACACAGAATGAAAGCCCCTGAGCCAAGCTATTTATAGGTGAAATTTAGGGTTCACGCGGCCCGCGTAAACCTTGGCTCGAACCTTACGCGGCCCGCCTAACCACCTATTCTACGCGTAGGGTTGATTGGTCACGAGTAGACTTGCCAGCTGGTCAACACGTGGATCCGGAACACTTATCCGGTCAACCCAACATTGACGCGGCCCGCGTAAGCTTTCTTTAAGGCTTATGCGGCCCGCATGAAACCCATAAATCTTGATTTCTTCGTTTTTCATGCGCAGTAGGGTTTCAGGGGTCCGGGTTTTTACTTACGGGTAAAATTGGAATATTTTTGAGAGTCATTACATTTTGGAAAGTTCGGCTTGATATGTCCCTTTTCTCCACAATTGAAGCACACTCCATTGCTAGGTTTCTTCCTGCAGTCTTCTTCCTTGTGTCCCGGTATCTTGCAGAAGTTGCAGTATGTAGAACATCTTCCTGAGTGCTTTTTCTTGCTGGCCTTACAGTAAGGTGCAGAAGTAGAACCTATACTTTTCCCACGATAGTTATTTCCATAAATAAATTCTTGGGTAAGTTTCTGGACTAGGTTCTTCCTCTGGTTCTCTTCTTATGTACGTACCAATTCATCAGTTAAGGTATTCGCTAGTTCTACAGCTTCTTCTATGGTTTGTGGTCTAGCTACCTTGACTACATGTCTAATCTCATTGATTAATCCCCAAATGTAACGGGAGATTAATACTGGATCTGGTGAGGCTAGGGTTGGCACTATTCTAGCATATTCAAAGAATATGGTAGTGTAACCCTTGCAGTCTATTCCAGTCATTCTAAGGTTTAAGAACTTATTAGCAATTTGTTCTTTTTCATTGGGAGGACAGAATTTCCTTTCGACCATGTTTTTAAACTCAGTCCATTCCATATTATAGACTTTGTTATTTCCCCTAGACTGGAGAATGGTATTCCACCATTCTAAAGCTGCATTCTTAAAAAGATTGGAAGCAAACATGATTTTATCTTCCTCTGCGCACTTGCTTATTTTTAAGACAACCTCTGTCTTTTCTATCCAGCGTAGAGCTTCAATGGCTCCTTCATTGCCAGAGAATTCTATAGGTTTGCAAGACCAGAATTCTTTGTAAGAACAACCATAAGACATGGTTCTTCTTCTTTTTGGAATAGGCAATTGAAGTAACGGTCCATTGTTTACGTTGTGACTGGGTTCAGTAGGTAGTCATTTACTTCCACTCTTACTTTTATTTTCCGCTTCTTTAATAGTTTGGAGGATATATGGCATAGCATCTATAATCCCTTGTGCCACTATATGTTGGATGGCACTGTTATCTATTTGGTTTCTGTTATTATCGTTATTCTGGTTTTCCTGATTCACTTCATTGTCCATCTGGATTATAAACAGTTATCAGGTATCAAGATCACAGAATAAGATTTAATACAAACATCCAAACAAACAGATTGGTCAAAATCGTCGAGCATTGCGACATTTACGCTATTTTATATATGCATCTATTACAAACTGTAACTGGAATTTAAGATATACTACTAGTTATGCATCAGTAGGTATTAGATTATCTATTTTAGTTGATATATATATATATATTATTACTATGGGTTAAACTACATTTCTCGCTCGTCGTACTTCCAAACGAGCTTCTCTCCTATCTCTTTTATCCTCTCTCCTTCATCTATCAATTCCTCACCGTACAGGCGGAGTTCCTGAACGTTCTCATCACTCATGGGTGGTCGTGGTGCGGGTACTGGGTCAGGATATACTGGTAAAGGTTCTCCATATGGATATGGGTTTTCTAGTATTTCCCGAACATACTGGTCGGCATCCCAATATAGATCTAGAGGGTCAAGATTAGGATATGGTGCTAAAGGGTTTGGCATGGGCTCCTCATGTGGGTAGAGTTCTCGATAATCCCTATGGTCATCATTCCATGGGTCAAATGCTAAGGGATTAGGTGCTGGAACTCTAGGTATCTCATCAGGGTTAAAAGCTGGTATGGGAACTGGCTCCTCTTGGTTAGGTTCTATTTCCATTGGCTGAGTGGGAAATAGTGGTAATGGTTGTGGTGCAATGGTTTGTTCTAGGTTTGGGTCGGCGGCTGTGGTAGCTAATATGTGAAAATTGCCCAATCTCCTATTGATTATGTCTTGGGTTTGGGCGTTCATTTCCCTATTTGCTGCTGCTAAAGCCCGTTGCTGACGTAACTTTTTCATCATCTTCCTACGCTCATGTGCTCCCCGAATGAACCATCCTCTCTTTTTGGTATGGAATGGTTCTTCGGATTGCGCCTTAAATACAAAAATCCCCTCTTCTGTGTCAGCTGAATACCCCGAAGGAGTAGGCTGAGAAGAAGTTCCTTCATCTCTAGGAGAATTGGACAGTTGACGATAAGCGTCTGATGGACCTTGATCACTCATACTATGAACTAACAAATTGTCAAATAACACAAAACAATAATATACATGTATAGTCACATAGATTATTTCCTAACAGAATTGACAATTTCATTGTCAGCATAACACTTCTGTGGCTCAAATTCGTGGCTGTAGCTCTGATACCACCTCCTGTCGCAACCCCCGACCCCTTGCCCCGGGAGGCGGGCGGCCGCGAGCTTCGCACATTCGGTGGTATCGGTGTTTATTAAATTTTGGCAGCGGAAATTACATCATGACCGTAGTTAGGAAATATTTTATCAGAGTAAAATACCACATTTTTATAATACTAAATACATGGGAAAACCCAAGTTTTCATTACAACATATTTCTAGGGATAAACCCTAATTTATTGAAATAAAACTTCTTCATTATTTAGGTAACTTTTATAGCCACTTTTCCAAGCCTTCAGTGCTCTCCAGCTGGCTTCTATTTGGGTTTCACATTTTGTTACCTGAAACGCGTTTTAAAAAGTTTTGTCAGCAAGAAATACTGGTGAGTGAATCCCAGTTTAATCAAAACAAGTTTTATCATTTTTCAGCATTGAAGGCAATCCAGCAATTACATTTGTTTACATCTACTTTAATTACCACTCACGGCACTGTCAATCCTGACTTGTGGAAATGTTACTACTCACAGTGTAGTAACTAATTTTGTATACAAAACCCCAACATACCGACGATAATTGTAGAATTACAAATACTCAATCACTGTTAATTATAATGTAAAACAATTGAGGTTTTGTAAAAACAGTTTATAAAAAGAAAGGATTACTCACATTGCTACTTTAGGTATTTCCTTTATGATTTCCTGGTTATAATCTATAAACTAAACAATGCACACGTGTTAGTATAATAACCCAATTTACATTAGTTATACCCTCCCCGAGACAGAATTCCAACGACTAAGTCAGGCAGAGCCTCGACATGCGTTACGGAGCACTAGATCAATCGGGCAGCATATCTAATATGTAACCGGGGGTTATGATACTTACATCAAGGCAGAGCTTCGTTATTTTAGTGGGTATAACACCCGAGAATTATAATTACTATCAGAATCGAGAGAGATTCGAAAGTTTTGAACGAAAATCAACTGAATGCCGATGGCCTCTATTTATAGGGCTGTTCGGCTGCTTTCTCGTGCCCCGCGACAGACACACAGGGGTGTATCACGCCCCGCGAGCTAGGTCAAGTAGGGTTTAGGCTTGCTGAGTTTGCGGACTAGCTTCAACACGAGCCTGCCACGTGGCAGCTCAGGGTTCCGCTACCCTTTACTCGCTCGCGCCCCGCGACGGACCAAGGGGGTATGTCGCGCCCCGCCAGAACCTTTTAAATTTTGTTTTTATTTAATTTTTGTTAAATTTAAGGTATTTCGGGTCGTTTTTCGTATACGGGGTGTATTTTAGGACGTATAGGGATGTTTAAGGGTTTCGGGAGAGTTGTTATAGTTTAAAGCATCTACCAAGAAATATGCTAGTCACGAAAGATAATCCTCGGCTAAATTTTTGTCTAGGAGCAGCTAGGATGGCTGAGAAAGTCTCACACGTCATTCCTACTTTTTATGAATTAGAGGCTACTCTCATCGATGAGCTTCAATCCATTTTCCCTCATATCTACTCGGTTGGGAATCCACTGTTAAGTCTGAACTAGATTACGCAACTGGAAACTAAGAATTCGAGCTTGGAAACCTATAGTTTATGGAAGGAAGAATCCGAGCGTATGTGTTGGTCAGAACCCTTATGAACACGAACACAGTGATAAACTACGAACAATCGAACGAATAACTATATTGAATGTGAAAGTATAAGAGATTTTGATGATTACAAATGAAACATACAAACCCTATTTATACTAAACGAACAAGTGCGATTGTAGAGACGTGTCCCTTCACGAACGGCTGTAACTCTTGAACTTGTGGATGTGATTGAATGATGAAGAGGTGTGTCTCCTTGTTCTTGTTTGAATCTGTTGATGTCAACAGGTGCGACCCAGGGATATGTCGATCCCTTAAGGGTGTTGGTTATCACCTTTCGTTTATTCACTTTTAGTCCCCGTACTTGCATAACTTATCTAATTACATAACTAAACTATCTAATAACTAATTACTAAACAACCCTCGTACTTTAGGATGTGGGGGATTAGAACTTCATTCACCCCCTAATCACGAACATCCTTGAGTTGTTGTAGGTCTTCAACTTTCTTGACTTGCAACAACATTGGTTCTTCTTCCAACGCAAGATGAGCCTCTTCATCCTTCTCTTTTTCCTCATCTTTTCGCTTGCTACACTCGTATGCGAAATGACCAAATTCACCACATTCGTAACACTTGAACTCGCTCTTATCTCTATTTCCTCGATCCATATTTCATCCACGTCCTCTTCCTCCACTAAACGAACTCCTCTACTTCCTCTACCATGATTTTGATCGCCACGTCCTTTTCCATGATGCCAATTTTCGGAATGATTGTCTGAACTTGCCATTAAGAGATTGTTATTCTTCGGTTCGTTTTGGCTCTTGAGGCGTTCTTCAAATGATGTAATCCTACCCACTGCTTCTTCAAATGTCATTTTATCTATTTCTGAATACTGCTTGATGGATGCTACGATCGGTAGAAACTTCTTCGGAACAGATATAAGTAATTTTCATACAATCTTCTTATCTTTAATGGTGGTACCGAGGCTTTTAAACTTGGATTTTATACCACCCAACTTGCTTGCGAAACTACTTATTGTTTCATTTTCTCCCATCTTTAAGGCTTCTAATTCACTTCTCAAAGTTTGCAGACGCGCTTTCTGAACCATATCGGCTCCAAGATATCGAACTTTGATTGCATCCCAAACTTCCTTTGCACTCTCATATTGCGCAACTTGCATTAGAATATCTCCCGGTAACGTTTGGAATATCATTGCTTTCGTTGTATGCGCCTTTTTTCTCATCTACCCCTTCCTTTGAAACAACCGTATCCCAAAGACTATATACCTTTAACATCGTTTCCATCAAGATTTCCCACTGAGTGTAATTCGATTCAGTCAACTTTGGGCATTGAAGGGATATATTTCCTTGCTCGCGAATTGACGTTGACATGCTTTCTTTGTCGTCTCTTCCTGACATACTTCCTTTTCTGATTTGTTTTCTTTGACTTTTTCTTTCCTATCTTCCTTGCTTTACTACAATCTTTCTTCTTGCTTGCACCACACAGGTTTTAACTTGTTCGTACCACACAGGTTTTGTTTGCCACACAGGTCTTGATTTGCCACACTGGTCTTTCTTTTCTTGCTTTGCCACACAGGTCTTGTCACCATGAAGGTTCTTGCACCACGAAGGATTTTCCACCACAAAGGTCTTGTACTACGAAGGTTATGTACCACGAAGGTTGTACCACGAAGGATTTTGTACCACACAGGATTTTCTCGAATTTCTAACTTGCTATTCATTTTGAATTACGTTCTTTCCTAAAACATATTTTATGTTTCTTTTGAAAAAACAGATTTGATTCGAGATTGAATTTCAAAAAAAAAAAAAAAAGAATTCAAACAAACGAAATCTTTGATTACTATCAATCAATTAATCAAACTGCAATTCAATTTTGAAACGAATACAAAACCTAAAAAATAAATTCGAGAGAACCTGGTTATGATGTTCCAATCAGTTTCTTCTTCTTCCCAGATTTGAAACATGTGCTCTGATACCACTGTTGGTCAGAACCCTTATGAACACGAACACGGTGATAAACTACGAACAATCGAACGAATAACTATATTGAATGTGAAAGTATAAGAGATTCTGATGATTACAAATGAAACATACAAACCCTATTTATACTAAACGAACATGTGCGATTGTAGAGACGTGTCCCTTCACGAACGGTTGTGACTTTTGAACTTGTGGATGTGATTGAATGATGAAGAGGTGTATCTCCTTGTTCTTGTTTGAAGTCGTCGATGTTAACAGGTGCGACCCAGGGATATGTCGATCCCTTAAGGGTGTTGGTTATCACCTTTCGTTTATTCACTTCTAGTCCCCGTACTTGCATAACTTATCTAATTACATAACTAAACTATATAATAACTAATTACTAAACAACCCTCGTACTTTAGGATGTGAGGGATTAAAACTTCAGTACGGACTGGCTCCAGGATAAGGAACCCAACTTTGTGGTGTATGTCAGTTTTGGAAGTGAGACAATAATTTCTTCACAAGAGTTACTAGAACTTGGTTGGGGACTTGTTAACAGCAACCATTAATTTCCGTATTAATAAAGCTTGAAATAGTAGTGTTGTAGAAGGGTAATTCAGTGAACATTTTTAGTCGTAGAGCGGATATCCTTCAACTACTAATAACAACTAGCAATGTTTATAAAAGATTGTCACATATAACTATGGGTTTAGCTGAAATATTTAGTAATAACTTATGATTAGATGTTTTGCCCATCTTCATCTTGAAGAAACATGTCATAAATATAACACTATTTTAAAAATAATAACATTCCATGACAATTCCAATACCTTCCATTCTAAAAATCTATATGGATTTTGCTTAGATCTTAAGCAGAGAGTTTTTAGATTCATAGCATCCACTAAAAACTGAAACAATATGCGAATAGAAAATTGAGACAAGATAATCAATGGAAACAGTAAATATAATAAGCGTCGTACATGTGCTAAAGTCATTGCATCTGCGAATTCAAGCAGACGTGATATGAGTTGTAACATTCACATAACTTAGACGAGCCCTTGATTATAAAAACCTTACAAGAAATTGTTCTTACTGTGATAAGTGAAACCAAAAGCCGATGTCGGAATGACCCTACAAATGAAGCATCAAAAGCTTTTATGTGTTATGACAATCAAGTCAAAGCTTATAATTATCATTATATTAGAGAAAAACATGATTAGATTTAAGTTCAAACACAATTTAAGGTTAGGTCACCAAAATGTTTTTTTTTTTTTTTGTTAGAACGGGTCGGACATTGAAAAATCTATCGCTTGAGCATAGAAAAACATACAAGAATACTTGCAATCTCCTTATTACTTTCCAGTGGCGGAACTAGAACATAAACTCAGGGGTATCCAAAAAAAATTTCACCGTTCAATCGTACAATATTAAAAAAAAGACAATAAATAAAGTAAAACAAATACCTAATAGATTTGTCCTCTTCTTTTTTTCATAACTTGAAATCGTTCAATCAAATCATCACAATTAAAGATTGTTTTTTAGATTGTGGTTTCATTATCACTTCAAAGCATTCAATATTGAGAAAGATCATCGACGTTTGGTATCCTTGCCGTGCATTAAAACTTCAGGGCTTATTTTATTATTTTGGGCTAACATATTGGGCAATTGGGCTTATTATTTACAATCTTCAATTGATTTTGGCTAACATATTGGGCAATTGTGCTTATTGTTTTCAATTCATTTGGGCTTACAGACTTTTTTTAGGGGTGCCTCGTAGTTGTTCAGGGGTATCATTGGTATAAAAACCAAATTTTTTTTAAACTACCGATAAAAAGTTGAGCCGTAGCCCGTGCTACGGCTCGGTATATATTAAGTCCGCCCCTGCTACTTTCCTGCAACTTATCTTTCGTATATTTGCCTTCTGTTAGGCCCTAAAGTGTGATACTGACGCATCAAATTAACACAACGGGTTATGGTTACGAGTTGGGCCTTACCGGGTTAGTTTATATTAGGTTGTGGACCTTTATAGGTCACTTGGGCCAAGCTTTAGGCCATGTGGGCCAAGCAGGCCCAAGGGGAGCCCATGTAGGGAAGTGGGCTTGTCCATGTATATAAACAAGTTTTCAACTTGTTTTTAGTTTTGAACTTCATAGTTACAAAATTCCTCTAGAGTTAGAGAGAGAGGCGATTGGTTGTGAGCTTGTACCAGACGATTTTGCTAATTCATAGTAATAGAATCGTGTGCAAGTTTAAAGGTTATTTCTGTGTTCTTGTTCCTTTCGTTTTGATTTCTTGAATCACCCATTGATTGGATTCCGCACAATCAATTGGATTGTTTGATATCATTGAAAGATCCGTTTCACGGGACTTACAAGTGGTATCAGAGCCATTAGAACCTGTTTCTAGGCTCGGTGTGATATCAAGGATTCAAGATTTTTGTTATTTTTGAGTTGGTGTTCTTCGCGTTCTTCGTGTTCTTCGGAAAGTTCATCGAAATTTTATTGAAAATTAATCATATTTTGCACCTTGATCCGTTCAAAATTGTGTTAAAGGATTTTATCCAATCTTCAATAAATTTGAAAAATTCTTTATTTTAAAAAATTCCCAAAATTTTCGAGATTCTAGTTGATAATTTTTGAAACATTCTTGATTTCCAAAAATTGCCAAAATCACAAAAATATCGAATATATTGTTTGATTTTTTAAAACACGTGCAAAATTTTGGAAGTCCAACAACCACGAGTTATCTCATTCACTGTTTGAGTCGCAACCATCTTCATCAAGAGTCGCAACCAACAACTTCATAGTTCCGACTCGCAACCATCACTCGCAACCATCATCATCAGTTACGGCTCATCCTGTTTAGTTCCGAGTCCAACCAACTCATCATCATCCGCTGAGTCGCAACAACTAGTCTCGACTCACAACAGCATTTTCGGTCTCGACTCCACAGGTTTCGACTCACTTCATCTTCATAGTCTCGAGTCGCAGCCTCGGTTCCGAGTTGCATCAGAGATCTCGGCTCATCCTGTTTGGTTTCGACTCGCAACCTCGATTACGAGTCGCAACCACCGTTTCGACTCGTCCGACTCGCAACCACGTTCCTTAGTCTGTTTTCGAGTTGTCGTCTTCTAGCTCTAGAGTCGCTATCGTTCATCTTCTTCATCACCGGACATCATCAACATCACTTCAGGGTCTCGAGTAGCAACCAAATCCAGCCGACACCATTGTTTCGAGTCATCACCATCTCAATCATCTTATTCACGTCGTGCCACCATTGATACTCCACCATCACCGTCATCGACGACACCGGCCATCATATCTCCGGCAACCACCTCCGTTTAACTCCCGACGACCACCGGTTATCATCTCCGTCTATCACCATCATCACCATCATTCATTAGTGTCCGTTTTAAACTTGCATCACATATTGAAATAGAGAAAAGAAAGTTTGGCGGTTAAACTTTTGAATATTAGGGTTTTGGTACGGGTTAAACGAAGAAGAAGACACAAATTGTGACATTTGCCTCGGTTGGAAAAACAAGAAAACAAATCTTTCTTGACATTTTTTTAATTGTTGGGATTTGGAATTATAATAGGGTTTATTTTTGATTCTGACGTTTAGAATTCCCATCACATCATCATCATTGGATTTTAAAAATAATATTAATAATAATAACTATTACTATACTTTTATAATTTAAAAAAAAAAGGTTTGTTTAAATTATTAAAAAAAAAAGGAGAAAAAGTTTGTTTGGGTGTGAAAAGTTTGACAGGTTTTGAGGTACGGTTCAGAAAGCGGGTTCATTCGCGTGCAAAGGGTTTGAGTTAGCGATTACACGGGTTCTCATTTGGTTTGTGTTTTGAGGAGAAGAACAAAAGTATTAACCACCCGTTGAAATTATGGCATTTGTGTTTCACAAACCTGCGGCTCAAGAAATTACTCGTGAAGAGATACTTTCTGTCTTTTGCACTCCTGAATGTAGAGAAAGGGTTGAGGCATATCATTTACACAACGCTGAGCTAATACAAGATTATCAAGACATAAAAAATAAAAATTTTACTTTATCAAAGAATGAAAAGCTTTATAAAGATAAAATTGAAGCTCAGCGAAAAGACATCATCAAACTCAAAGATGATGTAAGTGTAAAAACAGCCCATTTCTTAGAAGCTCAGGAGAAAGTATGCATTTTGACTAAAGAACTGGAAGATATCAGAGATAGATATCAAATAAATGAACTTAATATTAAGAAATTTGATTCTTCCAGCAAACTAGTCAAAACCTTGTGTGATCAACAGCTCGCTTACAAGAAAAAGAAAGGATGTGGTTTGGGATTCAATCAGGCTCCTCCTCCTTACAATGACAATTATACATACTTACCCATGACTGAGGAGGAGATGATGAATGAAAGTAAAATGACTTATGGTCCTAAAAACAATAAGTCATCATTTAATGAAAGACAAGTTGAGAAACAGAAGTCTACTCCATTAAATTTTGTTTCCAAAGGCTCAATTGATCCTAACGTTTCATCTTCATGTGCAGATGATATTTCTGAAGTAAAGTGTGGAGATGTTCATGGGAGTGAACCAGTTGTTATTTCAAATATTTCTGAACCTTATTTTGAACCTTATTCTGAACCAACTGAGTCTGAACTTGCTTTTAGTCGTTCGTTATTTGCGTCGTTTTCTGCTTATGTTTCGTCTTGTGAGCCTGTTGTTTTGGGCAAAACTGATGATGTTTGTGTTGAAACTTTGAACAATAAGTTTGGTGATGAATCTTCTTCAGCTAATGATTGTGATTGTGATGTTTCTAACTCTTCAGTTGATGATTGTGTTACAGGTGAGGTCCCTCAAGATTCATTCAGTGAAACCACTGAAACTTCTCCTCAAGAAAATCAAGAATGTCCTGATTCATCTTCTGAATCGGTCTCAGTGGACGTCTCTAATGTTGAATCTAATGAGACCCCATTGGAAACTGTGGATGAAAGCAAACCTCAAGTAGAGTCACATGATACATGTGTTGACGAAACATGTGTTGATGAAACTTCATCTTCTTCATCTTCTGAAGTTAAAACTGAACCCGATTTTGTAAAAGAAGAAAAAAGAGTTGAAATAAATGAACAGTCGCCGACAAATGTTTCTGAAATTAAAGTTAAAACAGAAACTAAAGCGTCTGTTCAAAATGATCATGATAAAATTGTAAAAGACGAAAAACATCATCCGTCTGAATCTCATGCTTGTGCTAGTTCTGATCAACAGGTACATAAGAACTCAGAAAAGGCACATGGAACACATGCAAAGCAATCAAAGCAAGCTTGTTCACCTAAACCAATCAGATCAGCTACTTCTGCTAGCTCTTCGAATCTTCATACATTAAAGCGACAAACATGTTTCAACTGTGGAATTCCTGGACACATTGCTAGAAATTGTGTTTGTCATCAAAAGGTGCAACAAAATGCTAATATTCACTCTTGTGCTGATGTTTGTGAGCCGGTTTACAACAAAAGGAATGAGCCAAAACGAGCAGATCAAAATCAGGGATATAAGAAGTCTGCTCATCAAGGACAATCACAATCTCGTAAGGCTCGTGACAAGGTGAAGAAAAGCTCAAATCAGGGAGAAAATACGAAGAATGGTGCTCAGAGCAACAAGACTTCTGCAAACAGCAAATACAAGCACCCAAATTCATCTTCGTCTAAGAGTAATGTGCAGGCACATCCAAAGCAAAAAGGACCGGCTTGTCCTTCAGGACCTGCTAGAGCAAATCAAGCTGCTCAAAATGTCTTTCCGATGAAAAGACAAACCTGCTACAACTGTGGCATTGCGGGTCACATTGCTCGAAACTGCAAACACCGTCCCTATGTACCCTACTATATGCAAAATCAGAGGGTTACACCAAAGGACAATTACCATTCTAAGCCAATGAAGGTATCTTCA
Organism: Helianthus tuberosus; assembly: GCA_030545235.1. Classification (NCBI taxonomy): domain Eukaryota; kingdom Viridiplantae; phylum Streptophyta; class Magnoliopsida; order Asterales; family Asteraceae; genus Helianthus; species Helianthus tuberosus. The sequence goes on from CM060357.1 coordinate 183,351,997, forward strand.
CCTAAGGCAATGAAGAATGTGAATCCCAAGGTTAAACCTTCTGATGGGGATTGGAATGTTGCTAAAGCAAAAAGAAAACAAGCTTTGAAACCTATACAAATTTCGAAAAATAACAAGGTTGATAAGCCAACTGTCTTGCCAAAGGCATCTAAGAAACTAGAAAAGCCTAAACAAATTTGGAGAGCAAAACAAAAAGCAGCTACATCTCCAATTTTTGAAACGAAAGGGGACTTGTGTTTGAAGGAAGTATCTTATTTTGATGCTTCAGGAAATCCCAGGACCACGATGGCCTGGGTACCAATGTCTTACTAATCTCCTTACTTTTCAGGAACAACCAAGGAGGAGCTGTTGACAATCTCTGGAATGTTGATAGCGGTTGTTCCAGAGATAAAAACGGGTAACATTTCACTGTTGCAAAAAGTTCAAATTTTTTTTACAGATGATATGTTTCCTTTAGAGGAGATTAAAGAAGTAAGAAATTATCAGCAAAAGGTACCGTTTAAATTCAGTACTTTGATTTGAATTTAATTAGTCTTCAATCTAATGACGGAACGGTTAAACAAAAATATTTTCTCTCTTTTTAGTTCATTATTTTGTATATATAGTGTCCTTTCTCTAGTAAATGGTAAATTTGCGCAAAAATACAAGATTTATGCACAAATTTAGGGGGGGAGAGGAACATATAGATAGATATAGAGTTTAGGAGGAGAAAACTCAGAAAATACAAAAAGAGTTTGCTGTAAATATGTATTGTTTTAGGGGGAGAAAATGAGAAAAATACAAAAACATTTGAAAAATGAAAAAGCCAAAAAGATAGATTGCATGATATGGGAAGTGAAATAAATGTTCGTGTTAAAGGGTTTGACTAACACATGTAAGGTGCCATAGCTGAAAAGACTAGGATCTACTGCGATATGTCGATAGGCTTGACGCTCAAATGATAAAAGATACTAAGTGATATAAACATAACGAACTATGTACCATGTGGGTAACATACCAACGGCGTATGATTTTATGGTCTTAAATCTTGCGTTGATAGATAGCCAACATCTGAGGTTTTGGGTCTTTATATTGTTGTATCATCTAGGGATATCTTGGCTGTTCTTCTGTTCAGAACTAAAATTGTACATGAACCCAGGAAAGAAAGTCACTTGGAATTAGCTCATTTCTATTTGAATGTCTGTATGTTGTCCCGATACACACAATTTTGATCTGATTCTGAAATCTTCTCTGAAAAAGTCGTGTACCTCCTCTGCTGCATCCAGATATATGCTGACCTGGAGGTGCTAGGCAACGACAGCTTCTGCTGCATCCAGATACATGCTGACCTAGCTGTACGTTGTCGCGCTATAGATCTAATACACCCGAAAGAGGCCCTCAAGTGCCCAAAAGAAACCCTAGAAACCTATATCAAATTGAGAAAAACTCATTTGATCTGTATATTATACCATCTCTGCAAAAGATCTATTATGTTCTCTTCTCAACCTATTCCCAGTTAAGATTTCAGAAATCTGGATTGGACTTGTGAAATATGTGGTAGGGAAGATACTTGCATGATAGAGTGTGCTGTTTATATTTCCAGGATTTTATTAGTATTTATTTGGGTGTTCATTGTTAATAAATCAAAACATGATAAAACAGATTATATGCAGACCTAGACACAGTCAGGATATCTTAAAGGATGACATCAGTATACTCACCTGCTACGATGAATCGTTGTGCTTACCTTGATCGCGGGGGTATGCCTTGGAATGGGACACACGGGTATAATAGTATAATATTACCTAAAGCATATCACGAAGTTGAAAAAATTGAAAGTTGAGCGTTAAAGTTTAAGTGGACAAACATATTGGCAATCGCATAGACCAGTTTGATTAGGCTCGTACTGAAAAGTGTTCCTTAGTCTGCCTGAGAACGAATTTTGATCCCATTGCAATTGTAATTGTATATTATGGTAGTTGTTTATATTTTGAGTTTTTATTTGTTTTTCTATAAAACCAAAAATCCAAAAATAGAGTGTTTATTTATTTTTCTTAAAATTAAAAATGTAACCGTTCTTGAAGATTTGACTGATCATCAAAAGTTGAAAGAATTTAAATTGTGAAATCCGAGTACAAGTACTTGGATGTACCTGGTGTTCATATGGTACTCTCCCTGTTGCATAAGAGATGTTTGCTTATGAGTTTGTGAGCATGTGCAGAACTTGATTTCAATCAAGAACAGGGGTTGATGAAGACTGAGATGCTGTTAGTTGCTGAAGAAGCCTGAAGCAGCACAACAACAAGATGTACCTGAGTCAGAAGAACTGGATACGAAACGCCGTCTGACAGTGAAAGTACATTTGAAGAAGTACCGTGAACCTGCTTGAAAGACAAAGACTGAAGAAGAAAAGAGATGTTGAGAATCCTCCTCTCACATCCTTTTTGACAAGACTTCAAGCAAAGCTGATCAAGATCCTGATATGAAGCTAACCACAAGAGCTGAAGAAAGAGACCCAGTGCTGAGAGTTCAGAAGTCAAGAACTTCCACAACATCTGCAGCATAGAGACAACCATAGACTTCGTTGAAGACGTTGCTGAATTCATGGTATGAAGACAATTTGATGGCATCAGTCTAGGGGGAGATTGTTAGGCCCTAAAGTGTGAGACTGACGCATCAAATTAACACAACGGGTTATGGTTACGAGTTGGGCCTTACCGGGTTAGTTTATATTAGGTTGTGGACCTTTATAGGTCACTTGGGCCAAGCTTTAGGCCATGTGGGCCAAGCAGGCCCAAGGGGAGCCCATGTAGGGAAGTGGGCTTGTCCATGTATATAAACAAGTTTTCAACTTGTTTTTAGTTTTGAACTTCATAGTTACAAAATTCCTCTAGAGTTAGAGAGAGAGGCGATTGGTTGTGAGCTTGTACCAGACGATTTTGCTAATTCATAGTAATAGAATCGTGTGCAAGTTTAAAGGTTATTTCTGTGTTCTTGTTCCTTTCGTTTTGATTTCTTGAATCACCCATTGATTGGATTCCGCACAATCAATTGGATTGTTTGATATCATTGAAAGATCCGTTTCACGGGACTTACACCTTCTCTTTTTGAGTTTTTACCATAGCATGACGCCACCCGCCGCAATGCGCAGGGCTTAGTTCTAGTTTAATATAATAAGTAGAAAAGATACTTAGGGGCTGTTTGTTTACCTCTTAATGAGACTCTTAATGGTTCAAACCTCTTACTAGTTCAGCACTTAATGGTTCAGATTGTTTGTTTCGTGAGCAGATGTCTGAATGGTTCAGACATTTGCCTCTGAATGGTTAAGTATTATAAAGAGTCTGAATGGTTAAGATCTCTAATCTGAATTGGTTAGACATTTGCCTCTGAAGGGTTAAGCATTATACTGCCTCTTAATGATTCAGACCTCTTACTGGTTCAGACCTCTTACTGGTTCAGTACTTAACCATTCGGAAGTTGCCAAACAGCTCATTTAAGCACGTGAGTCTACCCAAGCTCGATATATGAAATTCGACCGCAAGCTCATTTAGTAAAAGGCATGATTCATAACACATGTAGCCCAATCATAACACAGTTCGTTATTTGCAACCCCTCATAAATTGTCTACTAAAATTGTGGATAATCGTATTAGGGCGAATAGGATTTGGTTTGTCACTTTGTTGGACCATGAGGTGGGGTAATGGGTCATGGGCTTAATTGGAAAATGCTTGAAAGAGCTTGGGCTCAGAGTTTAACTGGGTTACGAGATTATATGGGCTCGGTCTTTTAAAAGAAAAAAAAAAGAGTAAGCCCGTTAGTCTATTACATTGTTAATATTCAAATTCGATTCTTGTCCATTTTCTTTGTTTCTGAATAGGTAAGTGTTGAACCCGTAAGATGTCTGAACCATTAAGTGTTGAACCAGTAAGATGTCTGAACCATTAAGAGCCAGTAGAATGCTTAACTATTCAGAGACAAATGTCTGACCAATTCAGATAATAGGTCTTAACTATTCAGACTCAGTATAATTCTTACATTTAGAGGCAAATGTCTGAATCATTCAAACATCTGCTCACGAAACAAATAGACAGAACCATTAAGTGTTGAATCAGTAAAAGGCCTAAACCATTAAGAGACTTATTAAGAGCTAAACAAACAGCCCTTAAGCCTAACAAAGTGGTTTAGTTTTGATTACTTAAACTAGGTTGGAACCCCGTGTATTACACGGGTTGCATAAATTTAATTTTATATGATAAATAATAAAAAAGATGTATATTTAAAAGTTGAATAAAATATAATGTCATATGTTAACACAAATAGTCAACTTTATGCGTATTTGTTTATTTCATTCATAATACACTCGTCTTAAATTTATATTCAAAAGAGTTTACGGTACAAAAAGGTGGAGATCAATCCCCACGTTTTTATATGTTTCATTATTTTTTTTGAATTATACCGTAAAATCAAGAAATTAATTCTCTTTGAATGAAGTATAATTTTTTTTTTGTTTCAAATTATTATTATTATTATTATTATTATTATTATTATTATTATTATTATTATTATTATTATTATTATTATTAGAGTTAATTGCCAAAATCGTCCCTGTGGTTTGGACACGTTTGCCATTTTCGTCCAAAACGACACTTTTGTACCAAATTGCCCCCAACATTTGTAACTTTTTGCCATTTTCATTCAAACCACTAACTTAGTTTATTTTTTCTGTTAAGTTGAGGATGTTTGAATGAAACTGGAAAATATAAAACCACAAGGACGATTTTGGCAATTTACTCCGACCCTTTTTAATTTCTTTTATTTAATTATTTTTGTTACATATATAATAAAAAATAATATACATGGAGTTTTTAAAAAAAATAATAGTTTTGTCACATAAATTTTCATCCAAATCACTAACTCAGTTTATTTTTTCTGTTAAGGTGAAGGATGTTTTAAATTTTATAAATTAAGACAAAAATTAATTTACAGCTTCTTTATACAAATCTGTTTTATAAAGAGAAAACGTCATTGGTGTGCAACACATAACAATCGATTACAACTTTTAGTATTTATCAGTTGTAGAGATAGAAAAAATGGTAAAACGTTACATATTTTTTAAATGTGTTGAGCACCTA